>JADMNL010000027.1:54006136-54623181 GCA_016271365.2 Neoceratodus forsteri | reverse complement strand
ATCCTCTCGGCATCCAGGGACTCAGATATTCCTTCTGTTCTGATCTCCTTGGATGCCGAGAAGGCTTTTGATCGAGTCTCTTGGGACTTTCTTTTTGTAACCTTGGCCCACCTGGGTCTCCCCTCGGGCTTTCTTAGATGGGTCAGATAATTATATACATTCCCATCAGCCCGGATTTGGTCCAATGGGATACTGTATGCTCCCTTTCTACTTCAGAGGGGGGCCAGACAGGGTTGCCCCCCTCCCCATTATTATTCAATCTCTACTTAGAACCCCTGAGCAGGAGATTGCTAACTTCCCCAAAATGCCAGGGAATTAAAATAGGAGCACAAAGATACTCCCTTTCTGCATATGCAGACGACCTTCTTTTACACCTCCAACATCCTGCAACAGGTATTCCTGAGCTTCTGACTGAGACAGAGCAGTTTTCTGCTATCTCCCATTATAAGCTCAATGAGTCTTAAACAAAAGTTTTCCCCCTAAATAATAACACTTCCCGGTCAGTGCTTGAAAACACTAACTTGATATGGAAATCCAAGTCCTTTACGTATCTTTGGATTAAGGTTGCCAGAGAGATTCCTACTATGTTTAAACTAAACCTTACGGAATTGTTGAATACAATTAAGTTAGACTTAAGCAGATGGGAAGATCTTCCTCTTTCCTTATGGGGAAGAATTAATATTGTCAAGATGAATGTTTTGCCCCGCGTATTGTATCCCTTGGGAATGTTGAGCCTGTTTCTCCCTAAAAAGTGATTTGGTAAACTCCACCAAATGTTAACCGCCTTCCTTTGGAAGGGTAAGAGTGTTAGACGCTCCTATCTGAAACTCTCTGCATCTAAGAAGCAGGGTGGATTAGCAGCCCCTTCCTTTTTCTCATACTATTGTGCTCATCATCTTAGCAGGCTGTCATACCGGTCAAGGGAGATATCAAGGGAAGAGCGACAAACATATGTACCCTTATGGTTAGATATTGAACAATTTTTAGCAGCTCAATATCATTGTTCCCTACCTGCCCTGTTATACACTAGTCCCAAAGCAATTCCAAAACCTCTTCCGAATGTTCTGTTAGATTGGTCCATTAGGGCCTTACATCAGCTGCAAATTCACCTATCCCATAATTGGCATGTTTTGTTGGAACAGCCTGTTGTGGGAAATCCCCACTTCCAAATTGGAAGTAAGCCCATTTCCCTGACCTTTTGGCCTCTTCTTGGCAACATAAGAGTCATGGATATATATGTGGAAGGTAGAATAATTCCTTTTGCTCTTTTCAGATATTGGCATAAGGTGCCTGTAACAGACTTTTTTAAGTATGAACAGCTCAAGGAGGCCATCCTTGCTCATTTGGGCTGAGGGGGGATGAACTAGGGGTCTGCTGATGTTTTTAATAATCTCCTGCAGGCAGCTGGAGAACCCCATGCTGTGTCTGCAGTATATAAAGTAATCCAGCTGGTCAACCCTGGACTGCCACAAGGAGTTTGCTATTATTGGTTACAGGTATTTTCTCTTAGTGCTGAACAAAATCTCTGGACAAAAATTTGGCAGACCCTGTATAAATTCGTCAAGCAAGATAGATAGTGTTTGATACATTTCAATATTATGCATAATTTATATTTCACACCACTCAAACTATGTAGATTGGGAAGTAGGCCCTCTCCTGATTGCCCTAGATGTACAAACCATACTGGGACACTATACCATATGCTGTGGACCTGTCTGTCGGTCCAGAAGTTTTGGCAAGCCATTAGAAAGATGCTTGATCCCTTGTTGGGCCTGGACTCCTATATTACTCCAGAGATTTGTTTACTATATCTATTTCCAGAGGGTATTCCCAACCTTAGAAAAGCACATTTGGCTTTGATCTCAGCAATAGCCGAGTTAATTATTATGAGACATTGAAGAGATGACTCAGTCTTTTCAATCATAGAATGGCACAAAGAAATGTTATTTGCCCTTCGGTTAGAGAAGCACATTCTAACCATGAACAATCGGTCACAGGTCTACCAGACTAGATGGGGTCCTCTAGATGCTTTACTTACTGTATGGAAGCCATGATAATTTATGGTATGGAGACATTTTTATTAATATAGTTTGATGGCTGAGTGTGTGCATGTGCTTGGGGGGTGGGTTAGGAGGTTTTTTTCTTTCTACAGACTGTAGAGGAGGAAGGGAGGTTGGGTGTCAGGAATGTATATTAGTTTAAGCTCTTAAAATTTATGTTTTTTATGTGCATTGTTGGGGTGGTAGTTTTTCCTGTTTGCCTGTTACCCAAGTTTGTATTGGAAACTTATTATGTATTAATAAAAGTATATTGAATTAAAAAAGAACCCACTCATGAGGGAGTAGTCTTAGACCTGGTACTCTCAAACAGGGATGGTGAGAGGATCTCAGATTTAGAAGCAGGTAGCTATCTGGGAACAAGCGACCACCAGACAGTATGATTCACAATAAACACAGCCATAGAGTCAAGCCATACAAAAGCAAGGATGCTGGACTTTTGGAGGGCTGACTTTGGCAGAATGGGAGAGTGCCTGAGGAATGCACTAGCCAAAGGGCAGGAAGGGGAGGTGGAGGAACAATGGGGCAAAATCAAAACTGCCATCACAGAGGCAAATAAACAAAATAAAACGAAGGAAAAAAACACTATGGTTCTCAAAAGAGGTGGCGAGGAAAGTTAGGGAGAAATTATAGCATTCAGAAAGCATAAGGAATCACAGAAGGAGCAGGAAAAAGAACTCTATCAGTTAAAGCAGAAGGAATCGGAGAAGGCAGTCAGAATAGCAAAGTCCCAAACCGAGGAAAAGTTAGCCAACTCAGTTAAGAAGGGGGATAAAACCTTTTATAGGTACATTAGTGAATGAAGAAAGGCCAAGGGAGGCATAGTGAGGCTTAATAAAGGGGAGAGGGGGCAAAGGGTGACAGTGAAATGGCAGAGATACTGAATGAATACTTTGATTCAGTTTTTACAAAAGAAAAGGAGGGGGATGTACCTAAATCAAACAATAGAAGCACTCTGTATAGGGGATTCGATATCAGTCCATTCACAGAAGAAAGGGTCCTGAAAAAACTCCTAAAACTCAAGGTGGACAAGGCAATGGGGCCTGATGGGATTCATCCCAGTATTCTGAAAGAACCAAGGGGAGAACTAGTGACACCACTGACTACCCTTTTTAACAAATCCTGGGAGGATGGTGTGGTACCTGAGGACTGAAGAAAGGCAGATGCGATTCCCCATCACAAAAGTGGGAGCAAGGCAGAGGCAGGAAACTACAGCCCTGTTAGTTTGACCTCAGTGGTAGGGACAATGATGGAATCACTTCTGAAAGAAATAATTGTTGAATACCTAGAGGCCAGCGGGGCACAGGACCCAAGGCAACATGGATTCATAGTGGGAAGGTCATGTCAGATGAATCTAATATATTTCCTTGACTGGGTAACCAAAGTAGTAGACCAGGGAGGGTCTGGGGACATGGCATACCTAGACTTTAGCAAGGCATTTGACACAGTCCCACACAAAAGATTCATAAGCAGGTTAGCTGGCCTGGGAGTGGGTCCCAGGGTGGTAGCCTGGGTTAAAAATTGTCTGGACAACAGGATGCAGAGGGTAATAATAAACGGGGTCCACTCTGAAGATAGGAAGATTTCTAGCGGGGTACCACAGGGTTCAGTATTGGGGCCGGTCCTCTTTAGTGTCTTTATAAGTAACACTGCAGAGGGACTGGAAGGAAAGGTATGCCTCTCTGCAGGTGACACAAAGATGTGCAACAGAGTTGATACACAAGCAGTGGGATGGATAGGATGAGAAGGGACTTCACAAGGCTGCAGGAATGGTCAAAGGTATGGCAGCTTAGATTCAATGCAAAGAAGTACAAAGTAATGCAGCTGGGAAACAAAAACTCAGGGGAAGAGTACAGGGAAGGGGGGATACTAACAACAAAAATGGGAAGTGACTTGGTAGTAGCCATATCAGATGACCTAAAGGTAGGCAGGTAATGTGAGAAAGCAGTAAGGATGGCTGGGGGGATATTGCGATGCACAGGAAGATGCATCACCAGTAGAAAACAAGAAGTTGTCATCCCTCTGTACAGATAGTTGGTGAGACCCCATCTGGAGTATTGCATGCAGTTCTGGAGGCACCTTCTCTGCATGGACTTAGACAGGATGGAGGCAGTCCAGAGGAGGGCACTTACAATGGCGCAGGGTCTGCACCAGAAGCCTAAAGAAGCTTAATATGTATACCCTCGAGGAAAGGAGGGGGAAGGGGGACATGATGGAAACTTTCAAGTACCTCAAGGGACTCAACAAAGTCCAAGAGGGTAGCATATTTCAGAAAAAGAGATGTGCAAGAACAAGGGGTCACAGTTTGAAGATAGATGGGGGATGGCTCAGGGGCAACATGAGGAAGTATTTTTCACTGAGAAGGTGGTAGATGCATGGAAAAGCCTTCCTGAGGAGGTTGTGGGGTCAAAAATAGTGGGGAAATTCAAGAATGCATGGGACAGACATAAGGCAATTATAGTGGGTGGTAGGAGGAAGTAGGCTATTGGTTAGCTAGGATCTGCAGCTTATCAATTAGGTAGGGAAACAGACAGACTAGGTGGGCCACGCGGCCCTCATCTGCCATCAAAGTCTATGTTTCTATTTTTCTAGTTAATTTACTGTAAAACAGATACTATTAAATATGTCTGTGGTGTTTCTGCAGAAACCCCTATTTGTTTTGTTATATACCCATGCTACCCCAGCCTGGAAATGCAACCAAAGAAAAAAAAAATGACTTTGAAATTGAATACACTATTTTTAAGTGAAAAAGATGTTCCAGGACTAGAGGGCATGGTATGAAGTTGGAGGGAGGATGATTCAGAGGAAACGTGAGGAAGAATTTCTTCACAGAACGGGTGATGGACAAGTGGAACACCCTGCCAGAGGAAGTGGTGGGGGCTGAAACAATCATGGGATTTAAGAATGCATGGGATAGACATAAAGGAATTCTGGAGGTCAGGGATAAGGGGCAACAGACTTCTAGGAAAACATAGACTGAACTTACAGGCTCAAATGGGCAGACTGGGTGGGCCATAGGCCCTTATGTGCCGACACTGTTTATGTATCTATATATCTATGAATATTAATTGAGATCACAAAAAATATTGTCACAATTTAACTGTGGTCCAAACTTCCATGTTGGTCCTCCAAAGATCCTTAAGACTGTATCAGAAATTACCACAGTGGAAAAATGAATAATCCTCAATGTTATTCAGAGGCATCTCGATGAGCTTGTTTTCCATACTGCATGTATTTCTTATTAATGGAAAGTCATTTATTATTCAACCCTGGGAAAACAACACATTTTCAAAGACAGTTTTCAGCATCAGTAGAAGGCTACCCTTGAGATCTAAAAGTACCTCTTGTGGGTGAACAAGGTACAGAAGAGGAGGTTTTTTTTTCAGAGAAGAAGATGCACCAGAAGAAGAGGGCAATACAATGAAACTGGAAGGGTGAGACATTTAGGAGGGATGTGAGAAAGTACTTTTACTGAAAGAGTGGTGGGCACCTAGAACTGTCTACCAGTAGAGGTGGTGGGATGAAAACAGTGATGAGCTTCAAGCATGCATTGGATAGGTAATGAGCATTTGTCAGTGCAGAATGTTGTCTTGCTGGCTTTGGCATTGGTAGTGCCAGAGTTAGAGATGCATAATAGGAATGGCAGTGAAGTACTGAAGTGACGCCAACCCCATGCCCACCCAGTAGAGACCGACAGGCATTGGGGTGTGCCTTTGGGTCATCAGCTATAATGCTCATGCCATTTCGCCTCACCCTACCCTGTAGACAGTGACAAGTGTCATGGTGCTTTGGGGTCTTTGAGCATTATACGTACCCCATTCCATAAGGAAATATGCTGAGGTGGGTGCAGTATAGGAGAATGGGGAGAACTTTGTGGCTGAACACTGTAATGCACATCACAATGTGTGTCACTGGCTGCAGGGGTTGGGGGTAGAATAGGAAGCATTATAGCCAATGATCCCAAGTCATACCCCTGATGACTGTCAGTCTGCACAGGGTAGGGTGTTACAGATGGAAACCCTAATGCTGCAGGCATGTGTTGGTATTTTCACTCCAAATTTTCAACATAGGCTTTTTGTGACCTCACTTCATGAAAAGCAGCACTATCAGTTTGTTAGGTGAAAGGTGGTTTTGCACAGTGGCTATGCCATTTGGTGACACAGGTCCGAATACACATTTTGCACAGGATGTAAAAAATAAGAACTGTATTGTTCATGAGGAGGTGTAAAAAATGGCAAAGTTGAAAAGCTGGAATGAAAATATGGAAAATTAGCAAAGTCATGAGTATGCATAGAAACTGTGCAACACATGTCTGTAACCCAATTATTTTTGGGATTTTTTTTAACCACATTTTCAACATAGGCATTTTGGGACCTCCCCTGATGAACAGTGGCACTGTGATTTTGTTAATTTGTCTCAAAAGTTGATTTCCCACAGTGATCATGCCATTGTGCACCACAGGTGCGAATGCACATTTTGGGCAGGATGTGAAAAAATGACAGCTGTACTGTTCATAAGGAGGTGGGAAAAAATGCCATTGTTGAAAATGTGGCATGAAAATAATTCAAATTTGCAAAGTTACAAGGGTGCGTGGGAACTGCACAATGCATGCTTGTAACACAGTCATTTTATAGACTTTCATTACCAAATTTTCAACATAGGCATTTTAGGACCTCTGCTCATGAATAGTGGCACTGTCATGTCCTCAAACTGTCCCAAAAACTGATTACATGCAGTGACTGTGCTATTCTGTGCCGGACGTGCGAAAACACATTTTGGCCAGGATATGTAAAATGATAGATGTACTGCTCACAAGGAGGTGTGGAAAAATGCCAATGTTGAAAATCTGGAGTGAAAATATTACAAATTGACAAAGTTATGAGCATGCGTGAAAACTGTGCAATGCACGCTCGTAAAACAGGCATTTTTTGGACTTTTTCCACCAAATTTGCAATGTAGACTTTTTGAGAGCCCCCCAATGAACAGAGGCACTGCCATTTCATTAATTGGTCTCAACAGGTGATTCCATGCAATGACTGCAAAATCACTTTTCGGGACAGAATAATGCCATGACAGTGACAGACTTCATGAGGAGGGGTCCCAATAACCCCTTGTTGAAAATTTGGTGTCCAAATTCCACAAAATGCCCGAGATATGCACCAAAATTGAAAAAAACCTGTTTATGCCATTATATAGTTTACTGGCATTTTTTCAGTGTGCGGTCAGCTTTGAAGAGTGCAGACATGTTCCCGGTCCACCGAAGATCATTGCGCTGGGCTCCAGAGGTAAGTATGGGGTGAGGTGGTGTGTGGAAAGGTAGGGTGCACAGTGGGTGGGTGAGGATTGTAGGAGGGGGCAGGGAGACCATGAGGGACCATTTTCTTTTTTACAGGGTGAAAAAACAAAGGGAACATTGCAGAATGTTTTTTTAATTGCAGGGACATTTGGCACACTGGGGTGGGCTCCAGCACGTCACTTGATTTTTTGGGGGCTGTAGACAATGGGCATTAGGCACCTCTCGTTGGCACATAACAAAAGAGGGAGGCAGAGCCAAGGGGATTGGCACTTCTTGGCACACAACAGGTGGGGAGACATTGCGTCAAGGGAGGCCTTTCATCGGTAAAATAAACAGGGAAGGGGGGACTGAAGCTGATGGGGATTGGGCCCCCTGTCAGCAAAGAAAGACTGTTGGGGGGAGCACATAATGCAGAGGGTGATTGGGTACCCCCTTTGCATGCACTTGGGGGGTCATGATGCTGATGGGGTGTGGGCTCCCCTGTCGGCAAATGAAGTGGAGCGAGGCATGCCTTGGGCGTCGGTAGTCAGTGCCACCATGTTTATGTGGGAGGCGTGTTATTGTGCTGCTGCAATGAGGAGCTTGCTTCTCATTGCAGCGGACCTTTTCGTAGATCTGGTGGCCACATTCTGAATTGCTGGTGTGGCACCTGCATGCTGGCTGATTGGGGAATAAGGGACACACCTACTGATGCGTGCCCTGCATTCGCCCAACAGTTACCATGCCTCCAAATCTGCTACTACCGCAATATGTTGGCTGCGCATGCATGAGCCAACAGAAAAATGAACCTTAGTAAAAATGCAATGGGGGGTGGGTAGCTGGAGATCAGGTAGGGTTTGTGGTGACAGTATAGGTAGGGACAAACTGAGCAGATTAAGTGGGCCAAGTGGCCCTTATCTGCCGACAAATTGTATGTTTCTACGTAAGTGTCTCAAGTTTAAAAAAACACATGTTATGATTGGTCATGTTCTGTAGAGATTGCTGAGGTAGTTGATAGTTTCCTTATGATTACTTTTTATGGCTGCAGTGGGTGGAGCCCTTCACATGTTTTGCATTCAGAAAAGGGCTGATGTCATTTTTGCTACCAAACAACATGATAAGTGTTAAAAATAGAGTCCTCTGCTAGAGCTGCATTACTACGCTGCCCGTGTGTGCATAGGAGCTGGAGAGCACTATTTTTCCTCTGGCTTAAGGAGTTAATTGAGCCCTCCTTCAGCAGATCCTCAGACATTCTACATTACAATCAGCAAACACAGGAAGTTAACTCATGGGACCCCCTCCTCCCCCAGCCTGCTGCTTCTATGAAAGGACTTTATTATTTTTTTAAAGTAATTCTCGGCATGACCCTGACCTGCTCCACTGCCAATGGGAGCAGAATTCAAGTTTGCACCGGCAGAATCTCCGTTGCACTCCTATTTTGCTCAAGCCAGCCCGGAAAGAAAAGGCCGTCAATTTTAAACTACTGGGAGCAGTTTAAATTGGCCCAAGAGAAGCAGTGCCAGTTCAGTCTATGGAAGACATCGAGGGTAGGAGGTCTGGACTGGTCCCAGCTGGGTCCCTCTCCTCCCCCAGCTTGCTGCATCAACAAAAGGACTTTATTCTTTTTATAAGTAATTCTCAGCACAACCCCAACCTGCTCCACTGCCAACGGGAGCAAAATGCAAGGTCACACCGGCAGACTCTCCGTTGCATTCCTGTTTTTGCTAGAGGAAAAGCCCCTCCACCCAGACTTCTTAAATGTCCCTGAAAAGTCTGTGGTTGGCTGTTAGCAATGGGAAAGACGGGCCTTTCTGTAGGTAATCTAAGTAGATTGACTTATTTCTATTACTCTTGCAGCCTAAAGCAGTTATGTACTTGACCTTTTCAACAGTGAAGTGTACCCCCTTAGCAACTCTGCAGTGAAGCGAACCTCATTAATAGTCTGGCAGAGAACTCATTAGACAAGAATCTGTTCACAATTAGGAAGAGACTGAGTGGGATTGCATTTGGTGCTGTATTTTTTTTTAAATGACAGATGTTAGTACTGTTATCTAGTAGTCAAGCATACATTTATAGGCTGCAGTGACTTGATAACATTCCTAATTTTGTAACTGAGTATGAGAAGTTAGTAATGAGGCTAATCTAGATTGTTTTATCATTACCTGGCCCCATTTCTGCTGTCTTAGCTAGCCTTGTTTCTGAAGGTTCAAAACTGAGAAGCCTTGTTAGTGCTTCCCCTGGACCTATTTGATTTCTTAATAGCTGCCTAGGTGTGTTCCTAACATGCCTTCTTTAAACTGTGAATGTAAAGCACCAGTGCTTCCCTCTGTTGTCCGCATCCCCTTGACCTGCATAATTATGTCTCTGTTTCTGATATTACTCATTGTTGATCATTTTCCCCTCCTGGTGGGCCCAAGGGGAAATCCAGAGCAGCTCCCAGAGTTTGATTTTACCTTCTCTAACCTCCTTACCATTGTGAACTTTCAACTCTGGCCTACCTGGTGCATGAATTTCAAATCTGTTATGTTCTCAAAATTGGTCAAATGTTTCCTGCATAAAACCCGACCCACCAGGAGTCATCACTCCCTATCATGCCTCGTATTGCTTCCATTGTTACTTCTCATCCTGGCAGGAGACACTGAGCTTAATCCTGGCCCCCACCTCCTCATGTCTCCTCTAACTTCTCCACTCCCCCAAGCTGGCTATCCACCAAAGGTTTGAAAGTGGTCCACCTAAGTATTTGCAGCCTCATGCCAAACCTAGCTGAACTTACTGCTTGGGTTGGTCACCATAAGCCAGACATCCTTGCTGTTACTGAAACATGATTGAAGACCAATACTCCTGACTCTGCATGTACTCTTCCTGGTTTCAACCTTATCAGGCTTGATCGTGGTGGGAAAAACCAAGAGGGTGGGATACTGGTCTATTACAAAAATCACCTAAACTTATCCTCTATACCCCATCAGTAACACTCCTTGCCTCCATGTGAGTTCCTTCATGTACTTCTTCTGCTGGGTAACACAAAAAATGCATTTAGTTTGCATACACAATCCTTCTAAGGGTGGCGTGCAAGGGCTAATGTACCTCCTTGACTCCATAACTCCTATGGTCCGTGGAAACGAGTTGCTGCTTCTAGGTGAACTTAACCTCAATTGGTTAGGGGGCAATGCTAGACAATATGAGCCCCTGCTGGCTGGGCTCTCCCTCTCTCAACTTATCTATGAGTCTACCAGGCTGTCTACAATAGGGGGAAAAGTACTCTCCTTGATTGGGTAATGTCTACCAGACCTGAGAGGGTGGTCTATTCTGGTACATTCCCGGACTCGATCTCAGATCACACCCCTATTTTCTGTGTCTGGAAGGTCACCCTTCTGAGGATTCTATACAAAATCCTCCTTATGAGGGATTTTTCCATTTTAACCTGGAATCCTTCCACACAGATCTGGGGCATACAGATTGGTCCTCAGTATCTGATTCTCCTGACTCTCCTACTGCCCTAAACAACTTTCTTCCCATTTTTTCTGCCCTGCAAGGCAAACATGCCCATTTTATTAAAAGGAGAGTAAGGGGTAGTGTCACAAAATGGCTCCATGATAGCCTACTTGCCCTCATGAAGTCTAGGGATAAATGTTGGATTAGTTTCAAGGCCTCACATGACATGTCTATACACCACAAATACAGACGTCTCGGAAATGTGTGCAAAAAAGCTATTAGGTCTGCAAAGAGTAATTTCTGTAAATCTGCCCTGTTAACCACAACCAGAGACCCTAGGAACTTTTGGCAAAATATCAAGAATATGGTTAGTGATTCCTCAAAAGGGGATGACTCAGACATGATTATAGGTGGTACAAATTGTAACAATCCCCTCACAATTGCTAATGCCTTTAATTCCCATTTCTCAGAACTGTCTGCTTATACCTCCCTATTTCCTGATCTGGATCTTGATAAACAAGATGTGCCTCACAGCTCCCAGTCAGAATTTGTCTCTCATCCTCCCTTTTATTTCAAGGTTGTATCAAGGAGGGAGATGCAGAGACTACTCTCTGGTCTCTCTCCCCACTCTAGTGCTGAGCATGATAACTTGGAGCCCAAACTCTTCCACCATAGTGCCCATTTAATTTCCTTACGCATCTCCCATATCCTTAACTAGTCGCTCACATCTGGGGATATCCCTGACCTCTGGAAGGTGTCAAGGGTGGTCACATTTCTCAAACAAGGTGACCCAAAAAACCTTCAAAACTACTGGCCCATAGCCATCTTATCAGCTGTTAGTAAACTCCTCGAAAAAGTTGTTGCTTGTCAGCTTTCCAAATATATCTAGTTACATGAGTTGCTGTTGCCAGCTCAACATGGTTTCCGCAAAGGCTATAGCACCTCCTCTGCCCTTGCTAAGGTTACCTCTGAGGTCAGGGTTGCCATGGATCAAGGTAAAGTCACTGGAGCCACCTTTGTTGATCTTTCCAAGGCCTTAGACCTGGTTGATCATGTGCTTCGGTGCTACCAACTCCGGTCCCTTGGCATGTCTGCCACATCCTGGGATGGTTTTCCAACTACCTCCAAGGAAGAAAGCATCTCACAAAATTCAACAAGACTCTTTCAAAGCTCACCCCAGTTAAATCTGGAGTTCCTCAGGGTCTGTCCTAGGGCCCATCCTTTTCTCCCTATTTGTAAACAATCTCCACACTATGCCGTCTCATTACAGTGCTACCTTATACGCAGATGACCTGGTCATCCTTACCCACTCCTGTGACATTAGTGTCATTGACTGACACCTAAACATTGACTTTAGCAACATATAATCCTGGCTAAAAGCAAACAGACTTGTCCTCAATCTCAGAAAAACACAGGCCATGCTTTGTGGATCCCAGGCAAAGTTAAAAGTGTCCCCTGTTCTCCTGAGTATTATCACCACTGATGGATCCCCCATGATGGTTGCTGACTCTGTCAAATATCTGGGAGTTACCCTTGACCGTCAGCTTGACTTCTTCTAGCATATTCACAATGTATGCAGAGCTGTAAATAGTAAGCCGGGCCTGGCTTACAGAATAAAAAACAGTCTCACACCAGCCGCTCATATTGCCCTGGTGATAGGTGTGTTTCTCTCCATGCTTTGTTATGGTCTCATCACATTTGCTCATGCTGCTAAAACTCACCTCTCAAAATTGGACATGGCATACCATAATATATACCGCTTTGCCCTTGCTGCCCATCGTCTCGCCCACCATTGTGATTTCTACAGTAAACTTACTTGACTTCCACCAGGCCATCACCAGAGCTTTGTCCTAGGATGTTTCACTGACAAGGTTGTCAGAACCACCACTCCTCCTGTCCTGGCAGAGCTCCTTAAACCTGTCCACTCCTTTTATTCCCTAAGGTCGCAAGACTCTGTGGTATTCCAGGTTCCCAATACCTGCACCCAAATGGGTGACAGAGGATTTGCTACATGTGCTCCTAGATTATGGAATTCCCTTCCTGCCATGTTCATACCACACCCTCCCATACCTGTTTCCGAAACTCCCTGTGGGATCACTTGCTTCTCTCCTCGGCATGCAATTGCACTTAAGATGCTAGTGGTCCTTCTAACAAGTGTCACACGTGATACCTTGGTCCTCCTTGCGGGGTACTTACCAGAGTTCTTCGTTTGATTGTCCTCCCAACCATATTTGCTTACAGTGTTTCTTGTGTATGTATTCTATGTTATTTTGAATTGTCTCTCTGTATCATCTTGAAATGTCTGTATATTGTTTACCTGAGCTCTGTACAACCTTACCTTGTTTGTAATTTGCTTCCTTATTTCCTTGTAACCTCCCGGGTCGCACCTGAAAATAGGCATCTGTTTTTGTCTAGTGTGCTTACCTGGTTAACAAAAGCTAAATAAATACATAATAAAAATCTTCTGGCACTCACTTTGTGTCAGGTTATCAATGGATAGTAGACATCATACAAAACTATTGGAAGTAGAATGGGTTAAACACTTCCTGGAGCTTTCTGCATAACAAATAAGCACTGCTGTGCCCTCAGCCCCTATGAACTCCTCATTAAGCCATTTGACACCTCCATCCTAATGGCAACCATCCTGCTACTATGTAAGACATTCCATAGCAAAGAGTTCCAGTGATGCCTGTTCCCAAATAATAAACACATTTAAAGTGTTAAATGCCAACCTCATTTTCTCAGGCAGGCAGTTCTGGGGAGACACTAATACCTGACATTTAATGATTACTTGTCTGTTTTATTATTAGAATTTCAACTCTGTCTGTTTCTCTGTAGAGAAAGTAACAAGCTGTTATTGTTCTAAAACAGAGTTTCTCAAATGGTGAGGCCAGCCTCCCTGGGGAGGCCCCAACCTGTTCCAGGGGAGGCACAAGCAAGTCTGAAAAAGTAGTGTATTTGAATTTTGAGTTTAAGATATTTTGTGTGATAGGATGAGGCAAACTGAAAGAGGATAACAGGGCAATTTATGTATTTATTTACATATTGGTGACCAGGAAAGGTACACTGAGCTAAGGCTTATTACATGTGAACCCGGGGAAGGGTGGCAAGTGAATACAGTTTCAAAGGTAACTGCAAAGCAGTCAAGCAATACAAAATGATCAATAGTGCAAACAAATAGGAACTATAAACAAACAGTGACAGGTAACAACAGACCAATTAGGCTTGTGGCAGAACAGCCCAGTATAACAGCCCATATATAAGCCTTTAGCAGAGAGGTACTAGGAGCAAGAGCAGGAGAAAGCAAAAGGATCCCTGAGGAATTGATTGAGCAGAATAAGAGGGGGGAGAGGTGGAGGTGGGTAGAGAGGTTATTCCAGATAGAAGGTAAACAGAATGAGAAAGCAGCCTGACCATGAAGGTATTGCAACAAGGGGTAACAATAGTTTGAGAGTCAAAATAGCAGAGCAAGTAGGTTGTCGGGGGGGGGGTCAATTAGCTCAATAAAGTAAGAACCAACTACTCAAAGGAGTTTCGCTTTATTCCTGATGAACTGTGCAAAGTATATTATTTCTCTAAGGGGAGGCCCAAGATTATTTCAATATTTGGGGCAGCCTCAAGATCTTCTCCATGGCTTGGGGTAGGTTCACTATGACAAAGACTGAGAACTATTGTTCTAAGGTATTATTCCCCTCCCCCCCGGGATAGTGCAGGCCACTCATTTACCCATCAACTGTGCACCCCCCACCAAATTCAGAGGATAATTTCCAAGGTGTGTAGTATACTATACAAATGATATAAGATAGTGACAACTGAGTGGTTTGCTCATGCTACACAGGGAGCAAAGTCTACAACAAATAAAAAGCATCCCCATGTTCATTTAGCCCCATAAACAGATGTTCACAGAACAGGTAGAACTAGTTGACTTTCTTTTTTCTTCCATATCTAGCAAGCTAGACATTGTTTCATAGGTGCCCCCGAAAAATATAAAATAAATATATCTTTTATTTCTTTGGAATTGCCTTTACAATTTAGCACATTTAAAATATTACACACCTCAGCTGGATAAAGAAAATTAAACATCAATGCATGCATATTCAGAGGCAGAAAATAAAATGCTGTAATACAGTCCAACAATGCATTTTACAACACCACCAGCAATGCCAGATAAACAGTCACGTAATGATTCACTAGCTGAACAAATGTGAATTGCTTGAAAACAGACTGCCAAAGAAATGATCATTCCACGTAACACAGTCTGTACTGGAAAATTTACTAAGGTAGCATCAGTGAGTCACAGATCCACTTGGGACCTCCTTACAATGTGTGATGACTATGACTGCACACTATACTTTTGGGGAACTTTATTATTGTTGCTTAAAAAAAACACACGCCACGTGATAATGACTGCACTGTCAGTGCAACTCTATACATTTCTCTCTCCATCACCCTCTCCCTCTGTCTGTCTGTCTGTCTCTCTCTGTCTCTGTCTCTCCACACCTCTCACAGTAAACACCATGAATGCCAGGAGCTTACAAAAATAGTAGATTTAATTTGTTTATATATTTTGATGTGACAGTATAGCTGTTTCTGAATTTCTGCATGGAAATCATTTGTAAAAATACACAAATCTCTGCAAGATATGTACAGATCACAGATTTGTAACTGTGCCTTTCAATCTGATGATCAATGCATTTGGAGTGGCACAATTCTGCACTGTAAATACTATTTTTATTTCCAGTCCTGACATTCTTGGTGAATATTGTGAGACATTGGGGGGATGGATAGAGAAATTTATACAGGTGTACTGACAGTGTTGTCACTATCATATGGTTTGCTTTTTTAAAAGGAACTATAATAAAGTTACCTAAAAATCTAGTGTGCAGTCAAAGATGCCATACCTTGCAAGGAGGTCCAGCGTGGAGCTGTGATTCTTTCAGTACAGATATGGAATGCTCATTTTTTTGTCAGACAGTCTGTTTACATGAAATTCACATTTCTTCAGCTAGCGAGTAATTGTGTAACAGTACTCAGTGTAAGTTCTATATCTTTATAAGGGTATATACTGTGGTAATTTTCTTAACAATATTGTAAGAAGATATATTACTAATATGCCCCTTTTATGGTGAACTGTGTTTTATTGTTAAAGTAACAACATAGCTGGTGCAGTTTAAGTTACATAATGTTGACCATTGTAAGCATAATTATGGGACAATATAGTAAGGGGTTATCTGAAATGAGAAGTGCAGGAACTTGAAGCCAGGTGCAAAGCAGTGACAGTAACAGTAGTACCTGTACTGGTGTTTTTCCAGGAAAAAAATAACATTTTCATTAAGAGGATAAAGGTTCCCCTTGACCTTGTTGACCTCCCATTGACTGGAGCAATGGAATTAGGTTGCTGATCTGTGAGAAATATTTTGTTACCTTAGGTGTAAGGAATTACATCTCTTTTCGAGTACGCAGCAGATTCATGTGGCTGATGCATGAAAGGGAGCATGGTTCTGACTCACTCATTCACCGGGCACTGCAGCCTGAGGGTCTGTGTTAGGAATAAGCTTGTTTTTATAATAATAGTACGAATTGCTGTTTGGTACTATCTCATAATAACTGGTGGGTGCTTTTTCCCTAAGAAAACCCAGGTTGACATTTGCTGTAATAACTAGCTGGTTATTACGGCAAACATGTGCCAGGTTTCCCTGACTGTGCGCACATGTCAGCTGCTCTCTCCCTTTACTTGCACTGGACACCTGCCATAACTGCCACTCAGCAGTAAGTGAACCCAAAGATCTCTTTTTTTATTTTATGTAACTGCTGTAGCAAAAAAGCACCCACAAGCAATTATTTAAAATAAAAGATGGTACAGTTTGTAAAACTCAATTTTGCACACACCCTCAGTGTGTGATACTTCTTATAAACCCATTGGGCTTTGCCCTCAGGCTTTATGTAGCATCCATCAACTCGGGTGTGTGTAAAATCTTGTAACACACACACCACCCCATACTTTAGTCTCTATATAGCAAGTAATAAAATAAAAAAAAAAAAAAAACAGGCAATGGAAAAACTGCAACATAATTTGATAAAACAATAATCTGATAAGAGCATATTAGTTCCACTTGACCCATGTGACCTCCCATTTATATGGTTGGAGAATATGCACCTAGATGTAATAGCTAGATATGGGTTAAAAGTATGACCAGCAAAATGAAGAACTTAGTTTTATTAAATAGTTGTTCTGTTGGGATTGTGTGTAAAGTGCCCTTACTTAATAATGTTTTTTTGTATACCAAACAACTGGCACTCAGGTGATATTGTAACAGAAGGAAACTGCTACAAACTGTAGTACTAGCTTAATAGTTACACATTAGGTCACTGTGACTCCCATAACCTCCAAACTCTAGTTCTTATTTATTTTTTTATTTAGCTTTTGTTGACCGGGTAAGTGCACTAGACAAATCCTGCCTATTTTCAGGCACGACCCGGGGGAGGGGGATACAGATGAATGCCAACTGACTTTGAACCAGATTAAGCTGTTGGTGGTATTTATAGTGAATGAGGGGAAATTTGGCCAGGACACTGGGGAAATTCCCCTACTCTTTTCGATAAGTGCCATGGGATCTTTAACATCCACCTGAGCTACCACCAATCCAGGCAGATGGGACCTCGGTTTAACGCCTCATCCGAAGGACGGCACCTCAGAAGTGCAGCACCCTCTCATGCTGCACTACAGTGTCAGTACTGGGATATTAACCAGTGCCAGATGTGGGAACTGAACCCACAACCCTCTGATCTCCGCCTCAGAGGCGAGTGCTACCTACTGAGCCACTGACACTAGTTCTGTATATAGTTACAAATAGGTATAAGATAAGGATTTTAATGCACCCCCAGGGGTGCTATGGCACGAGGCTGAAGGCCAAGTGTCCTACACCCTGGAAAGTGCATTAAAATCCTTAAAATTCATACCCTGGAGTGGCTTATCACACTTATAAAATGGACCACCAACATAAAAGAATTAGTTTGAGTCACTCTGATAGGGATTAAAACTTCTTTACTAATTTCAAACAAGTGTACAATACATTAACTCTAAAACTGTTAAAAAATTGAAAAAGTAGTCCCTATTAATGCATAAATAGCATATTTCAGCAATAGATTAGTACTTTGCAGTAAAAATATTTATTAGTTGTGTTAGTTGAAAATATATATTTTCTCTGTAACATGTAAATTCTCATATGAATGCACAGCAATATCTGTAAATTTGTAAAACTAAGCAGTGTTTAAAATGTTATTTTCATTACAATTTTGTAATATAGTTTCTTTGAAGGCAACATTCTCCTATTTATCAAACTGAGGTGAAATGCTGGTAAGAAAAAAAAATGTTACCTTGCATTTCAAATCAGTACAAGTACTGTCTCTTAATGGAAATGTGTTCAAAACTTTAAACCTGCCAGGTTGCCTTTCTTTGGTGGTGGTGGGGGTGATAGAGTTCACCTGAAAATACCCATATATGATTCAAATGCACATGCTTTTATAAACTTCAGGAATGTGGTTGAGTAGTTTGGGTCTGCCTCCGCCTATATAACTGTGTTTTGCCACCATTTCTCTTCGATAATAATGTATTATTGCCTACTTTCTTCTCCCTATTTTTTTTCTCTGTTTCCCCACATTCAAGATATGGAGTTATACAATGGCAAGAAAGAATCTTGGACTGTGATTGGTCAGTTTGGGGCTGGACCCATGGTGTTATCCCAGCATGACGCCACTGGTCTAGTGTCATCATTATGGAGCTTGATCCCTTTTTTTGCATCTCCTCTTAAGAGACAAAAAATATTTTTCCACACTAATAAAAACATTCTTTAAATTTTTTTTTTTTTAATTATGTTGCTTGCACGCATGTGCAAGAAACATAATGCCATCATCCAAGTTTTCAGAGGTGTGGCATCCGTCTTCCAATTCACTCAGTGTGTTTGCAGGCACGGCCCCAGTTTCCTAATCACTGCTGCAGCTGTCTATGACAGCAGTTGAAAATGCAGTGGTTGTACAGTTGAAAGGGAGAGCTCCGCTTCAGTGAGCAGAGCTCCCCCTCCACACACACACACACACACACACACACACACACATGCACGCATACTACATGCTCATGCACCTTTCCTCCCCCAAGCACACACTGTAATGCCAACCGGAGTGCCCAATCCCCGCCAGCTCCAAGTCCCCTCAAAGCTCTAGGTGCCACGCTTGGGAGTCCAACCAGCATGGCAAAATTTGTTATGACAACGGGGTGCCCAATCCCGTTGGCTCCCCACCACCCCAAACCATCCAGGTGCCATGCTGGGAGCCCACCCCAGCGTGGCAAAATATGTTATGGCCTACTGGGGTGCCCAATCCCCATCAGCTCCAGCCCCTCCCCAAACAGCTTTCAGTTGCCACGCTGGGAGCCCACCCAAAGCGTGGCAAATGTCCCTCGCTGCCTTATTAAAAAGAAAACCTGTAAATACAAAAACTGTCCTCAGCATTTCTCCCTGCCCCTCCCACAACCTGCACCCACCCACTGTGCACCTTGCCTCCCCACACCCCCTCACCCCATACTTACCTCCGGACCTTGACACGACGATCTTCATTGGACCGTGAACATGTCTGCTCTCTTCAAAGCTGACCACAAACTGAGGAAATGCTGGTAAGCTGTATAAGGGGTAGATAGGGTTTTTTCAACTTTGCTTCATATCTCAGGCATTTTTTGGAATTTTGGCACCAAATTTTCAACATGGGGTTTTTGGGACCCCTCCTCATCAATTCAGTCACTGTCATAGCATTAATCGGTCCAGAAGGGTGATTTTGCAGTCACTGCGTGAAATCACCTTTTGGGACTGATTAATGAAACGACAGTGCCAGTGTTCATAAGGTGGGAATTTAAAAAGCCTATGTTGCAAATTTGGTGAAACAAATCCTAAAAATGACTGTTTTATGAGCGTGAGTTGCGCAGTTTCTTTGCATGCTCATAAGTTCACAAATTTTTAATATTTGCACTCTGGATTTTCAACATTGCCATTTTACCACACCTCCTTATGAGCAGTACAGCTGTCATTTTTCACATCTCGCCCAAAATGTGTTTCCGCGGATGTAGTGCACAATGTTACAGTCGAGTGTGAAATTAATGTATGGGACACATTAAGAAAATCACAGTGACACTGTTCATGAGCAGAGGTCTTAAAATGGCTATGTGGAAAATTTGGTGAAATTATTCCTAAAAATGACTGTTTTACGAGCGTGCATTGCGCAGTTCCTATGCACGCTCGTAAGTTCATGAATTTTTAATATTTTCACTCCAGATTTTCAACATTGCCATTTTACCACACCTCCTTATGAGCAGTACAGCTGTCATTTTTCACATGTCACCCCAAATGTGTTTCCATGCATGTAGTGCTCAATGGCACAGTCGGTGTGCGCAATCAATGTTTGAGACAGATTAAGAAAATCACAGTGACACTGTTCATGAGCAGAGGTCTTAAAATGGCTATGTTGAAAATTTGGTGAAAAAATTCCCATCAGATGTTCTGCAATGTTACTAATGAAGACATTGAACAGGACTGGCCCCAGGACCGATCCTTGCAGCACCCCACTGGTCATCCCCTCTCCCTAGACTGCACACCATTTACCACCACTCTCTGCCTCCTGTCTGTTAACCAGTTTCTAACCTAGTTTACCACCCTTTCCCCCATGCCCAGCCTACCCAGCTAGTTTATCAGCCTCCTATATGGGATGGTGTTAAAGGCTTTGCTGAAATCAAGGTAAGCGTTGTCCACTACCCCACCCTGATTCACTTCCTTTGCCACCCAGTCAAAGAAATCAACCATATTTGTCTGACATGATGTCCCCTCTGTGAATCCATGTTGTCTATGATCCTGGGCTCTGATGGCTTCTAGATACTTCACTATCCTTTCTTTAAGCAACGTCTCCATGATCTTCCCCACTACTGAGGTGAGGCTGAATGGCCTATTGTTCCCTGCCTCCTCCCTGCTGCCGGACTTGTGTAGAGGGAACACATGTGCCTTCCTCCAATTCACTTATGTTGAATGACTCAGTGAAAATGGCTGCCAGAGGTACTGCTATGTCCCTTCGTAGTTCTCTTAATATCCTTGGGCGTATGCTATCTGGTTCCATCGCTTTGTCCACCTTCAATTTAGTGAGATCCTGCAGGACTCTTTTGCCTTTGAATGGACTATTTTCCACCTCTTCACCCCTTGGCAACTGCTGTACTGCTGTGGCCCTTGCACCTCCCACTCTACTGTGAATACTGAATGGAAAGACACAGTGGATGTCTTGGAAGGAAGGCATGGAACTATCACTTCCAAATACCTAAACAGCACATACAAGCAAGCAACATTCAGCATTGACAAATGCTTGTTTTATATATAACAACAAGCCATTGTATAATAGGGAATAATGCACTCCAGGGTGTGTGTCATTTGGGATAACGCCTCACCTGGGGCATTGGACGCACTCAGCCTGCGGCCTAGTGCCCAACCCCCCCAGGCGTGGCATTATCCCAGCATGACACACACCCTGTCATGCATCATTCCTTTATTTTATTATGGAATGTTTACCATTGGACACAGGGATTCAAAATGCTCTGTTACACTGGTGGAATTTTTCTCTCCTAACATACTGTACACACACAGACACATAACAAAGGCCTCTTCTACAGCCACAGACTCAGTTATCTCACTGTGAGAGCAAGTAGAAAAGCTTTCCTTGGTGAGCATGGTAAAGACAGAAGCAGGATTTTTCACTGTTAGCAAAGAAATAGTTGTAATGAAAACTATTAACAATTCTTAATGTTTCTAATTTACTTATGTGTGTAAGGAGAGTGTGATGATCAAGAAAACATTTAATTAGGCAGTATAGCGCAGTGGTTTAAAGCTCTGAGCTGCAAATCTGGAGACCTGGGTTTGAATTCCACAGCCCCCACGTGCATACTGTGTGACCCTGAGCAAGTCACTTAACTTCCGTGTGCTCCCAGGTTGCACCTGTAAACAAGCTTTCAACTTAGTGTGTCTCCTTTGGTTAAAAAATATATATATATATTTATTTTGTTTTATTGTTTATTTAAGGTATTTTTATTTTTAGGGCCCAGTTGAAAGTTTTTACAGTGTAAAGGTAGCAGCCATGTTTGTGATGGAAGGTCAGCTCTGGTTGTAGTGGAACTGATGGGAGATAGTTCTGGTTGTTGGAGGACCAATTTGCTCATTGAGTGATGTGGTTTAAGACCAGGATGACTGTTCATCTATAGAGATTTAATGTACAGTCAGCTGACATCTCTTGGCCAATGAGAGTTCTAGATTATTTTCTTGCCATTTAATAATAGTATCTAATACTGTTATGGATGCAGTCTTACTGTTTTCCTTTTTCTGCAGCTCAAGTGTTACGTCCAATTGGAATTTTTTGCCATTAGCTGCGACTTTATTTTCCATTCCTGTTTCATGTGGTATTATGTTGGAAAGTGCTACTCTCTGTAAGGCAGGGCACTTGATCACTTAACTTGTTTTGGCTCATATATGGCTGCAAATCTACTCTGCAGTGAGCTGTATTTTATTTATTTTCTTTACAATTGTATATGTTATGTTATTTTTGCCTATGCACCCACCAGAGATACAGAACAATATTTGCCCCCTTTCATTTTATAGCTACTTCTTCTCTTCCATTACACTTTCTGTTTTATTTTTATTAACTTCATTCCTCTCACTTAAAGCTGAATATCTCTTAACCTTGTTTCACTCCATTTATTAATCTGTGTTTCTAGCAAAAAATGTATGCTGATACGGCTTTGTGCCAGCTTCATTTCTGCTCCTTTTCCTTTCCCAAACTTTTATTTTCTTTCTACATTTCAACACAAACTGCTTTTCAAGTTGTTTTTTTTTATTTTGGTGCAATCAGTTTAATAAATCGAATGCTTTCTATCAACCCCTCCCAATCTTTTCAAATGGCATAGTTACTTATTGTTTTCCTTTAGATTTCTGTGCACCCACATCGTGTCCAGTTGTTGGGGTGACTACCTGGGAAACTTCCTACATGCGAAACCTAGCATCCCTCCCCTGTACAAGCAGTCCCTCACCTTTTATCCCAAAACTGCATATGCCCTGATGCAGGATCATTGGAAGGGCTTGCTTATTCATATGGGGCTTGGTGCAATGCATGCAAGCCACTGACCTGATGTTTTTGTGTAATAGTAGGTTCATGGTAGGGTCAGAATGGATGATTGCATGGCTGTTTGGGCACAGGTTCTTATGGGGAATGGTTTTCCTTCTAAACATTTATTTTTTGCCAGGAAAGACATTTTGAGCTGGTAACGGCTCATTTCCAGAAGCTTCCTGGGCAGGGAAGGGGGGTGGACAGTACAAAACAGTAAATATCATAAAGTGCATACAAAAAATAAACAATATAAAGAACAATAACACCTCTCGTAGTTGTTTAGTATATTTATCTGACCTGTTAATTAACTGTTGGTTATGATGCATGTTTTCCCTGGATGTACTGTATGCTGCAGTATATCTGATTTATACATTTATCTTCTAGTGAAGACATTAGAGTTCTCTGCTTTTCATAGGATTCCAGTTCATTTATTTAAAAAAACTCTTTTGTCTGTTTTTTTTTGTATCAGGCACTTCACTTACACACAGCATTATATAGTTACAGTATTTCCAGCTGAGTAGTACATTTTGTTATAATTCATCAATTTCCTTATTTTGATTGTGCCATTTAAATCCCTGATCCTTAATTTTTTTCCTTTTTGGTTTCTATCGCAGTCATATTTTCCTTTCACAGTCTCTATGTTATAAGTAGCCCCGATACATTGTGTCTTTTCGCTACATATTTGCTTCTCTCCTTTCTCATTTTTCTATATTGGTATCTAATACCGGTACTGATGTGGTCTTACTGTTTTTTCTTTTTCTGCAGCTCAAGTGTTAACTCCAGTTGGAATTTTTTTGCCACTAGCAGCAACTTAATTTTCCATTCTTGATATGAAGCAACAGGAATTAGTTAGTATAAGAACAGAAACAAGTATGAGACTAAGTGGGTAGACAAGCATGAGTATGGTAAGTCAAATATCATTTCAAAAAGTCTTACCATTATAATTCATTTTTCACAAATGCATCTGCACAGTTGACAATTTAAAAAAATAATAATAACAATGGGAGTTACCCTGCATAACACATAATTTAAGTGAGAGGAATGAAGTTCATAAAAAATAAAACAAAGTAGAATGGAAGAGATGTAGCTATAAAATGAAGAGGGGGGGCAAATACAAAGCTAGTCCAGTGGCAACAGGTGATGTGTTCAATTGCTCTGCATCTCAGGTGGGTGCACAGGCAAAAATAACATAACATATATGGTAATAAAGAAAAATCAATAAACCACAGCTCACTGAAGAGCAGATTTGCAGTCATATACAGTATGAGCCAAAACAAGTTAAGTGATCAAGTGACCTACCTTACAGAGAGTAACACATTCCAGCACTTTCCAACATAATACCACACCTGAGATGCAGAGCAATTGAACACATCACCCCCGACCCATCCCCAGCCAGCGACTGGCACAGCCCACCTCTCACTACCATGGCCAGCCACTGACTGAACTCCGTAGGAGCACGTATATACAGTAGCACTCCTACTGAGCTCAGTTGGAGGCTGGCCATGGTGGTGAGAGATAGGCTGTGCCAGTCACCAGCTGGGGATGGGTCAGGGCACAGATGGATTGACACTGCTGGGTGGGGAGCCACTAGACTACCAGGGAGATCGGGGTTTTTGTAATTTAATTTACATGGCATATTGCACTTATGGGGATCAGTGTGTGGAGGTGCAAGCCCTGGGGGACTATTACTGCTAATGTGGGGAAGGGCATAATGTGTGGGGGTGCTAGCCCTGCCAGGGCAATATGTATTTGGGGGATAGGACATGGGGGGTCTGCTTGCCCTGCTGGGCAGTAATGGGTCTGTAGGGGATGGGGCTTTGGGGGGCACCATGAGCCTTGAGGGGCGTACCTGCTATCAATGTGTGGATCAGGGTGGGGCACATGTTTTGGGAGCCAGCCGGTGGCAGATCTGCACAACCCCTGGAGGGTGTAAGTACACTTACACCAGATAAATGCTGGTGTAACTGTACTTTGACAGATGTCTTTTGGGGGTTGTTCTAGAATAGCAGATCTGGGGACTTTGTTGCTGCCCTTCCAGAACAGGGTGTAACAGCTGCCGTAAACCCCCTAGCGCCTTGTCATAGGGGGTTTAGGGTGTAACTGGTGGTGTAAGTCCACTTTGACATAAGCAGCCTTCAACATGTCACAGGCTGCTTTGCTGAATACCGAATGTTGCAACTGTTGGTGTAACTTGCGACTTGCGACATTTTTTTGGCGACAGCCAGACATAACCTTTTGAGAATCGGGCCCATTGTGTTTATCTTCCACCTTATTACAACATATAGCTGTCATCTGATCCCCTTCAGAAATGAAACTCTCTCCACACCTGCTAGCTTGGGTGCTCATTGGCAAGATTTAGGCACTAGATTAATATTTACATTCCCATTCAATCCATATTCAGCATTTCGTTTTTCACACAGTAGCTATATCAGTCCATTCTTTTATCTGGAACTTTCCTCCTTCTTGGTTCTCTTCTTCTTGCATATTCTCCTTTGGGGTCCAGACACTTAGATCCAACTCCCCACACCATCAACAGACCAGGTACCAACTTACCTGGACCTCCCCCCACCTAGGTCTGGACACTATGATCCGATCCCTAGTCTCTATCCATCCCCTCCCCCTTTTACTTCCACGCCTGGGTGCCCTTTGCCCCCAGCCTGTGTTGCCCTACCCTACTCCCCTTTCTGCCTACCTCCCCATTCCCCCTCTCTTGCCCCCTTTTCTCCCTCCCCTTCCTTCTCCCCCTCGGGCCACTTGCTGACCACATACCAGGGCTCTGTCAGCCCTCACTGAACAAAACTGCTGCCCTTTGTAGCCGTCCAGGCCCCTGCAGGTCCCCCCATTGGGCAACAAACCAAAAGCCTCTACCCTTGCTGCTGTCCCTCCGTGTACCTTATCCTCACCCTCCCTTCAGCTCCTCTTCTCACCTCTTCTGCATGGGTGGTGGGTGGGTGGGTAAATTTCCCAGTAAAAGAGGGCTACTGGAGGGTTGTCAGCCCCTGATGCATTGGTGTACAGTTCCAAGTCAGTGTTATAAGCCCATTCCTCTTGCCAGAATGCAGCCTCATTATAGCTTTTGAGGAAGTCCTCCCATACCCCAGATCCTCCCAAAACCCTTTAGTGATGTCTACCCAGTGGTGCAGCTGTATTGCCTTCCCTGTGGCCCTCATCAACTTGCCCGGGCTTATGGTCTTACATGTGAAATTAAGGTGCCCCAATAGCTGCTCTACTAATACCAGCTGCATCTTTCTCCTCCCCCCTACTTAAGATAATAATCCCCTGAGCTGGGCCACCTTGTCCTCTGGCAGATGGAAGCATTCTTGGACTGGGTCAGCCTCATTCCCCATGAATTCCAACTGGCGGGCTGGGCCCACTGTTTTCCCTTTTGCCAGTGGGATACCTATGTGCCCACACATCTCCTTAAAATCCTTTAACAACCCCCTTGTCTCGGCCTCGCTGCCCCCAATGAACAGGAAATCATTCAAGTAGTGTACCACCCTCCTGTGCCCATACCTCCAATCGAAAACCCATTGTACTCAAGAACTGAACACCTCAAATGTCGAACAAGCCACTAAGTAGCACATTGTCATGGCTTTGTCGAAATACAGCCCTTCCTTAAACTGGAAACCCAATAGGTCCCAATCTTTGGGCCTTCACTGGGAGCAGTTGGAAAGCATATTCAGTGTCCATCTTTGCTAACCATGCCCCCTGTATTGCACTGATAAGCACCACTGCCTGATCCAGGGATGCATACGAGACTGCCTGCAGGTCATCCAATATCCCCTCATTCACCGAGTCTCCTTCTGGGTAGAATAGGTGGTGGATGAGCCAAAATTCTCCCTTTTTACTTTCATTTGCGCGCATGGGCAAGGAACGTTTTGGGAGAGTAGCACACTTTGGAGGTGTGCCTCTCCAATCCACTGCTCAGTTGAGCAGGTGGTGGTCCTGCACCAATGGGTGCAGGAGCTGTGTATGACAGCGGTGGTCTTCGCTCAAAGAAACCACTGCTGTCACACAGAGCACAGCGTCATCAGCTTCCCCAAAGCTTTTGCGCACGCTGAGCCTGACCTCAGCTGCAACATCCTGCTACAGCTTACAACGGGGTGCCTAATCCCCCATCGGCTTCTCGGCCCCCAGCCATCTTCTGCCATGCTGGGAGCCCACCCCAGTGTGGCAACATCCTGCAGTTGTCAGCCGACGGTGCCCAACCCCGTCAGCTCCATGACCCCCAGCCATCTTCTGCCATGCTGGGAGCCCACCCCAGCGTGGCAAACGTCCCGCATCATCAATTGTAAAAACCTGTAAATTAAAACCAGTCCCACGAGTCTCCCTGCCCCTCCCACAACCCGCACTCACCCACTGTGCACCCTGCCTCCCACACTCACCCCATACTTACTCCGAGCTCAGCGACGATCTTCGTGGACCGGGACATGTCTGCACTCTTCAAAGCTGACTGCTGAACTGAGGAAATGCCAGTAAGCTGTATAATGGGCTAGATGGGGTTTTCAACTTTATTGCATATCTCAGGCATTTTTGGAATTTTTGCCCAAATTTTCAACATGGGGTTTTGGGACCCCTTCTCGCGAATGATGGCCTGCCATGGCAGTTCGAAGGGTGATTTCGCATCAGTGCGGCGTCACTGTACTAAATCACCTTTGGGCCCGATAAGCCATGACAGTGACATCATTTATGAGAAGTGGTCCCAAAAACCCCATGTTGAAAATTTGGTGCAAAAATTCCAAAACATGACTGTTTTCATCATCATCATCATCATCATCATCAAATCTTTATTTATTCAGGCGAATATCATTGAACAAGGCTCATTTACAAGATGGACCTGATTGTTTTACGAGTCTGCGTTGCGCAGTTCCTACGCAGGCTCGTAAGTTCACGAATTTTCAATATTTTCACTCCAGATTTTCAACATTGCCATTTTACCACACCTCCTTATGAGCAGTACAGTTGTCATTTTTCACATCCTGCCCAAAATGTGTTTCCGCCCATGTAGCACAAATGGCGCAGTCAGTGTGTGAAATCAATGTATGGGATGTATTAAGAAAATCATGGTGCCACTGTTCATTAGCAGAGGTCTTAAAATGGCTATGTTGAAAATTTGGTGAAAAAAATTCTAAAAATTACTGTTTTACGAGCGTGCGTTGTGCAGTTCCTACGCACGCTTGTAGGTTTGTGAATTTTCAATATTTCCACTCCAGATTTTCAACATTGCTATTTTACCACACCTTCTTATGAGTAGTATAGCTGTCATTTTTTGCATCTCACCCAAAACGTGTTTCCGCCCATGTAGCTCACAATGGTGCAGTCGGTGTGCAAAATCAATGTATGGGACACAGTAAGACAATCACAGTGACACTGTTCATTAGAAGAGGTTTTAAAATGCCAATGTTGAAAATTTGGTGAAAAGATTCCTAACAATGACTGTTTTACAAGCGTGCATTGCACAGTTCCCATAAACTCGTGGGTTTGCGCATTTTCAATATTTCCACTCCAGATTTTCAACATTGCCATTTTACCACACTTCCTTATGAGCAGTACAGCTGTCATTTTCACATCCTGCCCAAAACGTGTTTCCGCCTATGTAGTGCACAATGGGAGTAACAAAAAGGTCATGCTGAAAATTTATTGTGCAAATACCAGCAATCGCACAGGGCATTAGGGTAAAGCACCATACCCAGAAGTCGGGGCAGGGAGGTTCAGTAAAGGGGCCCTCCACTCTCCCTGCCTGCACTTCCTTCCGGATTTTTGCCCAGACAATGTCTTCCCTCCCTCTGACTGATCCCAAGTTATTCACTCCCATGGCCCTGCACCCCTCCTAAAAACCCAGCCAGAAACCCTTGGTGAAGCCCCTCCTAAGAAAATCCACCCTCTTTATGTCTGGGTATTCCTGCGTCCATGCCTCCACTATTCCCTTGTCAATGGGTGTGACTGCCAAGGGGAACCCCCATTGCCCCTCCCCTATAGCCCCCTCAGTTCCAACTGTAATTGGAATTGTACCCCCCCATGTGTCCACCCACCTGTCTCGGCTCCCCTGCCTCTCACACCTAAAAGGGCTGCTCGTGGTACTGCCCCCCTACTGTCTGCTCTTTTCTCTCCCCGGATGGCAGCTTATCACAGGGTGTGGGCCCATGCAGTGAGAGAAACATGCTTACATTTACAGTTTGCCCAAGTGCATGATGCCCTGTTGTACCCCCAACATGTCTTCACTACCTGGGCAGGGGTTGCCTTCTTAATGTGCTCCCCTCCCACTGTCCCTGCTGGGCCTGACAGTGTCTGAACCCACATCTCAGAATGTGTGCAGTCCAACTCAGATCCTCTTTGCTGCCATCTGCTTCCTAAATGCCTCATCATACTTTAACCAGCCATATCCAAGCTTCGCCTTGTATGCATCATAGATACATAGATACATAGATAGTGTCAGCAGATAAGGGCCTATGGCCCACCCAGTCTGCCCATCTGAGCTTGTAAGTTCAGTTTATGTTTTCCTAGAAGTCTGTTGCCCCTTACCCCTGACCTATCCTGGATGACTGCTGCATATGTCAACAGGGGGACTGCCAATTCTGGCTGCTTCTCCAGTACCAGTGTACTGTATATCAGGAAACCTGCCTGCCATGTATCTAGGTTCTTACCCTTGTATTTCACCTCTTCCTCCTCATGCCCTACCACCACTAGTGCTACTGCCATCTCCGGGTTACCCACCAATTCTTTCTGCTCGTATTTCTTGGTTGTGTCCTGATCCACCAGACCAAAAATGTCAACGTATTCCCCCTTCCAGATTTTTTCTTTAAGTGAGGATGGTACGTGGTCCCCCAAAGTGAAGCCCAGGGGCCCTTCATATAGTTTCTTCTTTCCTGACCGACTGCCCACAGCCCCCCTCCCTTTCCTTGCCCCCATTCTTAATGGCTTGTAGTGCTCACTCCATCTTCTCCATGCCTTTGTCCCTCATGTCACTTATCAAACCCTCCGAGTATTCTTTCAAATCCCCTTAGTTTGTGACATCCACATCACCCTTACCCCCTTTTGGTCCTGGTCCAGTTGGCACCAGTGCGGGCTCCAATAGCAGAGTGGATGAGGGGCCAGTCCCTGCTCCTCAAGGCCTCTTCCTCCCTGTCCCCACCCACCCATTAGTCCCTCTCCTTCTGCTTCTTTGATGCCTCCTCTTCCTCCTCACACCATTTGGCCACATCCACCAACTCCGTCATTTTGCTCATATGTTGGAGGCCTCTTCCGTCATCTTGGCGCTAGAGGTCTCAGCTCTCTTAGGTGCCATCTTCCCATTGCTGCAATATTATGGAATGAAGTGACAATGTGAGTGCTTCCTGCTCAGCCTTTCTCCACCCTGCACCAGCCGTCTGGGGTAGTCCCCCACATTCCTCTCCCCTTTTCCCTCCTCCCCCCTTTATTTTTAGGATACCAGCAGATCCTGTCTGACATCCTGCCCAGTTCCTTTTGTAGGTCCCTTGGGGTACCCGGGCATCCATGCCTGCATCTGCTGTCACCCCCCCTCTTTCTGGGCCTGATTTGTTGGTCCAATGCCCATACTCACTGCTCCCATGCCGTGACCCTCCTTTTCTGGGAAGTCTGGTCACTGGGCCTGGGTAATACAAGAGGCCTCCCCCTTTGGACCCCTTTCCATGTCCAGGCCCCTCTGCCAGCCTGTCCACCCGCTGGGGCCTCCTGGCCCTATGCTGCCTGTTCTGGAGGCTCTCTAGTCTTGCCACTCTTCCGACTTGGCCCCACAAGCAGTCATTCTGAACGTCCTCCCCTCCCTTCACCCACCCAGCTGTTCAGTCCCCAGAGGACCTCTTGCCTTCTCAGGCCCATCGTGCATGCCAACCCCCACATTGCCACCCCCGCCACCCTTATGGCTTGCCACCTGCACGGTCCTCTCAACGCATGATATCCCTCAGGCCCCAGCGCCACTGTTCCCTTTCATGCCTCTAGCCTCCAACACAAACCACGCCTCACCCCACCATTGCAGCTACCAAGTCACTGTTACCTCAATACCCCTTAGTCCCATGGGCCCTGAAAAATTTCCAATTCATCTGATGTAGACACATTTATTTTATTTATTCTTTGTTCCTTCTCTCTTTTTTTTTGAAAAATCAAAACTGCTGCTTTTTTATGATTCATTACTGGGCTACAGCTATCCAGGCCAACTACCATCCATTCCTCCTCGATCCCCGAGGTTGCTGAACACCAAACGCTCATAAGCCCTGAACCAGAAAAAAAACACGTGGCCCCATATGACCTTCCCTTCCCCCAAGGTCTGCTCCAGCTCTCCATAATTGCAGCCAATTGCCCTCATGCAAAAACAGCCCGCTGCCTCATGGCATTCTCCCCTAATTCCCCTCTTCATTTGTTCTCCTGTTCATGCTTTATTTATCTTTTTTTTTTTAAACAATTACTTCCCCGTATCTCCACCAACCATGCAATTCCTACGGATTATCCCGTCTTTCACCAGCAGCTCCCAGTCCCAGCCCAACTCCTGTTGGCCTGTTCCCAGCTCACCCGAAAACAGCATCAGCTTGTTTTTTTGTTTTTGTTGTATCCAGAACCAACATTGGTAAGTCTGCTGCCCTTTATAGGTCATGCTGCAGCCGAACTCCTCTCCTGCGCTGGCCCCTGCAGCCTGCTGCCACACTCTATCCTGGATCTCCCCCACTGACTGGGGATTGTGCTGCCTCTCAGATCTATAGGCACTCACCCTGACCAGACTTTATTTTACCCTGTGGAAACACACAACTGAGCACTCACCTGCCTACACCAGACATGCTCGAGCACCTGAAAAAAACTGTGCACACCTGGCTGAGGTACCACACTGCCCCAGGCCTCATGATGCCATTGGCATTGGACTAAATGCTCTGGATGAACCAAACCAAAACCCACACTACTATCAGACCCCCCCGGCCATGGATCCACGTGGCCGTAGGCCCCCCCAGCAACAACAACTACTGAGAAAACACTGCAAGATGCAATCCTAAACCCAGCCATTGTTCCAAATAGTCCTAGGCCTCATTCAAAAATGCCTGCCCTGGGCTTCCACATACCACGAAAAACATTAACTACAATGCAATTACTATGCCCAGCCAAACATTCCACGCAGCCATAGTCCTCGTGAAACTGCCTGCCTTGGGCTTTAAAACCATCCACAAACTCTGTTAAAACAGTCATTTTCTTTCTACCCAAAATGAAGACTCCACATGGCCATAGGCCCCATGAAACCCCCAGCTTAGTGCCTTACCTCAAATTGCCCACAACATACCAAGAAGTCTCTCAATGGAAATTTCCCAGCAATAGAGGGTTGCTGTAGGGTTGCCAGCCCTTATATACCTCAAAAGGCCCCTCAGAGCCCTTCCCCCCAGCCAATGGGCTGCGAGCTCTGGCCCCTGTGTCAAATGACATGTGGAGATGTCACCAAGCCCTGCCTACTCCTTCCCCCCTGTCTTCCCCTTCCCATCTCTGTCATCATTTCTTTTTAGGGGCCGATTGACAACTCGGTTTGCCTTTCAGTGGCAAACCTATTTGTCTCAGCAGTGGTTGCAGTTAAGGTACAGTACCTTCATGTATATGACGAACCCATTCTGTTGAGTTGATTGCTATAACAGTGCATAGAATAAAATGTAAAACATATAGGTAACTGTATAATGGATGGTGGCATTATTTTTTATCTGCCCTTTCTCAATGTAAAGTACTTTGATTCACTTAGTGTATGCAACAGCAATTTATGTATATGTTTAAGCCCATGAAACACCCATATCTAGTTAATGCATTTGCAGCTGTAGTGGCTCTGCCAGTGTCTGTTTCTTCAGAAGTAAAAAAACAGACGGTCTACCATACTAGTTACTGCAAAAAATATGTTTGTTTAAAGTCCTTGATCAACTCATACTGCACCATTCCTGAACTCAGGAATACCCCCAGCACAGTCTAGCCACTCATAATGCATTGTGAGTAGAGGAGAGGTGACTACTGCATCATGAGTGACTGCACCATTTGGGGGTATTCCTAATGTTCAGGAAGTATGCAATAAGATTAGAGCAAGGTTTTGAAATAAAACAAGGTTTAGTATAGTTATAATGTAAGCATGCATTTCAGTTCTACTTAGAAAGGAAGAAAATAAAACAGTCAGTGATATTGATGAATTTTAGAGAGGGTAAGCAATCATAAAATGTGGGTTTCGAACTACAAATAATAGTGATGCAAATATGGTTGACAGTGTTCATTTTAGGGATTATCAGCTCTAGATATAGCAGCAGTAGTACATGACATGAGTTGGAGGAATGTAGCAGAAGGTGGACATTTAATACTATGGTTCATACTATGGTATTTTGGAGCTAAGAGGGTGTGAGCCATAGGTAGCTTTTATCTAGTTAAACAGTCCAAATGTTGTCCACTTAAAATGTACCCATCTAGTGGTAATTTAAATTCTGTTTTCCTGTCTAAAGTGGCAAAGGATGAAAGAAGGCATGTATGCTCATTGTGATCATCCTCTACAATGTTTAGGTAATATTTTGTCAGTTTACACAGTGTAATCAGTTGTTTCAGAGATGAGGAAGTCAGATGGAAAATAACTGCCTGACAAAAGGTGGCCCTACTGTCGGGAATGAGTGGGAAGTAGGGAGATGAGTGCACCAGGGAGTAGTAGAGGGTGGGTCTAAGGTGGTGTGATTGGGATAACCTGCTTTATGTTTCTTATTTTTGTTGGTAGCCAGAAATGTTGGGGGAGCTAACTTAATTTATTTCATACTAGCCAAAATAGCACATTTTTATACTAGTTATAAGATCTCACATACATCTCACAAGCATGAGTTCTTGGAGGAAAAAAGAAAGCTACCAGATTTAATATTCCTACTCCCCTATATTTAAAACTCAAGTATCTGATGCTTCTTTTAACTGTTTTGAAACAACTGTCCCCCCCAAAAAAAAAAATATATAAAAGGTACACTATACAATCTGGCTTCTAGAGCTCATGGTGAGGGAAACACATTTCATATCTTTGCACTTTATTTGTATTTGTTTTACCAGGAAAGCTCCATTGAGCAAATCTCATTTGCAAGGAGGTCTCAGTTAGGACAGAACAGAACAGTACAGTACAGGAAAAATCAGTAGTGTGACAAGTATTACAGCATGAGGACATAGTATAAATTACAGTAGTATATATATTCAGGTAGGTCAAAAGCAAAATATAGGTACAGAAACTGAAGCAAAAACATTTACAGCATTAGTAGCAGTAACAATTACTATCAAATACTGGCAAATACTAGGAGTAAGTACACCCTTTCAGGAAATAATTATATGAAATGTTTTCATGCTGCACACATAAAATTACCCAAGTGACATGCATGCTGCTAGTATGATTTAAATGTTAAATTGGAACTGATTCCATGCATATGGCATGCATGCAGCAAGCAAGTGTAGAAAACAATATTTGTATGTTAAACTGGGAAAGACTGCATGCATGTGGCATACATGCAAAATGCAAGTGGTCACTGATTACTGCACATGTAAAAGTTAAGTGACTTGCTCAGGATCACACCATACACAAGTGAGGGTTGTTGAGATTGAAACCCAAGTCTTCATCCCTCCAAGTTTCCTGGCTTGCAGTTCAGTGCCTTTAACCACTAAGCCATATTATCTGCACACATATGGCTCGCTTGTACTTCAGTACATACTGTATCTGAATACATCTGCACATATACGGCATGCTTATAGCCACTGTTATGCTTTTCAGTTTTCTTCTCTCCCTCATCTCATTTTCACAGTTGAACTGTAGCACATATACCAATCGAAACACATGTTTTTTCCCACCCCAATACACATACTTTCCCCCAAAGCCACTTAATTACTTCTGTCTGGTCTGTACTCCTACTATTGTATATCCATAGTTTTGAATGCTTCCATGCAAACAGACTTTAAGGTGCAAACACAAAAGTAGCAATCACTCAATATACACACACATGGCCAGTCCCCCTCAATGCACACACACTGTAGTGGGAATGGCCATGCTGCTACAGACAATCCAAGTATAGCTATAAGTAAAAAGTGTCTTACATGAGTACTAGACAGCCAGAGACAGGAGTCTTTAAGAGATTATGTCCATGGGTCAGAGTGTTGGGGCATACCCCCTTGAAATGAATGGAGCTATTTTCTATTACTATTTTATACATTATGAATGAGTTGGAGAATAGTGAAGACCACTGTTCTACTAACATGGCCCTTATTATTCGAGCAGTGGCCTTCATTAATCTCCAACTCCCAATTAATAATGTATAAAATAGTAATAAAAAATACCCCCATTCATTTCAATGGTGCACATTTCTTTTGCCCTTGTTAGTTGAGAGGTGGCCTTCATTAATCTCCAATTTTCAATCAGTAATGTATAAAATAGTAATAAAAAATACCCCCATTCATTTCAATGGTGCACATTTCCTTTGCCCTTTGGCATAATGTGCCTGAGTGTGGGGATGTGGAGGTCAGCTTCATGGGGGGTCATAAGCCTGACTACAGTGGGGCTCCAATAGTCTGTGCATACCATACCGCTCAACTGTCCATGAATGAAAGGGACAGGTCTAGAATGTCTGTAACATCTCTAAAAGGTACAACTTATTTGTTTTGACTGAAAAGTGATATGCAAATCAGGAAAAATTAAAATGTATAAGATTCATCTGTATATACCTTGGAGCAGTGCATCAGACTTAGGCTTAAACCCACCCAGTTACTAACCAATTTTTTCATGGCTAACGTTCTGCCCCCCCCAAAAGAACGTTGTCCTATTTTTTCTCCTGACTCCATTCTGACTCCATTCCATTCAATACCCATCACATATGGGTCATGAAGCAACCCAAAGGTGAAGAAACATGAAAAAAAATCAATATTTCAGTACTTCCTCCTTCCCCAATCCTACTGTAAAACAATTATTTACTTTTACTTACCCAGCTATATGGTCAGAACCTTCAACCTGGCATAGTGTGCCACCAACCCAGTTTTCAGTCCACTCTCCCTCTCTTCTTCTGCCAGAAGCTGGATCCTAGAACCAACCATCACAGGTCCCCAACATGGTCCACAACCAATTCATCTCACCAACCAAACCCAACCAACCTCAGTTGCTTGCTTCTTGCTTGGTTGCTACTGTGGCTGCTGCCACACTACACTGACCAAGGCCTATGAAGGCCACCCACACCACTGCCACCACTGCTGCAAAGCCTAGCTTGCTGTCATGGGGGTCTGTGCTATTTTTTTTGCATGGCGAGCCTAGTAGAGTCAGCAGGTAACCTACCCTTGAGTTAGCTTCGAACTCACCCTCTACCCCCTCAGCCACCAGGGGAGATGGAGACTCACTAATAGCAGAACAACAAAAATATGCTGCAACAACACTGCTATTGTGAGTTCATGCTCATTGACTCCTCCAAGCTGTAGTGTGCAGTCTGTCTATTATGTGGTGGGCAAGACAGTGTTGCACTTGCAAGGCTCATGCGCTCTTTCTTGGCTGGAGCTCATCCACATCACATGTGATTGTGCTGCTGCTAATAGGTTAAGAGAATAGACAACACAACATAATACAGACACAGTCAAGTCTAGAGAGTACCTGCAGCATGAGCACACACAGGCCAGGTGTGCACTTATTGTGCAAAAGATTAAATCCTAATTTAAAGCCATCATTGCCACATCATAAGAACAACCTAGGCCCAAATACAGAGAAGGAAGCAACTGCCCCCCTCTGCCCTACCTAAATGGCAACCCTGCTTAATGGTAGAAATTCATTCACAGGTGCTAATACAATGGTTTCCACTGCTTTCTGAGGTACTGTATCTCCATGTTTTATTATGTGCTCTGATCATCATGTGGGTTAGTGTCCCTCATTGTCCCTCATTTTGAGTGGAACTAGAAGGGGGACAGGATCAGATCTACAGTACAGTAGCTTCTTGTTTTACATTGTTTTTCATGGATTCTACTTGGTAGAATGTTTATTTTCTTTCTTACTACTAAGGGGCTAGCAGGGTATTGTTTGGGGCTGTTGGAATTTTGAAACCTGTTTTGGTAGCTAAAAGTGGGCTCATTTGTTTGGTTTACGGTGTGGCAGGCTGCATCTGTAGAGGCCTATTTCTTCTCTTTTAAACATAATTGGTGTAATTTAACTGGTCCGCTTTTTGAATTGAGACCCATATCTTCTAATTCCAAACCTGTTTTGATGTATTGTTGGTGAAGCTGTTTGAATTGGTGTCCTGTTTCTTTGGGTAGCAAACCTATGTTGGGGGCTTTGAGTAGAATTGATTCATTGTTGCTGGCTTCACTAGCTGCAAAGTTTTGAGTGGGGAAGGGTGCTAATTGTCTGACTAGAGGCCTCAGCTACCTGATTGTTTCCGGAAGACTTGGGCTGGTCCCACCCACCCAAGCCCTCACCCCACCCACCCCTGGTCGATTATTCCCTTTATACTAGGGGTTCTGACATCACTTCAAACAGGCAAAGGATTTGCACTGTCATAACAGAAGCAGACATCCAGGAAAGGAACTGCAGCAAGTGAAGAGGTGACTGCTCTCTCAGTGGAAGGAAGTAAATGCAAATCTAGGCGCTTCATTATTACTACTTCACATTGTTATTGCATTGGGTAAAGGAGGAGTAGGAGTTGAAGAAGGCTGTGCAATGGCTACTTAAAGTATTTTTGAGTGGATAGGAATATAAAAGCAGTTTCTCAACATATCTAAACGTGGCAACAAAGGAGGTAAGGGAAATAAAGAATGTTTTGCACTGATAGAGGGGGAGAGGGGGACTTGGGGAGTGTTTGGTATCCTGCATCTGGAAGGGTGTGGGGGTCGCTGGTGGCAACGACAGTACTGGTAGGTGGTAGGCTGCAACAACTGCAGTGCACCAATCTTCTAAACATTGCCTGAGAGTGGGAGGATGTTTAGTGTGCAACCACATAGAAAAACTTAGAAAGGAGATTGAGGGTCTGCAGGAGGAAGTAAGACAGGCAAGGCAGATTGGGGTGTGGTTTAGCCTAATACTGGAGGGAGGAAGAAGGGGAGATGAGGGAGGGCAATTTAAGCCAACAGTGGTGAGGAGAGGGTCAGAAGCAGGGAAGCAGAGACAAAGGGGCCCAGGCCAGGAAGAACGATTGCCAGGGATACCAGGTCAGGATACAAAAGTCAAATGGAAGGAGGCAATAGGGACTTGTGAGGGGAGGCGAAGTAGTGGCAAAAGTCGTGGAGTGGAAAGGAGAGAACAGGTTACTATGCAGAGAGAGGTAGCAGGCATTTGTGAAGGGTCTTCAGAAAATAGTTTTGCACTGCTAGAGAGGAAGAAGGTGGAGGAGGGAAGTGATGAAATTAGAGGAGTAATTGATAAATGCCTGGACGAAACTGGAGCGGGGGAGTTCTGCTGGGAGAACTGCAACAGGGGTAAAAGGGCATAATAATGTGCAGGAGGAAGAAGAGGAGCTGGAAATGAGGGAGGAGATGAAAGGAAGCAAGCAGGGAGTAAGAGGGATGGAGTCTTAGTGCTGGGGACCCAATACTAAGAGGAGTTAGGTGGGTAGCATGGAGCGGAGGCATAGTCGATTTGGGTGGAGACCATGCCAGGAATGACAGGAAAGGTGGGACAGTCTGTTCTGAAATATGCTAGAAGGGGTAGGGACAAGCCTCATTTAATTATACATCTTGGGACAAACGACCTGGCTGACAAGACAGTGGATATAGTCCAGAGGAGGTTTGAGGAACTAGCACAATTATGTGAGGGGGCAGGAAGATCAGTAACTTTTCCGAGATACTTCCGTGCCAAAGGCAAGCACAACAAGAAAGCTGAGAATAGAGGAATTTAACAGATGGCTAAGAACCTGGTGTTGTGCTAAAGAGTATAGGGCTGTTGGGGGATGGGGAGGGACCTGGGAGGACAGTAGTCTCTATGCCAAGGACAGACTACACTTGAGTGAGGAGGGAAAGAAAGTGTTGAAACAGAGGATGGAAGAATATATAGAGGAAGTTGGGAGTTTAAACTAGGAGTGGGGGGTGGCAGTTGGGGAAGAGATATGCAGAGACCACAGGTTGGGAAATCATATGAGCTTACCCCCCATAACAGTGACAAAGGACAAATGGCAAGTACTATTGGTGATGCTAGGAAAGGATGGCAGGATGGGAGGAGGGGGAAAGAGTGGAAGGTGGTTACCCTTAATGCTAGGAGCCTTGGGAGGAAAACTGCAGAGTTGCAGGTTCTCATGACAGAGGGAGAGGTGGACATTGCAGCCATCATGGAAACATGGGCCACCCAATATAATGACTGCGACCTGTCTGTACCAGGGTACAGGTTATTTCGAGGGACAGGGTGACTGGGAAAGGAGGAGGGTGGCACTATATGTGAAGGAAGGACTGAAGTGTAGTGAGGAAGGGGAGGAGGGTAGTACAGAGTCACTTTGGGTGTAAATCCAGGATTCCAAGAATAGGATTCTTAGAATGGGAGTGGTGTACAGGCCACCATCTCAGATGGAGGAGTTACACAGGGAACTAGCGGACAGATCAGGGAGGACCTGCAGAAGGGTAGTGTGGTGATTGTGGAGGACTTCAACATGCCAGGAGTGGACTGGAGCACCCAACAACCAGGAACAGAAGGAAGCAGGTACTGCTGGATGCCTTCCAGGACAGCTTCCTGCTGCAAATGGTCAGTGAACCAACCAGGTTAGGGAATACCCTTGACCTTGTGCTGGCAAATGGGGACTTTGTGAGAGAACTTACGTGGAGGAACCGCTGTCAGGAGTGACCACCACTCAGTATGGCTCACATTGGATATGGGCAAGGAAGGAGTGGAATCTGGCACAAGAGTGCTGGACTTCAGGAGAGCTGACTTTGGGAAGATGGGGGAAGTGGTAAAGGTACCTGGCCAGAATTCAAACTAGTGTGGATACTAACCAGAGATGGGAGCTCGTAGTTGGGGATAGTGGAGGCAACCAAACCTGCTGCAAAGCCACAGAAAGAAGGCTAGGGCTAAGAAACCAAGCTGGTTGGAGCAAGGAGGTCATGGAAAGGTAAGGAGGAAAAGAGCTGCCTTTAGGAAGTACAAGAAAACAGGGAGGGGGGAGGACAGAGAGGAGTACTTGACAGAATCGAAGGAGGTGACAAGGGCAGTAAGGGGAGCCAAAGCATCTACGGAACTCAGGCTGGCACAAGGCATTAAGAAGGGGGAGAAGGACTTCTTTAAGTACATCAGGGAGAAAAGGAGCTGTAAGGACCACATAGTAAGGATTAGGAAGGAGGGGGGTTGGGTGGAAGCAGGGTATGATAAGGCGGAAGCACTAAATGAGTACTTCTGCTCAGTATTTACTAAAGAGAAGAGGGGGGTGACACCCAAGATGGGAGAAATGGCAGACGCGGGGAAGTGGTGACAGATGGGGAAATCATGGAGGACAGAGTTCGAGAGGGTTTGAAGGCACTGAGGGTGGACAAGGCGCCAGGCCCAGATGGCATCCACCCCAGGGTACTGAAGGAGCTGGCAGAGGTCCTTGCAGGAGCTTTGGCAGACCTATTTAATGCCTCACTACATTCGGGGTGTGTACCTCAGGATTGGAGGATGGCTCATGTGGTGCCCCTCCACAAGAGTGGCCCCAAGGATGAACCGGGAAACTACAGACCAGTGAGCCTCACATCCATCGTGGGTAAGCTAATGGAGACTATCCTGAAGGAGAGGCTGGTGGCCCTCCTAGAGGCCAAAGGACTACAGAACAGCAGACAGCATGGCTTCATATGTGGCCGATCCTGCCAAACCAACCTGGTCGAGTTCTATGACTGGGTAACTAGGCAACTGGACAGGGACATGCAGTGGATGTCCTGTATCTGGACTTCAGTAAGGCATTCGACTCAGTGCCACATGGAAGGCTGGGAAGGAAGCAGTAGGCACAGGGCAGGTGCAATGCTGGTGAGATGGGTAGGAAACTGGCTGAGGAAGACAACAGAGGGTGGTGGTGGTGGGGAGCCTCACCATGCTGGGCAGTGACGAGCGGTGTCCCACAGGGCTCGTGTTGGGACCAGTGTTGTTTGGGATATTCATTGCAGACATATCATGGGACATCAAGAGTAAGATCAGTCTGTTTGCTGATGATACCAAGGTTGGCGCGGTGGTGGATGACCTAGGGGGATGGCAGGGGTTGCAGGATGATCTGGCAAAGCTTGAAACCTGGTCAGACACCTGGCAACTGGGTTTAATGCCAAAAGTGCAAGGTGATGCATTTGGGATGAAGAACCCAAGGAGGACTTACCAGCTAGGGGAGTGCAGCTAGCCCAGACAGAGGAGGAGAAGGATCTGGGTGTGTCATCACAGGGTCAATGAACAACTCGCACAGTGTAGAAGGCAGCTGCAAAGGCCAAACAAATGCTGGGTTGTATTGCAAGGCATATCTCGAGGAGGGAGGAGGTGATTCTGCCACTGTATAGGTCATTAGTTAGACCACACCTGGAGTACTGCATGCAGTACTGGCGTCCGTTTCTGAAGAGGGACATTAAGTTACTGGAGGGAGTGCAGTGCAGGGCGACAAAGATGATCAAGGGTCTGGGGGACTTATCATACGAGAGGAGGTTGAAGGAGTTGAACATGTACTCACTGGAGGAGAGGAGAGACAGGGGTGACATGATTGAAACCTTTAAATACATGAAAGGAATAAACAAGACAGGTACAGAGGGGCTGTTCAAAGTAAGGGAGGGGAGGGCCACCAGGGGCCATGATATGAGACTGGAGCGAGGAAGGTTCAGGAGGGAGATGAGGAGACACTTTTTACAGAGGAGGTGGTGGCTGGGTGGAATGCGTTACCTGATGAAGTGGTATGCAGTAGAACAGTGGACTGCTTCAAACGAGGATGGGACAGGACAAGGGGGAGGGTTAATGAATGGGAAGGGTGGAAGGAAGGGGCAGCTGCAGAATAAGGGGTGCTAGCTGCACATTCGAGCAGACTTGATAGACCTCTAGGCCTTTATCTGCTGGCAAATTTTGTATGTTCGTATGTCCATGTCCTTCATTTCAGTGACAAAATCTAAGGCATGGTGCATGCTTCCAAGACCCTACTCAGCACAAAGAGTACTGATCATGGCCATAATGTATCTGCTCAATACAGAATGACAAAGAGAAAGTAAGTGAGATGAAACAGTGATGGAGAAACATATTTGTAACACTAAATATGCATAAGGGATGTGTACGGTCCAAAACAAAAAGTAGAGGCTTCACAACACAGAGGCCCATCATCATACATCTGGAATGGGGGATGTAGGCTGGCTATATCCTAGGGGTGTGATATTCAGAAATGCACCAGGCAGGGGCACAAGCTGGGTGCAGTGCAACTGAGATGTGCCAGGGAGTGTGCTGGGTGATATTCAACAGTGCTGTGCCATGGCTCAGCACGGCTGAATGTGGCAACATGGCCTCCCACATTGTGCATGGTGCAGTGGCACTGCGCCAGTGCAAATGGCAAGAGAGGAGTAGGGGGATGCGCCAGTGCAAGTGCAGTTGCACTAGGTGCAGGAACCATGATATTCAGTGGTGGATATGCAAATGGGGCCATAATGCATGAAGGCAACTGGAGCCATTAGGCATGTCATTATGGCTCTATTTGTATGCAGGTGTGCCAATGCCCGGTGACTCTGCGCCTGGCACCCTGCCAGGCTGCAGCTGTCGGGAACACCCCTGCACAGTGCGGATAAAGTGCCCCACTACCCGATCGTAGGCATAAGTATAAAATAAATCAAGTCCCAGACTCAGGAATTAGTGTGATCGCTGCCCAGTCTCGATTGTATATCAGAGTACTAAAACATTTTAACATCCCTGGTGGTCCAGTGGTACCCCTCCCTCACTCCACACACACCGAGCCCCACCACCTCTCTCCACCCAGTCAGTGGCAGGTGGTGGCCCTCACCTGCCGCCGCCCAGACCGGGACTGAGTAGCATGCACGCTTGCTTTGTCCACAGCATGGTTAGTCGGCAGACCGCATCGCATTCATATAGTCCTGGCCATGTGAATGGATCCATTCATATCTGGATCTGTGTAGTACAGCACAGTCTGCACGCCATTGGCCCATGCTGTGGACCAATGGGAGTACAGCTATACTGTACACAGTCAGGGTGGCGAAGGCCAGGCGGCTTATGGTTGGGAACTGCCGCCCACCGCTGACCGGGGAGCGAGGGCAGGGCTCAGTGGGTGGGGGGTAAACTGACCACCAGGATAATATAAATGTTTTAGTATACTTATGCCCGCAATCGGGCAGGAAGCGGTCCACTGCACCACCAGGGATATCGTTATTATTACCATGCCCGTGATCGGATGTGGGGGGCATGACATTGACAGATCCTGGCTCTGGAGCTCGGGTGGGCACCCCCCAGCTGGTGGCTGCTGTGTTGCGCCCTGCAATTTGGCAGCTCACCTGTGGGTGGCTAGCACTTGCTCCTATTTCTTTGTGGCTCAACTATGAGCACCAGTGTGCAGCGCAAGTAGGGGTTGCACCAGCATATGCTCTGCACATCCCAGGCTGAATATCGGGATGTGCGGAGTATGCACGGGCATGCCCCCTACATTTGCACTGCATACATTACTGATGCACCCCGGGGCATCGGGATCTGCTCGGCGCAACATCCTCTTTTGAATATCACACCAGGGCGTATCAGTGGCCATGATGGAGCAACACTGTTGCACCATGTGCAACCCCTTGAATATCCCACCTAGGCATTTAATGGTAAGCAAGCAATACTTTACAAATTAATGGTGATTTAATGACACCTCTTGGACTTTGTTGATTCCTTGAGGTACTTCAAAGTTTCTATCATGTCCCCCTCTCCTCCTTTCCTCAAAGGTATATATATTTTAGCTCCTTTAGTCTCTCTTTGTATGGCTTCTGTTGCAGACCTGCACCATTTTAGTTGCTCCTCTGTATTGCCTCCATCCTGTCTATGTCCTTGCAGAGATAGGGTCTCCAGAACTGCACGCGGTACTCCAGATGGGGTCTCACCAACTGTCTGTACAGAGGGACAACAACGTTTTGTTTTCTACTGGTGATACCTCTCCCTATACATCCTAGTATCCCCAAGCCATCCTTACTGCCTTCTCACATTGCTTGCTTACCTTTAGGTCATCTGATATGACTACCCCAGGCCTCTTTCCATTTGTGTTGTTGTTAATACCCCCCATTGTGTACTCTTCCCCTGGGTTTTTGTTTCCCAGGTGCATTACTTTGCACTTCTTTGCATTGAATCTAAGCTGCCATATGTTTGACCATTCCTCTAACCTTGCTAAGTCCCTTCACATCCTTTCCATCCCTTCCCTGTATCAACCCTGTTGCAGATCTTTGTGTCGTCTGCAAAGAGGCATACATTTCCTTCCAGTCCCTCTGCAATGTCACTTATAAAGACATTAAAAAGGACTGGACCCAGTACTGAACCCTGTGGTACATCAGTATTAACCTCCCTTTCTTTGGAGTGGACTCCATTTACTATTACCTCTCTGTCCTGTTGTCCAGCCAGTTTTTTACCCAGGCCATCACCCTGTGACCCACTCCCAGGCTGGCTAATTTGTTTATTAATATTTTGTGTGGGACTGTGTCAAATGCCTTGCTAAAGTCTAGGCAGGCCATGTCTACAGCCCCTCCCTAGTCTACTACTTTGGTCACCTAATCAAATAAATCTATTAGATTCATCTGACATGACCTTCCCACTGTGAATCTATGCTGCCTTGGGTCCTGTGCCCTGCTGGCCTCTAGGTACTCAACAATTATTTCCTTCAGAAATTATTCCATCATTTTCCCTATCACTGAGATCAAGCTAATAAGTCTGTAGTTTCCTGCTTCTGCTTTGCTCCCACTTTTGTGAAGGAGAATCACAGCCGCCCTCCTCCAGTCCTTAGCTACCACACCATCCTCCCATGATTTGTTAAAAAGGGTAGTCAGTGGTGTCACTATTTCTTCCCTTAGTTCTTTTAGAATTCTAGGATGAATCCCCAGAAGGCCCCACTGCTTTGTCCACCTTCAGTTTTAGGAGTTCTTTCAGAACCCTTTCTTCTGTGAAAGGACTGGTATCGACCCCATTATCCAGAGTGCTTCTATTGATTGGATTAGGTACCTCCCCTCCTCTTCTTTTGGAATACTGAGCAGAAGTATTCATTCAGTATCCCAGCTTTTCACTGTCCCTCTCTGCCCACCCACCCTCCTCCTCTTTATTAAGCCTCACTATCCATCCCTTGGACTTTCTTAGCTCCCTAAAGTACTTGTAAAAGGTTTTATCCCCCTTCTTAATTGAGTTGGCTATCTTTTCCTCAGTTTGGGCCTTTGCTATTGACTGCCTTCCTCGCTTCCTTCTGCTTTAACTGGTACAGTTCTCTGTCCTGCTCCTTCTGTGTTTCCTTATACTTCCTGAATACTATCTTTTTCTCCCTAATCTTCCCCACCACCTCTTTTGAAAACCATAGTGTTTTTTTCTTCCTTTTTGATTTATTTGCTTCAGACAAAGGCTTGTTGCCTCTGTGATGGCAGCTTTGATGTTTCCCCATTGTTACTACACCCCTCCTTCTTGCCTGTTTGTTAGTGCTTTACTGAGGCACTCTCCCATTTTGACAAAGTCAGCCCTCCTGAAGTCCAGCACCCTCACTTTTGTATGGCTTGACCCTGCGGCAGTGTTTATCATGAACCGTACTGTTTGGTAGTCGCTTGTTCCCAGATGGCTACCCACTTCTGGATCTGAGATCCTCTCTCTGTCCCCATTTGAGAGTACCAGGTCTATGATTGCTCTCTCCCTAGTGGATTAACTGTCTGAGGCATGTCCCCTGTAGGGCATAGAGAATTGCCCTGTTCTTTGATGTGGCTGCAGCAAAGTTGCTCCAGTTAACATCTGGCATATTCAGGTCCCCCATCAACAATATCTCCCCTTTTTCTGCCATCCTAAGGATGCCTTCTATCATTTCCTTGTCCATTTCCTCCTCCTGAGACGAGGTCTGTATACAACCCCCATGTGGATTGTGGTGCCATTTCCAGTCTCCAGGGTGACCCACAATGCCTCCTCTCCTCTCCTCCCTGTCGATCGTTTACTTCTGTTGCTTTGATCTCTTCCCTTATGTAGGGAGCTACTCCTCCTCATCTTCTACCCTCCCTGTCCCTTCTGTAGATTGTGTACCCTGGTGTGTTGACATCCCAGTCATGGTTCTCTGTGTACCATGTTTCTGTGACTGCCACGATATCCAGGTGTCCATCAAGGCCACCAGTTCAGGGAGCTTGTTACCAAGACTACGGGCATTGGTACTCATTACCCTCCATTTTTTGATGGCCTTACCCCTTTTTGCCCCATCCCTGTCCTTACTGCCTTTGCCTTTTTCTCCATTTATCCCTGCCCTTCTCCCTATCAACTTCTCTATCTTGGTGTTTACCTCACTAACTAACCTAATTTTTTGGGGGAAGGGCTAGGATTTCCCTGCTCCCATTCAGTACCTCCCCCTTGGCAAGTTTAAATGCTTGCAATGGAGCATCTAAACCTATCACCTAGTATCCTGGTTCCCCTCCTGGAAAGATGCAGACCATTATGCCAGTATAGGCCTATATCCCTCCAGGTGGACCCTCAGTCCCCAATGAAGCCAAAACCTTGAGCTCTGCACCAGTTTTTCAACCATTGATTGAATCCCATGGTGCAGAGCACTCTAGCCTCACCCATACCATAGAGAAGCTGCACCTCCAAGAAGGTTACCGTGCATGCTGCTTGTCTGAGGCCCCACCCCAACTCCCCAAACTCCTCCTGAACTGCTCTGATCCCTTTCCCAGCCAAGTCATTTGTCCCTAGGTGGACAATGACATCCAGCTCCCTCCCTCCATGCAGCTGCTCCCACAATCCTGAGGATTTGCTCCCTGTCCCTGTAAGCCATGGTGTCAGGCAGGCACCTTACCTGCCTCTCCCCTCTCCATCAGTTCTATCCACCTAAAAATGGAGTCCCCACCAGGAGTTGTTTTCTTCCCCTGTGGGGTGCCATGCCACCCTCCTGTGGGTCTCCTTTGCGGAGGTTCCCAGCATCCTCCTTGGTCTCCACTGTGGCTGCCTCCATAGAGGAACCAGACTCTGCCAGAATGGCGTATGAATTGTGGTGAGGTACAACTGGAGGGATGAACCTCTGTTCCACCACCCTCACCCTCTCTAAACCCACAGAGGTCCAACCACTCCTTTTTCTTCACAACCTCTGAGGCATCAGCGTTTGCCCTGATGGTCCCTAGGTGGGAGAGGAGGTGTCCAAATCCTGGACAACTCAGCCTAGATACAAGCAACCTCCTCCCTCAACCCAGAGAGGTGCCTGCAGATAGGACAACACCGCATCCTCCAGAATATCTCCCGGAAGACTGCTGCTCCACAGCCACTGCACCATTTCAATCATGTCTTATTTGTGGCCCCTCAACTGTTGTTTTTTATGCTTACTGTTTCCAGTTTCTATTTTTCTATTTTTTTTCTCTCTACTTTCCTTCTGCCTCCATGCCCTTAAAGCTCCTGCTCTTCCTGATCTGGGACAGGAAGTTCCTGTGTTCCTCAGTAGTCTCCTACTTACGTGCTTAGAGTCAGACCTCCAGCAGCTGGGGGTGGGGGGATGGAGAGCTACTCTTTTCCTTCTAGGATGGTGAGTATTTTGTGCCTCTGTGATTATTCCCTTCCTGCTCCCAAACAGGAAGTTTCTGTTGTCAGTCAAATCCTGTGCCTATAAAAGTGGAACTAGCTATTATTGGGGGTGGGGGGTGGGAGGGAGGGCTATATAGTCCCAGTAGAATAGTAAAGTTCTAACAGCATCTCCTTCCGCTCACTGTTCTCTGCCAAAAGCTATCTAGGGCAGTTTTGAATCCAAACACCTGGTTTCCTGCTGCCTAAGCCACTCCACCTAATTCACAGTTCCCAACTTCACCTAACTAACTGCACAAATAACAGTTCCCTTCACCCAACTCAGACAAACACACTAACTCTTGTTTTTGGTTTTTGTTTGCTTTTACCCTAAGTGAATGTCCCAGTAGTAGTGTTCTAGTTCTTAAGTCCCAGTAAAGTAGTACAGTTCTAACAGCATCTCCTTCCTCGTGCTGTTCTCTGTCAAAATATATCTAGGGCAGTTTTAAATCCAAACACCTGGCTTTCTGCTGCCTAAGCCACTCCTCCAATTCACAGTTCCCAACTTCACCTAGCTAACTGCACAGACAACAGGTCCCTCACCCAACTCAGACAAACACACTAACTTGTTTTTTTTTTTTTGTTTGTTTGTTTTTACCCTAATTTGAAGGTCCCAGTAGTAGAGCTCTAGTTCTTAAGTCCCAGCTGAGTTGTAAAGTTCTAACAGCACCTCCTTCTTCTTGCTGTTACACTACCTGGCTGAGATGCGGAAGCAGTTGGATAGAGTTTAATGATTCAGTATGCACCTTAAAGGAGAGATTAATACAAAACCTCAAAAATGCATTTACATTGGTTCTTAGAAGCAAACAATTTGCTGCCAGGTCAGACGAGTAGACTTGTGTTTTCAAAGAGAAAAAAAAAAACTCTACCGTGACTCTGTTTAAATGAAGAATATTTATAACTTGGTATACATTACTCATTGACACAGCCTGTAACTGGTTACATAGCATGTGTCACAATTTTATACATATACTTTGATATCTTGGTTTAGCAACTCACAAAAACAGAAACATTTCAAGCAAGTAATAGTAATTGTGCAACATAACAAAAGGTTCCTCTGAATCTGTGTACAGACTGATATCAATACTTGTTTAATTGGGCTCTTAAGTAGGGTACTGTGCAAGTGCATATTCAGTTAACAGAACAAGTACCTTTATATGCTGCTAATACAGCTATGGAACATTAAAATAGAAATTTATATTTATGTCACAGTAACACACTTCACAAATACACTTTGAACATAATGTAGATGAGAACAAAACCACAATTTGGTACTTAAAAGAAATGTAAGTGCACTGAAAGTATGTATTTATTGGCCCAGATATTCAGAGCAGCTGCGCATGGCACAACTGAGTTGCATCGGCATAAGTGTGGTATTGCGCCAAGGAGCCGTATTCAGCAGGAGCCAGTGTGCAGCGCAAAATCCATTGTGCCAATGCACAACTATAATGAATCCATGCACAAGAGCAGGGGGCATGCCCATGAATATCCAGCGCAGTGGCATATTCAACCATGAATCCATGGCACAAGTGTGGAGCAAATTGAAGTTGCTCCAAGCAGACTTTTTCCTATAAATACAGGGTGCAAACACACAGACAGCACTTGCGCTAGGGGTGAAAGCAAGAGGGCATGGGGGAGAGAGATAGAGAGAGAGAGACAGACAGAGAGAGAGAGACAGACAGACAGACTAAGGCAGACTCAGAGGGAGAGGGACAAGAGGGAGCAAGGGGCAGAGTGAGTGAGAGAGAGAGAGAGAGAGAGACACACACACACACACACACACACACACACACTGACAGGCAGTGCACCAGGGTGGCATACAGCCAGCAGCAGCCAACCACCCAGGGGGACATTGAACAACAAGGGCCATGTACAGTGCGCCCTTCATGATGGAGGCCATAATGAGGAGTGTGAGAGGGCAGGAGGAACAGCGACATGGCTGATGAAGGGCCCATCAGCAGTATGTCCATCGCAAGTGGTACAGTGCCCACATCACCGTTGAGAATTACAGTGACATGGAGATTGTGGGCTGGTACCACCTAAACATGGCCATTCTGAGGCAGCTCTGTGAGATGTGCTTAGAGGAGATGCAGGCACCCATCAGATGAAGCCACGCCATGTCTGTGGAGATGAAGGTGACAGCTGTCATGTGCCTGCTCACCACGGGCACCTTCCAGAGACCAACAGGAGACACCACAGGCATTACCCAGTTGGCCACATCTTGCCTCCTCACACAGTTCCTCAATGCTCTGCTGCCACGTGCTTTGGAATTCATCCATTTCCCCAGCACACAGGCGGATCATACAGCAACCATGCAGGACTTCCACAGGGTTGCACATATGCCTGGCATGTTTGGAGCCATTGACTGCACCCACGTGGCCATCCACTTGCCACCTGGCCCTGAGGGTGTCGCATACATTAACCGGAAGGGGGGCCCCAGTATAAACTGCCAGGTGGTGTGCGATGCCACGAGGTGCATCACCAATGTCTGTGCCACACACCCTGGCAGTGCACATGATGCATTCATATGGTACAGCTCTGTGATGTGCCCCAGGTTTGAACATGGGGACATCCTCATGGGCCACCTAGTGGGTGAGTATGGCATGGACAAGGAGCGATGGGCAAAGCAGACCTTGGGATGGGGAGGGCAGGGTGTGCATGTTGGCATGGGCACCAGGGACAGGAAAGGGGTACAGCATACAATAGCAGAGGGCTAACCATGTCATTATCCACACAGGGGACGCGCTTATCCACTGAGGTCCTGGCTGCTCACCTCTAAGGGCGCCCATCATCCATAGCAGAGGAATGCTACCATGAGGCACACGTCATCGAGCATGTCTTTGGCATGCTGAAAGCACATATCCGTTGCCTGGACAAGTCAGGCAGTGCCCTACAGTACAGCCCCTCAAAAGCCTGTGGCCTATTCCTGGCCTGCTGCATACCGCACAACATGGCCATTGACTGTGGGATAGCTGTCAAGGCTGATGAGGGCAACAGTAGTGGGGATGACGGAGGCAATGAGCCGGAGGGTGGTGGACAGCCACAGCAGGCACGACACCACCAGGACACCATTGCACAGGAGCACTATGGTGCACACAGATAGGTGGTGTGATACACATGCATGAACCATACAAACAGGTACAGCACACATGCAGGGGTGTGCATGGCACAGGGCATGCACACATAGAAGCATGAAGCAGGGTTGGGGGGTCAGTGGCACACAGCCACACACAGCAACACACACACACATGCATACACACACACACACACACACACACACACATATGCACCCATACACTCAGGTGTTGGTATGTGGCATGGATCAGATGAATTGCACCAGTGTACAAGTGCAACTGATGCTAGCCTGCCCTCATCACGCCCATGCCACATGGTCCAGCAGTCGGGCAAGCATGCACACAGACAGCATGTGGCGTGATACACAAGAGTGACACCAGTGGAAGGCACACACACACTACCCATGTGCGCACAGGGCAGCAGTGGCAGACAGCGGTCAGAGCGGCCCGCACATCAGGACTGCTGCATGGAACCATAGCCATCACGGCTAATGGGGCAGCCATGCCAGGGCCCATCAGTAGCCACAGGTTGCGCATAAGCCATGGGGTCAATGCCGGGATCATGGGGTGGACAGCACACGGCAGTGGGTCACCTGTGCATGGCCAAACCTTGTGGCAGCCAGCAGCATAAAGCCATCTGTGATCACAGTGACAATGAGATGCAAGGATGCAGTCATCAGAGTCGGACCCAGCCCCTATCTGTGTCTCTGCACAGAGGACACCAAGGCTGGCATCCTGCAGCCACAAATCCAGGGCCTCATCCAACCGCAGGTCCAGAACATCCACCTGCACTATGGCGGTGAGCTGCAGCCTGTTGGGCCCCCAGAGGCTGGTAGAGGTGGACAGCTGGTCCTCCTGGGCTGTACCAGCATCCATGGCTGCTACAACTGCCAGAGCCCCATCATCTGCACAGAGGCATGCTGGTGCTGCAATTGAAAGAAAGGCATGTCAGTCATGCAGTGCCCACATGTGCCCCCTACACTGCTGCTGCACGTGTCCTGTGGCATGGCATGCACATGGGTGTGCACACAGGCACATGACATGCATGCTGGTCACATGCACACCAGCATACCCATGTACTCACCCTCTTTGCCACCAGCTGTGCATGGCTGACATACTTACCATGCAGTGATGGGATGCCACCCATCTGGAATCCACCTCCAGGCACACCCTCCACTGTGGTGCAGTGCATGGTGGCTGCCACCAACTCTTCCTGCAGCATTAGCATTGGTGGATCTGCTGGCCCCCTCTCCAGTGGCAGTCCAGGCCACAAGGATGGCTGCCACCTTCTCTTTAATGCACATCTTGTCCATCCCCGCTTTCTCCCTGCACTCCTGTGCCAACCACTGGTGGCTGCTGTGCTGGTTGATGTATGCTGCCACCTGCTGCCATGCACCAGCCCTGGCCTATAATGTGCCCGTGGCATCACTCAACAGGGGCTCCCTAGGCCTTGAACAGGGCATCTGCCTCGGCCTTTGTGAAATTGGGCCTGTGCTTCCATGCAGGCCAACGCTCCTCACCCTCTTCATGATCCGACAAGTCGCTGCCTGTGGACATGGACAGCACAGTCTGTCAGTGGCAGCATCTCCCTGGTCCTTCCCACCCTGCAGTGCTGTCCACTCCCAGTGAGCTGCAGCGGTATGCACAACTTACCTCAAAAGGATGCAATACTGGTCCATGGCCTGTGCTGTTCTATCACACTTATAAGGCACAACACATGCAAATGAGGTTTTGCGCAACAGTAATGACATGCTAATGCACCCAGTGTGCCATATGAGCTGATTTGCATGTGGTGTCTGAATATTGTGATATTGCACCATGCGCAATGGGATTGCGCCTGAGCAAGTCATAACGGCGATGTGCAGCCGCGGTGCACAGGTCCACAGTGCGCATGCACATCACGGCAGCAATTGTGCACCATGCACGGGCAGTGCGATACAGTGGCATTGCACATGTTGTACATGGGTCAGCTATGCGCATGGCAGCACATGGGGTGCCATGCCCTATCGTGCATGTGTGCAATGCCAGTCGACCCCTGATCCTTGGGTCAGATCTCTGACCCTGTGACCCCACATAGCCATGCCCATTTCATGCATCTCCAGCACTGTGCAGTGTGTGTGCACTGCGCATGCTACCGTGCATCACGCAGTGGGCACCTGGTGTGGACACGTGTGCCTCCTGCTGCAATTTTTTTCTCTGAGATCACGGTTGTGAACATGGCACAGGAACAAGTTTGGCATGCCCCAAACTGGACACAGGTGGAGCTGGTGAACCTGGTGGCCTGTGTTGAGCCCTATGCCCCCCCCAACACTTTGGGCAGGTGCCCCTGCTGCAGGCGAGGGTCACTGTTTGGCAGGAGATTGCTGCCAGGCTGCAGCAGAGGACTGGGGTGGCCAGCACAGGGGAGCAATGTTGCCACTGGTGTGGGGACCTCCTGTGGTGGGACCCAGAGTGCCTGCAGAGGCTGCAGGCATGCGTCAGGTGAGGGGGCTGTGCCACAGCCAGGTAAGTCACCCCATGTTGCATGTGTGCCCTGGTGCTGTACTGTGATGTTGGCTAGGCTGCCTGACATGCCCTGCAGAGGGGTACACTGTCATCATATGTATGGCAGTGCAGCATTGCCAGCCTCTGCTTGCATTGTGCTGCAGCCGTGCGGGATGTATCGGGTAGGGGCACACCCTGTGCACAGGGGTGGGGGTGGTGGGCAGCTGCTCTGGTTGATTCCTGATGTGTACCTGTCTTCTTTCCATTCCTAGGGCCTGAGGATCATCACTGGGCACAGGCAACAGCTGCACAGCAGGCCGCAGTGGGCTACGGTGGAGTGGGACCTACACTGGCAGGGCCACAGAGGGCAGGTAAGCACTGTCATTGTCCTTCGCACTGTACATGGGGGTGGCGGGGGGAGGTGGGTGTGGGCATGGTCATCTGTGCCATGTGACTGTCATTACACAGTCAGGTGGCCATTGTGTGGTGGGGACCGTGAAAACCCACCTCTCCCTCTGGGCTGAAACAGCTTTTAGAGAGGTGTCTGTCCTCGGGTATTCGCTGCCACCAGCTGGACTATCTTCTAGCACCTCATTCAAGTGTACAAACTTGAATAATTAAATGTGCAATTGCACAAGTTGAAGTCTGATAGTGTGTCTCTCCCGGGTGGCGGATGCTACACAGAGTTTACCTCAGCCAGTGGAAACCAAATATTACCTTAGAAAAATGACATCACAGTCACAACTGTTGAGCAAATAAATAGCTTTTTACTTAACAGAAAGTGCACTGAGCATTTACAGGATATATATTTACAACACAAAAGAATAACACTCCTACAGGAAACATAAACAAATGTTTTAAATAACAGATGGCAAAAGAAGAAGGTTATTACTGAAATATGCTAGTACTAAACTTATCCTTTCCTGTCCTTTCAAGAGACCACTGCGTCGTATGCTAACTGCCAGCTCCCACGGACATAGCTAGAAGGGTAGGCTCTAATCTTAGATTCTTCCTCCAGCTTCAAAGTAAGAAGAGCACTCATCTTTGTCTTTCAGCCTCTTATATATTGTCCTGGGAATAGGTAATGCCTATTCCCCCTTTGAATGCACTAACCATCTAACAAGTATGTATTTAATTGTCCCAATCAGACTTACCTGCCTGTGTCAGTGTCTGCTTTGCAGGTGGCATGAGGAGCCATGCTGCAGTGGCCCAGTGTCTGTCCGAATGGTGTGCATGTATAGGGGCACGTGTTGTGCCTCTGTGGTTCACTGTGTGTGCTGCGGTGTGTCCCACTATGGTGGTGTCCTTCCCCTCAGTCAGTGGCTGTGCCTTGGGGTGTCCATGGGGTGGCTGTCAGGGGTGTGTGGTGGGTGTGTGCATGGTTGTGGCACATGGCCATGGTCATTGGTTGGGTACTGGCCACACACTGTGTTGGAGCCCCTGCTTGGCATTGTGCAGCCTGTCCCATGTGGTCTGCCGCACTACCTGCCTCCCAGCACATTCAGTTCCTACTATGTGAGCTTCCTGTGTGCCTGTGTGGCATGTGTGCACTTGGCTGCATGGTCCTGGGTGTGGATTGCTATCGTCTGGGAGGGGGGACACAGCCAGCAGACTGCAGGGGGTCTCCCTTGGTGGCCCTCCATTGTCCATTGGCACCTCCTGTTGCTTGTTATCTGTGCCACTGTTGTGTTCTGGAAACTGGTGCCTGGGTACCTGTGTGCACCCTGCTGTGCCCTGCTGGTAGAGGCCTCCTGTGGCTTGTTACTGTGCTTCTCTGGCTGTGTCCCTGGGTCTGTTCTCTGTGCCTTTCCCCTCTCTGTTGCTCTGCTGCTCTGCTCCCACAGTTGTGCTGGAGCATCTCTTTCTGCACCATGGCACAACTCTGATTGTGCCATGGTGCACACCTCTGTTTGTGCCATGGCGCAACTGTGCCATATTCAACCGGGTTGTGCTGGCACAGTTCGGCCTGTGCAACCTCTGAATATCGCTCCTGTTGTGCCATGGCGCATCAGATTTGCACTGCGTCAGACTTGCACTGGGCTTTGGTGCATTTCTGAATATTTGGGCCATTGTGTATTGTGTATATATTGATTGAAAGCAAACAAGCATTTGTCAATGCCGAACGTTCGCTTGCAGGTATTTGCAGTGGTGTTTGGCATGTATGGTGCTTTACCCTAATGCCCTGTGCGATTGCTGGTATTTGCACAATAAATTTTCAGCATGACCTTTTTGTTACCCCCATTGTGCGCTACATAGGCGGAAACACGTTTTGGGCAGGATGTGAAAAAATGACAGCTGTACTGCTCATAAGGAAGTGTGGTAAAATGGCAATGTTGAAAATCTGGAGTGGAAATATTGAAAATTCGCAAACCTATGAGCGTGCATGGGAACTGTGCAATGCACGCTCATAAAACAGTCATTGTCAGGAATTTTTTCACCAAATTGTCAACATTGGCATTTTAAAACCTCTGCTAATGAACAGTGTCACTGTGATTGTCTTACTGTGTGCCATACATTGATTTTGCACACCGACTGCGCCATTGTGCACTACATGGGCGGAAACATGTTTTGGGCAGGATGTGAAAAATGACAGCTGTACTGCTCATAAGGAGGTGTGGTAAAATGGCAATGTTGAAAATCTAGGTAGAAAATATTAAGAATTCGCCAAACTTACGGCGATGCGTTGTGCAGTTCCTCATGGCTTCGTAAGTTTGCCATTTAATATTTTCCTCAGATTTCAACGATGCCATTTAGATCTCTGCTCATGAACAGTGACACTGTGATTTTCTTAATGTGTCCCATACACTGAATTCACACAGCAACTGTGCCATTGTGCGCTACATGGGCGGAAACCCATTTTGGGCAAGATGTGAAAAATGACAGCTGCACTGCTCATAAGGAGGTGTGGTAAAATGGCAATGTTGAAAATGTGGAGTGAAAATATAGAAAATTCGCAAACTTACGAGCGTGCATAGGAACTGCGCAATGAACTCTTGTAAAACAGTCATTTTTCAGAATTTTGTTACCAAATTTTCAACACAGCCATTTTAAGACCTCTGCTCATGAACAGTGTCACTGTGATTTTCTTAATGTGTCTCATACATTGAGTTCGCACACGGACTGCGTCATTGTGCGCTACATGGGCGGAAACATGTTTTGGGCAGGATGTGAAAATGACAGCTGTACTGCTCATGAGGAGGTGTGGTAAAATGGCAATTTTGAAAATCTGGAGTGCAAATATTGAAAATCATAAGCGTCTGCAGTGTGTAGGAACTGCATAGCTACGCTTCTAATCAAACAGTCATTTTAGGAATTTTTCACAAATTTTCAACATAGCCATTTTAAGACCTCTGCTAATGAACTTTGTCACCGTGATTTTCTTAATGCATCCCATACATTGATTTTGCACACCGACTGCGCCATTGTGCACTACATGGGCGGAAACACATTTTGGGCAGGATGTGAAAAATGACAGCTGTACTGTTCATAAGGAGGTGTGGTAAAATGGCAATGTTGAAAATCTTGAGTGTAAATATTGAAAATTCATGAACTTACGAGCCTGCATAAGAACTGTGCAACGCACGCTCATAAAACAGTCATTTTTTGAAATTTTTGCACCAAATTTTCAACATGGCGTTATTCAGGCCCAAAGGGTGATTTCATACAGTGACTGCACAGTGACTGCGAAATCACCCTTCGGGCCTGAATAACGCCATGACAGTGACATCATTCATGAGAAGGGGTCCCAAAAACCCCATGTTGAAAATTTGGTGCAAAAATTCCTAATGCCTGAGATATGCAATAAAGTTGAAACCCCCCTATTTAGCCCATTATACAGCTTACCGGCATTTCTTCAGTTCGCATTCGGCTTTGAAGAGTGCAGACATGTTCCAGTCCACGAAGATCGTTGCGCGAGCTCCGGAGGTAAGTATGGGGTGAGGGTGTGGGAAAGGCTGGAGTGCGCAGTGGGTGGGTGCGGGTTGTGGGAGGGACTGGGAGACTACACGTGGGACTGTTTTTCTTTACAGGTTTAAAAAAAGGACTACATGGGACATTTGCCACGCTGGGGTGGGCTCCCAGCGTGGCAGAAGATAGCTGGGGGCCGAGGGCCGGCGGGGATTGGGCACTTCGCCGCAAACTATGGGGGGCCAAGGAGCCGACAGGGGATTGGGCACCCCTACCGCAAAACGGACGCTTGCCACACTGGGTGGGCTCCCCAGCGTGGCAGAAGGATGGCTTGGGGGGCAGTGGAGCTGACGGGATTGGGCACTTCACGGCAAACAACGCTACACGCTGGGGTGGGCTCCCAGCGTGGCACCAAAGCTTTGGGGCAGCGTGACACGGGATGTGGACGCGAGGGGGCGGCATGATTGCAGTGCCCGCATGACAGCTGTGGTTTTCTTTGAAGCAGAAGACCACCGCTGTCATACAGCTCCCGCACCCATTGGTGCAGGACAGCCACGCCTGCTCAACGGAGCACTGGATTGCAAGGGAAGGCACACCTCCAAAGTGTGTTACTTCTCCCAAAACGTTCCTTGCGCATGCGCGCAAGCGAACTTAAAAAGGACACAACTACAGTAGTACTTAACCATTGTTTATTATGCTCAGTACATAACTTTTATGTATCATGATATAGTTGTATCTGTATTGCATAGTGGTACCGATCTGTACTGAGATAGATAGATATGTATGTACTTCCTAATTAATGATGCATAACAATTTGCATGTTAAGCAATCATTTTTATACTGCCAATGAATTTGTATCAAACAAGTGCTAATTGCATATAGTTTCCTCTGATCTAAAGTTATGTACTTTGATATTTATATATATATATATATATATATATATATATATATATATGTGTGTATATATATATATATATATATAGATAGATAGATAGATAGATAGATAGATATAGATAGATATATATACATGTATGCCAATCTTATCATGTTCCCCACCCCTCCTCCTCTTATCCCCTACCCCTTGCTCCACTTATGTCACCCCGGGATGATTTTCATTTGTATCTGTGTATTGTTGTATATACACACCCGTATTGTTAAGTGTGCATTATTATTTGCCACTGACTGTTTGTTACTGTGCTAGTCAATACACATGTACTGTCTTTTGCTACTAAGTTAACCTCCTGACCTGTATTGTATATTACTTGTGCTTACTTCTATGTTAACCTCCTGACCTTATATTGTATCTTACCACTGTTTTGCTTGCACCCATTGCTGATGTGGAACCTTTGTATAAAAACCTTTGGTTCAAAGGTATTTGTAATCCTAGTAATAAATAAATAAAATAAAATAATTCATAGGATCATCTTTATTGAGAGGTCGAGTGTGGAATTTCCCAAGTACAGCTGTACATACATGTACATAGTTACAAACATTTAGGTTGTCTAGATGTTGTGATGCTACTCTATGTTGAGTTCTCACTACATGACGCAGTATTTCACTTGTAGATGCTGGGTTGTACTTCTCTTTTTTTTTCAGAGTACTTGATTTTTCACTCGCTCCAAGAACATAGTCCAATTTGGTCCTAATTCAATTGGATTTTTACTTCTAATACAATAATAAAAAAAACAAACTTATATCTTGTGTCCTGTGTCCCATTTGATACCCTGTACATTTATCTTCTGTGATGTTTACTGAGTTCACAATTTTACTGTATACATTCAGAATGCTAATTATTCACAGACTACTATTGGGCCCTACCCACCCCTACCTCAGCTAGGGCTCACCATAGACTGTTCCGACTTTACCCTTGTTCTAATTGCACTTGCTCATTACCTGTACTGTACTGCACTCATTTCATGTAATTGCATTCCTTGTACAATATGATATTTGTCTTACATTTGTATATCCTGCATTCCATTGTATTTTATACCTTTTCTGTTTGCCTCAGTGTTCAAAGCATTTCAATGTATCTCTAGTTTGTGTAGGCACCTGCACCATTCTTAACTTATGTAATTTGTATCTGTCTGTATTCATATGTGCCATCTTCATGGCCCGGGTCTTGCCTGAAAATGGTCCCCGGGATCAGTGTACTTACCCTGTAAACAAATAAATAAATAAATATGTCTCCTGTTAACAAACACACATCTTTTGCTGTGGGCATTTGAACAACAATTGTATCATCATTATTTTAAATATAATGACATCTACTTGATAATCTTTTCCATATATGAGCACTTTGAATTGTATAGCTGTATAGTAAGGTATCAGGCAATCATATGTACATACTAATACACACCAGGCTGGCTAATACTTTGAAATACAAGACTGCAGAAAGCCATTATGAGAATGTACAGTATTGCGCAAGGTCAGTGACATTCAGCAGCATTACCAGACCAGTGACCCACTCTAGCATGACACCCCGACAGCAAAACCTGAAAATAGACCATTACAGCGACAGTTGCTGAAATGATCTGTTTTCACCCATGCCACTTCTCCCGGTGTTCTACTTCCTTCCCAGAACAACAGAACAACTCCAACCTGCAGTTGATTGTAATTAAATGTGGGGCGGAGGCTAAAAAACACTGTCTTTTGAGATGGCACAATACTGGTGCCGGTATTGTGCCATTGCTGTGCGGGACATTGGGGAATTTTGTGTCGAGCACAAGAGATGCTTCCTTACCACTCTTACAAATACAGGCATATAGGATATGTTGTATAGGATAATAAATATTTAACTAATAATAAACAAAAAAAAGGAACAAACAACTGATCATTAATATTACAGGAAACAGTGTTACTACCTGAGTTTCTTTCAAAGGGTGAAAGAGCCAGTATTTCAAAAGTTACCATACCTGGCATTGGAGCCACAGTGTGGCATGAAAACTGTGTTGAATTCAAAGAGAAGACACAGAGTGTGGCTTCTCCTATTTTAAAATACAACATTGTCTGAAGCATAAAATCATTTCATAACAATTGGATACTGACTGGTGAATAACCTTCAGTCAAAACACTTTTATATATTAACCTGGAAAGCCAATAGTTGTGCAATCAGTGTTGGGGGTGGTGGTGGTGGGGGCGCTATCAATCATAAACTGAGAAACACTCAACTTATTAACATTTTTTAATTCTATGGCCACAGGGTTACCACTGGGGCACAGAGACACATTGAACTATCACCTTTCTATGCAGGATCTGTTGTCTTATAGATGCACACCTTGCTAGGGTATCAGCTAATTGGAGCTTGCGAATAGTGAATTCCATTTTCTAACACTTATAAACAGCTCCTCAAAAAGGATGGAAATTCATTGCAAAAAACTATGTCACTGCATCAGTTACGTTTTGTATTAAAGCATCAAAAGCAAGGAAATTCAAAGTTAGGGTTTCTAAGCCTAACTCCACATCCCCTCCTTCCCACAAGCAGTGGAAGGGGTAAGGCAACACAAGCTACCAGAGACTACAATCATCAGGTAAGACAAACAACATACATCTCTCTGCAGATGACACAAGAGACATCCATCATCATGGCCAACCAAGTGTATGAGGTCCGCTGCCATGCCAGTGTGTTGGGGGGGATGCCCAAATGCTGGCCAACATGGGGGAGGGTCACTGCAGGCAATGCATTCCAAAGTGCTCCCTAGAGACCTACCAGGAGGCTGACAGGGTCGTGGGGGAAGGGTAGTGCATAGGGAGACCGCATGTGGGTGCCCTCTCCTAACACACCACCATGGTACCAGACATTTGTACTCCCAGCCACAACACAAAGTTTCATGGTAGTGTATCCTATCTGCCATGACCATGGTAGACTCCCAGTGCTCAGCATGTAGATCCCCCAAACGCACTGACATGCCAGTGGACATCATACAGTCATGTCTGGGTTCTGGCAGCGTGTCCCTTTGTCAGTCAACTGTCTCCCACCAGCCCTCTCCATTCAGTTACCTGTCTCCTGTGACTCAGGTATCTTCCCAGTAGGTGGAAGTGGGACTCAGTAGTATGCCTACTGGAAAGAAACTAGAGGTAAAACACAAGGTCATGGGAAGAAAATTAAAAAAAAAAAAGGTTGACAGACCATGGAAAGCTATGTGCATGAATGCTTGCAGCCTGGTGAATAAAATCTCAGACCTAATGGCCTTGATGTCAGAGGCTGACCTGGACATTGTTGCTGTGACTGAGACATGGTGCACAGGGAACCATGACTGGGATATAGCTGTGCCAGGTTACACTTCATTCCAAAAAAGATAGGGTAGGAAAAAAGGGGTGACGAGTAGCTATCTATGTTAGGGAGGAAATAAAAGCTACAAAAGTACGGGGCATAAGTGAGGTAGGGGAGGCACAGTGGGTCACACTGCAAAAAAAGGAAATAGTACTGCCATTCGAGTAGGTGTCATCTACAGAACTGTGGCACGGGGTGGAGTTGGACAATGTGCTACTGGAAATAATCTATGAAATGGCAGCAAAAGGGGAGATATCACTGGTGGAAGAATTCAGTTTTCCAGATATCAATTGAAGCACCCATACTGCAGCCACGGCAAGGAACAGAAACATCATGTAAGCTCTTCAGGGGCTGGGACTCAGACAGCTAGTGGAAGAACACATCCATGAGGGGGCAATATTGGACCTGGTGCTCACCAATGGAGAAAAAGTGATGGATGTAGAAGTGGGGAGCCATCTGGGATCCAATGATAACAGTACGATTGGTTTAATGTGAGGATGGTGGAGGAATCCAGACACACAAAGGCAAGGGTCATGGATTTCAGAAGGGGAGGTTCTGATAATGGGAGACTTCAACATGCCAGATACAGATTGGTCAATACCAGCAGGAACATCTGCCAGAACTAGACTCATAGTAGATTCCTGCAGGGGAGGGCCTCAAACAACTGGTACAGCAACCCACAAGAGACAGGGCTATCCTAGATCTAGTACTGACTAACAAAGAAGGATCACAGATCTCAGGTAGAAGGTCACCTGGGGGCCAGTGACCATCACATGGTATGGTTCAATTTGGCTACTACATCTAAATCATCCCATTCCAAAGGCATAAAATATGGGACTTCAGAGGAGCTGACTTTGATAAGATGGCCAACAAGTTAAGCTAGCCCTGGCAAAAGAAACACAGGTGAGGAGGTACAGGCAAAGTGGGCAAGCATTAAGGATACAATACTTGAAGCAACATCCCATTGTGTTAGACAGAAAGGAAGTAAAGAAGAAGGAAACCACTTTGGTTCTCAAATACAGTAGCAGAAAGGTCAGGCCAAAAGGCTGGCCTTCCAGAAAATACAAAGGAACACAGCGGGATGAAGATAGGGGGCATACCAAACTGCCCTAAGGGAAGCAGGTAAGGTAAGGCAGGCAAAGTCCCAAACTGAGGAAACACTAGCACAAACAGTAAAAGAAGGCAGACAAGACTTATAGATACATTAGTGAAAGGAGAAAGTCCAGAGGGGTATTGCTATTAATGGAGAAAAGGGAGCATGTGAGGAGGAGGATCCCAAAAGCATCTATCCCAAATAGATACTCTTTGCTCAGTATTCACTGGAAGAGAAGGTAGGGCAGGGCCACAGCTCAGCATCATGGGACACAGAGGGGAGGAGGTGAGCACTACCTTCTTCACAAAGAAAGGGTCCTACAAGAGCTTGCTAAGCTCAGGGGTGGATAAGGCAATGGGACCTGATGGCATACATCCCAGGGTACTTAAGGAGCTAAAGGAGGAACTAGCAGAGCCATTAGCAGAATTGTTTAGTGAGTCTCTGAGCACAGGAGAGGTCCCAGAAGACTGGAGAGAGGCTCTGTGATCCCACTCCACAAGAGTGGTAGCAGGGAGGAGGGGAACTACAGACCGGTCAGTCTTACCTCAATAGTGGGCAAGATTATGGAAGCACTCCTTAAGGAAAGGATAGTGCAACACCTGGAATCCATAGGGCACAGGATCCAAGACAGCATGGGTTTACAAAGGAAGGTCTGTCAAACTAATCTCATAGATTTCTTTGACTGGGTAACCAGAGTGGTGGACCAAGGAGCAGATTGATGTCGCCTACCTTGACTTACAGCAAAGCTTTTGACACTGTTCCACATAGAAGATTGATAAATAAGCTAGAGTAGGCTCGGTGGGTCGAAGTTGGTCAACTGGGTGGCAAACTGGTTGACTGGCAGAAAACAGAGAGTGGTGGTAAAGTGGTATACAGTCAGAAGAGATGCAAGTCACAAGGTAGGTACCTCAGGGATCAGTCCTGGGGCCAGTCCTATTCAACATCTTCATTAGTGACCTAGCAGATGGACTAGAGGTAAGGCTTGTCTGTTTGCAGATGACACCAAGATCTGCAACAGAGTAGATGATCCAGATGGGTGGGCAGAATAGAAGAGATCTGGATAAACTAGAGAATGGTCAGAAGAGTGGCAACTGAGATTTAATGCAAAAAGTGCAAAATCATGCACATAGGGAAGAGAAACCCTGAAGCCACTTATAGGCTGGGAGGAGTTGCTAGCAGTCACAAAGGAAGAAAGAGACTTGGGCATCATCATCACTGATGACCTGAAATCATCCAAGCAGACCTCCTAAAGCAGTAGGTAAGGCTAGGGGTGTTAGGGTGTATTAGTAGGGTATCACAAGTGCGTGAGAGGGAGGTGTAATCCCCTCTGTACAAGACATGGTTGAGCCCCATCTGGAGTACTGGGCAGTATTGGAGGCCACACCTTCACAAGGACATTAACCAAATTGAGGCAGTCCAGAGAAGGGCAACCAAAGATGGTGCAGGGACTGCATCAGAAGACATATGAGGACAGATTAACGGAGCTCAATATGTATACCCTTGAGCAAAGGAGGGAGAGGTGATATGATCGAGACATTTAAACACCTTAAGGCATAAACAAGTGAAAGAGTCTAACATGTTTAAATATAAGAAAAATAGCAGGACAAGAGGACACAGCATGAGATTAGAGGAGGCCGATTAAGGGGAATGAGGAAATTCTTTCACAGAAAGGGTGGTAAATGCATGGAATGGCTTACCACAAGAAGTAGTGGCTATGAATACAGTGCAGGGCTTCAAACAGGCATGGGATAGGCATAAGGGAGCAATACAAATGACTATGAATAGATAGGTCACTGACATAGCAAAGGCCGATGGCACATTTATAAGGTAGAAAAAGAAATGGGCAGACTGGATGGGCCTTACGGTCCTTATCTGCCATCAACTTCTATGTTTCTATGTTTCTATGTCTATTTTACAAAGATGGAGGTATGTCTGAAGAAAACCCTAGGGGATAGAGTGGGAAAAGGGGATGTAGAGGAACAATGGGCACATCCTAAGGGAGCCATAATGGAAGCCACGAACCTTTGCATTAGGCAAATAAGTAAAACAAAGAGGAAGAAAAAGCCATTCTTGTTCTCACAGGAGCTGGCATGGAGGGTGAGAGAATAAAGTCAGCATTCAGAAAATACAAAGTAACACAGAGGGAGGAGGACAGAGGGCTGTATCTGGAAAAGCCAAAGGAGGTGGGGAAAACATCAGAAAGGCCAAGACAGAGAGGAAAGAATAGCCAAGTCAATTGAAAAAGGAGACAAGATCTGAACCCAGAACAGTCAGTCCCAATGGTGCTTGCACTACTACATTCATATGCAGTATCCTCTGGATATGTGATCAATTTACAAAAAACAGAGATTTTAACCCTTAACTTCTCCCCCTCTCTTGAACTTAAAAAAAATGTTTCCTTCCAGATGGGGTTGTACTAAAATAAAATACTTAGGAGTATATATGCCTAAAAATCTGATACACTTGAAATTTGTCGATTTTGAGACTTTTACTCAAGCGATAGACGGGGCATTAGGTGTCTGGGCCCATCTCCATTTGTCTTTATTTTCTAAGATAGAGGCGGTGTGAATGACAACATTACCAAAGTTCCTATATTTGTTCCAAACTCTCCCATTGACACCAGCATCTTATTATTTTATATCATGGAATAGATCATTATCACGATTCATCTGGGCGGGTGGCCATCCAAGAGTTCGCTGGAACTTATTGATGCTTCCAATTGATAAATGGGGACTGACTCTTCCTAATTTAGTAGAATATCAAAGGGCAGTATTATTTAAAGTGGTTCTGCTTTGGCTCAATCCCCAATATGATGCAATATGGAAATACATAGTTTGTCCATAATGATCTGTTTGATATAGATAAGGTGATGTTTGCACCGCTGAACTCGCCACCAAATTTCAGGGTATTTACATTTGGTATAGAAGATTTTATTTACTTATTTGTTTCAGTATTTGGAAAAAGCCTTTGAGCAAAAGCCCTTTTCCAAAGGTTCCATGTTGGAATGCAAGCACACAAAACATCAGAACAGCAGTACAACAATATAACCTAATGGCACAAAATTTGAGTGCATGACTGACAGAGTAGGGACATAATAGAGTGCAGTGTGAAGGACAGTGCACACATTGAAACCAGGGATAAACACATCCTATGAATCCATCAGATTTAAGCAGAAACTGTAGCAAGGGAGAGACATAACACAGAGTGTTGTGAGAAAGACAGTAAACAAAAGGACACATCAACTGGCTGTGGCTATGGAAAGCTCTAGTTAGAGAACTGACCAGTAGTCCAGATGATGTACAGTAAGTAGTTACCATCAGAACCTGGTACAAGTTAAGTGCAAATTAAGAACTACCCCAACATTGAAATTCCCCTTCTACTTTATTAGACAATTAAAATCTGAGGTAGATTTTGTACCGGCCCAGATGTCTCTCATATTTCAGAACTGGCCTTTCCTATATCAGTTTTTGGATACCAGTGGGGTAACCACATTTGTCAACCTACAGGTTTCCCACCATTTACCCAATTCTGATGATGTACATTATCTGCAAGTAAGAGCATTCCTGCAGCATAAGGGCCCTCCCTGGAATGCCTTCCCGAAACCACTCCCCCAACTTCTGAAATTGTTCATAGATGCATTGAGGGGGGTGATATATCTGCATTTATTTGGTATAGTATAAAAAGCCCTCAGAATGTTTTGGAGTGACACAACCAGTTTGGTTCTTCAGGCCTGGAATAGAGAATTACATTCTGACATCTTGTATGAGAAATGGCTGGAGCCGATTGTTCCCTCTATGCACATCTCTCAAGCTCTGTACTGGCAAGAATTTATTTGGAAGTGCCGGATCAGGTATTTTTATACACTGGTCAAACTACTAAAATACTTACCAAATCGATATGGTCAATGCTGGATCGGAAATGGGGAACCTCAAGTTGATTTTGCACATATTTTTGGAACTATGATAAGTTGGGTTCTTTTTGGCATGATTTTGGGGTAGCAATGCCCCAACTACTTACATCTCAGTTGACTATGTCCACACAATTAATATTATTATACATAGACCAGAAAGGTATAGTACTCCCAGCTAGGAGCATGCTGTACTTATACATAGCAGTGGCCAAGAAAGTCATCCCACGTCTGTGGCATACCCCTGCTTCCCCAACCCTTTCCCAGTGGCAAGCAATGGTTAATGACATCTATTACATAGACCAAACTTTAATATATTATTTGGGTCACCAGACCAGATTTGAATTGATCTGGAGGCCCTGGGTCTTTTACATTTCCAGGGAAGATGAGACTTTTGTCCACTGACTGGGCCAGGACTGGGTTCCTTGTAGCATAGTCTTACTTATAGGATTATATGGAACCTAAGGATAAAGTACTCTTATGCATATTTGATTTACAGTATATATCTAACAGAATTGATTTCCTCCTTTGTTGGATTAGGTGTAATGACCATTAAAGCAATTTTACATTATTTGATTGTACTCAAACTGATGGAAAAGTGATCATGTATTGTATAATAATGTGATTCTCTGCATGAATTACTAAATAACTTTTTTCTAAAACGAGACAAGATCTTTTTTACATACATTAGAGAGAAGAGCAAAACCAGGGGTGGGATTGTGAGGCTAAAAAGGGAAGGGATTGGGTCAGCAGAGGGGGACCAGGAAAAAGAAGAAATTCTGAACAAATATTTTTGTTCAGTGTTCACTGTAGAAAGGGATGGGAAGGGGCCACAGCTAGGTGTAAGGAGTATCAAAGGGAGGAGTGTAGATTCCAGTCTGTTCGCAGTAGAGGGGGTCCTAAAGGAATTAGAACAACTGAAAATAGATAAAGCAATGGGGCCAGATGAAATATATCCCAGAATTCTAAAGAAACTAAGAAAGGAGCTAGCAGGACCACTGACAACCTTGTTCAACAAATCATTAGAAACAAGTGTGGTTCCAGCAGAATGGAACAGGGTGAATGTTGTCCCTCTCCATAAGAGCGGGAACAAGGAGTAGGCTGGTAACTATAGGCCAGTCAGCCTAACCTCAGTGGTAGGAAAATTGATGGAATCATTACTCAAGGAATGTATTGTGAAATACATTGAATCCAGTGGACAGCAGGATCCGAGACAGCATGGTTTCATGGCAGACAGGTATTGCCAAACAAATGTGATAGATTTATTCAAATGAGAGTGAAGGGAGATTGATTAGGGAGGGACCGTAGATGTGGTGTGCCTGGATTTTAGCAAGGCCTTCAATACCGTCCCGTATAAAAGGCTAATCTCCCTTCCTGGCTTTACCATTTTCAGGGCCGATAGGATGGGCAGGCGTGGTGGGGGGTGTGCTATCTACTTGCGCAACTCGGTCCTTGGACTCGCACTCCCCAATCCTGAGCTAAACCATGGGGCGCAAGCCATCACCTTAAAAATCTCACCCTACCCTGGACGTGGCCCACTCTATCTAACGGCGGCTTATCTACCCCCGGGTTCTCACAAAGACTCTGCGGCCACCTCTCTCCTAGACTACCTGGTGACCTTACCCCCGAAAGCTGAACAATTAATCATGGGTGACTTAAATTCCAATTGGCTCAGCCCGTCAGCTGATAACTTGAAGAATGAGCTTGCTGCCCTTGACCTGTCCCAAATGGTCACTCAGCCCACTAGACTTAACAAAGTCACAGGAACTAGCTCTCTCCTGGATGTTATCCTCTCTAACCAGCCCCATAAAATAGTCTCCGTTGAAGTCCTTGCGGACTCACTCAGTGACCACTCCCCTGTCATCTGCTTCTGGTCCTCCCCCACCCTCTGCCCTGGGTACAGTAGGATCCCTCGCCGCCGTTTTCTCCCCGGAGGTCTCGCCAACCTCAAGCGTCACCTTGCCCATATCGACTGGTCCCCATTGGACAGCGCTCTGGCGTTAACTCTGCCTAACCTACCTCTCCATTGCCTTCAACCTCACCTGTGACCTGTATGCACCCTCAGCTCTCATAGGACAAAAAACGGACTGCTGCTTGGATAACTCCTGCACTGATCCAACAACTAAAAAGAGATAACCTCTGGCACTTAGCCAACGACTCTGGTAGGCCTGCTGACAGACTAGCCTACAGGACTGCCCGCAATCAATGCACCTGGTCAATCAAGCAGGCTAAAGCTAAATTCTATCAGGCTGCATTGACATCTTCCTGGGGCTCGTCCAGAGCCTTCTGGGACAACATTAAAGATTTAAATGGTAAGACCCGCCGCTCCCCCCCTCCATCCCAGATTGTCATAAATGGGACTGTCTCGACTGACCCCACCTGCATCGCTGACTGCCTTAACAAAACCTTCACTGACTTAAGTGCTGTCCTCCTGGCCCACTTTTCTGACCCGGTTGCACAACCCACCCACGCCCCTATTTCCAGGCCACAATTCCACTTCCGTATGATCTCACCCCACGATGCCAAACCTTTCTTAATAAAATCCCTCGCCTCTCAGAACCCTATCAATGACCCTCTTGACTCCAGGATACTTTGCCTCGTGCTGGATATCATGCTTACCCCTCTGACGCTTATCATTAACAAATCCCTCTGCCTCGGCCAATTCCCTAAGGCCTGGAAGCAAGCTGAAGTAACCCCCATCCATAAATATGGGGACCGCACTCTGCCTAATAACTACAGACCCATCTCCATCCTCCCCCCCCTATCCCAAAGCCTTAGAAAAAATAGTGAACACACAGCTCTCTGAATATCTTACTAACTACAACCTCCTTTGTCCAGAGCAACATGGTTTCCGCCCTGGCCATAGCACGTCCACTGCCCTTCTGGAATTCTGCCACCACATTCCTCAGCATTGACAAGGTCATCTGCGGGGCAGTCTTTATAGACCTGTCCAAGGCCTTGACACGTGTGCCACCCTACTACTAAACTCCCTTAGCGTACTGGGTCTCGTAGGCGGACCCCTGATGTGGTTCACAAGCTACCACACAACAGGTCCCAAAGAGTCAAGCTAAATGGGACCTCTCCCCTACCTTCCGGTACACTCGGGGTCCCCAAGGCTCCATCCTTGGCCCGACCCTTTTCAGCCTATTCCTGAACACCCTCCCAGCTCCTGTTCCAGTAAAATTTTACTCTATGCTGATGATGCTGTTATCCTTGCATCACACCTGACCCACTCCCACTCCAAGACATGCTTCAGCGCCTTCCTCCAAACCGAAAACTGGTTCAATAAGCACCGCCTAGTCCTGAACCAAAAAACTAAGTCCATGCTATTCTCTCATCGGCAAAACAATGCCAGGACTTCCCTCCACATCTCCACCAGCCTGCCCTCCCTCTTGAGCAAGTCTCGTCTTACAAGTACCTGGGCATCACCTTTGACACCGGCCTAACTTTCCACGCCCACCTTAAAGCTTTGGCATCTGCAATGAACTCCAGGATCGGTCTTCTCTACCGCCACAAAGACTGTCTCCCCGAACCCGCCTTAAAACTTGCCATCACCTCTTCGGTATTATCACTGGCTGACTACGGACTCCCGGTTTACGCAGCTGCCGATGCTTCTGCCTTATCTAAAATCCAGACCTCCATCAACAAAGCCTGTAGACTCCTTACCGGTGCCCACAGCAGAACCCACACCTGTCTGCTTTACTCCGCCACAAAAATACTCACCCTTGAGGAAAGACTGAAATATCAAACCTGCCTACTGGCCAAAAAATCTATGGCGGGTCTCTGCCCTCCTGGGTCTCTGGACCTCTGCAGCGGGCTGCTAAATCCCTGCCAACCAGTGCGCCGCAGCAGCCACTTTCGTCATTCCCAGAGCAAGGACCTCCCTGCCAAAGATCTTTCCACCACCTTGCCCGTCCTGGTTCAACGCCTTCCTGAAACCATCTCCAAGATCCCAGGCATTGGCGTTTCCAAAGTGCCCTCCGCCCAGCATATTATTAACAACCGATGCTGTAAATGTCTGTAGCTGCACTGTGCGGTCCTCTTAATACTTTCCTAATACTTTCCAAGCACCTCGCCTGCCGGTCCTCTTTTTACTCTACATATTATTTATACATGTTGTTAATTGAATAACGATCTCCTGTTGTTTTACCAATGTTAGCACCTTACACGAGTTGCTCCAGTACAGCTCGCTGTCTGCACTCTCCAAATGTATATTTTATGTATCTAACCTGTCTGTCATCCCTGTCCTAACACCACTCTATGTGTCGTCTCCCCCACCTTTTTTGATGAAGTACCTTTGTAAACGAGTCTTTGACTCAAAGGTTGTAAAACTGATCTTCAACAAATAAATAAATAAATAATAAACAAATTGAGCAACCTGGGAATCAGATCTAGGGTGGTTAACAGGGTTAGAAATTGGCTGAGTGGCAGGACATAAAGGATGGTAGTGAACAGAGTTCAATCTGTAGAAAGGGAGGTGACCAGTGGGGTGCCTCAGGGATTGGTGCCAGGTCCAGTCCTTTTTAATGTCTTCATAAGTGACATTGCAACATTGCAGAGGGTCTGGAGGGGAAGGTGTACCTCTTTGCAGATGACACAAAGATCTGCAATAGAGTAGACACACCAGGGGGTGTGGAAAGAATGATAAGGGACCTGGGCAAGCTGGAGGATTGGTCAAATGTATGGCAGTTGAGATTTAATGCAAAGAAGTCCAAAATTTTGCACTTAGGTCATGGGAACCTGAAAGAGGAGTACTCATTGGGGGGGGGGAGATACTTTTGGCCACCAAACAGGAGAGGGATCTAGGAATAATTATATCTGAGAGCCTAAAGGTGGCCAGACAGTGTGAGAAGGTGGTTAGAAGGGCAGGCGGGTTGTTGGGGTGCATAGGGAGAGGCATCACAAGCAGAAAAAAGGAGATGGTGATGCCACTATACAAATCATTTATGAGACCTCATCTGAAGTACAGTGTCCAGTTTTGGAGACCGAATATCAGGAAGGACATAGACAGAGTGGAGGCAGTCCAAAGAAGGGCTACAAAAATGGTACAGGAGCTGCACCAGAAGTAGTATGAGGATAGGCTGAAAGACCTTAACATGTATTCTCTAGAGATGCAAAGAGAGAGGAGAGACATGATAGAGACATATAAATAGCTTAAAGTGATCAATAAGGTACAGGAGGGCATCATCTTTCAGAAAAGAAGATGGACAAGAACTAGGAGACACGAGATGAAGTTGGAGGGAGGAAGAGTCAGAGATAATGTGAGGAAGTATTTCTTTACAGGCAGTGTGGTAGATGCTTGGGACATCCTCCCCACAGGGTTGGTAGGGGTAAAAATAGAGGAATTTAAAAATGCATGAGACACACACAAGGGAACCCTAATCAAAGGGAAGAGTAGCAAATCAGCAGATCAACTACAGTCTACACCATAAGTTAAAGGTAGAAAAAATGGGCAGGCTAAATGGGCCAGTTAGTCCATATCTACTAACACAGAAACATAGACTTTGACAGCAGATAAGGACCGCTTGGCCCACCTAGTCTGCCTATTTCCTTACCTACAGTATAAGCTGCAGATCCCAGTTGACCAACAGACTATTTTTTCCTATCCCCCACAAAAATTGCTTTATGTCTGTCCCATGCATTCTTGAATTTTCCCACAGTTTTAGACCCCACAACCTCCTCAGGAAGGCTTTTAAATGTATCCACCACCCTCTCTGTGAAAAAATACTACCTCACATTGCCCCTGAACCACCTCCCCTCTATCTTCAAATTGTGTCCCCTTGTTCTTGCACATCTCTTTTTCTGAAATATGCTACCCTCTTGGACTTTACTGATTCCACTGAGGTACTTAAAAGTTTCTATCATGCCCACCCTTTTCCTCCTTTCCTCAAGGGTATATATATTAAGCTCCTTTAGTCTCTCCTTGTATGGCTTCTCTTGCAGACCCTGCACCATTTTAGTTTCCCTCCTCTGGACTGCCTCTATCCTGTCTATGTCATTGTGGAGATGGAGTCTCCAGAACTGGACGAAGTACTCCAGATGGGGTCTCACCAACTGTCTGTACAGAGGGATGATAACTTCCTGTTTTCTGCTGGTGATGTCTCTCCCTATAAATCCCAGTATCCCCCCAGCCCTCCCTACTGCCTTCTCACATTACTTGCTAACCTAGAGGTCATCTGATATGATTACCCCCAGGTCCCTTTCCATTTTTGTTGTTGTTACTACCTACCCTCCCCCACTGTGTAATCTTCCCCAGGGTTTTTATTTCACAGGTGCATTATTTTGCACTTCTTTGCATTGAATCCAAGCTGCCATGCTTCTGACCATTCCTCCAACCTTGCCAAGTTCCTTCTCATCCTTTCCACACCTCCTTGTGTATCAACCCAGTTGCAGATTTTTGTGTCATCTGCAAAGAGGCATACTCTTCCTTCCAGTCCCTCTGCAATGTCACTTATAAAGACATTAAAAAGGACTGAACCCAGTACCGAACCATGCGGTGCCCCACTAGTAATCCCTCTTTCTTCAGAGTGGACTGCATTTACAATTACCTTCTGTGTCCTGTTGTCCAGCCAATGTTTTAACCAGGCTGCCACACTGGGATCCACTGCCAGGCTGGTTAATTTGACTATTAATCTTTTGTGTGGGACTGTGTCAAATGCCTTGCTAAAGTCTCGGTAGGCCATGTCCACAGCCCCTCCCTGGTCTACTACTTTGGTCACCCAGTCAAAGAAATCAATTAGATTCATCTGACTTAACCTTCCCACTGTGAACCCATACTGCCTTGGGTCCTGTGCCCCACTGGCCTCTAGGTATTCAACAATTCTTTCCTTCAGAAGTGATTCCATCCCTTTCCCTATCACAGAGGTCAGACTGACAGGTCTGTAGTTTCCTGCCTCTGTCTTGGTCCCACTTTTGTGAAGAGGAATCACATCTGCCTTCCTTCAGTCCTCAGGTACCACACCATCATCCCATGATTTGTTAAAAATGGTAGCCAGTAGTTTCACTAATTCTCCCTTTAATTCTTTTAGAATTCTGGGGTGAATTCCAACAGGCCTCATTGCTTTGTCCACCTTAAGTTTTAGGAGTTCTTTCAGAACTCTTTCCTCTGTGAAAGGACTGGAATCAACCCCCTATCCAGAGTGCTTCTGTTAATTGGATTCCCCTTCCTCCTCTTTTATGAATACTGAGCAGAAATATTCATTCTGCTTTTTCACTGTCCCTCTCTGCCTCCCATCCATTCTATTCAGCCTCACTATCCCTCCCTTTGTCTTTCTACGCTCCCTGATGTACCTATAAAAGGTTGTATCCCCCTTCTATGTATCTATGTATCAATGTATCTCTGTCTTGGGTGCTGCAGTAACACAGTACCACGCCAACGGATGTCCAGGTGATCACAATGCATACTGACATTACAGAAAATCTCATACATCCCTTTTGTATTGATGCTATTACTCCTTCCATCACCCATTTATAACCCATCAACTAAGGCTATGCACTACCAAGCCCCCTCATCCTAGCCTGTCAAGCATACAGCTGTCCCCAACAACACCCTCCCATAGCAGTAGATATCAGAATGCCCACTCCCAACACATTGGTATGGCAGTGGAACTCTTGCAGCCCCATTATAGTGCCAATAGCACCACCTGCTGCTTCCCATCTGTCTCCCTCCACACATCCCTATTCATTGGCCCATTACCCACAACCCTGGCATTCTCCTGGTAAGGCTTTAGGAAGCACTTTCAGGTGCAGTGACTGCGGTCCCCCCCATGGTTCCTAGCATGTTGGCATCCCTCACCCCCAACACAATGACATAGTAGCAGATCTCATACAGCCCTTTTGTGATGTTACTTTTATTCATCCCATCACCCATCTGTCTCCAACCAACCCAACCTCTGCAGTGCCAAACCCCACCCCCAGGCTGACCAGCTTGCAGGTACCCCCTGCAACACATTCTCATGGCAGCTGACATCATAGTGACCCCATGCGGTCTCCCACCAGCCCTGTCCCCCATGACCCTGTCAGCCTCTCAGTAGGTCTCTAGGGAGCACTTTGGGGTGTGTTTCCCATAGTGGTCCTCCTCCATGGTGGCCAGCATGTGGGCATCCCCCCAACACACTGGCAAGGCAGCAGACCTCATACACCTGGTGGACCATGATGATGGATGACTGTTGTGTTATCTTCAGAAAGTTGTATGTTGTTTGCCTTATCTGATGATGGTTGTCTCTAGTTACTTGTGTTATGTTGCTTTGCCCTTTCCACTATTCATTGGGGGAGAGGGGATGCAGAGGTAGGTTTGGAAACCCTAACATCGAATTTCCCTGCTTTTGATGCTTTAACACCAACTCAAACTGATGCATTAACATAGTTTTTGCACTGAATTAATAATATAGACAAAAGGGGAATCTTAGCTTTAAGTATAGACTGACAGAGAGAGTGAATGCTTTTCCATGAGTTCTGAACCTCAGTACAGTACCAGAATAAATGACTCAAGTCTGCCTCTGGAGCTCCACATCTCCAGCAATTATCAACTGTGGTTAAATCAATTTTCTTAAGTTGTAAGGGAGAATAGTAAAAATAGTGAGAATCTTATACTGAATTAACTTCCCCTGAGCCTTTCTGCAGCAGGTGTATGCATTTTTCCATATTTTGGATCAAGATGCTTGAGATATTTGTGTTGTCAAGCTCTTCCATTTCCATCTAGCCAAATCTGTTTATTTTCATCAGATTCAGTTAAGAGTTTATAAATGTAACTAGCCCTTTTTCTAAGGTGGGCAACCTTGAAAAAATTGTACCACTCTGGGTTATCAGGGAGAAAGATCTGGTTTAAAACATTGTTAATTAATGCATCCCTGATTTGCAAATACAACCAAAATTCTAGTTTATGAATGTGATATTTAAGTCTGAGGTCTGCAAATGATAAGTTGATTTTGGGTTTATTTATTTTATTTATTTATTTAGTGATTTGGAAAAGACCTTTGAGTGCAAGCTCTTTTACAAAGGTTCCATATCACTGATTGCAAAACAAAGTACAATAGTAGAAAGCAAAGGTACATTACAATGAACGATACAGCTTAGATTAAGAATTTACAGCATTACTCAAAACATAGGTACAAGTTCAAATAACAAGAAAAACACTATATGGGGGGGGGGATAAGCAGCCACAAAGTGCCTTGTCAGTAGTTCAGAGGGATGGGGATAGCTGGCAGTGGGGTTAAGAAAGGAGGTACGAGAGAGATGTGTACTGCAGTGGAGGTGAAGGGTGGGGGAAGAAGGGCGATAAGGTATAGGGAGAAATGGTGGGGTGAGGGGAAGCTGAGCAGAGAAGACATGCTAGAGTAAAATGGTTGGGTGTGAGGAGACATGGTCAAGTAGCCTGCATTAGTAGTGACTGTTAGGGAAACTCACAGGACTATGAGTTGGGGGAGGGGGAGGAGGTGGCAGGTGCCAAAGAAGCATGACACAAACTGATTGCTGAGGTAAGTCATGAGAAGGAACAGAGAGAGGGGGTACCTGAGGCTCGCCTAGTGCATACTGGGGGCCAAAGAGAGCAGGTGTGGCTGGACTCAGGGGCAGGTGCACTTAAAGAGTGTTATTAAGTGCTGTTTGAGGTCAGTTTTGAATTGTGCCAGACAATTGGGGGCCAAGAGGTGCCCAGGGAGTTCATTCATCCACAGGGGGCCCAGTAGGCAAATGCAAGTTGCCTAAGTGAGGTGCGAAGGAAGAGGATGGTCAAGGCCTCTCTAGTCCTCCCTCTGGCAACCTGTAATGAGTTGGTCACCTTGATCCAATTGCCTACACAAGGTGGTGTTTTACCCAAGTCTGGAATTTGACCCTGTTTCTTAATGACAGCCAATTTGCATGTTCATACAGAGTACAGGTGTGAGTACCACACCCAGCATCCAGGGTGAGTCTTTAGGCTTTGTTGAGTGCAGTCTGAACCCTATTGATTGCTGTATCCATTGCTGCCCCATAGACCACTAGTCCATAGTCAATAGTAGATATAATTGAACTGTGGACTGAGAGGCAGAAACCCCCTGGAGAGAGGTATTGCCTGTGCCTGTACAGGACACCAAACTTGGTATAGACTGTTTTGACCAGAGAGTCAATATGGTGTGCAAATGTGAGGGTATCATCTATTATGACCCCCAGATACTTGAACAAGTGAACTTGTTCCAGTGGCTCACTGCATGAGTTGGAGATGATGAGGGGGTGGTGCTTATTTTTGTTGTAGGGGCTGGACATTATCATGGCCTTGATCTTCACGTAGTTTAGTAGCAACTTATTACTACAGAACCAGTCTTCGAATTTGGAGAAGGAGTTCTGCAGCTCAGATTGTAGGGCAGCCTGAGACATGCTGCTGCTCAGGAGCATAGTATCATCTGCATATAGCATGAGTTTGGTGTTGCAGACTGTGGGAAGTTATTTAAGAAGAGGCTGAAGAGTAGAGGCCCCAGTAATGATCCCTGGGGTACTCCTAATGATACCTCTCTTGCACTGGATACTTTTTGCCCAATTTTGACACATTGACTTCTCCATACCAGGTAGTCTTGAAACCAACAAAGGGCATTGGGGCACCACGCCCATGTTTCGCAATTGGGTCAGTAACAGGAGGTTGTTGACTGTATCGAAGGCTTTGGTGAGGTCAATAAAGACAGACCCCACCAGTTTTCCTTCATCCAGGGTCATATGTGCATAGTCCATGTAGTCCAGCAGGGCAGTGGTGGTACTGTGATTTTGTCTGAAGCCATGCTGGCTGTGGCATAGTAGATTATACTTAATGAGGTAGTCGATGAGTTGACCCATCACAATCTTTTCCAGTGCCTTGGACAGGGGGGAGAGGATTGAGATGGGTCTGTAGTTGGCTACCAGAGACTTGTCACCTCCTTTATACACTGGCGTAACTAGGGCCTACTTCCAAACTGTCAGAAATTGGGCTAGGGCCAGGGACTTATTGTACAGTGTGGTAATGGGCACTATTAGAACGTCCAGTGTGAGGGACAGAAGTTTCATGTCTACCCGTCACTGCCCAGTCTGGTCTTACCTAGTATTTTCTTCATCATAGTAAGGGCCTTCTTCATTGTCACCCTTTTAAAGTAGAAGGTCTGGTGAGAACACTCTGTAGATATGTTGTTGGAGTGTTTCAAACCAGGTTAAAAATAGGTCGGTGGTAGCACTGGGGTAAGATTGGCAAAGGCCTTATTGAAGGCTTCTGCAATAGCTAGAGGGTCTGTAGTGGGGGTGTTACTGATACCGAGCAGCTGAGGGTGCTTTTTCTCCTCCTTTCCAAGGATGCTTTTGATGTTATCCCAGAATCTTTTCCCATCACCCCAAGAATTGCAAAGCTGGACCTTATGATAGTTGGCTTTGGCTTTGGATACTTAGCTTGGTGCAGCAGTTCCTGGCTGTTCTGTAGCACTGGTAGTCATGCTTGCTACCTGTGTCTCTGGCCTTCTCCCAGAGTATGTCCCTTTTTTTCAGGTGGGAGAGGAGCTCTCCATCGATCCAGCTATTTGCCTGCCCCAAAATGTTTCTTTTTATGAGTGGGGCATAGATGTCACAGATGGAGCTAAAGCCCTTAATGAAGTAACTGAGGGCCTGATCAAGGGTAGGCGCCAGGTTGATAGGAGTCCAGTCATGCAGGGCAAGGGCTGATTTGAGGGCTCCAAGTTTAACCTTCCTCAAGATCCTGCTTTCAATGAGGATAGGTGGGCTTTTGGTAAATTTACTAGACCACAGGAAGGTGATTGGGGAGTGGTCACTTAGTGTGTCTGGAAGAACCTTGATCTCAGAGATCAGAGATGGTGACCTTTCTAGGACTTAGTGAAGGAGGGTACTGTTTACTGTCTTATTGTTCTGCCTGGTGGGGCAGGTGACAAGTTGTGTCAGGTTGGAGGTGGCTATCAGATCCCTGAAAGGGGCAGTCTCCTTTCCATCCCAGTTTATGTTAAAGTCCCCGGTAATGACAAGCTCCATCCCCCTTTGGAAGGGTGCAGATAACGTCCATAATTGTGGGAAAGCCTTCTGTGGCTTTCTTGGGGGGTAGGTATATTGTGGCAAGGATGAGAGTTTTGCCATTCTGACCAACCTCTGCCTTTATCACTATTATCTCATGGTCCTCAGTCACCCTGGTTCCAGGGAAGATGGTGCACTGCAGAGAGTCCCTGGCATAGTTGAGGCATCCCCCACCTATCTTGCCTATTCTATCAATTCTGTATGCTTGGAAGCCTTTGAGGGCAACTTCACTATCTTTAATCCTACTGGTCAACCAGGTCTCCATTAGGCATAGGATGTCAGGGGTGTGGAGGGCCATGCATGCCTGTAGTTGGCCAAATTTTGTGGTTAATCTGCAGATGTTTAGTGAGGCTATTTGTAGGCCTTTAACCTTATGAACACCAGGGCCCACTGAAGTGAGTGGGCCTGGGTTTGAGTGAATGTTGCCAGAGAGGAGCAGGAGTATAAAGATGACTTTTCTGGAAAAAAGGTTTATGCTAAATTTGGCTCATACCTTCCACCACCAAGGCATCAGATGATACAGGTGGTTGGACACTGGTTTAATTATTAGGGTATAGGTAACCATTCCTACCCCTATGTGAGGGCAGGGCATATGGCCACCCATATTTGTAGGGTAAGACCGAGTGAGTTGCTGCCCACAGCCAAGTGAGGCACTTTCTGAAGGTGCATTTGACAGCCATGCACTACCCAGTAGTGGTTCAGAAGGGGGTAACGGTGGCCCAGCTAGGCATCTGGTGCCAGCTGTACCAAGCCACATAGGTAGGTGGTTTCTTAATAAGTCACCAACTGTTCTGATCCTTTTATTGCTCCAATCAATATCTTTATATTTTTTGCCATTAAATATAAGGGCTGGATTATTCCATAAAGGCATATAATGTAAAGGTATGAACTTGCCATTTTTAAGTGCTCTAGTATTTCTTGCAGACTAGAATTGTTCAGTTCTGAGAGGGTGGTTAGATAACCTTCTGGGTGTAGGTACAAACAATGGGTCTGTTAACTTTAGGGAGGTAACTAGTTCACTTTCTACTTTGTCCCATAAGTGGCAATAAATATTGTCAGGTGAGATAAACCATGTTGCAGCTTGTCTAAGTCTGAATGCCCCAAAATAACCCTGACACCAAGGAAGGGCAAAATCTCCATCTCTTAAAGGGGATCTCAATTTTCTGATGACTAAATGTGGAGATTTGTTATCTCATAAAAAAAGAGAAAATTCATTTATTTAGCTTGACAAACCATGTTCCCAATAGTGACGGACATATTATTTAAAACATGAAAGATCTTGGAAGCGATAATCATCTTAATGGAATTTACTTTGCCCCATGAAGACAAATGGAGTTTATACCATTTCTCTACCTCAGATGCCACCCAATTCATAACCAGATCTAAGCTGTAAGTAGAGATATTTTCAATGGAATCAAAAATTCTTATACCTAGATACGTAATTCCCTCTGATGCCCATGAAATGTTAAAGTCATCATTTAGCCTATTTTCTTCAAAAGGAGATTTCAAGAGCATCACACCTTCTGACTTGGATAAATTAATAAATAGGCCTGACAAATTTCCAAACTCCTGAAGTAGGGGTTGCAGATTTTGCAATAAGAAGTGTGGCTGAGTTAATGCTAACAGGATGTCATCTGCAAATGCAAAGACCTCATTAGGACATTTTTCAAGTTGTACCCCATGAATTCTTTTAGAGTTTTCTATTCTTTTAATTAAGGGTGCTATAGCTAGCTCAAATAGTAAAGGAGATAAAGGGAACACCTGTCTAGTACCTCTGTGGAGGGTGATGGGACCAGAAATAATACCATTAGTAATAAATGCGGCTTTGTGAGTTTTATAAATTGTTGACATCCATTTTTGTAAGATGGAGTCAAAGTTGTAAGCACTTAGCACTCCATTCCAATAATCCCATTTCAGACAGTCAAAGGCCTTCCCAATATCTAGAGAAATTGCCAAAATAGGTGAGTTACATGATAGGTGCTTTGAGCAGCCCAAATTACCCAAAATAGTCTGCATAAATTATCTGAAGCCTGCCTTTCTTGCATAAAGCCAACCTGTTCTTCCCCAATAAGATTTTGCAAAACTTGTACTATCCTGTTAGCTAACGTCTTAGTATTTGTAATAGTATTAGTCTCTTGTCTGACAAGTCTTTTTTGTCTTTCTTTCTTTTTTTGTGGACACAAACCCAATGATGCATCCCCTAATATACTGTATGCTTTGAAGACTTCCCATAAGATCCAAGACGAGACCTCACCATTACTGTTAATCTCTTAGTATGAGTCAGCCTCATCAGAGATCCACGTTTTAAAATTAGGGTCTTGTAAAAAAGCTGTATTAAAATTTCCACCTATGACTCCTATCAAAATGATGTCCATAAAGGGTGGAGATTTTCAGCATGCTATGATCTGAGACCATTATGTTCTCATATCAACACTGTTGAAAGCATCACACAAACCGAAACTCAGAAAAAAGCATTCTAGCCTACTAAAAACTCTGACCAGGATATTCAAATGAGATGTGCCTGGCTCAACTGAGTTGCACTGGCTCATCTCCAAAATGCACCCCCTGGGCCATATTCAAAAGGGAGTGATGCACCACACAATTCTGGATGTGTTGCAGTGTAAAGATAATGTATGCAGTGCATCTGGAGGGGGAGTTCCCCTGCATACGTGACACATCTCCATATTCAGCCAAGATGTGCAGTGCAGCTGCCTGCACATCTCAGAGATGTGCTGCACAAAGTTAGGCATGGAAAACTCATGCCTAAATCATAGACACCCACAGGTGAGTTGTTGCACTGCACAGCACAACACAGCAGCTGCCAGCCCCTGGGTGGTTACCCCCCCAGCCCCAATTGTATAAAAAGAAATCATTTCTTTGTCCCTGGTAGTCTAGACTCCCACCTCCCAGCCCTGATCATATAAAACATATACTTCCCTCTGTCCCTGGTAGTCCAGTGTACCCCTCACCCATCCCTGACCATGATGTAATTATACAAGACCAATTAAAAATACCCTGGTAGTTTAGTGGCCCCCCCCATCCTTGAACCCCGTCCATAGCAGGAACATAATCTGAATGTCCCTGGAACTCTAGTGGTAACCCCAGCTTCGATCGTGACATAATAACCATGTCCCAAGAGCTCCCTGCTAGCCCAATTCAGAATAAGCAACTAAATGCCATTGTGATAAAAGCAGCTTTGAGCCCTAATACCTCACTCCATGAAAATCGAGTCACCTCTTGCTCTTACTTTCTATTATCTTAGGTATTTTTCCCCTGCACACAGTGTAAAGCCTGTTTCTAAAACTTCTGTCACAAATTGGTCAGATTGAGATCCTCCAGCTTCTCAGGAGCCTCAGCTAAGGCATCTGATGACTACTGCAAAATTTCATTTATTCAGGCAAATTCAGTGATTTATTTATGTGACACAGTATTAGTATGGGGAAGTAGAATCCTTTGAAGGAGTCTTACCAAAAGTAGGCACATTAAGGCAGCAGGTATTAAGTTCTGTAATAGATATGATGTAGTGAGTTAAAAGAAGCCCAAGGAAATTAATCATTAATCATCTAATTGTAGAAAACTGTTGCTGGTAGCCAATCCCTCTATGTTCCCATCATAACGACCAAGGGATCCTTATCTTTAGCATTACTGTTACACTTGAGTTACACAAATACCTGATAAGTGGCTCCAAATAAAAACTGAATAAAAGAGGGGACAGAGGGCATCCTTGCAGACTGCCATGCTGTAAGGGGAAAGAGGCAGAGAGGTGGCCATTACACCAAATGTGAGCAGATGGTGAGGCATATAGAAGTTGCACCCATTTAATAAAGTCTGAAGGGACACCAAATCTTTGTAAAGTGGCAAACAGGTAGTTCCAAGCAACCAATTTAAATGTCTTTTCCACAACCAGAGCAACCAAGACCATTGGAGAATTACTTTCCCGGGATGCGGAAAGCAGGTGATGAAGCTTCATGAGATGACCTCCAGAAAACCTACCAGACATAAAACCTACCTGTTCATGTCCAATGATGGAGCCCATGACAGAAGCTAACCGAGTGGTCAAAATGTTCAAGAGGATTTTAATATCTGAATTCAGAAGACAAATGGGATGATAACTTTTAGCCAGCAGAGGGTCCTTACCAGGTTTTGGAATAAGGGTCACCAAAGCCTCCAAAAAGGCCAGATCACCCATCCCCTTCTCAAACCAGAAATTGAGAACCTCTACCAATATGGGAGCAACTTCAGCAATACACACTGTGTAAAAGTTGGTACTTAGCCCATCAGGCCTAGGTGCCTTATCCTGCTGCAATTGCCGAATGGCACTCTCCACCTCTCCCACAGTAATGGGAGCATCCAACAAAGACAATGTCAGGGGAGACAGAGTGGTAAAAGGAAAAGAATACAAAAAGGCTGAAATACCTTCTGGAGATGGATCTAAAGCTGGGTCCACCGCATACAGCCTCATGTAATAGGTGTGGAAAACATCAGCAATCTCGTTAGTATTAGTAACCACTTGGGCTGCAGGGTGGGGTCGTATCCCTGGTATAAACATAACCATTTTGGCTTGATGCAGCCAAAAAGCAAGAAGTTTCCCCACCTTTTCACCAGCATCTAGGTATTTCATCCTGGTACGATGAAGTGCAAGCTCAGTTTTTTGAGCCAGCACGTCCGAGTACTGGGCCTGAATGGAGTGTAATTTAGACCAATCCATGTTAGAGGAAACACAGGAAAGGAAGCCCTCTAAGTGATGAATGTCACTAAGAAGCCATTCAAGTTTAATCTTGCCTGCTCGAGCCCAGATCGAGGAAAGTCGTATAAACTCTCTCCTCGAAGCATGCATTTCAAGGCCACCCACATGGTATCCAAACACTCAACAGAACCCACACTGATATCCAAAAAAGTGGAGATGAACTTTCTAACATGAGATAGAGTATCAGGGATCAGTAATAATTGGGCATTAAGGTGCCAAAGGGTATCCCGCCTGAGACCACCACCCAAAAGATACTGGACGCCAATGAGGGAATGGTCAGAAAGGACCATAGGGTAAATGTCTATGGCGAGTATGCTCAGTAGGCAAGAAGCACTAACTAAAAAATAGTCCAACCTGGAAAAAGTCTTATGGGGCAGCCAATAAAAAGAATATTGTCACACAGTTGGGTTAAGAATTCACCAAACATCAACGAGGCCAATCCCATCCTTCAGATCATGAAGTACCCACTGGGCTGGGAAAGACCAGCAGTCTTCATATCTGAGCTGTCCAGGTCTGACTGAGGGACAATATTCCAATCCCTTCCCCAGTAAACTAGTAGAGAATGAATCTCAGACTAGGAGGGGGATGAATTGGGTAAAAAAATGGAGTGAGTCCAGACTGGGACCTTAAATGAAATCAGTCACAATAGTCCCTCGGACAATAATGTATCACCCAACAGGATCCCATATCTCCTGGATGAGCTGAATAGGTATTGACCTGGTAATTAAAATAACAACCCACCCCCCTCTTTTTTGGAGGAGACGCCAGACCCAAACACCTTACCAACCCACTCTCGCCTAAAAAAATTAACATCCTCCCGATGAAGGTGGGATTCCTGCAAACAGGCCACCCCTGCCCTCTGCTGCTTTAGGTGACATAAAAAGCATTGACTGTTTGCACCTATCCTGGTCTCCCTTGACATTCCAACTAATAAAAGAATATGGACCACTCATAGTTTAAACTGGAATCAAACACCAAGTTCAGAAGAGTGGTGGGAAACATACCGGAACCAACTAATCCATAGTCAAAGCAGGGTCGCAGATGCACACACCCCTCACCCCCCCAAAACCCACCAGACACAAATCCAACAAAACCCACCCACTCCCCCTTGCCTGAACTCCTTCACCCACAAAACCAGAAACCCAAACAGTATATGAAAAAAAGACATAAAACATACCAAGTTAACACTAACCTAGTCCTAATGACTGCACCCCTAACAATCTCCGGTCCATGACGATTACACTCCATACTACCCAAGACTGACCCTCCCCACTTCCACCCACCCACCAATGAAGTAAAATAGAGATCAACCCTCAACAGTGTCATCGCTATCCCCATGAAAAAGTACAATTAGGCACTTATCCCTGTATGACTAGCACATTAATAAAGTAAAAAATGAATTAACCAGACCAAAATGAAGTAAAATGCCCCCCTCAGTGTCACCCAAAAATTAAAATTCCAGGCCTGAAACTCTCGGCCTTAATAACAAAAGAAACAAGCTGTCTCCATACCCAGAGAGGTACTACAGGGGTCTAATTAACCAGCCCCTGAGAAACAAAAAAAGGAGATACTTAATGGGTAACAATCAGGGAGGGAGGGGGCATAAGCCTCTATGACCACAGTCAAGGAGTGAACCTCCTCTTAGCAAATAACTTGCTCCATTACATATAAGCTCGAAACTCATAGAAAAGCAAAACAGCAATGAAAAACCTTGCATACCTTCTATTAGGAGAGGACAGGAATAATCACAGTACCCCAGCAACATGAAACCATCGAGATAAAATCCCCCCCCCCCGAATGCCCAAACAGTTTTTAATGTGAAACGTATAAATGAAATGTATAACAATACTTTAAATCTAATGAACACAAAAGAGCATAATCCGAAAGTCTTTAACTCCTGAAAGTCTCATGCTGAAATGTATAGAAAAACACACTGGATAAAGATCTCCTCAATATGAGAGGTCTGCCACTGAAAAGCTTGTTCCCTCACAAAGTCCAGATCCCACTTACCTCGCCTGAACCAAAGTCTTTCAGGGGTGGCATAGCCTGTTTAAAGGAACACAGAGATCTTCATAGAAGAGCCATGGCACACTATCCCTCCTCCTGGAGTGAGATGCAGGGATCATTATCAGTCCACCAGCAAAATGCCTTTGCAAGTATTGCAATGCTGTCCACTACATGTAATCACAAGAAAACACAGCACTAAGTCCAAGGAGCAAATTATCCCCTTTAAGAAGGCAGGGAGTGTCCACAAAGTACAAGGCACCCTAGGCAGAAGCTGTACAAGAAAAGTCCAGGTATGAGGACAACCAGGGGATGCCTTCTAGATCTGTATGGAGGAGGGGGAGAGGGATGAAAAAACAGTAGACTGGAAGACAAATTGCTGAAGCATAGGATGGAAAACGTCTCCGAATGCAGTTCACAAAGTCCAAAAGCTTACTAAACAGAGCGCGGTATTGAGTCTCCCAAATGAGCCAGAACAGGTGACAACCCTCAGGTCTCATTTAAACAAATCAGGAACCCAGATTTTAATCTCCGAAGCTGGCTGGGCAGGAGTGTCTAATAATTACCACTTGCCATCATGCATGACTTGTAGCACAGTGGGGTATTGAACCTGAAACAGTTTCCCTGCTGCAATAAGTTGAATGACAAATGGGTGCTATTCTGTATGCCTGGCCCTGACAGACTGAGAGAGATCCTGAGCTAAACGGAGTTGGTGCCTCTCCCAAAGCAATTCTTTCAACTCTGGTCTTAGACAAGATATGATGCTTGCCTAAGAAATTCAGCAGCTTAAATATGAGTGGTCTAGGTGGAGAACCTGAGGGTGGTGCTGGACGTAATGAGCGGTGGGCTCACTCTGCTACGTACTGGGGTCCATTAGGTGAAGGGCCCACCACCCACTCACAAAACTTTAGGATGAACTGGATTGGGATGCTGCCCTCTTCCTTTTCCAGTAAGCCAAAAAGGATCAGTTTATTGCACCAGCTCCAGCCCTCAAGATCTTCTAGCTTGTCCTTGAGGAGGCAGAGACATCGGGATTCATCTTCCCCCTCTAATGTTCCATGGAGGAGATTCGTGCCTCTGAATCGACAGCTCTGGTTATGAGGGAATCTACTGAGGATCGGAGCCATTTGAGCTCATTTGTAAGGGCTGAAATCGCAAGCTGCAGAGGTTTCATTTCCTCCAGGAATTTCTCTTCTGTTAAGACAGCCCCCACTGGAGAAGTCTTTGGGTAAACTGCTGCCTGCTGCTTAGTCTGTTTTGCTTGTTTTCCCTCTCCAGAGTTGGAAGAGGCGGTTGGCGCAGTGGCGGATTTTTCATATTTGCGTCCATTTCTTCTCACATTGAGCAGTCAGTCCAGCCTCCAGAGCTAATCCCGGACACAGAGGGTGAGTTAAAAGAGGGAGATTCAGCCAAAAAACCTCAAAAAAAGCATTAATTAGCGGGTTATGGTGGAGAGGAGCAGGAAGGAGATGCACTTGCTTAGGCAGCCATCACATGACCCCTTGTGTCAAACTCACTTGTGTGAGGATTGCAAGAAACTTGCTGTTGCTTACTTTGAACATTATTACTAGCTGCATTCTCCTCCATCTAGCATTCCAAGCACATACTTGCATTCCAGTCAGTTGGAACGTTTAAAATATCTGCTACTAGTTTCAGTGTGGTAACAGTCTGCTTCAACACACGAATGACTGACAAAGTCCCAAGCCTCCTCAGTCAATTTAAAAACATGTAGACCCCAACCTCTAGAGATCATAGGAAGTGCTGGGAGTTTGATAAAATAGGGTACATTCAGGGAACATTCCGTTTCTGTAACGCCAACGAACCAACAAAGATAATTTCAGGTATGTCAGGTTTGAGTTAAGAGGCAAGATTAACTCATTCACACCACAAGAGCTCTTTGAGACTTCCACCACTTGTGCCCTTTGTACTCTTAGCACTGCATCCTGGGCCTTTCTAAGCAAAATCAAGCCATAAACAGCATGCTACAAACAAACATGAATACCTCTTGAACCGTAAGTGCTACACACAAAGTATGAGTGGCAAAGTTGTTCAGCACAACATTACCTTTCCAATGGTGCTATGCAATTAGTTGTAATCAATTTAGTTTTTATTTTATACTAGCTGAAATACCAAACAACTGATTTTTTTTGGATTTTTTTCAAGATGCTTAGGTGACGCATGAGAGACAAATGTCAGCCATGCACATCATACCTTAAACAAATGCAAATAACTCCTAAAGTATATGTGGTAGACACAAAGTATCAATGGCAAAATTGTTCATCACAAAATTACCTTTCTAATGGTGCTATGCAATCAATTGTAATCCGTTTAGTTTTTATTTTATAGTAGCTGAAATACCAAACAACTGAGTTTTTTTTTTCAGATTTATTCAAGGTGCTTAGGTGAGACTTGAGAGACAAATGTCAGCCATGCACACCGTACCTTAAACAAATATAAATAACTCCTAAAGCATTCATGATAGACACAAAGTATCAGCAGCAAAATTGTTCAGAGCAAAATTACCTTTCTAACGGTGCTATCCAATCAATTCTAAGCAATTCGGTTTGTTTAATAGTTAGGTAAAAATTGCTGACTTCCTCAGACGTTTTTAGGCCTGAGTGAAAGTCGGCTGAGTACGTCTATAGGGGTTATTGTCCTGAGTGGATATGCTTTCAGATGCCACCTACAGGCGTATCTAGGCCTGAATGAGTTGTTAAACAAGTTGGCTTTTTTCAGTCTGGAGGATAGAAGAGTTAGAGGAGATCTCCTCCTAATGAATAAGATACTACAGAACCCTAATCTTATGGCCCAATGCAGCATTGTATGCAATATCAGGACCACATCCTTAAGGTCACACAACAAATAACGGTTGGTCCCCAAAGTGAGAATTAACAAAAGGAATAACTATTTCAATATTCATGCAGCTCAACTGTGGACAGACTCCCATGTGATCTGGTACACTAAACATCATTTTGTAGTTTAAAACAGGTCCTTGATACTTATATACTGTCCAGGGACAAATAATGTCACTGTGCCCACTGTGAGCAGGAGACAATCCAGATGGGCCTGTGGCCTTCTTTTGTATGATGTAGCCAAGTAACCAAGTAACCACTCTAACTCCCCCAAATGCTTTCCTTTTTCACCACCATCTCAGCTGAGAAATCTTGAAAAAAGTAAATTTTGTCCTGCCTTCAGTTCAGTACATTCCTCTGTCTTGTTATTGACATGATTTATGCTTTAATATTACAGGGTACCTAAACAAGCAGTTTTTTTAAAACTGCAAACTCCAAAATCTGGCTTCATTACAAGGTAAAGTAAAGGCTGTTGTTTACATTTATGCTAAAACTGCATTTATGTAAATAACATAAATGCAGTTTCATAGCTTTTGAAAAATGTAAACATCAGCCTTTCACTTTCAAAAAAAAACAGCCTTGGTTTCTTCCTAAGATGTCTGCCAAGTGTGTTAAGTGATGAGTCATGATGACATCATCGGAGTCAGAGACAGAGATCCACATATATTTCTATAGTGATAACTAATTCTTCTTTCCCTCTTTATTTTGAATTGTTGTACCAGAATGATTAACACCATGCATTAACTCATGGATTATTTTGATCATTACACATATTAGGCTATGATTTTGTTCATCTTGTTTACTTTAACTTGTGGAAAATGTTTTGCAGTCCAGCAGACTTTTTCTTTGTCAAACTGCATTACAGTACAACACTTCAAATACATGATGATCTAGTGGTTATATGATGCACTGAATTTTGTTTTTTTTGTTCACCAGGAGAGACACACTAAGCTGAAAGGTTGTTTACAGGTGTGGTCTGGGACCACAAGGAAGTTTAGTAACTTGCTCAGTGTCACATAGCAAAGCACCAGTCTTGTTCAGTTCCAAAACTCATGCTGTCTTGTTAATCCACAAATAAGGTTTTCTTTTTCCATGTGAACACCTTGCACCTAGCCTGCCTTCTATTGAACACCCCTCAATTCATACCCTGTCCTTAGTGCTGCCTGGGGCCACATATGTGCTTACGGTCTCATGAAGAGAATTATCACACCTCAGATTTTAATCTTGTACCTCAGAGAGTTGTGCACACCTATACTGATACGCATCATCAGTTAGCACTGCTAAAAAATGCCTCCCAAATCACTCTCCAGTCCACATTCTCAGTGTTTGACTTCTGTTTCCACAGTAAACATGGAGTGGATCACCACCCTTCCGTACAGTGAAGGTAGTAACCAACAACTAGATCTTCCTGGAGGACCAAACAATGAGCATCATGACCCACCAGAAAAACTGCTGTTCATGCCTTCATAAGGGATGCACTTACAATGGAGAACAATATTATTAGCAGGAGAGGCATACTAATACCTTGAGCGAATCCACCTGACTTCTAGTGTCAGTTTACTCCTCTACCTGTAATCTGCAGAACCCCACAGGACAGTTCCCAGCAATTCTTCTCCAGTACTTTTCTGTGCTCTATTCCACAATGCGAATTGGCTGGCTACCACCCTTCCAAATCTTGAATGGGCTATACACAACTCCCTCAATACTGTCCTAACAAACGTCAACCCCCCCCCCCACTCAAGGGTAATCTCCCTACACTAAATTCAAGTAACAGTTTAGGCACAGCCCTGCCACTCTGAGTATTTGTCATAGCTGGCTACTCTCATCCACAGTCAGGTAGTGATCACAATTCTGGCAGCCCCACATTTCAGATCTCACAGTGATCTGCTCAGTGTTCTCCTTCATGTCTTCAACTAACCTGAATATAGCTATACCCTGCTAGAATGGCCTCTTCAGTCCCTCTCTGGCATTCATTCTTCTCACCTGCTCCCCACACCAAAAACTGGTGAGTTCACTACCCTTCCGCATCATGAATGTGTTTAATACAGACTCCCATGTTAAATTTACATATTAATAATAAACATGATCTTCTGGTAAGCCAGGCTGATAGCAGCATGGCATAAGTGGAAAAAAAGCTTTCCTACCCATATAAGATCTAAGCCACCTATGATAAGGCACTATTAAATGACGTGCATAATGATGTGCACACCCATCATTTAATAGTGCCTAATCAAAGGTAGCCTAGCTCTTTTAAGGATAGGAAAGCCCATAATTCCCCATTCTTGCCTGCTGCTATGAGCCTGACTTACTGGAAAGATATGTTTATATTTGATATGTCAATATAAAACGGGGACTGTACTACTTGCATTCATGATGCAGAAAGATGACCAGTTTTCAGTGTGAGGAGGAATAGTGAAGAATGAATACCAGAGGGGGACTGAAAAAGCCACTCTTGCAAGGTACTGCTATATTCAGGTAAGGGGGAAGACAGGAGGAGAGAAATATGAGTAGATTACTGTGAGAAATAAGATGTGGGGCTGCCAGCACCTTCATCACTACCTGACCCCATTGTCCTGGCCAACATTCCCCTTCCCATAAAACCAGTTCATGCAATTGTCCAAGGCTGTGTGTGGATATTATTGTATGAACTGGTTGCCACTACACGTTCAGTCCCTTCACTACCAGTCTAGTATTGCTTGTAAAGCACATTGGGATACAATGTGTATGCAAACCACTATATAAATGCTAATTATTATTCTTATTATTATTATTTCCCAAGGAAAAAGAAAACAAGACAAGCATATGTTTGAGTTTCAAGAAAGTATGAACGCTAACACTGGACTGCACAAGAACTTTGCTACAAAAAAGTGCTGGATGTAGGGGGTGGTGAATGGGGTAGCTGCAACCCCACATAGTAATATACTTGCTTGCTGCTGCATTTCACTTTGCTGAAGAAGTCTGATTTATTGATTGTACAAATGTTTGCATTCAAACTATGGATTACATTTGTAGGTTCTGTTAAATATGTACTAGAAAAGAATAATAGCAGAAAACATAAAGAATTAATAAAAATGCTCAAAAGTGCATATTAAGCATGCACACCACCCCAGCACCCCTATTGTAGCATCCTGGATCCACCATAACAACTAGATCACCAGGTTATTCAAGATTTGTACTGCACTGCGGTTTGCCACAGAGAAAGTTGGTCGGATTAAAACGCATTTTCAGCACATTAAAGTAAACAAAATGAACAGAACCATAGCCTAACATGTGCATTATACAAAATAAAGCACATTGTTTTGACCATTTGGGTGAAACAATTCTATACAAAGGGAACAAGCATTTGTCAATGCCGAACATTCGCTTGCAGGTATTTGCAGTGGTGTTTGGCATGTATGGTGCTTTACCCTAATGCCCTGTGCAATTGCTGGTATTTGCACAATAAATTGTCAGCATGACCTTTTTGTTACCCCCATTGTGCGCTACATAGGCGGAAACACGTTTTGGGCAGGATGTGAAAAATGACAGCTGTACTGCTCATAATGAAGTGCGTAAAATGCCAATGTTGAAAATCTGGAGTGGAAATATTGAAAATTCGCAAACCTACGAGCGTGCGTGGGAACTGTGCAACGCACGCTCGTAAAATAGTCATTTTTAGGAATTTTTTCACCAAATTTTCAACATTGCCATTTTAAAACCTCTGCTAATGAACAGTGTCACTGTGATTTTCTTCCTGTGTCCCATACATTGATTTCGTACACCGACTGAGCCATTGTGCACTACATGGGTGGAAAGATGTTTTGGGCAGGATGTGAAAAATGACAGCTGTACTGCTCATAAGGAGGTGTGGTAAAATGGCAATGTTGAAAATCTGGAGTGAAAATATTGGAAATTCACAAAGTTACGAGCGTGCGTAGGAACTGCACAATGCAAGCTCATAAAACAGTTATTTGTAGGAATTTTTTTGCCAAATTTTCAACATAGCCATTTTAAGATCTCTGCTCTTGAACAGTGACACTGTGATTTTCTTAATGTGTCCCATACACTGAGTTCGCACACTGACTGTGCCATTGTGCACTACATGGGCGGAAACACGTTTTGGGCAAGATGTGAAAAATGACAGTTGCAGTGCTCATAAGGAAGTGTAGTAAAATGGCAATGTTGAAAATCTGGAGTGAAAATATTGAAAATTCACAAACGTATGAGCGTGCGTAGGAACTGCACAATGCACGGTCGTAAAACAGTCATTTTTGGGAATTTTTGCACCAAATTTTCAACATGGGGTTTTTGGGACCCCTTCTCATGAATGATGTCACTGTCATGGTGTTATTCAAGGCGAAAGGGTGATTTCACGCAGTGACTGCGCAGTGCCTGCGAAATCACCCTTCGGGCCCGAATACCAATGACAGTGACATCATTCATGAGAAGGGTCCCAAAACCCCATGTTGAAAATTTGGTGCAAAAATTCCAAAAAATGACTGAGATATGCAATAAAGTTGAAACCCCTATCTAGCCCATTATACAGCTTACCGCATTTCCTTAGTTCGAGGTCCTTTGAAGAGTGCAGACGTGTTCCGGTCCACCGGCGATCGTCGTCGACAGAGTCGGAGGTAAGTATGGGGTGGGGGTGTGGGAGGCTGGGTGCGCAGTGGGTGCGTGCGGGTGGGGGGGCTGGGAGGCAGCTGCGGGACAGGTTTTGTTTACAGGTTTAACAGAAAAACAAAGCGGCGTGGGACATTGCCACACTGGGGTGGGCTTCCAGCATGGCAGAAGATGGCTGGGGGCCAAGGAGCCAATGGGGATTGGGCACCCCTGTCCAGCAAACTACAGCGGGGCGAGGCTGAGCGGGGATTGGGCACCCGTCGGCAAACAACATTTGCCATGCTGGGGTGGGCTCCCAGCGTGGCACCAAAGCTTTGGGGGGCTGCGTGATGCGCCGGGGGGCAGCGGCGCGGGGTGGCAGTGTTCAGTATGGCAGCGGTGCTTTCCTTTGAAGCAGAGGAACACCGCTGTCATACTAAGCTCCTGCACCCATTGGTGCAGGACCGCCACGCCTGCTCAAGGGAGCAGTGCATTGGATGGGAGAGGCACACCTCCAAGTGTGCTACTCTCCCAAAACGTTCCTTGCGCATGTGCACAAGTGAACGTAAAAAAGAACTAGTTAGCACTATTGAGAGCCATATATCTCTCTCTGACTTTGGCTCCAATGATGTCATCACATAACACATTTGGCGGCCATTTTAGGAAGCAGGTAAGACAGTTTTTTTGAAATTGGAAGGCTGATTTTACAATTTTCAAATTCTCTGGAACCACATTTAGGTAAATTATGTAAATGTGGTTTTAGCATTAATGAATGCAGCAGCCTTTCCTTTAGTCACCTACGGAGTCAGACTTTTGAATAGTTTGTTGTCAAAATGTTGTTTAGGTATCCTTTAAATCATAAAAACTTTACAATGATTGGTGTAGGCTTCTGGCCTGATTTTGGTTTTGCTCCATGGGCTATGTGTGCCCTTTCTATTTCTAATGACCATGACCAGTGAAAATGTAATAATGTAGGAATGCATTCTTGAAGGAAACCAATCATATTGTTTCCTCCCAGAGTCAGCCCGGTGGCACTGAGGGTTGAGGCGCTGGATGCCACACCTTGTGCCACACCAGCAACCCAGGTTCAGGAACCAGCCTGGGTCACCGGGGGTCAGCAGGGAAGAGAGAGGATTGAGTATCCGGAGGACTGCTCTTCTCTGTCGGGGGGCTCCAGGGGTATGTCCGGCACCGCAGTGGCCCCCAGTGGAGACTGGAGGCACTCGAACACTCAGGGCATCAGTAGAGGGGAAACGAAGCTGCGATGGACGTCCCCTGGAGTGATTGCATGCTCAGGCTCTGCTTGGGTGGGTGGGACAAGGGCGTAATTCTAAGGAGAAAACCCTACCCTCAATGACAGGTTATGGCACTGCCTCCCACCAGCCACATTCCATCAGCTGGACTCTCTCCTGTCCTGGGTCGAGCCCAGCCCAGCCAGAATTATAGAGTGCCCTGGGTGGATAGGGCGGCCCTACCTCGGGGGCTTAGAGCCAGGGGGATAGCCAGGATGGTGTCAGGACACAGGAAGAGTTTCAGGCTAGGAGGTAGAGATGGGGGTTAAGGTGGATGCCTGGCAGAGTTCCCCAAGTGGCAGTGAATAAACAGAGTTTGAAAAAAATATATATATTGTTTTCTCCCATATTTTTGAGCACCCCTACAATCCTTAAATTATGTCTTCTACTGCAGTTTTCCAAGTTGTCAGTTTTAACATGTAAATTCTTTATTTGATCTGTATTAATTCCACTTCTGTCTTCGAGCTTAGAAAATGATTCCACCATCAACGCAAGTTTTTCTTCCAAAATATTTAATCTCTTGATTAAAACATCTGTTTTGGGCCAGCTCCATGGTGCCGAGTGATAGGAGATCACGCGGCATGCTGGTGGCCCAGGTTCTCATCTGAGCACAGGACAGCAAGAGAATAGACTGGCACAGAGGGTTTGGAGCATCCGTTAGAAACTATCTTTCATGGAGGTGGAAGTGAGCTGGCATTGCTCTTGAGCAGCTCCTGGTGGCTGTTGTGGTGGCACACTTTGTGGCATGGGTGACCACACCACACATTGTACACTGTTAGGATGCCACAAGCATGTCGCGACACTGTGGGAGGGTGGGTGGGTGGAGAAAACAGAAAATACTGCCTGCTCGGCTGGTTGGTTGATGGTCACTGCTCCCCTCTCTCACCATGCAGCCTGCAGAATGCCTTCCATGCCAATCCCCCATCATGTGACCAAGCTAGTATGAAGCCCAGTCTCCCTTCATGACCCTGCCTGGGAGGGAGGGATATGTCAGGCCGCTCGGGGCTTGGCAGAAAGGGGGAGAGACAGTGAAAATGGCATTGAGAGGATGTCTTGGTGGGTTGAGGGGTCCAAGGCAGCCTGAAGGAGTGGCCGGCTGGGGGATCTGGGGGAGAAGCATAAACAGATAAAGCAAAAAAAATATATATGTTTTTTCTGTTCAGCCTCTATGCCCTTTTTAATACCTGAGATGTCTAATTTAATGGACTGCAGCATTTCTTTAATAAATAGGATGTCCTGTTTATCATTTCTATCCTGTTGGTCAGGTTTACCTGCCATAATAGTTTGGCGAGGAGGAGAGGCCCTGGCCTGTCCAGATGGTTGACCCACTCTGTTCTTGCCATAGTTCAGCATCCTGTAACAGCAGTGACCAGTGATCAAAATAAAAATAAAAATAAATAACGTAATCAAAACCGAATCAATTTAAGCCAAACTTGAGAGTTCATTTCCTGATGGTGAAACAAAACAAATTCTGCAGCCTGAGCCAGATAACTTCAACATTGTAAAATAAATGTTTTTTTCTAATTATCACGATCGGTGAGCGAGCATTACACTAAACGGCCATTCTCTTCAAGAGTTCACATGCACACACATACATACTCAGCAAAGAAGTTGTTGAAGTCAAAGGCAAAGACAAGGAAGTACAATGACATCCACCAGGATCAAAAACTTTGTGTGAAAAATGTCATTGTTTACTGTGTTAAAAGTTTGAGTTAATTACCAGGGGTTTACAATTAGTTCCTGCAGTATCCTGCAAGAGATCCCAGCAAAAGCTGTGATACTGCAACTTGCTCTTGTTGAATGGCACTGTACAGCTATGTACCTTACAAGTGCGGGATTGGGGCAGATAGGCAGAAGCATTGAAATGGCTATGAAGTTAACCATTCAGAATGTGGATGTGTTTTTCAAGTTGTTTTGAAATCTGAGTCAATTTATCTAACTCTGACTGCTCTAGTTTCCATGAATGGATGTGTTCTGTTGTTGCTTGTACATTAGTTGGTCAGATCTGATGGGTATCTGAATGTATTGTAATAGCGTGATATGGTGTCACAGGCTTTGAGGTGAGCAAGGAGCTGAGTCAAGGCCAGGCTTGGTGATAACATATTCTGTTTCTGTCACTATAACAACTCCTCTGCTGAGATCCTCATGTTTGCTTTAATGTCTTCTTACCACATTTATTTCAACTCCCATAATTTTTTTCTCCCTAAAATTTCTTTTTTTTTGTTAGAAAGATTTTTATTTTATAGTCCAAAAAAACAACATACAGAAAATAACCTAGATATTGAAACACGCTTTTTTCTCTTTTATTTTGTTAACATTCATCCTTTTATTTAATATATTTCGATGCAAGGACCCAGAATCCTAATAAAAGTCTTTCTTTCAAATTAACAAAAATTGTTTACATTATTATGCACTTACCTTACGTAACAACAGCTATGGTAAGAATAAGGGGCTTTGTTTTGTTCTTCACGTAACAACAGCTATGGTAAGAATAAGGGGCTTTGTTTTGTTTTTTTCCTTACCAGTTCCTTCATAAAGAAATTATGGTTCTATGAAAAGGCCTCTCTAAAATGTTCATTCAGTTCAGAATACTGCTGCTCACTTTTTCATATTCACCATGAAGCCTGGTCTCATCACTGTTAATGTCTCTGACCTCCAGTAGATCCCCATAATTTTCTTGATCTGCTATAAAATTATCATCACTGTTCTTTAAAATCCTTAAAGACTTGCTGAAGCCTTAAAAAACAACTTTGAAAAACATAATAATTAAGTACAATTCAGATTCCATTTCATATATATTCTAAAGATTCCTCCTCCCCACCAGTATTTATTACTAAGAACATTTGCAACAATATATGGGGCCCATTCTAAAAGGGATGGTGCAAGTCACGTCAAAGATTACTTGCACCAAATGGCGATGCACTAGGGACCCTGTACCCGATTCTGTATCAGACAGGGTTCCCTGCAGCTATGTCCCGCAATCTGCTGCAACCCAAACAGTGCCCCAAACAGAGGGTTCACTTGCACAGATTGCTGCAAGCCTGTGACATTGCATAGTAAAAGGGTGCAAGTGCCCCCCCAGCCCCGATCCCCAGTACTAAAAAATGTTAAAGCCCCACAGGGCTATCATCCCCCTAAGTCCTGATCCTCAAGTATATATAATGTTAAAACCCCACAGGGCTATTGGACTCCATCCCGGCCCCGATCCCCAATAGAAGTATTTAACTCAGCCCTGTTGGGCTATCACCTCCCCCAGCCCCGATCCCCACAATATGTCAGTAAGTATCGTAGGTCAATTACAGTCTTCCTAATGTAGCCCTGGTGGTCTAGTGGCCCCCCACCCAGCAGTGCCCAACCACCCCACCCCCCCGACCTGTACCCAGTCAGCAACTGGCACAGCCCACCTCTCTCCACCACGGCCAGTCACCAACTGAGCTCTGTATGAGCACGTACTGTAAATAGTACTCACTCAGTGAATGACAGCAGCTAGACAATAGTGGGACACCACTAGACCACCAGGGCTATATTAGGAAGACTGTAATCAGCCTAATATACTTACTGACATTATTTCAGGAATCAGGATTGGGGCTGGGGTGGGCGCTAGCCCACCAGGTATGAGTTAAATACTTCTATCAGAGATCAGGGCTGGGAGGGGTTCCGATAGCCCTGAAGAGCTTTACTATTTTCTATTACTGGGATCAGGACTTAGGGGATGATAGCCCTGTGGGACTTTAGGATGTTTATTACTGGGGATCGGGACTTGGGTGAACGATAGCCCTGTGGGGCTTTAACATTTTTATTACTGGGATCAGGGCTGCGGGGGCTGCCTGATCTAAGGTGGAACCATTGGGTCTACATTGGCACAACCCCTAGTGGACTGCAAAGTACACTTATACCAGCTCATAGCTGGTGTAAATGTACTTTGATGGATGTCCTCCAGGAGTTGTTTTAGAATCCCAAATTAAGGGATGTGGCAGCCATCTTTTCAGAATAGGGTGCAACAGCTGCTATAAACCCCCTTGCACCATGTCGCAGCTGTGGTTTTGGCGCAATCCTGGCATAAGTCCACTTTGGCACAAGCAGCCTACATCATGTCGCATTCTGCTTTTCAGAATTCTAAATGGTGCAACTAATGGCGCAAAGTGCTACTTGCATCATTCCTGTTTGTGCAAGTCACTTTGCACCATGGATATCATTTTGAGAATCTGCCCCCTGATCATTATCCCTCAGGGTTCATCTGCCTTTATAGCTGACTCTCTATTTCAAGTCATAATCCTCTGTTGTGACATCACAGTCTGTCGCCATGGTAGTAACTGTGATGTCACAAGCAGTGCATTATGACTTCAGGTAGGGAGACAACAACAGGAATAGATGAAGTCTTCTGAAGCAAAGCTCATTTTTTTGTGCAGATGATCTCAGTAATAAATATAGGGGAGATGGAATACAGAACTAATGTGAAATAAAACCTGGACTGTGTCTAAGTATTATGTTTTGGTAAAGTTCTGCTAATGGCATCAGCTACTCTTTAAGGGTACTTACTGCTGCTACCTATCTTTGTGACAAAAATCTTGCTACTTGCTTGTGTCACTCTCCTCAAAACATTTTCTTTGTATTCCTTCAGACAACATGTTTGTAGTAAAGTTTTTAGCACTGATGCTCTCTTTTTGCATTTTCTTGTTCATGTGCAAGAAACATTTTGTTACAACAAATGGCATTTCAGAGGTGTGTCACTGCTGAGCCCATTGCAGCTCAAGCTGGAAGGAGATCATCAGTTCAGGCCAATGATCACACTCTACCACTTTCTGCTTGCTGGGCAGAAACTTTGTGTAGTTGAAAGGACCAAATCGCTCCTATCAGAAGGGGCTTTGGTCTTTTCACTTTCATGAAGCCGGTCAGCAAGCACCTAATCAGCTTTCACCATTAGGAGACTGAGAGTGACTGTGCTATATCTGCAGTGCTCCCTCATTATAACAAATAATTTGGGGGCCATGACAGCCATTTGTTATAGTTGTTTGTTCATTAAAATGAGGGACTCCAAAAATAAGTGCTCTGTTAGAATCACAGCACATCCCCTTCTTGATTTGCACACCCTGCTATGCACAACTAGCAGTTCAATGGCCTATGCAACCAGTATAGTGTTATGCTTGTGCAATTGCTTTATTGCTTGTGTAAGAGCATTCCAAACTGCCACATCTGCCTCAAAATTTAACATCAAAAGATGCCGATGCAACTTCTCGACCCCCATGCATTTATTATACAGCTAAGAGAATCAATATGTTGGCAGGATTTTTACCTTGCAAAATCAGTGGACACTGCGTACGACATCTTTCATGAAATCGTGTCAGGGTCCCTGGTTAAGCATGCTCCTTTGGTTAAAGCCCACAATAGGGTGAAATCCTACTGATGGTTTACACCGGAGCTAAAGTCTGCCTTACAAAAAAGAGGCGCGCTTTGGAAAAAGGCATGGAAATCTAAACTCCCAATTGACTGCATCTTGTTTAGGAGGGCGAGGAACCTTTGCACCAAGCTAGTCAGAGAAACAAAGACAACCTTCTATCGAAGGGAACTTGACACTTCCTCAAAGTGTTCCTCCAAATTTTGGAAAACTTCAAAGGATTTAGAAGGATTCAGTCCTGGAAACTCCCTACCTGCAAAAATCTCAGTGGGTGGCACCTCCATCTCTGATAAGCCCACCATCCACAAACACCTCAACAATCATTTTGCCACTGCAGGATTAGCCTTTGACACCTCTCCTGCCAATAAGCTATGATTCCAACTTGGTGTCCAGGACCAAGGAGTCTCTGTCTCTAACTCCTCGTTCTCCCTGCAGCCTGTTTTGCTGAAGGAGGTTGAAGACCTCCTTTTACAGCTGGATATCAAGAAAAGTTCTGGAGCTGACTTTCTTGACCCATTGTACCTGAAAATTGGTTATAAGGTCCTGGCTGTCCCACTTACTCATCTGTGCAATCTGTCATTTTCCCAGGGTGTTATTAGCCCTTATGGAAGACAGCTCATGTCATCCCACTGTTCAAATCCGGAGATCCTGCAGATCGTAATAATTACAGGCCTATTTCTCTACTTCCTATCTTATCCAAACTGCTGGAGAAATAATAGTAACCAGCTCAAAACTTACCTAGAATCAGCAAACCTAATTAGCCCTCTGCAATCTGGTTTTAGATCACGATATAGCACCATCACAGCCCTCGCTAAAGTGACCAATGACTGGCAGCATGAACTGGATGCTAAAAACTTTGTGTGTGCAGTATTCTTAGACCTCAGCAAGGCCTTTGATACTGTTGACCATGATCTGCTCCTTACATCCCTCAGGAACATTGGCTTGGACCATCACTCCCTAAAGTGGTTCTCTAATTACCTTACAGGCTGATTCCAGCAGGTTAAAGCAAAAGGGGAATTTTCTCCTTTAAAATCTTTATCGAGAGGAGTTCCCCAGGGCTCCATATTGGGTCCTCTACTCTTCACAATTTATATTAAAAGAATTAATGCTAACATCAAAGCTGCTAACATTCACCTCTTCTCAGATGACACGGTGCTCTACATCAAAGGACCCTCTCCTACTGCCGCACGCGATGATCTGCAGCATGATTTCAATCAGCTACAACTTCAGCTTTTAAACCAGAAACTACTACTAAATTCCCAGAAGACCAAGGCAATGTTATTCTCACCGTGCATATCTGCAGCCATCCCAATATTGGTCCCTCAAGTCATTACACTACTAGGAGAACCCTTGGAATACGTGACTAAGTTCAAATACTTGGGGGTCTGAATTGATCATAGGATGTTCTTTATTGACCACATAGAAGAGCTGCTAAAAAAGCTCAGACAGACACTAGGTCTCTTTTACAGAATTAACAAGGGAGGCCAAGGTGAGATTGGTCCAATCTACTTTTCTTTCCCTTCTTGACTATGCAGACTTTCTGTACTATCAGGGCCCCACCGCTGCACTCACAAAGCTGGATACTCTGTACCACAGAGCCTCAAGGTTCATCACTGGTCTCCCTTACTCGACACATCATTGGTCCTTATACTCAGTGGTGGGATGGTCATCTCTTATGTACAGGCGACAGAGAAATGCAGCCATCTGGGCATTTAGAACCATTACTAATAGGCTGCCCAATATATTTTCAATTGCCTGCCACTATGTACAGTAGGCAAGTACACATTAAGAAGTGCCTCTTATATTTTGCTGTTTGTACTTAAGGCCAGATCTCACTTTGGTAGGGCCTCAATATGTTACATGCTTTCCCTGCTGTGGAATAAACTACAAAAATCCTTGAAACTGGTCCACCCAATGACTGTCCGTGGCTGCTTTCAAAACAATTTATGCTTACTTTTTCAATGAATCCTGTAATTGCTACCATTGAACCTGATCCGATCCCGTTATGGAGAACTAGCACTTTTCAAGCCTTCTACACATTATTCTCTCTCCTCTTCTCATACCACTAGCATTTTATCCCCTCTATGAATGTCTTGTTCTGGCTGCTGTGGCCATATATTACACCCACACTATCACCTGTTTATGTCCTTCCCTACCCCAACTTGGCGTATGCACTCAATACTGAAACAAACTCTACACCATCTTACCATCTGACCATGATCTCCCCTGTTACCCCCAATCTAACATATGCACTTAAACTCCTACATGGCATCAGTCCTCCTTAGGCTCCTTCACTTCCTTTTTCTTTGTCACCTCCTCATCGTCCACTTTGCTGCTTCTACTTCCTCTCCCCCAGATACCATCCTCAGACCTGGTTATTTCTTCCTCCCTCCTCTGTTAGCCTTAGGCTTTTGTACCTGTATACAGTTATTATAGTCAATGCATAAATCACTGAAATGTCTTATACTCTGTAAATATTATGACTAAGTTTTGCTGTTAGTATCAATTAGTTCACTGCATTTACTGTGCTATTTTCCTCTTTGATTTGTTGTCTATTGTACTCTATGACTATGTATTCTGTCCAGGTCCATCTTGAAAATGAACCTTGCTCAATGATGTTCGCCTGGTAAAATAAAGATTTGATTGATTGATTGACTCTGTTCTGGCTGTTTGTACTCTCTATTCCATGAGGAATTACCACCCTGTAGGGGTACCATAGGCAAGGAACTCTGGAAGAGGGTTTGATCCCTAGAGGTGCTTCGGGAAGGTTCCCATGGCTGAAGGTACCTTCAGAAGGAACTTCCACTGAGAAGAGAGGCAAGATGCTAGAGGAGGAGGGAAGAATGTTGGGGCAAAGAAAAAATGCTTCAGAAGGAGGCTGGGAGAAACTGGTTATATAGCTTAGAAGGGGGTGTGGCTGGTTGCTCACCCACTTGAACCACATGTGTAGCCTTTCAATACTGGCAGAATACTTGTAAAATTACAGTCAATAAAATGCATGTGCTTTAGATGCACTTATCTACTCACTTGTCCAGCATGTCAGTTTGTTTCAGAGAACAGCGGCCATAGCTCTAAGCTGAGATGCATGCACAAACTACAACTTGGTAATGCACTGTACTGCTCAATGCTTATATGGAGACCTGGCATGTAATTTGCAAGGAATGATGGCAGTGGCTCTAAGGTAAGATCTATGCACAAACTGGTTACTGAGTACATTAAATTGAATTCTTAATGCAGGGGCCTGTAATAGTAAGTAGAGGTCAATGTTTTGGTTCTCTGTTTTTGGGGGTGTCTTTACTTAGTGTAACTTTTTTTTGTATGATATCTGTATTGAAGATTTTTCAGATATATGACACGTACAGTGAGGAGGAACAATTTATATTTAGGTGTCTGGATACATAATCAGCCACATACATACCAGTACATTTCAAGGCACAGTATATCACCCACTTAGTGTAACTTTAATTTGCCAGGGAGATAATTTAGCTGGGAGAATATCTGCAGTCATTTGTGACTAGAGCTGTTACTGAAACTCTGTGAAAGAGGTGTCTGATAAGGAAAGGAGCTGAAGAAGGCTTGAGGGACTGTGGATTACAAACAGGAGTTGACTGTGTTTACTGCAGAAACTGAGAGGGAGAGGAGCTACCAGCTACCTTAAACTATAGCTGTGTTTTTTGCCCTGTAGTTTACAGAAGAATGTTTTTTTTACCTGATTGTTTTTTGTAGACACCGAGTACCAAAGGAACAACTCCCCCCCCCACCCCATTCCCCAACCACCTATGGGTGCTCTACCTTTATAGTGGAAAGATAAGCCACACCTACTTAAAGACACAGGAACAGTTAGGCAACACAGCACAAACAATAGCCTAGCTGTTATATAAGCAGAATTACAAAGGGTGTAGCTAGCAACTAGGTCCACAAAGGCACATACAAGAGGAGAGAGAAGCTGTAAGTCATTTCAGAGTGAGAGAAAGCCAGGGAGAGAAGAAAGATAAAAAAGGTTAGGAGGGGAGGAATATCAGCAAGCACAGGATGATGCAGGGAGTGGTGCAATGCTCTGGCTGTGGTGCAGCAGTCTTCAGAAAAATTAATCTGGTTACTGCTGTGCAGCCCCCATTTGCAGACACCTCTCTGGGCTGATGGCAGAGGTCACCAGTCTCTGGGCTGAACTGGCAGGAATACTGGGGACATTCACCCCCACCCAGAGGCCACCAGGTCCCCAGCCAATGCCATGGTGGCCACCCAAGCAGATGGCAGGATGGACTACGGTGGGCTCAGAAAGGTTCAGGGGAGGGGGGCAGAGACACATCCCCCATCCAGTCCAGCTCATGAAACCCAACACAGTGTTAGAGGAATGGGACAGCCCTGCAAAGGAACCTGAGGTTGAGATCAGGGAGGAGATGAGGGTCTTCCAGCAGGGAAACCCAGTGATGGGAGGAAGAGAACCCCATAGGAAGAAGAAGTTACTCTTGTTGGGGATCTCAATTGTCTGGAGAATGGATCTGGGCACAGATAGTAGAGAGAAAAGGGAGGTAAAGTGCCTTCCAGGAGGCACAGCTAGGAAGGAGGGGGAGTTCATCCAGAGGATCACTGAAGCTATCACAAGTAGGGGAGAGCTGGAGATCATTATCCACTTGGGGACAAATTACCTAACCAAGGATAAGGCAAGCTTGGAGCAGGTGAAGGAAGACTTAAAAGTGTTGGGAAGGTGCCCGGGGAAGGTAGCAAGCTCCGTGACATTTTCGGAGGTGCTGCCAGTCCATTGTGGGTGGGGGGTAGGAATGTCCACATTAGTAATTTCAAAACATGGTTGAAAGGCTGGTGCAATGAGAAGGGGTATGGCTTCATTGGGGACTGGGGACCCACCTGGAGTGATGCAGTTCTGTACAGTGGGGACAGACTGCATCTGTTCAGCAAGGGGAAGGCAGACTTCAATGCACAGTTTAAAAGCTTTGCTGATGATTGTTTAAAATAGCCAAGGGGGAAGGGCAACAGGAGCAGGGATACTGAGACAGCCCACTCCCACATGGTAGAGAAAGTAGAACAATGGAGCAGGAAGATTTGATATCAAGGTCATTAGAGTTGAGCATAAATGGAGTAGGAAAGAAATCGCGAACACAAAAGAAAAATATCAGGAAGGGGGAAGATGCAGGGGACCAAAAACAGGAAGACAGAGAGAGATCAGGCAGTAAAACTTGAAAGGTCATGGTGACAAATGCACACAGCCTGGTAAATAAAGTCCCAGACATGGAGGCCTTAATAACTGAAGGAGACCTGGACATAGTGCCAATAACTGAAACCTGGTACACAGCTAATCATGAGTGGGAAACAAATGCACCAGGATATGTTCTATTTAGGAGGGATAGGGTGGGCAAAAAGGGAGGGGGAATAGCCCTGTATGTCAAAGAGAGTAGAATGGCAACATGGGTACAGGGTAGGCAGGGGGAGGCCGAGGCACTGTGGAGCACCCTTCAACCTGGAAATGGCACAGCAATATGCACAGAGGTGATATACAGGCCTCCAGGACAGGGAGAGAAACTGGACAGGAAGCTAGTGGAGGAAATACATGAGATGGCAATGAAAGGTGAAATTCTACTGATGGCAGATTTCAATATGCCAGACATGCATTGGAACACCAGTGTAGCTGCTTCAGCCAGAAGCAGAGGCATCCTTGATTCACTCCTGGAGGCTGGACTCAGGCAGCTTGTGCTTGATCCCACCAGAGACAGAGCAATTCTAGATCTAGTAATGACCAACGGGGATTGAATCACAGATGTCCAGGTAGAAGAGCAACTGGGATCCAGCGATCACAACATTGTGTGGTTCAGCATAGGGACAGAGACTCATTCAAGTCATACTAGGACAAAGGTTTTGGATTTGGATTTCAAAAATGCTGACTTCGCTAAAATGGGAGGGGTATCAAAGGAGCCCCAGAGAGAGCAGGGGCAGGACGGGAAGTGGAAGAACAGTGGAAGCATCTAAAGGAAGCCTTACTGGAAATAACAAACCAATGCATCAGATTGGTATCCAAAGGCAAGAGAAGGAGACAGCCACTGTGGTTCTCGAGAGAGGTGGCAGTAAAGGTCAGGGCAAAAAGGAAAGGGTTCAGAAAATGTAAGGAGCCCAAAGGGAGGAGGACTGGGATGAGTACCTAGATTGTCTAAGGGAAGCAGGAAAGGCAGTAAGAAGATCAAAGGCACAGACTGAGGAAGGTTTAGCACAGTCAGTTAAGAAAGGGGACCAAACATTCTTCGGGTACATTAGTAAAAGGAGGAAAAATGGGGGGGATTGCAAGGCTCAAGGGTGAGGAAGGGAAATCAAGGAGTGTGACATGGAAAAGGCAGAAATACCACATAAATATTTCTGTTCAGTATTCACAGAAGAGGGGCAGGGGCCAAAGCAGTACAGCAGTTGCCAAAGCAGTGAAGAGGTGGACAATAGTCCATTCACAGGGGGAAAGAGTCCTGCAGAAACTCTCTAAATTGAAGGTGGACAAAGTGATGGGACCAGCTGGCATACACACAAGGATATTAACAGAACTGCGAGGGGAGATAGCAGAATCTCTGGCAGCTATGTTCACTGAGTCATTCAATGCAGGAGTGGTACCAGAGGATTGAAGGGGGCACATGTGGTCCCTCTACACAAATCCAGCAGGGAGGAGGTGGGGAACTATAGGCTGGTCAGCCTCACCTCAGTAGTGAGGAAGATCATGAAGACATTGCTTAAAGAAAGGATAGTGGGGCATCCAGAAGCCATCGGAGCCCATGACCATACGCAACATGGATCCACAGCGGTGAGGTCATGTCAGACAAATCTGGTTGATTTCCTCTGTGATGCTTGGCCAGCTGGTTATGATTATTATATGATATTGGCATTATAAATACATGGTCTGTGTATGACCTTTCAGTGTGTGAAAAATTTGGCATGTAACTTCAAGGTGTCAGTGACTGAAAACCACAGGATATTGTAAAACAGACCAGAAGGACCATTTAATTGACTTTCTTGCAAAATGGCATTTTATTACCTTTTTGTGACCTTCCCAGGCTTTTAGAAGTGGAAACCAATTGTGACTTTATGACATCAGAACCAGGACATCATTAGGCTGACTCCTGTTGGCTTTCTAACACCTTGGTGCCAGTGTGGGAATGTTTAGATCAAAGTGTAATGTTTAATTAAGGAGTCATATTTAGGATTTTTTTTTCTTCTGATGTGACCATTGATTTTAAAATACCTCTTGGTAGTAAATTATGTTTGGAGCGATAAATTCTAAATAGAGGAGCTAGATGACTCACCAAGTGGGTGTGAAGACAGAGTTAAACGGATACTTGTATCTGAAATGTATGTCATATCATTTTGGGACTCTGAGAGAAACAGTTCTCTGACCTAACTTAAATTGCACCTACAGAGGTAATACATTAGATAGAAAAGATCTAAGAGTATTGTGGTAGGAGTTTTGTTCTGTAACTTTCCCATTTTCTTTTGAAATTATAAGCTCTTGATATTTATGTATTTTATCTTACTTATTTTACATTTTTTAGTAAACCACCTTTTCTTAAGATACTGCCTGTGTCTTCTGAGTTTTCTTTTTGCATGTGGAGTGCCTGTATTTTTAAGTCTGACAATAGTTTAAAAAGGCTTGATGGTGTTACTAAGCTCTGAAAAGGTAAGAAAATTCCTAAGGTCTCTTATAGAGTTTTAAGGGTTCATTTTGGATACCTGGTTAGGTGCCCCTGGGCAAAGGACTGTTCTGCATTCCCCGAAGATAGTATGTATCCAAGCCTGTTAATTGGGTTTGCTAGCATAAGGTTCAGAGTTTGAATCCCCCCAGAACTTAAGACTACAGGTGATTTGGACCCAAAGAAGATAGGAGGGTTACCCTGTTTGTTACCTGTTCACACTATTGCACTCTGAGGTTGGCACTGTGGGAGCAGAGAGCCTGACCTGCCGAGTGCATTTGTGACAGATTTGGTTGGCAGCGGTGTGATAAAATATTGGTAACACAAGCTTAACAGTTCAGTGTGTCAGCTTAATACTGTACAGCTCACGTGCAAAATAAGGCAGTGAATTTATTTTTAAAAAGAAACAGAACTATATAATTTTGCTTACAGTCAAAGTTCCTACCTTTTTTTTCTAAAGTGCAACTTAGACTAGCAGTAGTTAGGGAAGAAGATGGCCTCCACTACAATGGGTGCACTGCAGACTATTTGAGGCAGTTGTGCCAAGACAGAGGAGTCCAGTATGAGGGGAAAACCAACAAGTAGAACTTCATCAATGCCCTGATGGCAGCAGATGCCCAGATCATTGAGTCACAGACTGTGACTGTAAAGGACCAAACCTTGGGTGTGGTGGGGCCAGTGGCCAGTGCAGTGTCCAGATCTGGTGAGGAGGACAGCAGGGCCAGTGCAAGCCAAGGGCCACAGCAGCAGTGGAAGGTCACTAGCATTCTGGACCCAGAAGCAATCAGGCTACAGATGGAACTGCAGAGGATGAAACTGGAGTTCAAACAGTGGAAGTAGGAATTCAAGATAGAGGAGAAGCGAGAGCAGCAAGCTGCAGAGGAGAAGAGGGAGTGAGAACAGCAAGCAGCAAAGGAGAAGAAGGTGCAAGAACAGCAAGAAGCTGAGCAAGAATGGCAAGAAGCAGAACATGAGCAGTGAGAGGTTGACCTCGAAAGCATGAGTGCCAGAGGAAACATGAACTGGAGAAGCTACGACTCCAATCCACAGCACCAGAACAGGTAAATGGCTTGGGTTTAACTGTAACTACAGGACTAGGTTACAAATTAAGTTTAAAATTGATAGCTGAATTTAAAGAGGGGGAGGATATGGATGCCTTTTTAAATTCCTTTGAAAAAGTTTGCATTCAGGCAAATATTCCTAGAGGGTCCTGGAGCTTCCAACTATCCCTGCTACTTACTTGGAACACTTAGGATGCATTGGGTCAAATGGACAATGAGGACAGTAATGACTACAGGAAACTTAAAGCTGCACTTTTAAAAAAAGTTTGATTTAACTGCAGAAGCATACACAGCTAAATTCCATAAGCTCAGGAGAAGCCCTGACATGAGCTATGAGGAGCTAGCCATGAAACAATGTTAGTTTTTAAAATGTTGGCGGGAAGGAATTGAGCAAACTCTGTAGATAAAATTGAAAATGCTATATTGTTACAGCAGTTTTTGGGGGCATGCCCAGCAGAGCTGAAAACCTGGCTGGAGGACTGAGATACTAAAACAGTGTAAGAGGCCACTGAACTCTCGGACCACTATGCCAAGAGCAGACCTGCTCTGAGAGTGAATGGGGTGGGCATGGCAGTGCAGAAAGGGAAAAGCACTCCTTCAGGGCAGCTAAAACCCTCACTGCCTCCATCGAAACCAGTTAGCCCCAGGTTTCAAAGAAAATATTTTTCTGAGAAAAGAAACAAATGTTGGGTTTGCAAAGAAACTCGGCATATTGTCAGACAGTGTCCCAAAAGTATAAGCAATATGCAAGGTGGTGCTAGGAAAGAAGTGAGTTGTTTGTGTGTCCCTGGAAGCATACCTGTGAACATGAGGGAACACATGCACCCAATCACTGTAAATGGTGTACAGACACAAGGGTTAAGAGACACAGAGGGATCCCTGACACTGGTAAAAGGGGATCTGATAGAGCCTGGTCAACTTATACCCAATAAATGTGTAACTGTACAAGGGTTCACTGGGGAGGAGAAAACATTGCCACTCGCTAGTGTTCTCCTAGACTGGGGTGAAACAGGGGAAACTGTGCAACAGGTGGCTGTAGCCAAAACATTGGCGTTGATGTCATCCTTGGCAACAATCTCAAACAGGGGATGGTGTGTGCAGTTACCTGTAGCCAAGTGGCAAGGGAAAATTGTAGTTCCTTGAACTCCATAGAAGCCACTGTGGAAACCACTGGGAGGCTGATTCCCCAGCCTGTGTCTCCTGCAATGGACACTAATGAAGGGGGGGTAGAAATTTCCCCAGTAGCAGTTAACCAAACAGCTATGGAGGGTTACTCCAAAGAAGGAGGGGTGACCCATTGTCAGAGGGTTAGGGATGGCAGTGATCCTGACTGCACTGGTGCTAGAGCTAGGGACCCTAGTTTAGAGATTGAAGGGGACCTGTCCCACACTTGAGAATACGTAAGGAGTTTGCAGTTGCTCAGAAAAGTGACCCTAGTCTACAGAAGCTGAAGGCTTGGGCAGACTCTGATGGAGTACAAGGAGGTGACAGGAAACAGAAGGTTTATTGGGAAAATGGACTGATATATACTCAGGCTGAAAAGGCAGAGGGAGGGGTGATAGTCAGGCAGCTTGTCATTCCCCAAGAGTACCCTGAGCAGTTGCTCAAGATTGAACATGATATTTCCATGTCTGGTCACCTGGGAATCACGCACACTATGCAGCGATGGGCCCAGAATTTCTATTGGCTCAACGTCACCCAGCAGGTGAAGGAGTATTGCAAATCTTGTCACTGGCATCAAGAAATAGGGAAGGCAGGTAAGAAAACCCTAGTCATCCTAATTCCATTGCTTATAGTGGATGAACTATTCCAGAGGGTGGGAATGGATATTGTGGGGCCTTTAAATACTGCCAGCTCCTCCGGAAAAAGGTTCATCCTGACTGTGGTGGATTATGCCACCTGGTACCCAGAGGCAGTCGCCCTATCCTCACTGAGGGCAGACAAAGTGGCAGATGCCTTAGTTGGGATTTCCTCCCGTGTTGGGTTTCCACAGGAAGTTATCACCGATCGAGGGGTTCCTTCATGCCAGATCTGATTAAATGTTTGTGGGAGAAGTGTGGGGTGGTGCAGAGATGCACAACACCTTATCACCCACAAGCCAATGGGCTTGTGGAAAGATTTAACAGTACCCTGAAGTCAATGCTCCAAGCATTTGCTGAACAGCATGGGAGGGACTGGGAGAAGTACCTTCCCCACCTGTTATTTGCATACAGGGAGGTGCGCCAAGAATTGACAGGGTTCTTCCCCTCTGAGCTCTTATATAGACGTTGGGTACGTGGGCCCCTAGACTGATCCGGGAGGACTGGGAAGGCAAGCATGCCACCCAGGGAACTCCTGTAGTGGATTATGTCCTTAGGTTTAGGGAAAGGCTGAAGGAGTTTAAGGGGACAGCCCAGAGCAACCTGGCAACTGTCCAACAAAAACAAAAAGTGTGGTATGACTGCAAAGCTAGAGCGCACTCACACACGGTGGGTCAGGAGGTCATGGTCCTCATCCCGGTCCAGAAGGGCAGGCTGAGTGGGCAGGACCATACAAAGTAGTTAGGAAGGTAAATGACGTGAACTATATCATAGAGTTACCTGACAGAAGACATACAGAAAGAATGTACCGTGTCAACATGATGAAGCCATTTGCTAATAGGGCTGGCATGGTGTTTGCAGTGTGTAGTCTTGGGAAGGGGACAGATGATGAAGACCCCCTTTGGGAATTGCTGGAAGAAAGCAAGCAGGAGTACTCTGTGGAGGCAGTTAAATTGTCACCCAGCTGGCCCCAGACAAGGTCCAGGAAGTAAGGGAGGTTTTAGCAGACTTTGCCCCACTGTTTAGCACCAAACCTGGACTAAGCCCCTTAGCGACGCACTATGTGGAGACAGGAACACAGACACTCATACAGCGAACAGCATATTGGGTGTCAGAGACTGTCCAAAAGGACATTAGGATGGAGGTGGAGGAAATGCTGGATTATGGGGTAATCCAGAAATTGCACAGCCCTTGGGCTTCACCCGTAGTCCTTGTTCCCAAGCCAGATGGCTCTACTCATTTCTGTGTGGACTATCATGGATTGAATGCAGTCATGAAGTCAGAGGCCCACCCGATGCCACAGATGGATGAACTCCTAGACAAGTTGGGAGGGGCGACCTACCTTATGACTATTGATCTAAAAAAGGGGTATTGCCAGGTAGAGTTAACTGACAGAGCTAGGGAGAGGTTGGCCTTCATCACTCCAATAGGGTTATTTGAATTTAAAGTAATGCCTTTCGGAATGAAGAACCCCCCCCCGGCCACTTTCTAAAGGTTGGTGAATCAGGTGTTAAATGGTGCTGAGGAGTACGCTGTGGCGTACCTGGATGACATTGCCATCTTTAGTGCCAGCTGGGAGGAACACCTGTCCCACCTTAGGGAAGTGCTGGGCAGGATACAAAAGGCCAGGCTCACTGTCAAAGCTGAGAAGTGCCAGGTGGCCATGGCTGAAGTGGCATACCTCGGGCATGTTGTATGCTGGGGACAGCTCTGTCCTAGCCAAGTAAAAATAGAGGCCATCAAGGCATGGCCCAGACCAGAAATGCAGAAGCAGGTCAGGGGTATTCTAGGGACAGTAGGGTACTATAGAAAATTTGTACCCAATTACATTGCCCTGGCTGCTCCCCTATCTGACCTGGTAAAGAAAAGGATCCCTAAGAAAATTATCTGGGGACCAGCCTGTGAAAAAGCCTTTACCAGACTGAAGGAGGCACTGTGCAGTGCTCCTGTGTTGACAAGTCCTGACTATAGCAGACCTTTTATAGTACAGACTGATGCCTCAGATGTGGGTATTGGGGCAGTACTAAGTCAGACATCCACCCAAGGGAAAGATCACCCCATCGTGTACCTAAGCAAAAAGTTACTTCCCAGGGAGCAGGCTTACTCTACTGTGGAAAAAGAGTGTCTTGCCATGGTGTGGGCCCTAAAGAAGTTAGAGCCATACTTATACAGGCAGCATTTTGAGGTACAAACTGACCACAATCCCCTGGTTTGGCTGACACAAATGGGAAAAACTAATGGTAGACTATTAAGATGGAGTCTTGCCTTGCAAGGGAATGACATGATGATCTTACATAGCGCTGGAGCAACCAGTCAGAATGCAGATGGCTTACCGCGTTTATATAAGGAGTGAACTGACTTGGAGAGCTCATCACATGCAGGGGATAGAGCCCCCAAATTCAGTCTAGATGGGGAGGATTGTGATGCTTGGCCAGCTGGTCATGATTATTGCATGATATTGGTATTATAAATACCTGGTCTATGTATGACCTTTCAGCGTGTGAGGAATTTGGTCTGTAACTTCAAGGTGTCAGTGGCTGAAAACCACAGGATATTTTAAAACAGACCAGAAGGACTATTTAATTGCCTTCCTTGTAAAATGGCATTTTATTACCTTTTTATGACCTGCTCAGGCTTTTAGAAGTGGGAACCAATTGTGACTTTATGACATCAGAACCAGGAGTAATTAGGCTGATTCCTGTTGGCTTTTTAACACCTTGGTGCCAGTGTGGGAATGTTTAGATCAAATGGTAATGTTTAATTAAGGAGTCATATTTAGGAAATGTTTTTTTTTTCTTCTAATGTTACCATTAATTTTAAAATACCTCCTGGTAGTAAATTATGTTTGGAGGAATACATTCTAAAAGGAAGAGCTAGATGACTCACCAAGTGGGCGTGGAGACAGAGTTAAACTAATACTTGTGTCTGAAATGTATGTCATATCATTTTGGGGCTCTGAGAGAAACAGTTCTCTGACCTAACTTAAAATGCACTTACAGAGATAATACATTAGATAGAAAAGATCTAAGAGTATTGTGGTAGGAGTTTTGTTCTGTAACTTTCGCATTTTCTTTTGAGATTGCAAGCTCTTGATATTTGTTCTGTATTTTATCTTACTTATTTTACAATTTTTAGTAAGCCACCTTTTCTTAAGATACTGCCCGTGTCTTCCCAGTTTTCTTTTTGCATGTGGAGTACCTGTATTTTTAAGTTTGACAATGGTTTAAAAAGGCTTGATGGTGTTACTAAGCTCGGAAAAAGTAAGAATATACCTAAGGTCTCTTATTGAGTTTTAAGGGTTCATTTTGGATACCTGGTAAGGTGCCCCGGGCAAAGGATTATACTGCATTTCCCAAAGAGAGTATGTATCCGAGCCTGTCAATTGGGTATGCTAGCATAAGGTTCACAGTTTGAATCCCTCCAGAACTTGTGACTACAGGTGATTCGGACCCAAAGCAGACACGAAGATTACCCTGTCTGTTACCTGATCACACTACTGTGCTCTGAGGTTGGCACTGTAGGAACAGAGGGCCTGACCTGCAGAGTGCATTTGTGACATCTTTGACTGAGTGACAAAGGAAGTACATCAAGGTGGGGCAGTGGATGTTGCATGCCTTAATTTCACCAAAGCCTTTGACACTGTCCCACATAGGAGGCTGATAAACAAGCTGGGTAGGCTGGGCATGGGGGACAGGGTGGTAAACTCTGTTAGGAACTGGTTCATAGACAGGAGGCAGAGGGTGGTGGTAAATGAGGTGCAGTCTGGGGACAGGGGGTGACCAGTGGGGTGCCTCAGGTATCAGTCCTGGGGCCAGTCCTGTTCAATGTCTTCATTAGTGACATTACAGAAGGGCTAGAGCAAAATGACTGCCTGTTTACATATGATACCAAGATTTGTAACAGAGTGGATACCCCAGGGGGTGGAGAAACTGAGGAGGGACCTGGAGAATCTTGAAAAATGGTCTGAGGACTGGCATTGAAGTTTAATTCAAGAAAGTGCAAAATTATGCATCTGGGACACAGAAACCCTGGGGAAAGCTACAGGATGAGGGAGGGGGGAGTTACTGACAGTGACAAAGAAGGAAAGGGACCTGGGGTATTATTTCAGATGACCTGAAAATATCAAAGCAGAGTGCTAAGGCAGCAGAGAGGGCCAGTGGCATGCTGGGGTGCATAGGCAGGGGTATCACCGGCAGCAGGAGGGAGTTAGTGACACCATTATATAAAACCATGGTCAGGCCTCACATGGAGTACTGAGTGCAGTTCTGGAGACCGCACCTTCATAAGGACATTAACAGGCTGGAGACAATCCAGAGAAGAGCTACTAAGATGGTACAGGGCTTGCAACACATAACTTATGAGGAGAGATTAAGGGACCTCAATATGTACTTGCTGAAAGAGAAGAGAGAAAGAGGGGGCATGATAGAAACATTCAGTTACTTCAAGGATATAAACAAGGTGCAGCGGGGGAGACATTTTCCAATACAGGAGGAGCACAAGAATGAGGGGGCATGACATGAAATTGGAAAGTGGGAGGTTAAGAGGGAATATGAGGAAGTTCTTCTTCAGAGAGAAGGTGGTGGATGCATGGAATGGTCTGCCTCAGGAGGTGGTGAAAGCGAGCACTGTGGATGGATTCAAGCATGCTTAGGACAGGCATAGGTTAACCATAGAGTTACAGCAGCTGATGGGTCAGAAACAGTAATCCAGTAATCCCATACAAGTGTTTACAGGCAGACTAGATGGGCCCTGCGGTCCTTATCTGGTGGCACTTTCTATGTTTCTATGGTTTAATTTGAAGCAGATGGACTTGCACACTCAGCTGCTTGATCACTTGCCCAGTGTGTCAGTTTCAAGAAATGGCAGCCGCTGCTGTAAACTGTGATACACATGTCCTTATCTCCTTGCCTCTATAACTCAGTAATGAACATTATCTTTTGTCATAAAAACCATAAAATTAATTTATTCTAAAGGTGAGTGGCTAGTGATCCAGGAGTGGTTGGTGGAACTGGGTGTAGTAAGTACAGTACAGCAAGTATAGGATGGGAAGGAACTGCCTGGGAACCATTCTAAACATTTGCTATATTGAGGGAGCACTATCTACCTAACTACAGTATCTATCTATCTATCTATCTATCTATCTATCTATCTATCTATCTATCCATCTATTTATCTGTCTATCTATTAAACAGACAAGGGTGCCCACCCCTGGCACCACTTCTTTCTGCACCTCTCCCCCGGGTCGCCTGCCCCATTTCTCTTATGTAGGTGGTGGCACCGGGATGCCCACCCCTGGTGCTGCTGAACATAAGCCCTACACTGGGGTGCCCAATCCCCAGTTTGGAATATCCATGAAATAAAGAAAACTGTCCCTCAATGTTTTTGTTAAACCTATAAAACAGAAAATGGCCCCTTACCGATCTGCCCCCCCATACAGCCCCCACCAACCCCACCCCGACCATTTTTTCCACACCACCTCATAATTTAAATCCTGGATAAGATATGTTTTTGCAATTGTGGTGCAAAATGACATTTCATTCAATATACTACAAATGGTACATGTCATGTTTAAAAAACAAATCATACAAGGAGTACTATATCTTGAAAATTTTAGGTAAAAATTAAAAAACAAATTATAATTATTTAACAACCTTTGTGTGTAGTGCCAGTCTTCACCCCAGTGGCCATGCTTTGTGATCCTATGCAAGTGAGCTGAGTTTAAGGGTGAGCTCAGTGACCCAGCTGGATGGTGTGAGAGTGGAGGAATGGCACTGTTATGTGGTACCCTCCCAGCCAAGGAATGAAAGGTGTAGGGTTGTCAGCATGGGCCTGGGTCCAAAAAATGAAGACAACTGTCCCCTTGGCATAGGCTCTGTACCTCTACACCTGTGGGTAGCAAAGTGCCTTGTGCATTGGCCAACAAATGCACTCTTTGCCCTGTGTATCTGTAGCTTCAGCCATATGGCTTGGCTCTTCCACAGCCCACCAGACAGCCCCATGAATTCTTCACCTCCGTCAATGCATGGAAGTGCAGGCCCCTTGGACAGAGTCTTCCCTTGGTGCAGGACATCTGCATCTATACACTATTAGTACTAAACACATGTTCAGCACATAAATGCAAGCAAACATTCAGCATTGACAAATGCTTGTTCTGAAATAGACTTCATCTCTCTTACCTACTTCACTGACTCTGTTGACCTTTTCAAATCTTGTCCCAAATATATCTTTTCTCTTTTGCTTTCAAATTCTAGCCTGTTTCCTGCCATATTGTTTCATGATTTTTCCACCTTTCTTCATTGTGCCATCCATGGCACAACCACCAATTTCAACACACAACTACAGAAGCATGTGCAAAGCAGGTATTTGCAGATGAGGTCAGGTGAGGGAATACAATACTTTATGCAGCTCATGAGTAACAAAACACAAAGATTATATGGTGTATGGTGTATCTTACTACGGTACAAGCAACCTTGTTATCCTGAACATTCAAATTCCAGTTAGCTACCTGGGACTACTTAACCAGCTGAAGAGTAGCTTACCTGATGACTTCTGAATGGAATTATGCATGCAGCATTCTCTCCAGGCATTCTAGTAAGAGTAGTGGAAGCAACATAAACCATTAAAGTTCTCCAAAATAGCCAATGTGAACATTTTACATTTGTAAAAGTACAGTACAAACTGGTCATTTAATGGTTTGACTTAGAATATGTCACATGTTGACTTGTATCATCACTTGTGCAGAAGCAGGACTTTCATAACTCACTCATGTCTTTGCCAGTAATGAGTTTTGGTACTGCCACCGCACTCATGAAGATAAATGTAATATTCTGAGTCAGGCCATTGTGAATCCCCTTGTTACTGACTCAGGAAAACTGCTGCTGCACCTGCTGTTGAGACTGCTGACATCAGTACTATCATTATTAGCTGGTCCATAGCTAGAGCCTGCTACTCAGCCATCAAAACATGTCCTCCTCAGAAGATGAGCAAGTTGACACGCTGCCAGCATGTCTACCTCCAGTAATGGTGATTGTATGAGTGCCCTATACCTTCCCCTTATTTCATAAGGAACCTCACTGTTAACCTGGCAGGGCAGGGAGGAGTGCTACAAAATAGCTGAGCATGAATGAAGATGGATGGCACCCAGTATTTATTTTCTTATTTCTTGGTTTGTTTATTTATTTATGTATCTACCTGTCTGTCTGTCTGTCTGTCTATCTATCTATCTATCTATCTATCTATCTATCTATCTATCTATCTATCTATTTCTCTCTCTCTGTCTGTCTATCTGTCTTATGTATTTTTTGTTCACTGGGTACAGTAGGTTAGCTAGGCAAATAAATGCCCATTAACAGTTCATGGTAATCAATGATTTCTTATGCTGGAGTTCGAGTGGGTGAAGTTTATTTACCAGTAAATGGAACAAGGCTCAGAGTGGCTGTGGTGGGGTGGTAGGGGTCAACTGGGGAAAGAGGAGAATTGCTGCTTAATTATGGGTTGGGACTTGTGGTGGGGTCAGCAGGGGTCAACTGGAAAGGGAACAGTGATTACTGTTTTTTGAGAGATGGTGTGGTAAGTGTCAGCTTGGGGATGGGGGGAGAGTGTTTAATGCTTGTTTTGAGGACAGATCCTGGCATTGAATTGATAGGGGCCATTTCAGGGAAAGTAATTGCTGCTTTTATTTGGTTCAGGGAACAACAGTTGATATCAATTATATAAAGCTGCACAAATCATGAAAACAGCAATTCTATACAATTTTGGAGATGTAAATTTAGGCACTACACTAGACATGGCTACCATGCTCACCCATCCCCCACCACCAGATCATAAATATCTGTAGAAACAGCAGTCTGGGTCATCTAGCAAATGCAGCAGTTGTGATATCCAGAAGACTTGGGTCTGTACCCTGAGTTTGGATCATCTGGTGAAAACCGGTGAAGCAGGGTTCTGGCATCCAGCTTGGATGCCTCCTGTGTTATGGAGGGAAGTCACCTCTTTCACTTCAAGACCACCCCCTGGTGACAGAGAAAGACAGAGAGAGAGAGAGGGAGAGAGAGAGAGAGAGAGTTTGTTGTGGGAAGGAATAAGGTGGTCCCTTTTGGAGCAGGCTTATATTGGCATGTACCCATTTGCTAGCATGTAGTGTGGAAATGACACACATCTAGAGCGAGGATGGCAGTGAAGTTCCAAACGAAAGGTGGGGCTCACCTGTGACTGATGGCCCTAATAGATGAAATACTGCATTGCTCAATAGGAGCATACCCTGTGGGAGGTATGGGAGTGGAATTATGAGGTAAAACAGTGGATGATGGCCTGGGACTGATAAAGTCCCCTTATCTCACAATGCCCACCTGAGCTCCCTGGACTGCTTCCACTTTACTGACTCCTACCTCTGGTCTCTCAGTCAGTTAAATAACTTGTGTCCTTGGAGGCACTTTCTGTTTCTGAGGTCCCACCTGTGGGGGATAAGCTACAGGTTAATGGTATGGGGACAAGTGTTAGGAGTAAGCAAAGGTAGGAAAAGTGTGTCCATCCCCAGGGGTTCCAGTCATGTAAGCAGGACCTTGAGGAAGATGGAAGGAGAATAGAAGGTCAGGTCCAGGGATGTTTGAAATAGAAAGTATAAAAGTAAAAAATAACTGTCTAAGGAGGGGGATGCAGGAAGGAGATAGTGGGCACAGCATCAGCCAGATAATCAACTCATTTTTAAGATTAGGAAGGAGTGGAAATGTAGTGACTAAAACTATAGCTAGCTCTACTCAGTGCAGAACAACTCTTGTTCTGTCCTGCTGTTTATGTTCTGGTTCTTCTGCCTAAACCACTGCACTACTTTTATTTCCAAAATGCATAATATATAATATAAATAAAATATACATTCATATATAAGGCATACAAGGAGAGGTTGAGGGCACTGAACATGTACTCCCTAGAAGACAGGAGAGAAAGAGGGGACATAATTGGGACCTTCAAGTACTTGAAAGGGATAAATAAGGTTGATAAGGAGAGTCTCTTTAAGCTGAGTGGCAACCATAACACGAGGGGGCACAGGCTTAAGCTGGAGGGTGAAAAGTTTAGGTGGGAGGACAGGAAGTACTTTTTCACAGAGAGGGTAGTGGACACTTGGAATGTGTTGCCAGAAAAGGTCATCTCATTGAAGAGAGTGGGCAGCTTTAAGACAGGCTGGGATAAACATAGGGGGAAGGTAAGGATCAGGGGTAGGGAGGATGGGAGGAGTGGGGAGGGAGGGCAGGGACATTAGCTCAAGCTGTGGACCCTGCAATATGAGCAGGCTTGATAGACCAAATGGCCTCCTTTTGCTGGCTTCTTCATATGTTCTTATGTTCATATGATAGCGGATCAGTGTGTAAGGCATATGAGGACCATAACACGAAGGGGCACATTCTTAAGCTGGAGGGGGGAGGTTTAGGAGGGAGATCAGGAAACACTTCTTTATGAAGAGGGTGATGGACACCTGGAATGTACTGCTGGAAGAGGTGCCTCATTTAAAACAGTGGGCAACTGTAAGAGAGGCTGGGATCAGCATGGGGGGAGGTAAGGATCATGGGTAGGGAGGATGGGAGGAGTGAGGGATCAGGGACAGTAGCTCAAGCTGTGGGCCCTGCAATATGAGCAGACTAGATAGCCCAAATGGCCTTCTGCTGGCTTCTTTGTATGTTTGTATATATGTTGTATTCCATTCTATTACATTTCATTCGTTCTTCTTCTTTTCTAGTTAACTAATCTATTACCAGTAGCTTTGAAATGGCCAAGTACTTCTAAATTATGGATGCCAGTTGGAGGCAGTATATCACAGTGGTTTAGAGGTCTGAGGTATAAATATGGAAACCTGGGTTTGAATCTCATAGCCTCCACCTGCATACAGTGTGACCCTGAACAAGTCACTTAATTTCCTTGTGCTCCCTGGTCACACCTGAAAACAAGTTTTGGCTTAGTGTACCTTTCCTGGTTAAACAATTTCCCCATTCCTTTTCCATTAATTTACACTTCTTTTACCTCTTAGCTTGTGCCTCTACTCTCTCCTGCTCCCTTCCAGTGCAGACATCCCTTTGCATCATTTCCCCATCCCTGTCGAAAAACTAAACATGCCACTGACTTCCTGGCTCCAACTCAATCTGTTCCCTGCCTGACCACATGCTAATTACATCAGAATTTGAAAAATTCCTCACAGCACTAACATCCTTTCACACTGCTAGACCAGCTGAACTAACTTATGACTGTAAACAGAATTTAAGGGTAGGAAATGTGTTTGCAGATATGTAGGATGGCAGTCTTATAGAATGACTGAGTTAATATTATTGAGTCTCACCGATGTACACTGTCATACAGTAAGAAAGGGTTAATATCACCTCCATCTCCATCATACTGTTTTCTCTCCCTTCACCTTAGTCACTTTAATAGCAGTGCCCTTTGCGCTGTGGAGGCCCTTGTATCCCCCATTTTCCACTCTTGGTCTTACTTCAGCCATTGCTTCACTTGAAAGTACACACTTTTTAGGCTAGAGACAAGTGCCATTTGGCATTGCAAAATTCTGCTTCTGCCTGACTTCTTCAGAATTCCACATACTAGGCTTTTTTTTAATGTGAAGAATTATGAAAAATACAGCATTTCACCAACTGCTTCAAAATTCCACAGAAAATCACAACACACTTCAGTTTCCACAGTGTTTCCACAGAACATTTCTCCAATTTGAAAAACAAAAATGTGGTTTACACTGAAAACCCATGGTTTTATTTGAAAACAAACTGCAGTTCACTTGTTGGGATTCCATAGAATTCCCTACAAAATGATGTCAAGCTCTGGAAGCAGAATTAAGATTTCACCAGAATTCCACTGGTAGAATTTTGTATTCTGCACAGTACTAATGAAGATTTTTGAACCATGACTGTAATTTATTTTTATTTTATTTTATATATGTTCATAGGAATTACAACCCTTTGAGTCATGGACTCATTTTCAAAGGCTCCGCGTCACAAAGAAAACACAACACTTTCAATACATTGACATAGGAAAACAATTATGAGCAGGGTACAATGGGGTATCATGCATTTGTGGTACAGTTGGTAATGGTTCAAAAAACTTCAGAAAAGCAGCCTAGGCTGATCTATATATACAGTCATGATACATACAAATCAGGCAAGGATAGAGTGCCCATACAGCTTAGATAGGATTTGTTTACATGATTATGCTTTTATTTTGCCTGTATCATACCTGTCCACAGCTATTCCCTGCTATTACCTGTTGAAGCTCTTGCATCTTCACATTTATAAGCAGAGTCAGCCATGATGCAATGCAACAACTTGCAGTGTGTGACATGCCACAAAATACTGCATGACAAAAGGGCTTAATTGCTACAGAATTACATTGTTCCCTGCAGTATTCTCTAGCCTTTTGTGATATACTGCAGCATTACTTTGTTGCTTGCTGGCTGGCAGTGCTGCATAAACTTTTTATATGGCCATCTGTACTGTTTCATTTATATTTTGTGCTTGCCACAGCTTTATGTATATTACCACTAGTTGCATGTGTTTAGAGACTGAAATTTGCTCCTTGCCTGTATTGCTCTTGTCTCCCTGTTGTAAATCTATCCCACCAACATCCCCAGGTTGCACCTAGAAACACATTTTGTTTGTGTTCCATGTATTCTCTGAGCCAAAGCATATAAATAAGAAATTGAAAAGTAGGAAAAAGTCTTGTGAGGACATCATTAGCCCAGCATTGTCTATTCTCCAAGGCAAGAGACATCAGCTCAGAAGAAAACAAGTGCCCAATAAATGGTGAGGAATGTCAGGGTTATGGCAAATAGTATTACATAATGGCTAAATGCAAAAAGAACATTAAACCTATGAAGCCAGACATACTGTATATGTACTGGGAATAAAGCAGCTGAGTCAGAGAGCTGTGAGGATATTATGTGTGCAGCCTGACAGCCTGAAGCCAAAAGGGTTAATTCACTGCATAAATCAGCTGCTTCCTAGACAAAACTGCTTGCACCTATAATGTTGATAACATGTCAGGTTAAATTTCCATTAAACAGTGGTAGCACTGTAGCTGTAATGTGATGCTAGTTACTTTGGTAAATAAGAAAGTGAACAAGAGAACAGAAACCAGGCACAAGGGATTTGCAATAGAAGTATACTGAATCCAGTTGAGAAGTGCTGTTTCATTCTGAAAAAATTCCACACAGATGCACACAGGCTGCTATTGTGCAATAAGACAATACACAAAACAAAAGAACACACAATTGTCATAGCAGTTGATAAAGCAAGCAGGGAGCAAGACATGGAGGCATGGGTGATGGACTTTATTTTGCAGCTAGGCTAATTTATTTCAGGGTGAGAAGTTAAAATTAGACATGGATAAAACATTGACACTCCTAAGTTCAAGAGATAGCAGTAGCACTAATGAAACCATTGAAGGAAGTGTTAAATTGCTTACATTAAAGTGGGCAATAACACAACAGGTTGTGCATTCTGTGGGAGTAATGAGACACAAGGCCACCAACTGAGTGCTCTTAAGCACATCTGGGAAGTGCATTTATCTCTAAACAAATGCAGTATTCTGTCACGTGTTATTGTAATTATAAAATGAGCTGTTGTTAAAGGATTTGGATTACAAAATGCAGCAGCATGCATTTGTGCGCACATACAGTATAGGCACAGCATGAGACCTGGTTCATGCAATCAGGCACCAGTATTTGTGGCACTCATTTAGACACTTTTTATTCTATGCATTTTAAGCTGTAGTTGAGAGAAATAGATTAGATTAGGGATGATGAGTAAAGCCGCTGCGACCTCAGGAATAGGTAATTAACCATCATGGTCTAATTAGCAGTAGAAAATGGCTGTGTAACTTTATTTTGTTATTGCACTATACATATAGATGTCAGTGATGTCCGAATCTGCTAATTTGTAATAGCGAGTATCATACATTCATACAAAGTATGAAAACTTGTTGAGTCTTTTACATGTCTGTTGGGCGGGATGTGGAGTGTCTCAGAGATGTATTCCCCCACAATCACCTTTACCAGGTGCGTAAACTACCATTGTGGGGGATAATCTCTGAGGCACTCCAAAGTCATGACATCATGGGTCATTAAAAAGCAGTAATCCTCTGCTAGGGTGGGTCAGACGTGTTGTCTTATATCTAGTCCTTACATGCTGCTAAAGATTTCCTCTGCAGTATTCCAATTTTTCTCTGCCCAGGAAGTTGCACTTGATCTGGTAGAGTGAGCCTTCAGATCTCTTGGTGCAGTTGAGTTATTCACTCTGTATGGTTCCATGATTGCTGTTTTAAGGCACATGGCAATCAATGATTTTGCAGCTGGTTTTCATTTTCCATGCAGCATTATGAGCAGTCTGTTTTGTATATTTCCTCTGTCCTTGGTAGGTATGTGCTAAGTACCCATTTCATACCCAGCATTTTAAGCTGAGGGTTGTTTTGTATTTCCCCCTGAGGGGGTTCTGCAGATATTTCAATAGTTTGGTTGATGTGGACTGTCAATGATACTATTGGTCAGAATGACATTCTAGGTCTAAGGGATATTCTGTCAGTGTAGAATGTTAGGAGTGGGGGTCTGCATGAGTGTGCCTGTAGTTCTCCTCCACATCTGGCAGATGTTAGAGCCATCAGGGAGGGTGAAAGTGTTAATGTCTGTCCCAAGCCTATGTCATGCGTTGGGCCCTGTTTGCTCAAGAATGGTATGAGAGGTCTCATGTTGCACTTGGCCCATGGCACTATGTCTATCAATGATGACATTACTCCCAGCACTTGTGAAACTGCGTGAATTCTGGATTCCTGTGTTTCTGTAATTGTGTATTCTGTGCAATAATTGAGCAGACTTGGGCATTTACTGGGACGCTGAGACACGGATTTATGTCAATCAGTGAACCTAGACTATCTATAGACTGGCTAAGGATGATAGTTAGGTTTTTGACAGATTATTACACGGCTGCAGTTTTGTAGGCAGTGCTACAGCATTTGTTCTCAAATGGACTGTTGTACTGTTCTGGTCTTGAACAGTCAGTCGTTCAATAGGGTATTACTTGTATGCCCTTAACTCTTTTTTTTTTTTTTGCTGCGAATGCTAGTGTTACCATTGTGAACACACTTGGGGTTGATGGTAGGTTGAATGGTAACACTTGTATTTGTATCATTTTCCAAATATGTGAAATAGACAGAATTTGTAGTGTGATGTAAGTGTCCTACAAATGTAGTGAAGTTAGGTAATCTCCTGAGTTTATAACCATGAGGGTGGACCTGATTGTCTCCATTTTTAGGGTGTGAATTGTACAGAATTGTTTAGGTCCAGAACTGGGCAGAGCCCTCTGGTTCCTTTTTGGGTACCTTGTCAAATATGGAGTATCCTCCTTTCCCCTTTTTTGTAATGTGTTACACTGTCTATGGTCTTGTTGTGCAGTAAGTCTGTCAATACTGTTTGGACTTGTGTCGGGGTAACATGCTTTTCGGCACAGGAACTAGGACTAGAAAGTTCTTTGTTGGTATGTGAGAAAGTTGTATCACATATCCTAGTCTTATTACTTGTAGGACCCACCTGTCTTGTGTGGTTTGCTCCCATGCTTGCATGAAGAGTAGTAGTCAGTCACCGACTGGAATGTTTTGGTATTGCTTGTAGCAATAGTAGTTGTTGTTTCAACTGGGTTCTGCCGGGGGAGTAGTTTCCTTTACCTTGGTTGGGAACCCTTCTAGCGCGATAGCTGATGTAATTTTTTTGTTTGTTTGTTTATTTTTTTGTGGGTATGGCTGCCTGTAGTAGTGTAACCTGTTGTTGTAATTGCCCCTGTCTTGTCTCAAAAGGAATGAGAATGGTATGTTTTTCTAGCTGGCAGATAAGTGGATCTGTTCAACTGGTCTTTGGTATCTTATCCTCTTTTCCCTTGCAGTATCTTTCTAGACCTTAACCGCACAGCCTGTTTGTCTCCTGTTTGTTGAAATGTTGCTGTATTTCAGCGTGCTGGGGGTATGGGGGTAGTTATCATGGGATCTCCACGATGGCAAGATCCCGCTGTTTTGCCCCTCAGAAAGATGGTGCCCGAGTTCTCGCAAGTGTTGGGAGCCAATCAAAGGGCTGCTCCCATGCTGAGTGAGATCTCAGACTGGAAGAGATGAGGGGGGAGTAGCGAGTTGTTTGGGCATTTCTACGGACCTGGGGGCTATAAAACAAACATTTTGTCTGACTCCATGTTGGTCCGCAGCCTTAAATACCCTGTATGGGGTACAACGGTAGCATGGAGGTCACTGAAGGCCACATTTTAGTCAGGTTCCACCATGGAGCTAGAGGCTGTTTGAAAGGTGACCTGCCACAGAAACTGGGATACCTGGAATGGAGGTAGGGACACTGTTCTGCACTCAGACACTGCTGTAAGGGGTGCCAGGTTGAGATTTGCCTTGCTCTTCTTGTACAGTAATTCAATGAGTCTTGTTTTTTTTTCTCTCCTTAGGAAGCGTTTGCTCCTGTAACTGCTAGCAAGGATATCCAGGTAGTCAAATCTCCTTACATTATAAGGCCCAGTGGATACTTCATGGACGTTTGTTCCTGGAACCGCTAACAGGGGCTTCCAAGTAGTCAGTCTCCTTACTTGTAACTTGCACTGTTCTACTTAAAAGCCTTGTAAACCGATGTTGTGATATATGCAGAAGCTATACATCATGCATTAGTTTTCTATACTTTTTGCCTGGTATATTCTAGTGGTATAAGCACAAACTGATAACCAGAATGCTGGATTTTGGCAGTATCCTGTATTTAGTGGCAATCGTCCTATAATTTTTGTATATATGGCTTATACTGAAATATTATGAGTCTTACAATTGCCTAAAGATTTAGTTAAATATGCTGGACATGTAGGGTGTGCTGCAACCTTGGTTCAGCTGCAGATCTTTGTTTTAGCCATTGCAGTAAGCTGAGAAAAGGTACATAGGGTGTTTTTTTTGAGGGGGGAGGAATTTAGATATATTGTTTTATGTATTTATTATTTTCCTTAATTCTTCCCCTGCACAGTAATCAATAATGTTCTGCACTGTACAGGCTGTTGCTGTGCCTGTACATTAAAGTGTGCACTGTCCCTTTAAATGTGGTTAGAGTGAGTGAGAGACTCAGTGTTATGCTGCCTTGCCCACAGCTATGGTAATAGTGCTGCCCCCAATGTATTTTCCCCATTGTTAATTGATTTTCAAATTGTTGCCCTTGTATTTAATTATTCACATTGTGGTCTGCTGTTGCAGATTGGTTGGTCCTTTTAACAAATGCCCTTCATGAGGTTGAACATTTATGAGCATAGTTACACTCTCCAGAAGATGGCAGCAGTGACTCTCAGCCAATTTCCTGTCTGGCAGCCACCTACACCCTTAATCCCGCATGGGTAAGGAGTGAGTGGAGAGCTTTTCCGAGATCACAGCAGCAAGTCTTGCGATATTCTTTCTTGCGGCTGCCGATCTGGATAGGCAAGTTAGGTTAGTCTCTCAGTGCTCCTCCTCCTCATGAGACCTACTTGTTTATGGTGTTTTGGTCAGGTAGATGAGAAAGGAGTTTCTTCTACCTTTTCACAGAATACGGTGGTGAGTTTAAAAGACATAATGTGCCATAAAAAAATCTAGAGAACATGTCATTTGCAAATAAGCCACAAAGGGACTGAGAAAATGCTTCAGGGACTGCTGTGTAGTGATGTCTTGAGTGAGCACTTCAGGTGCTACTATGCTTGTAATGGGGAACTGTGGCACATTACTTAATATTTTAAAAGTCTGGGATGCTGGCAGGATACTCCGGACATTCTAAGGTGGCTACTTGCTCATTTAACAAAGTATAGACTCTAGAGATGCTGGCAGGGCTCCAGGTCAGGCATCTTAGTAAGGTGGTATGCTTGTTCTGAACAGTACATAGGGGAACTCAGAGTATATGCCCAAGTAAAGGATGAGAGCCTTTAATTATGTAGTAGCCCCTAATGTACTGAGCTCCTGGGGCCACTGGTAGGAGTTTCCAAGTAACTGTGGCTGTGGAGTCTGTTTGGTCATCTGTGACAGATCTCAGACACTATATGGCTCTGTTAGCATCCTTTACATTTAGTGTCCTTTAAATTTCAAAAATGTGACAAATTATTTTGTTCAAGCCCTTTTTTATTAAACTAATAGGGGCCAAGTCATGCATTCACATTGGTAAGCATTACTTTTGTCACGCACAGTACATAGTAGCAGCTCCTTAATTAATATGTGATTGTGTCTTTAAGAGAGAAAAAACAACTGAATATTAGTGAAAGAAATGACTAGTAAAGTTCACTATTTCTCAGATAGTTATTTTAATCAAACCTCCTTGTATGTTGACTAGAGAGGCAGCGAATTATAAATCCGCATGTGAAGTGGACGCGATGTGACCACTTCACATCCGCAGAGCACAATGTGAAGTGGACCCTGTAAAGTGCTCACTTCGCGTTATTATTACCACTTCATGTTCTCATTATGCCTTAACGCGAAGTAAGGTGAAGTGAGAAGAAAATAGGCACATCACATGGCCTGCAGTACTGTAAGTCACATGCTTTAGCCAGGCAGGAAGGAAGTGAGTCAGAGAAGCAGTTTGACTTTCTCCTTTGCATTTGTACAGGGAGAAAGCAAAATTGTTTTGTGAGAGGAGAGGAGTTTGCTTGGCTCTCGGAGTCATCTCTTGTTACTGCCAATCCAATTCAAACAACTTTTTTAAAAGCTATTTTATTTAGTGTTTGTATTGTCTTAGTGTTTTTTTTGGTTAGTGAATTTTTTTGTATAAGTTTTGTTTTTGTTTTGTGTGTGTGACTGACTCTGTGTGTGTGTGTGTGTGTCCACTGTGTGTGTGTGTGTGTGGTCACGTGGACCCAGGATGATGGACGGTCATGTTGGAGTTGGGGAAGATGAGTCACTGGCACGTGGAAGCGTTAGGAGGGGAGGAGTGCAGACCCGTGGGAGGCTGGGTGGTTGTGTTATGTTGGACCACTCCAGACTCCTGGCCAGTGTTGCTTCCCCTGTGGAAGCAACAAGAGCAGCAGCAGCAGCACCGATGCCACTGGTGGCTGTTGCTTGTCCACCTTCTCCACCACCACCACTAGCAGAAGCTGTTGGGGCTCAAGCAGCACCCCCTCCACCACCTCCACAGCCACAGGAGGTGGCCCCAGCAATTGTGGGTGGTGGTGGTGGGATTCATGCCTGACAAGTGCATACTGTGTCTGGTCCCCCCCGCAGCTCCCCAGCGTGGAAGTTTTTTAATTGTGTGGGGAACGAGAGCACAGTGGTGCAGTGCCATGTGTGTGGTGTGCTGGTGCACCGTGGGCCCTCTGGGACACATTTGGGAACCGGTGGCCAGTGCACCCACATGATGAATCACCACAGGTCAGAGTGGCAGGCTGCCATGGAAGGGGCCAGGCATCCACCTGCTCGCCCTTCTGTGGCAGTGGCTAAGGGTGCTGCTGGGGTGGGAGATGTGCCTTGCAGCAGTCACCGCCGCAGAAGGTGGAGGAGGGCTACATCAGGTGCTCCACAACCACCACCACCTTGTCCACCATCAGCCCCACTACCTGGATGACCTGCTGTAGTGGATCCTGGCACAGTCCCAGTTAGTCAGTCTAACCTCCTCCTGGTGTGGGCAGCACTGGAGGAAAACAACAAGTGTTTCATTGCTTTGGAGCAGCAGGTTACCAGAGTAGAAGCACAGCAGCAGCAAATACTTTCAGTGCTGCACCTGCTGCTCGACCACCACGGCATCCCACAGCCATAGTAAGTCCAGGTATTCTTTTCTGCCTCCCCACACCCAACCCTCTGACCCCACCCCACTACTGTGTTGTACTTTTGTTCTGTGTTTTTTGTTTGTTATTATTAAATCATACACATTTTCCCTTCCAGGGGAATCTTTCTTGCACCACGTAGTGCAATACATTTTTTTGAAAACCATGCATAAATGCATTACAGTGAGTCATGTGATGGAGGCATTCACATTCTGAAAATCTGCCCACATTCTGCCTCCCTTCTCAGCAACATTAGGACATGATGGCAGGGAGAGCAAGTGTGCGTGCTCCTTATAGTGAATATCCAATTGTGCAGGTTTACGAATGTTTCTTTATGTTAATGGCCAGTTTGTTGTGAAATGTGTGGCCACGTTTCCAGTAAGAAGAGCCTTGGTAGTGGAAACATCCCACATTTCAGGACAATGTGAACCTTATAATATTAGAAAACATTGCTTGAGATAGCTACTGGACATTCAGTATAGTGGGGCATGCACCTGCGCTCCCCCTGCCATCACGTCTTAACATTGCTGAGAAATTGTGGCACAAATGTGGGTTGCTTTTCAGATTGTTAATTCCTCTGTCATGTGACTTGCTGTAATGAAATTATGGGTAGTTTTTCACAGACATGTATTGCATTCTGTGGAGCAAGAAATATTCCAGTGGTAGTAATGCCCCCACATATTAGTTTATGTGCATCACCATAACTATGTAATGTGCTGACTGTCTGTAAAGCAGCAGCACAACAATCTGTTGATAACTCTGACCTATATTTTTTAATGCTATGTTACAACTTCCTTTACTTACATCCTGACTGACTGGAATGATACGATAATTTGCAGTAGTCGAGTGTGCTGTTCTACCTTTTTTCATGTGTGAAATAATGAAAGGAGCATTCCTTTTAAATTGGTGCTGCTGACAGTGAGTGTGACCAGGTCTTTGTCATTGTTTTCCTTGTTCTTCTCCATCACATCAAGTAGTTGTCATATATCACTTCTGTTGTTAACTAACAGTTATGCATCAGTCAGTGTTTTATATGACACCACGGAACAATAGTTATTGAAAAGCAACTGCAAATAAATACAGAGCTGGTCAGAACAATATTGGATGACATGCTTATTTTGTTTTCATACATGAAAAAAGTAGGAGTAAGAGAAACAGACATAAATTGTGAGAAGAATCGTATCATTCAAGTCACTGACAACTCGCACGTAAGTAGTGGTTGCTGTGGTAATGTAAAATAGCATAAAAAAGTACAGTTCAGAACTGTGAGGACATTCTTGCAATACTGCTTTAATTGTAAAACTGTCACTATGACATCATGACTATGAGCTCACAGCAACAATCACAGAACACACAAAAGAGGCACAGAGTCCCCAGAATTAATGGTGCACTCAGTCATGAGCGCAGTGGTGGCACAGAGTCTCCAGATTTTTTCTGCAGGCCCACAATGTGTCCTCCTTGTGTGCAGAAAATTGACAAGTGGTAATGAAGTGAAAAGAGACTGTTTCAGCACATATACCAGTATAAAATGATGACTGTGAGGTTCGTGTTGTTGGTTCAATTTGTTGTGCGAGACAGTTCCACCAAAAGAAATGTGATCATCTCAACTGGATTGAAAGGTGCCCTTTGGATGTACACTAATAGTAGCCTTGGTGAGTAGATATATATATATAGATATATGGTTGTGTATTTTGTAGGTGATGATGGGGGGTTGAACTTGACATGGACATGTACTCATGCTATTGTTCTGCATCACACAGGTGACTCATAAACAGTTGCTGTGCATATTCCAGTGCTCAATGAGAATTTTTTGCATTTAAATGGAAATGGATAACTCTCAAGCACATGAAGGTAAGTATTTCTTTTTGGGGGGTTGGAATCATATTTTCAGTTTTGCCTGTAATGGTTTCTTATTTTTTTACTTCTTCACAGATTTCTTCAGCATCCTTCTGGAGTCCGGTTGTTAATGATGGTCATGGTCATCGAATGAAACAACTTCTGCATGTTGCATGTGTGCCCAAGCTCAGGGAAGGGGGGTGCCTGATGTTGGAGAACTTTTTTGGATAAGGCCACTCTGACAGAACAACAAAGCAGGGTGAAATTTCCTATAAAAAGAAATGAATGACTTCTTACAAGTTACAACTTCATTGTTATGTGTCCCTCCCTGGCTCTCAAATCTCAATCCCTATTGTCAAGTTACATTTCAGAGACACATCTTGTCAACTACTAAGACAAACTGTTGTGTGTAATATTTGCAGCAGTCTTTACAAAGCAATGAAATGGATGAAATAAAATCTTCATACTTACCAGAATGGATTTCACAAGGATATTACATCGGTTCCTCTCTGTACGGTATAGCTACAACATCTTTCCCAATGAGTATTAGTAATGGAGCTTGTTTTTGTTCTCCTGTAAAAGAAATAAAAAAGTGTACTGTATGTGTTTCGCCACTGCGGCTCTGAAAAGCTACAGAAAACAAAACATACAACTTAAGAAAGTGAGGCAGCATAACAAACATGAGAGCACATACTCACTTTATGGTTTAAATATTAAGATGCTGGTGGTGGTGGTGGTATACTGGTGGACTGGTGGTCCGTGGGGGGCAGACAGACTCATGGTGGCAGACTTGCATAACATCAGTCCCGGTGGTGGTAGTGGCGGTGGTGGTCCGTGGGGGGCAGACAGACTCATGGTGGCAGACTTGCATAACATCAGTCCCGGTAGTGGTGGTGGTGGTCCTTGGGGGGCAGACAGACTCATGGTGGCAGACTTGCATAACATCAGTACCAGTGGTGATGGTGGTGGTCCATGAGGGGCAGACAGACTCATGGTGGCAGACTTGCATAACATCAGTCCCGGTGGTGGTGGTGGTGGTCCATGGGGGGCAGACAGACTCATGGTGCCAGACTTGCATAACATCAGTCCCGGTGGTGGTGGTGGCCTCTGGTGGGGGGGCACACCACCTTTTAAATACTGCACTTAAAACCTGCTAACATTAAGCACATCATTATCCTCATAAATAAAACTGCCCTCACAGTCATCGATGTCTGAAGTCTGACCACTGGGAAATTCTTTCTCCATTGTGTCATCATCTATATCAGTGGTGGGTCATTTCAGGCAGCCACTGCCAGTGCCACCAGGGTGCTCCATTTCCACATCAGCAAGACCACCTTGACTAGGCCAGGGTATGAATACCGAGGTTGCAGTCTGTGCTGGTATGTGAATCTTATTCATTTTAATGAATGTTAGCAAACTAACATTTGCAGGAGACAGGTTTGTCCGATGATCCCTGACTATTGCACCTGCTGAGCTGAATACCCTCTCAACACTTACACTGGAGGGTGGGCATGTGAGGTACTTCAGTGCCACTGCAGTTAGCTCTGGCCATTCACTGACCTTTCCACTCCAGTACAAAAGAGTGTCTTCACTTATTGTCAGATGCCTGTTTTCAGACAATTATGACTCAACCATTCTCTGTGCCGCACTAAGTCCATTTGTTGATGCATCAGCCTGTTCCCCAGAATCATTGATTTCACAAATACCCACTTGGGACAAAGCCTCCGAAAGCAGGTTGATGCCAACCACTTTGGATGACAGACCACCAGGAACTACAGTCCCCTTACCCTTGCATGATATGCTTGCTGGTCGTCCAGCTACACCTCCAGCTGGATTATGCTGCTGAGATTTGCAAACCTTGGCACATGATGTCTGTGCCCCATGAACCAAGCAAACCAGTTGACCACTGATATTTTTTACCTGTTCAGGCCCTCCCTCCAGTACTGATGCAATTCCATGTTTTTATCGTGGGTCCAGCATTGTTGCCATGGCAAAGTTGTCACTACGCTGAATGCTCACAATGTGACGATTCTGGTGGAATACTGTCAGCATGTGTTGCAGCAACATACTGCTACCACCGTCTCCCGCAACATCAAGGCTATGCTGTACATTCACCAATGTCTGCCTCAGCACCCTCAGCAGTGGAATTGATTGTCTAATGGAGGCAGACTCACCACTCACTGCCTGTGTGGCATGTTCAAAAGGCCGCAAAATTGTTATTATAGAGTCCATGAGGCACCACTGTTCAGTTGTCATAGACATGGAGGCCCCAGAACTGTCATGGCTACTGTGTATAACAAGATATTTTGTGTTGGCTTTGTACTGTTCATACAACCTCTCTGCCATGTATAACGTGGAGTTCCATCGGGTGACATTATCCAGCTTCAAGCGGTGCTGAGGCAGGCTGTTTTGTATCTGCAACTGCCGTAGTTGGTCACGGGCCTTTCCAGATCTTGAAAAGTGAGAGCAGATACGTCGTGCAATGGTCAGCATTTCCTTTATGTCAGGGTGCTGCAGAAACTCCTGAACCACAAGATTTAAACAGTGGGCCATGCATGGAACATGAAATAAAACACCATTCATGATGCATTTCACCACATTTGACCCATTGTCACTTGCTATGAACCCAGCTCTCAGGGATAGAGGGTTTAGCCATCTGTCAATTTCAGTCAGTACCATGTCCAACATGTTCTCACCAGTGTGTGAACAGGTCACACTGCGCATAGCAATTGTTGCATGCTGGCGAATTCCAGGAAGATTGCTACCGCAACAATCCACCTTCCTGCACTGATTAGTCACACTACCAGCATCACAAACAACCCCGCTGTTTTGCAACTTGTCCACATATCCATACTTAAATGGATGAATGGAGAGGAGGAATGTTGAAGGGCATGTCTTACTGAGTCTGACACAGTGCAGAACAACTCGGGAACAGCACAGGTAGAAAAGTATGTCCTGGATGAGACTTTCCATTTTGGACAGGCACGGGCAGCAAACCCACGGAACCCAGAATTCTCCACAAAGGAGAAGGGCAAAAGATTGATTCCCAGCATTTCCACTACAGCAGCATTAAGTTCATGTGACACTGTATGATTGGGGGAAGTACTTCAGCTCATGCGCAAAAACACTGTAACGTGGGCTGACTTAAACATTTTAGACGGGGTGTGTTGTTGGTCACAAATGGTTGTGCTCTGTGATGAATGCCATTGGCAGGGGGTGGAGTGTGGACATTTGATGAAGACAGTTGCACAGGTGATGATGACAAACCCAGAAATGATGTTATTTTTCCAGATTTGCCAACTGGGGTTGATGTACCACTTGCACTAAACATACTGCATTCACCACCACCACAAAAACTGTTACTCTCACCAACACTGGACAACATTTCAGAGTCATTATGGTCCTCCACCTCATCATGCCTGTAGTAATCCTCTGCTCTTATTACCGCACTATTGCACATGTTTAATTTCCTACTGGGCTTAACAGTCATGGAAGGGGATAACATGCTGGCTATGGTTGCCGGTGATATGGGTGAATGCCCCAGTCTGGTATTAGCTGCCAGCTTGTGCTGGGTCCACAGAGCCAAGTGTCTATTCTTGAGATGCGTATACTGTCCTCCTGTCCCAAGATGGCTCCCCTTTTTACCTTGACTCACACACACATGGAAAACCTGGCAGATTGCAACTGAATCATCATTTGCATCTTGAACAAAAAAATCCCAAACAAGGGAGTGTGATGCTCTGCTTTTAACATGTCCATGATGATGTGGCTTATTTAAGTCTGTTATTTTAAGCACTGAAGTTGGGGGGAATGTGATGTTTCTGGCACTACACACATGGATTGCAACTGACCACCATGACTACCTAGCATATTGATTACTGGGTCATCATCATCATCAACTAAAACCGGCAAATCACAAGTTTTTACAGGGGGGGTTCTTGCAAACAGATTCAGACACAGCCACTTTTAATTTCTTTTTCTCCGGTTCCCAACTGGAATCAATTACATCATCATCATATTCATCAACGTCACTGTCACACACATCCACATCTTCTGCTTGGATGCTAACATGTGGACTGCATGTTGTAACAACAGCAACATCGTCATCATCATCATCACATTCATCATCAACATCTACACCACCACCACCTGATATTGTTTCACCACACTGTGAATCACTGCATGGAAAATGCGTGACGTTAAGTGCCACGGTGGATGGAATACCACATTGTAAGCTATCAATGACATAACCATCAGAATCAGGTTCAGTTAATGGGATGTTACTGGGAAATATGACATCATCTATGCTGTCACTCACTTGCACTGCTTCACACTCAATATGTTTGGATATGGTACACTGGTTAGAATTAGAACTTGACGCAACAATGCTAATGCTACCTCCACCACCACTAACACCAGTAACAATGACACCACCAGCTGGGAAAACATCATCTCCTCCAACTATCAGTGAAGCTACTGATTGGGCTGTAAAAAACATTGCAGGAGAAATACCTTTCCTCACATCAGCAATGCACTTCTCCATCCGCATACTACTACCATGCCCACAGACCCTCTTACTGCCAACATTGCCATGGCCAGAAACAGCTTTACTTGCATGTCTCTTTACAGGCATTTTCGGGGATCAACCACAAATATTATTACCAAATTCAGATTTTGATACTTTCACTTTATGATTGGAGGGACTCTGGCTGGATGTGAAGCAAAATAAACAACTGTGGCTTCAGCAACAGATAAGAGACTACTGTGTTGTGAGACTATCATGGAATTAAAACAACTTCAGTAACCAGTGGTGCTGATGGGGTCACAAAAACAATCCAGTCTGGTAAAAAATACCTTTTCAACATGGGGGTGAGGGTGGGGAGCACTGAATATAGACAGTGCTGATTTTTACGGCACTACAAGCAGCAAAACTAAGAACAGAGAACACAATCGCAGTACAAAATCAGGCAGCTACAGTGGATAGCAGGTTCACATTGCTACATTTAGTTGCACTTACACTAGTCTGTGTCACAAATTTTAAAAGGTGTATTAAATTTGATGCACGCAACACTGCACACACAACACAGAACACTTTGTGTACAATGCTGAATGAGGAATGCGATGCAAATGCAAAAGTTCAGTGTACTGCCATGTAATGTAAATTTGTAATTTAAACAACCTGACCTTATGAAATGCTGCACCACATTCACACAACAAACAGCAAGAAAAGTTGTACTATTATTAACAATTTTAGTATGTGTACAATAACACAGTCAGTTATATAACAAAAATATAATCAAAATACAAAGAAATCACTAGCTCTCCAACTTAAATCTACCTACACACAGATATGCCCCTCCCCCACACAGCACACTTCACCGTCTTTCACCACACACACTCAATGTTGTAAATTAACATTCAAAATCCATACACAAACTAAAACACTTGATGATATGAGCACAGGAGGGTTTCCCACAATTGATGAACTTCAGTTGGATCCCCCTTAAAAAAGCAAAAATTCTTTCTGAACAGCTTTTAAAAGATTCCTATAGACAGCTATCAGGGCACACTGTCTCCTACTCCTTCCTACTCATGCTACCCCGAACTGAGGCTGTGCATATCAATATAGAGCCCATGTGACCTGAACTCCCATGAATCACTGCAAAATCCACTTTCAGAGCTCAAAAACAAGGTGAAGTGAGGTGAAGTGAACTGCCACCAATGTGCTTCGCCTTAAAAATTGAAAGAGTAGTGACCAGTGGAGGTGGAGTAATGCAAAGTCACTGTTTCCAATTCACTTTGCATTCCTCATTATAATGCAAAGTACTCTGCTTCACATTGCAGAGCACTCTGCGAATCCGCTGTGCTCAGCAAAATGCTTCGTGGAGCGGATTGAGCCCACTTTGCCCACCACTAATGTTAACCCAATATATTATAGTGCTGTGTATCATTCTTGGCTTTTTTTGTATGCCTTGGTTATCTCTGGGTTAATGAAGGCATGTGCCTTTGCGGGGGGGCAGGATGCTTTAGCTAATCCTTGGCTTGGCTATGGTAAACTGAGGGAGGAATCATCAGCATTGCTGTTTGTATAATAGGACACCGTTTGGGGCAGAAGCATTTTTTTGTTCTGTAAAATATGTTTCTTCAGTTCTCTCTCATGGTCAGTGTTAAAAGTTAGGGGACTTTGCCTTGAGAAGTTGTAACAATTGCTAGCTCCATTCACCACTGCAAGATATGTTGGATTTAGTCAAATCTTGTTTGTTTATCCTCATCTAAGATGGTGGCCGAAATCTCATGAGAGCGGAGAGCCAGTCAGCTTGCAGCTCTCATGTAGCAGGAGATTTGGAAACAACAAAGAAGTAGGGGGGATAGGATGCTGCTAGAAGTTGTTTGAGAACCTGGGGCCATAAAATAATATTAGGGTGGCTCCATTTTGGTCCATAAATCTTCCTTTTCTCTTCGGGATTATTTTTGGGTAGAAAATAGCACAAAGTGGTTGCGGGTGCTTTGATGTAGTGCCACTGAATTCCAGTAATGTCTGAATCCAGCTCAGGCATTATAAGCATTTTCTAGTGCAAGGAAACTTTTAAGGGTAAGTTTGAGAGTACTTTTTGCAAGTGGGGGCTGTGGGATTCAAACCCAAGTCTCCAGATTTGCAGCTCAGAGCCTTAAACTGCTGCGCTATGCTGCCTCCCGTGTGTTCAATTGTGTGGGTCAGACATTATTTTAGTTCCTGGCACCGCTAGCAGGGGTGTTCAGGTAGCTAATAAGCTCTATACTTGCACAATGTGATAATGTTCGTAATTTGAATACTGTGTTGGCAATTTCTCAGCTAACATTTTCCTAGACAACCGATGCTAGTAGAAGCTGCAGTGCTAACATCTCTAAGACTGCCAGTTTTGCAATTTTAAACAGTTGCATATCTGCAGAAACATACTCTTGTGGTCTTGTTTGATCTTTGTTGTAGGATATTGATAAATGGCTTAGCCAAGTGGCTTCTTACCTTAGTAATGAAGTTGTTTTTTATAATAAACATTGTTCTCTACAAGAAGCACACTGGAGCTCTAGAGTGTGCTGCAACCTGTCTTGATGCACATAAGAACTGAACATAGGAGAGCAGGCCCCCCTTCTCAGGTGGGGGATGGACTTTCTTCAGGTCATATTTGCATCAGGTGTACACAACCCATGATGTCATGACTGTAGAGTGCCTCAGAGATTATCCCCCACAATGAGTTCACAGATACACACATATGAAAATACTGTTTCACAGATTCATACATTCACACATATGCAATCAGGTATGACCCAAGTATTTGGATTAGCCTGGACCAGAATCTCAAGGATTTGGACTGAGATGGTCAGAACCAATATGGTTGGGGTGGAGGGGGGAGTAGACTGAATCAAAGTTGATTCCCTAATAGACCATTAATTTGGTTGTAGGAAATGAAACATCAGTGGGGTAAGACTTTATATGCATTCCAAGTCATGGAATAAATTCTTAAAGAGAAGTCTTTTTTCCTTTAATAGACACACATGATGCTTTTCCTGATGTAGCAAAAGCAGGACAGTTTTATTCAAGCTGCAGTTTCAATAACAAGATCTTGCACACTGAGGTGGAGGAATGGTGCAGCTTTCTAAATACTACTGTAACTTCATTTGGTCAGTACAAATGGTTAGTATGGGAATTGTCCTGCAGCTGCAGTGCCTCAACAGAAGTTTTACCTGAAGTGATAGAGGCTTACCAGAGACTGGAACTATAGCTTTCAATAATGTATTTAAGAGGGTCTGCAAGATTTTGATGAAGCAGCTGCTTGAGGCCATGTGAAGTAACCAAGACTATGACTAGAAAAATATAGAGAGAAAAATAATAAATAGAGGTACAGTACCTTACACTGGATACCCGCTGACATCAAAAGATCTAAAAGTAGATCTGAAGAAAGTGAAAGATATAAAGCAGATGCCTAGACAAAACAGCTGTGTGAGGTGTACAAAGAGTTCAGGGAATGGGGAATTACCTTTCTAAATTCAGAAGGCATTTGTCAGAGATTTCTGAACCACTTGGGATAGTTGACACACAAAGATTTATTGTGGAAAAAGAACCAAGTGCAGAACAGGCATTTGTGAAGGTTATAAGAATCTTAGTGGAGGCTACAGTCTTAAAGTGTCATACCTCAGAGCAATAGTAGTTCAGCAGTGAGATACAGTACTTTAGACACAGAGCTAGGAGCAGCACTAGTGCAGTCCCAGAAACCAGTTTTGTTTATCAGAAACTAAAAGGGGGTGTTCTCAAACAGGATAAGGATTGTTGTAAGTAGTATCATTCTGAAGACAGATATTTCTGCAAGTAATGTGTGGACATGCTGTGAATGTACAATTAGACCATGAGTCACTTGGAAGTATTATTTATTCATTCCGTTATAAAGTATGTGTTATTTAAAATATTTGCTCTTCGTGATTACCTCATTGGATGTAACATTTCACTTTTAGTAGGGCTCTGAAGGGACAGCAGAAACACTTTCATTTGTCAAGCAAATGAATGAAGTAGGCAATTTGATACATTTTATTGGATAAACAAGAACTTTACAGAACACAAGCTTTTAGGCTACACAACACCCTTCTTCAAGGCATGCCAGTTTCTACAGAAAACAAACACATACTTTGGATAGAAATTATAAAGTTGTACACATGGGTGTGACAGTTTTGTTGATAAGGAAGTAAATAATTGGATATGTTCAGAGCAGTGGTTACATTGGAAATGTTTAGGTGGCAGAGCTCTTGCAGCTAGATTTTTATGTGGTAGAACTGTCATTTCTAGGTGGTGGAACTCTTCTATAGTAGTCAATGGAGCAAGATGTCAGAGGTGGTGGAACTGTTTATATATATATATATATATATATATATATATACACACACACACACACACACACACACACACACACACACATATATATATTGAGTGAGTAACATGTAGCCACACCTCCTGACAAAGGGGTAGGAAACCCTGAAGTGCCGAAGTTGAGAGCACCACTGTTGGAGGCTGAAAAGCACTTTGCACTGATATTGTAGTGTTTTCAATTGTGCAGTTCGCATTTTTCATTTTTGTAAGTACGAATTTTGTACAAGACAAATTTTTTTATAAATAAAAGTATTTTTACAGAAATCTTGTGCCTGGAGTGCTGGTTGCTTTACTAAAAGTAGTGGAACTGTTATGCAGTTTTTCAGATGGTGGTGGAACTGAGTTCCTGTGGGCTCCAGCCCAATTTAATCTCTAGTCCAGAGACAAAAAAGACAGCCCTTGAAATACTGGGTGCTTATAAAATAGATTAGAGATGCGTGCCCCTCTCCCAGAATGGAATGTGACAACAGAAGGACTATTAATTGTTAGATGCTTATGTTCTAAGAGCCTCCCTAAATACAGACTCTGTGTGTGTGTGTTAGGAGTGTGCAAAGTTTAAAAAAATTCACTGCAACCAAACTTCATGAAGCACTTCAAAGATGTGAATTTGAACTTTAAAGCCAATATACTGCTTGGGAAGCTGCAAAGTGTGAGATGTTGCAAAGTTTGCTTCAGGCGAAGTTTTCAGGCTACATGCAGTATCATGTGAGAAGGTTACACTATATTGGGGGTAGGATTTTCAAAAGGTCCTTAGACCATTGCTGTGTGTCAAACATCATCCTTGCATCATAAATGGTGCACCAACATACCTGTGGCATATTTTTTTTAAAAACAGTCACAGTGTTAAAGTTCCCAAAATGGCCCAATGTTCGGCCTACATCATAAATATGATGCAAGCCCTGGAAACGATGCAGCTTGCCCACTCAGCACTGAGGAAAGGAGAATGGTGCAATATGGCAGTGAGGAGAGACAGAGGCCACACACACACACACACACACGCACACACACACACGTGGAATAAATTTCACAGAGGGGAAGACCGACATATTGATAGATGAGGTTCATGCACAGGTTGACTTGCTACTATCCAGGGGTGGGGATAAAGATCTGCAGGACCAGAGGCAATAGGCATGGGAGGATATGGCAATTAGGATGAATGCTGTGGCACCTGTGAGGCACACCATAAGGGAACTGCAAAAGTGGTACAATGACATCAGGAGGAGGTCGAAGGAAAAGCTGGCCCAAAACAGATGCTGTGCCACATCCACTAGTGGAAGACCAACACAGGCAGTGCCCCTCACCAACCAGGAAGAGCAAGTCGCTGCCCACCTGAGCAACTGCACTACTGAGGGTGATAGCAACCAGGACCTATTTAGGCAGCATAACCCTATTCTTGGTATGCAACATCAGAAGCAACACATGCCACACCCACCACACAGGTGCAGTACAGCAGGTAAAATGGCAGGAGAGGCACCACCAAGACAAATGTGCCCAGGGCCATGCCAACAACTGCAAGGACCACCCTACAAAATGTGATATGGGCTACACTCCTCTACCAGTAAATATGAAATGTGCTTGAGAGCCAATGAAAGAATCACAGAATAAGGTAGATCTGTGTTAGCCCTACTGAGCATCCATAGTATGTCCATGCTGCCATCCCACCTTGCTGGCACCATGATCATGGAAAGCAACAATGTAATTTGTCCCAGCACCTCCTGGGGACACCAGGACAAAAATGCTATGCTTCGAGTAATGGGCCCTGTTGTCACAGCGTTCTGTATTCCCCACCACCACCACATGAAACTGGTGTTTGAATGCCTTGATGACACTGCTGACAGACCCAAGATCAAATGGGTAAGCATTTACAAAGAGAAAGGTACAAGTTTGCCTGTAATAAAAGATATACCTAATGCTGACCTCTGAGGCAATGGGCACCCTGGCACCTGAAAAAGCAAAGAAAGGTAACGCACTGCCACTAGCATAAATGTTACTTGAAACATCAAAGATTAAGAGACAACACAGTAAAAAGAGACTGTAGAACTTACCCCAGTGCTTCATGTCCTCAACAAGACATGTCATCAGGGGGCGGGACTATGGTGCATGGTACTCTCCATATATTAAACATTAATGATAGATACAGATACATATTATTGTGCAACATTAGCCTAATCAGGCAGCCCGCCAACATCAATGTACAGAAGCTGTATACTAAGTGAAAAACAGTAATGAACTCACCAAAGTGGCTAATACAAATATAATGTCATAAATGGCCTAGGAACATAGAAAATGCCAGGAGGTAAATTGTAGTGTAAAAGGTCAAATACAGAAAATGACAACAAAGTACGTAGTTAAAACAGATACAATAATGCAAGTGTGGTGAATACTGTTACATATGTTGGAATAATAAAAGGTAATGCCATATTAATGTAAGTGCACATGTTTAGTATCATGTATGCCACTTACTAAGCACTGTTGAAATAATTAGACATAAAAGGAATGGGAGAAAGGGAACAAGGAGCTAACATGGAAAACAAGAGGGAAACATTTGAAAATATCTAGAGGAGTGGGAAGTCAAGCAAAATGCCAAAGATCACTTGACCACAAATAAAGAACTCTAAGATATACATTGGCTATTCAGGTACACAGTCAAAATTTAAAAGGAATGTAAGAACCATATGTGGAATAAAGTCTATGAAGTATAATAGGCAGTGATAGAACATGGGCTTTTTATTTCCTGGGATCTGATTGGCTGGACCCCCTGCCAGCAGGATACATTAACTTTCAGTAGATGACCGGGAAATAAAAAGTACCAGCCACAGTGCCCCTTCACCCAGTCAAGTATCCATCTGCCCACCCTGACTTCTCATTGGCCCAAATCACACACTTTAAATTGAAATCACCACCATTTTTTCTCTCACTTAATGAGATACTGGCCTCCCAATACCAGCTACCTGACCATACCACACACAACCTCACCTGTGCTCATTTCTACCTACATTCTTTTTAGTTTTTGTTTTTTTTTATTTAACTTCACTAGCTCTTGTCCAGTGCCCCATAATTGATGCTGTGGTGTTTCTCATTGTAACCAGATGACCGAGTGAGGTAGAGCTTCCTTGCAAGAGAAGTGCCCCCCGAGTCTGCCTGAATTTTTTAAGAATTTAAAATAAAGACAGCCACAAACACAAAAACAAAAGTAGGAAAACAAAAGGGAAGCCATCATAGTGACTGGCTTCATGGAACAGCCTGTTATCACTGTGGTTCTCAAATGTGCAGAGCGCTACTCTTCACAGCAGCTAGTCATAAGTGCTGCTTGCCTGAGCTGCCTTTCAAACAGTGGCTGCCACCTAGAAATAAATATCATTACTAACAAAACTTATGTAAACTGCCTTGCCATACCTGACTGCCGCCCCCAGCAAACCTTTGGCTTCACCCAAACTTTAGCATGGAGCACTGCTTACCCTTTTGTTTTTGCCCTGTGACTGTCAGACAGCTGGCCACACTCTTGCTCTTGCTTTTCCAATCAGCTGCCCTGCCTGCTCCATCCAGACTGAAACTACGTTTTGATTTGTAGCACCAAAATGAATCCAAAATAAATGTAAAGAAGAAAGACAAGTGGCTGTTCTCTCTCTACCATGCCCATTCCCAGTGGCAGTACCTACTCTCTGAAGTCTGGTAAATCACATAAAAATACACATATTTACAAGGACGCTTAGTACATAATTATAAAGCAGCAGACTGGAAAGGGAATCGGGATCAGGATGAGTGCCTTGTCTTTGTAATTCAAAATGCACAGCAGTAACTCCATAATTCCTTTCCCACCTGACCTATCTTAAAAATATAAATGATCAGCCTGTAGCAAAAGAACATGAGATGCGGCAACACTTTCTGGGAGTCCACTTCAAATGCTTGGTTGTTCGCTCACCTCATACACTGCTACCACCTCTCCACCACTCACTACCACCTCTTCTCGATTCCACAATGTGCAGCCTAAAAACAAAAAAAGAAATCCATGAATGAGTTTAAAAAAAAAATCAAAAAGTATCTGAACAATATCAAGCTGTGTGTGTTGGGGGGGGCTGGTGGTGGTTTGGGAGGGGGTATTCACAACTACAGAGGCTCAGCAGGCAGAGGGACTATTTTATTACAAAATAACTGAATCAGCTAAGAGTTCTAGCATTTAAATTTAAAAAGGTTTTTTTTTTAAAATAAATGAAATACAGGGGCCCATTTTCTAAGCACAATAATACCCTCCAGGGTGAGCAATATGGGCAATACCAGACTTTCCAGGGGCTGTAAGGCCCTGGGCAGTCCTGTATTGCCCAATACCACCCACCCTGTCGGGTATTATTGCATGCGTAATTCTTATTACTGCAACCAATGGTCCAAAGATACAGAGAAACATGAATACAAAAAAGAGTAGAACAGGAATAAACAGGTGGACACAAAGTAAAGGAGATGGGGGAGAACAGATAAATACGTAATAAAGGTACAAAGGAAGGGAATATTGGGTAGGACAGAAGGCCATAATACTAAACCCCAGAAATGGGCAGTAAAAGTGCTAATGCCTAAAAAGGCACAGCAAGGACCAATGAGTGCACATTGCATATCAATAATCAAACTCATATGTATAGTAACATCTGAGCACAAACTGGTCACAAGTGGGAAATGGGAGGAAGGATGAAAAAGAAGACAAAAAGGGGGGGTGGAAGAAAAGAATGATATAACAACCAGCGATGCCAAACATGGACAGTCAATGGAAATGGGCAATCACAAAGATGGTGTAATATCCAAACAGGCAGTTAAACCATGTAGTGAGGGAGCCCTAAGGGTATAACTCCATTGTCACGCATGCTGAGGGTGTTTGTTTACCATATCGCCACCTCTTGGGTGGGGCTCAACATGTTCCAATTATGTGCACTGGAAATCAGATGTGCTGTGGATGTGACAAGTGGCAAAGTGCATCCCAATATTGGTATTGCGGTCTGGTCTAGTCATGGCTGTATGTGCAGCTGCATCTGTCGTGTTAGGGCTCGCATAGTGCTTACACACGAATATGTGGAATATGGGTGTGGGCAGGACAGTAGTGTGGTGGGTAGGTAACTAGCTGGGTGGCAGGACACAGAGGGTGGTGGTAAATGGCTGTCACTCCACAGAGGGAAGAGTGACCAGTGGGGTACCACAGGGATCAGTGCTGGGACCGGTCCTATTCAACATCTTTATCAGTGACATTGCACAGAACCTAGAAGGCAGAATTTCACTGTTCGCTGATGACACAAAGCTCTGTAACAGAGTAGACACACCAGAGGGTGTAGACAGAATGATAAGGGACCTGCAGAAACTTGAAGAATGGTCAGGGGTTTGGCAGTTGAAATTCAATGCAAAGAAGTGCAAGATAATGCATATGGGGCACAAAAACCCTGGCACAATATGTCAGTTGGGGGGTGAGGATATAGCATGCACCAAGCAGGAAAGGGATCTTGGGGTTATCATCTCTGATGACCTCAAGGTAGGGAAACAGTGTGACAAGGCAGCAGGTAAAGCAAATAGGATGCTGGGATGTATAGGCAGGGCATCACCAGCAGGAAAAGGAGAGGTCAAAATTCTGCTATACAAGACACTAGTGAGGCCCCACCTGAGTACAGTGTACAGTTCTGGAGACCATACCTACGTAAGGACATAGACAGGGTAGAGAAGGTTCAGAGGAGGGTAACAAAGATGGTGCATGGATTGCATCACAAGTCCTATGAAGACAGGTTGAAGGAACTGAACATGTACTCCCTGGAGGAGAGGAGGGAGAGAGGATATGATAGAGACATACAAGTATCTCACAGGGAGGAACAGGGTGCAGGAATACACTATTTTTAAGCGAAAAAGATGTTCCAGGACTAGAGGGCATGGGATGAAGTTGGAAGGAGGACGGTTCAGAGGAAACATGAGGAAGAATTTCTTCACAGAACGGGTGGTGGACAAGTGGAACACCCTGCCAGAGGAAATGGTGGGGGCTGAAACAATCACGGGATTTAAGAATGCATGGGATAGACATAAAGGAATTCTGGAGGTCAGGGGTAAGGGGCAACAGACTTCTAGGAAAACATAAACTGAACTTACAAGCTCAAATGGGCAGACTGGGTGGCCCATAGGCCCTTATCTGCCGACACTGTCTATGTATCTATGTATCTATGTACATCCATTGTCGAATAAACATATTAGGATTAAACAGTTCATTAACTGTTCAACAACACATGTGGTTTATGTTGTTAGGTGTACTTGCCTGATGTTTTATGTGGGATGCACTAGGCATGCCCTAAAAGAATGGATGCAGGAACACACATGAGCCATAGCTAGACTGCAATCCAATACCTGTATTGGGATTAGAGATGATGCAAAGTAAAATTTAAAGGGTGAAATTGCCATGAAATCAGCAATTTTGCTGTGCAAAATATTTTGAGAAATTCTGCGGTTCTGTGAAATATTTAGCGGGATGCGAACTTATGAAATTTCACCACGAAATGCTAAATTTTGCTTAAAAATGGCAAAGTTTCACCTGCGAGTGGCAATTTTCACCATTCTGCAGGTGAAATTTCGCCATTTTTATGCAAAATTTAGAATTTCGCACCCTCAAAATATTTCACGAAATGTGCAAATTTCACAAAATATTTTGCATAACAAAATTTCTTAATTTCGCACAACACTTACTGGAATGCACATTGCCACTAGTCACAACCACAGTTCCTCTGATGTACAGATTGCAGGACTGGAACATGTGCAGCCTCACCCAGGAGGTGGTGCCAGAGTAAACAACTGACTTCAGCATGACTCAAAATGGATGAATACCCTTAGGGCTCTTGCACCGCATTGTCTACATTACTGTTTGGATATCACCACGTATTTGTGAATGCCCATGTACATTGACTGTCCATATTTCATATCATTGGTTGTTGTAATGTTCTTTTCTCCCCACCTCTGTTGTCCTTTTCTTTTTTTTTTAAACTTCTTTTATTGTGGAAAGGAAATAGCCAACATACATTACATAACCATCAACTTAAAAATGCAACAGTTACACACGGGTCATTGTGCATTGTATGGGGCATTACAAGAGTATCTTCAGTCATTTAGATCTCATAAACTAAGGGTGGGAAGAAACAAAAATGTAAACTCTGACTTTATAAACTAGGCATGCTATTCCAGCAAACACATAACTTCTTGCTTGTAAGGACTGTCTACTTCTTCACCTTAGGTCACACAAGTGGTTAATAGTTCTGTGGGCATGTCTACTCATGTACTGCCATTTGTGTATGGAACCAATGAGGGATGGCAGCAGTTAACCACCTTGCCCCTGTTGGGTTTCAGGGTACCTCTAAGAGGTCCTCTTCTCCCCCATAGTGGATTCCATCCTCCCCTATAGCCCTGTATCAGGGCCTTCAAGTCTGTCTCAGGACTGCCAGAGTGCCTGATGGTTGTCCTTTATAAGTCTGAGGGTTGCAGTAACATAGAAACATAGAAACTTTGACGGCAGATCAGGACCGCTTGACCCACCCAGTCTGCCCATTTCCCTAACTTTTGGATAAGTTGCAGATCCTAGTTAACCAACAGCCTACTTCTTCCTACCCACCACCAGAATTGCCTTGTGTCTGTCCCATGCATTCTTGAATTCCCCCACTGTTTTTGACCCCATGACCTCCTCAGGAAGGCTGCTTCATGTGTCCAGCACCCTCTCCATGAAAAAATACTTCCTAATGTTGCCCTTGAGCTGTCCCCCCCCCCTTTTTCAAATTGTGCCCTCTTGTTCTTGCACATCTTTTTCTGAAAGATGCTACCCTCCTGGACTTTGTTGATTCCCTTGAGGTACTTGAAAGTTTCTATCATGTCCGCAGTGAGCGTCTCCATTCTTCAAATTTTTCCAACCCTTACTATTCAGGAATCAAAAGAGGGAACCAGTTTACCATTATTTTTTAAGGCAGCTAGAGTAAGGACTCTCAGGAAAGCCATTTGTTTTTTGTCCCTAAAGTTAGGTGTTCTAAACCCTAGAATCATGGTATTAAAAGTAAACAGGATAGCATCCCCCCTGAGCCCCTTAAGATGCTTGTGAATCCTAGACCAACAGTCTTAGATGCCAGGGCATGGCCAAAATATGTGAAAGTGCATTCCAGCTCCACCACCACCCCTCCAACAAACATTTGAGTTCTCTGCTTTAAAGTGTTTGGTGATGGAGGGGGTGTGAAAGAACCAGGACAGGCACATCCACCTGAACACTCTCCATCCAGGCAAGGCTATAGTTCTCCACTCGTAGAGCCAGGCTCCCTTCCAGAGGTCCTCTGGTATGGGGTTCCCTGAGTCCTCCTCCTCCCATGCTATCCTTAGCTACTCATGTGCCACATCCTGGTCTCCCCTTATGGCTTTATACGCCCCTGCAATTAGCCTTCCTCTATCCTTCAGTCTAACTGCCCAATAGATGAATGACTCCAAGGGGGACAGATCTCTACTGATTTGGGGAATTAGCTGATTAGAGATTAAGTAATGTCTCACCTGGAGATAGCGATGGAAATCATTTTTGTGGAGTGCATATTTTCTTTGGAGCTCTGTGAAGGAGAGAATAGTGTTATTTGCAATACAGGATCTATACAACATTAGGGTTTGTTGATTCCACCTGGTGTACCCTGGGTTAGTTCTTGCCAGTGGGAAGTTAATGTCTCCCACTATGACCATCAGGGGGCTTATCTCCTGTGATGTTCCCATGAGCCTACAGGCCTTGGTTCACAATCTAAGAGTATGTCTGGATGAGGGGTTAGTCAAATCCTTCCAAATCAGTGGTGTCAGAGGTGTATGTGGAATGGCAAATAGTTGGATAACCTTCACCTGGCTTGATTTTATAGCTCTCCTTTTCTATTTTCATCATCCATTTCCAATGTAGAATTGCTGGGAGCTCAGTATGTAATATACATACTAGTGTTATTATTGATATGCACTGTGCACTCATTATTTCTTCCTCTGCCTTTGTAGGCAATATCACTTTTACTGACCATTTGTGATGGTTAATATTATGGTCATCTGACCTACACAATAGGGTACCATGTCAAAATAGCGCACCATGAAAAGTGCTACAGTAACCACACTGTGTGAAGCACAAAAGGATATAGAGCGACAGGGGTAGAATAGCAGTAGGGAATTACCACTACCTCTGTGGCTCTGCGTTTCACCTGGAAGGGATCAACTAGCCATGTGCTGGGGTGCCTGGCAGAGTCAATCCCATGGTGGAGTGGCTAGGACAGTAGCATACGGTGATGCAGAAGACCTGGGACCATGGTTTGGGTCCAGCTAGCTCTCCTCCTGCTGAAACTTTCATTATTTAGTTTTTTTTAAATAACTTTTACCCTCTCCCGATTTTCTCCCCATCCCTGAAGTCCACAATCCCCTGGAGCTGATTATTTTAATTCCGGGGTGTGGTGGGCAAAGACACCCACACTTGGGGGGTATGGGTGGTGGAGCCCCCCACAAAAATGAAGTAGTCCCATTATATTCAATGGGGCTGCACCTTTTCTGTCGGGTTGCTGTTGTACCCAGTGTTGTTTGGGACACCGATGTTTTCCTTGCAACATTTATTGCAGCGCAGTTATTGTTTGCAGTGATATGACCCCGTGCCACTTAATAGTCCATTGCTGTGTATCAGTATGAAGTATTGTTCTATCCCCCCTTTCTGTACTTCCACCTATTTTTACCATAGTGCAATCTTTATGTATCCTTTTTCACTGTATCTTTGGACCACTGCATGAATTAGTATGAAATATCACTACCTTTTATTATTATTAATAGACCTTCATCCAAAACTGGTACTTACTCGCCCTTTAAAATATAACTGGGTACCTGTATATCCAACGACTATCTCACATAACCTTAATTGGGGTCAGGTGACCACTAGCACTGTGCTTGACCTCCCACACCTCTACATATGTTAACATGTTACCATTTGCGCTCCTTATTCCCCCCTTATTCCCTTGTCCATTTCCTTTCTGTCTAATTATGTCACAGTTGATTAGTAAGTGGGAGCATGGTACTACACATGTACTATATGAGTATTGTTGCATTACCATTATGTAGTAAAGCATATCTAGAAGTATTCACCACACGTGCAATATTTATGTGTTCTTGCTCTATACTTGTTCATTAGTTTATGTATTTGACCTGTTACAATATGATTGACCTCCTGCATCGTCTAGGTCTCAGAAACCAATGGTGACATTGTATATCTTTTAGTCACATTGGGGAGCACATCATGTGTTGTTTTCTCAATGCATTGATTATATTTCCTCATGTTGTTGGACAGCCTGATTAAGCAATGGTACACAGTAATATGTATCTGTACCAGTAATGTATATACTATACATGGAGAGTACTGTGCACCATTGCGCCGCACCCTGACAAAGTGTCTCCTTGAGGACGCAAAGCACTGGGGTAAGTGCTGCAGTCTCTTTTTACTGTGTATGGTTCTTAATGTGTGATTAGCACAGCAACATTCATGCTAGCGGCAGAGTGCTACCTTTACTTGAGTTTCAGTTATTGGTATTGTATTAAGCACCCACCCGCTCAGTGAGCATGAGTTCACCTGTGATTCATGTCCACCTGACAAGTGTGGACCCTACTGCAACTGCAGCCCATGCACCCCAGTCACAGCCCTGAATGTGCATCACACACATCAGGGCAAGGATGTATCAATTACAGCACCAGAGACCTTGCCCAGGGGTACTATGCCCATATCAGCCTGGATCATTCAGGTAAGGCTAAGAACCAAGCTGATCTGAACTGGAGCCAGGCCATCATACTGGAGTGCCCAAACCACATAGTGTGTGAACCAACATGTCACAGGGGACTGCCCAGTGTACTACACAGAACAGCTGAGCATATGTACACCACAGTAGGCCCATGAATGGTACTGATCAATCTGTATCTGGCATGTTGAAGTCTCCCATTATCAGAACCTCCCCTTTAGCTGTCATGTTTTATATATCTTCTAACAGTAACGTGTCTATGTCCTCCCCCTTGTCTGAAGGCCTGTACACCACACACTTATCAGAACAAGGGTTCAGTTTGGCTCAGACCTGCAGGCAATAATGACAAAGGCTAAACTGGACATAGTAGCCATTAGCGAGACATGGTTTACCAGTAACCACATTTGGGAGACTTTAGTACCTGACTATGTACTGTTCAGAAGAGACCGAGGTGCAAAAAAGGGAGGGTGGAGTGGCCCTTTATGTCAATGAAAATATCAAAACTACAGAAATTCTGAATACACGTAAGGAGCCAGAAGAACTGTGGGTCACCCTGGAAACAGGAAATGGGACAGCCATACAAACTGGAGTTTTATACAGGCCTCCAGACCAGGAGGAGGACATAGACACATTACTGTTAGAAGATATAAAAAAACATGACAGCTAAAGGGGAGGTTCTGATAATGGGAGACTTCAACACGCCAGATACAGATTGGTCAATACCAGCAGGAACATCTGCCAGAACTTGACACATGGTGGATTCCTTGCAGGGGGAGGGCCTCAAACAACTGGTACAACAACCCACTAGAGACGGAGCTATCCTAGATTTAGTACTGACTAAGAGGGACAGGATCACAGATCTCCAGGTAGAAGGTCACCTGGGGGCCAGTGACCATCACATGGTATGGTTCAATTTGACCACTGGAACAAAATCATCCCATTCCAAGGCAAAAATTTGGGACTTCAGAGGAGCTGATTTTGATAAGATGGCCAGCAGAGTTAAGCTATCCCTGGCAAAAAGAAATACAGGTGAGGGGGTACAAGCAAAGTGGACAAGCATTAAAGATGCAATACTTTAAGCAACATCCCATTGTGTTAGTGAGAAAAGAAAGTGCAAAAGAAGAAGAAAACCACTTTGGTTCTCAAACACAGTAGCAGAAAAGGTCAAAGCCAAAAGGCTTGCTTTCAGGAAATATAAGGGAATGCAGCAGGATGAAGACAGGGAGGCATACCAAACTTCCCTAAGGGAAGCAGGGAAGGCAGTAAGGCAGGCAAAGACCCAAACTGAGGAAACACTAGCACGAAGAGTAAAAGAAGGTGACAAGACTTTCTATAGATGCATTAGTGAAAGGAGAAAGTCCAGAGGGGATATTGCTAAGATTAAAGGGCATAAGGGGGCATGTGAGGAGGAGGACCCTGTAAAAGCATCTATCCTAAATAGATACTTCTGCTCAGTATTTACTGAAGAGAATGTAAGACAGGGCCCGCAGCTCTGCACCATGGACAGAGGGGGGAGGGAGGTGTGCACTAGTCCCTTCACAAAAGAAAGGGTCCTACAAGAGCTCGATAAGCTCAGCGTGGACAAGGCAATGGGACCTGATGGCATACATCCCAGGGTACTATAGGAGCTATGGGTAGAACTAGCAGAGCCATTATAGAACTGTTTAGTGAGTCTCTGAGCACAGGGGAGGTCCCAGAAGATTGGAGAAAGAGCCATGTGATCCCACTCCATAAGAGTGGTAGCAGGGAGGAAGCAGGGAACTACAGACCAGTCAGTCTTACCTCAGTAGTGGGCAAGATTATAGAGACACTCATTAAGGAAAGGATAGTGCAACACCTGGAATCCATAGGAGCACAGGATTGAAGACAGCATGGGTTTACAAACGGAAGGTCCTGTCAAACTAATCTCATAGATACATTTGACTGGGTAACCAGAGTGGTGGACCAAGGGGGAGCAGTTGATGTTGCCTACCTTGACTTCAGCAAAGCTTTCGATACTGTTCCAAATAGAAGATTGATTAATAAGCTGGGTAGGCTTGGGATGGGTCAGACTTTGGTCAACTGGGTGGCAAACTGGTTGACGGGCAGAAAATAGAGAGTGATGGTAAACAGTATACAGTCAGAAGAGATGCAAGTCACAAGTGGGGTACCTCAGGGATCAGTCCTGGAGCCAGTCCTCTTCCTTATCTTCATCAGTGACATTGCAGATGGACTGGTGGGTAAGGTTTGTCTGTTTGCAGATGACACCAAGATCTGCAACAAAGTAGATGATCCAGATGGTGTGGGTAGAATGAGAAGAGATCTGGATAAACTAGTAAAGTGGTTGGAAGAGTGACAACTGTGGTGTAACGCAAAGAAGTGCAAGATCATGCATAAAGGGAAGAGAAACCCTGAAATCATCTATAGGCTGGGAAGAGAGTTGCTAGCAATCACAAGGGAAGAAAGAGACTTGGGCATTATCAACACCGATGACCTGAAATCATCCAAGCAGACCTCTAAAGCAGTAGGTAAGGCTAGAGGGATATTGGGGTGTATTAGTCGGGGTATCACAAGTCAGAAGAGGGACGTAATAATCCCTCTTCACAAGACACTAGTTAGGCCCCATCTGGAGTACTGCATGCAGTACTGGAGGATATACCTTCACAAGGACGTTAACCAAATTGAGGCAGTCCAGAGAAGGGCAACCAAAATGTTGCAGGGACTGCATCAGAAAACATATGAGGACAGATTAACTGAACTCAATATGTATACCCTAGAGCAAAGGAGGGAGAGAGGTGATATGATTGAAACATTCAAACACCTTAAGGGCATTAACAATGTGAAAGAGTCTAACATGTTTCAATATAAGAAAAATAGCAGGACAAGAGGACACAGCATGAGATTAGAGGGAGGCCGATTAAGGGGTAATGTGATGAAGTTCTTTTTCACAGAAAGGGTGGTGAATGCATGGGACGTCCTACCTCAGGAAGTGGTGGATATGAATACAGTGCAGGGTTTCAAACAGGCATGGGATAAGCATAAGGGAGCAATACAGATGAGTATGAATAGATAAGCCATTGACAGAGCAAAGGCCTATGGCACATTCATAAGGTAGAAAAAGGAATGGGCAGACTGGATGTGCCTTGCGGTCCTTATCTGCCATCAACTTCTATGTTTCTATGTTCCTATGAGCAGCATAATGGTGACGTGTGCATCCACGGGTGGATGTCAGCAATGGCCTATCCAAACACACCACCAAAGCCATGTGACATCTGTGGCCCAGGCAATGTGTGCACCACAGGCTGGTGCCATGCAATGCCAGAATATATACAAAGTCTGCACCAGATGGCAGCATGTTGCAGCCTGCCATTTTGGTGCTGTACACATGCAGGTAGCAACTCAACAGAAGCAGAAATGTCACAACACACTAGTACAGGGATATACATATGAGGATAACAACAGCAACCAGCATCCAATGTATGTGTTCTATTCCCACAGATGACACTGATGAAGACAACTGTTCATCAACGAGTACCACACCCACCCAGATCCCACAGCCACACCAGGAGGAGGAGGCAGAGCAATGTGGCACCAAATCAACCACATCTGAATCCACTGAGGATGATAACCAGCAGTACACAGGGGACATGAACCACACCCCCAGCCCCACAACAAAATACAGTACCACTGACAGTGACCAACCCACCAATGATGAATAGGGCAATGGCATGGATAATGACAGGGACAGCACAGCACAGACACAGGGTGAAGCGGAGGCAGTGCTGCTGAGGAACACAGCTCAATGCCATCCAAACAGCATGTGACCACACCACAACACCTTGTGGAGGGGTGAGGCGAGTCCAACATTTGTTGACAAAGACCTTGGTCAATACTTCCAGGAGGTGGTGCGTGCCAAGGAGTCCATAGCAGGTGGAATTAGTGGACTATGTGGGGGGCACTGGAAACATGCAGCACTGTTACCACTGAATACCTTGGCCACATCAAGGGGGTCATGGCAGGGATAAGGGACACAATGAAGACCAGGCTTATGTATACACAGGCATGTGGCACTGACCTCATTGCCATACTGCATGGCATTCAGGCCCTGCGTCCAATGGCAAGTGGAAACCAGGAGAGATTAACATCATTGATGCAGCAACAGATGCAACTATAGTAGGAACACACCCATGCCACCAATGCCATGGCATCTGCACTGCAGGCCATAACACAAGTTCTGGCTATCAGGTAGGAGAATGAATCAACAGTACATGGTGGCTGCTTCCAAGTAAACCCCAGCATACTGGAAGCTATAGGCAGGGCCCCTACTTTTCTGTGACACAGTGGGACCAAGTTCTGCGGCAAGACTACCATTTGCCGCAGAACTTCTGAGGTGGTGGTTTGTAATTTCTGCAGAAGTTCTGCAGCACTAACAAACTACCACATCACAGTGACAGCTTGTCATCCTGACTTCACTTCCATGGCAGTTTTTATAGCAATCAGGATGGTGGAAAGCACAGTAACACTAGTTCAAAAAATAACAGACTTATACAAATAAGTTTATGCCTAAAAAAGCAAAACAAATGTCTCTCCTTTAAGGTCCTAGCTTGTTGCAAAAATGACATATGCAGAGGGGATCTTATGTGATAAATAAGGTATTTCTATATGCATGCTATCTATCCCACTAATGAGGTTTCCACTGTATCACTTATATATTTCTATGTGCTTTCTACACCACACATGAGGTCCCGCTATGTATCACTTATATATTTATATGCAATCTGTAAAATACATACAAATGTGTGTGTGTGTTTTGTGGTGAGAGAGACAAGATACTCTATATGTGTGTGTGTGTGTGTGTGTATATATATATATACATATATATATATATATATATATATATATATATTTAATTTCCATGAACTTAAATCCTCATTCATAAGGTCCCATTAGAAATGGAATAGAGGAGTTATTGCAAAACTCATTTTTGATGTCAACCTGCTTTCCCTGAAACACTGCATAGCACCATCAGGCCATGACATGCATGTGAACCAATTGTGAAATAGAGCTCTCCAGACCAGCACAATGTGTCCACCATGTGACAGAACACTGCACCATACCTTCCCAGGCTCCGAGCAATGATGTGTTCCACCAGTCCTTGTGCTGCCCAGCCAGCTCCCAGAACTAATCTCTGAACCTGAGTTGCCAGCACGGAAACACAGCATGCTACCCTCTGGCCCAACAGCTGTCCCTGCACACAACATTTCTCCATAACTTTTAGGTGATTCTATCAACCAATGACAATATGTAATCAATAACCCAGGCAAAAATGCGTACAGTGCAATTATTTATTTAACAGGTCTATTCTTTCAACAGGTCTACTCATTATTATATTCCACTTTTCTGGGCATAATTACTTTATTTTTCTTAAAAATGACAGTTAAATTCATTTTACCAGTTATTAATTTCAGATGGCATCCCTATACCTTAAAGGAACAAACAGGTTTCTACAAAATGAGGTATGGACTTAACAGGTCTGTGCTATTGACAAGGTTTTGTTTAAGTTGGCCCTAGTGCAATAATGTGAGACTGAAAATTGTATTAGGCTGTAGTGCAGGTTGAGCAACTATCACCATGCATGATGTGCAGTGCCACCATCTCTGGCAGTGGTAGCTGTGGTAGATAAGTGACTGTTCATTTCTGTTGCAGACTGCAGCCATTTCATTAGCTAATGTATGATGTTATAGAAATGATAACATCACATTCTGAGCATATAGGGAGTTTAGGATATAAAAAGATGGGAAGGGAACCAGATTCTATGGAAAAACAGAAATATTAATAAAAAATCAACAAGAAGATGAATTCTGCGGCACCGCAGAAGTTCTGCAGTAGATTGCAAGTTCTGCGCAAAATTCTGCGGCCACAGAATTCTAGGGGCCTTGGCTATAGGCCAGGACACACTGTACAACATCGGCCAAGTTGGTGTGGCCCAGTATGGACCCAACACCCATCTGTACATGGGCCCTGTTTCCCATACCCAATTTGCTGCCATCATGCAGGGACAGATGTACAGTGCCGGCCCAGGGATAGTCAACATCTACAGAGACAGATACCCTGTCACAGGTGCAAGTGGCTACAGGAATACCACGGGTGCTGGATCCCTACAGACCAGTCAACAAATGATATACAAAATGGTAACATATGAAGACAATTGCCCAGTGGACCAGGGATACAGACACAACAATAAAAAAATAAAGAACCACACTCCAGACTTTGCGAGAAATTTAACCACTTTATTAGTAAATACACAATTTATAAAAAGCTTAAAGAGTAAATAGTGGGTCCACATACCTAAACAAAAAAACAGCCCAATACAGACACACCAACATGTATGACAACAGCTGCGCATCTGCCTCTGGTGCCAACATGGACAGTGGACATGAGTACAGCACTGGGTACACCATACAACATGCTGGACCCCTAGCAATGCAAGACAACATATAGTGTGACCAAACAGCCCACCTAATTATCACACAGATTTCAGGAACACATGTATCCTTTGCACCCAGAGATTTGGTGCACAACACCACAACCGTACAAGCAACACAGTCCCAAAGGGTGGATACAACACAGTCCGCAATGAACTCATCTCACACTGTCACCACTGCACAGGATTCAAGGGACACATGCAGCACAACACAGGTGAATAAGGGCCAGACACACAAACAGCCCAGTGGCACAACAACAACAACCCAGGGCCCTGCTGATGTGGACATCCAGGTGCACAGTATACCAGCACCCCAGATCACAACAGCCCAAGACACCCAGGCTAGCAGTGGGTCATACAACACATCCAGCATGGAGCCACACAGCTGCATCACCACTGGACAGTCCACCGAGTCAGGGGTAGCACCACAGGTACATGCAGGCAGCATAGTGTTAGACAGAAAAGGAAGTGCAAAAAAAGAAGGAAACCACTTTGGTTCTCAAATAAGTAGCAGAAAAGGTCAGAGCCAAAAGGCTGGCCTTCAGGAAATATAAGGGAACACTGCGGGATGAAGATAGGGAGGCATACCAAACTGCCCTAAAGCAAGCAGGGAAGGCAGTAAGGCAGGCAAAGTCCCAAACTTGAGGCAACACTAGCACGAACAGTAAAAGAAGGTGACAAGACTTTCTATAGATACATTAGTGAAAGTAGAAAGTCCAGAGGGAGTATTTCTAAGCTCAAAGGAGAAAAGGGGGCATATGAGGAGGAGGACCCTGTAAAAGCATCTATCCTAAATAGATACTTTTGCTCAGTATTTACTGAAGAGAAGGTAGGGCAGGGCCCACAGCTCAGCACCATGGACACGGGGGAGGTGAGCACTACTCCCTTCACAAAAGAAAGGGTCCTACGAGAGCTTGCTAAGCTCAGGGTGGACAAGGCAATGGGACCTGATGGCATACATCCCAGGGTACTAAAGGAGCTAAGGGTGGAACTAGCACAGCCATTAGCAGAACTGTTTAGTGAGTCTCTGAGCACAGGAGACGTCCCAGAAGACTGGAGAAGGGCTCATGTGATCCCGCTCCGTAAGAGTAGTAGCAGGGAGGAGGCAGGGAACTACAGACCAGTCAGTCTTACCTCAGTAGTGGACAAGATTATGGAGGCACTCCTTAAGGAAAGGATAGTGCAACACCTGGAATCCATAGGGCACAGGATCCAGGACAGCATGGGTTTACAAAGGAAGGTCCTGTCAAACTAATCTCATAGATTTCTTTGACTGGGTAACCAGAGTGGTGTACCAAGGGGGAGCAGTTGATGTCGCCTACCTTGACTTCAGCAAAGCTTTTGACACTGTTCCACATAGAAGATTGATAAGTAAGCTGGGTAGGCTCAGGGTGGGTCGGAAGTTGGTCAACTGGGTGGCAAACTGGTTGACAGACAGAAAACAGAGAGTGGTGGTAAATGGTATACCATCAGAAGAGATGCAAGTCACAAGTGGGGTACCTCAGGGATCAGTCCTGGGGCCAGTCCTCTTCAATATGTTCATTAGTGACATTGCAGATGGACTAGAGGGTAAGGCTTGTCTGTTTGCAGATGACACCAAGATCTGCAACAGAGTAGATGATCCAGATGGGGTGGGCAGAATGAGAAGAGATCTGGATAAACTAGCAAAATGGTCAGAAGAGTGGCAACTGGGATTTAATGCAAAGAAGTGCAAGATCATGCACATAGGGAAGAGAAACCCTGAAGCCACCTATTGGCTGGGATGGGAGTTGCTGGCAGTCACAAAGGAAGAAAGAGACTTGGGCATCATCATCACCGATGACCTGAAATCATCCAAGCAGACCTCTAAAGCAGTAGGTAAAGCTAGGGGGATGTTAGGGTGTATTAGTAGGGGTATCACAAGTTGTAAGAGGGAGGTAATAATCCCTCTTTACAAGACACTGGTTAGGCCCCATCTGGAGTACTGCATGCAGTACTGGAGGCCACACCTTCACAAGGACATTAACCAAATTGAAGCAGTCCAGAGAAGGGCAACCAAAATGGTGCAGGGACTGCATCAGAAGACATATGAGGACAGATTAACGGAGCTCAATATGTATATCCTTGAGCAAAGGAGGGAGAGAGCGGTGATATGATCGAAACATTCAAACACCTTAAGGGCATTAACAATGTGAAAGAGTCTAAAATGTTTAAATATAAGAAAAATAGCAGGACAAGAGGACACAGCATGAGAATAGAGGGAGGCCGATTAAGGGGGAATGTGAGGAAATTCTTTTTCGCAGAAAGAGTGGTGGATGCATGGAACGGCCTACCTCAGGAAGTGGTGGCTATGAATACAGTGCAGGGCTTCAAACAGGCATGGGATAGGCATAAGGGAGCAATACAGATGAATATGGATAGATAGGTCATTGACAGTGTAAAGGTATGTGGCACATTCATAAGGTAGAAAAAATGGACAGACTGGATTGGCCTTGCGGTCCTTATCTGCCGTCAACCTCTATGTTTCTATGTTTCTATACAGCTGCGCATGACACCAGGGACACCACATTCCTGTGTCACAGCCCCAAATAGTCTGTCAGAGGAGGTGATGGGAGCGAGCACAGTGGAGGGACTTAAACATGCTTGGGGAAGGCATAAGAAACCCTAGAAATGGGAAGGAGAGGAGAAAGCTGTTAATGAAGTAGGGTCAGATGCCTCAAACAAGGGTCGAGCTTACAGGCAAATTGGATTGGCCTAGTGGTCCTTATCTGACAACAAGTTTTATGTTTCTATGTAAATGAGAACCCAAGTATAGCAACAATACAGACCACAGTCCCCAGCAGTGAATGTGCACAGACCACCACTGTAAGCACAGCAGATCACAGCATGTCAGTGTTGCGTTGCAAAGACAGTGGTGAGGCTGTCGGGATAACAGAGGACACAGGCCAGCCCAGTCCACCAGTGCACTGCAAGAGGGGTCTACAGCAGTCACCAGGGCCAGGGCCATTAGAGCAGTAGGGAACAGTAGAGATGTCCATGTGTCCAAGGGGAGAGAGGCTAGTGGAACCAGGGACACTGCTGACACAGGAACGACAGCCACACATCCCGGTGTTACTGGTATGGTGGCCACACGTAGGTCACAAATGGTGGCAGAAGCAGTGCAAGTGCAACAGTCATCTGGCAAGCAGGAGAGAACTGTGAAGAAGGACCCATAACGACATGTTACACAGCACAGCAAGCACACAGAGAGGCCTTCTGTGCAGCAACACAATAAATGTGCCACATACTGCATGACATGATGGACACTGTCTAACAATGCATGGCCACCCAGCCCTACTGTTTGTAATGTCACTTGCCCCACAAGTCATAGAAACATAGAAATTGATGGCAGATAAGGACTGCTATGGCCACCCAGTCTGCCCATTTTTTCTATCTGCTGCAGTAACCCCAAACCCTACTTGATCTCTGGCTTAGATCTCTTTACTATCACTAGGGTTCCCCTATAACTATCCCATGCATTTGTGAATTCCCCTACTGAATTTTCCCCACACCACCTCCACTGGGAGTGTGTTCCATGCATCCACCACCCCTCCTGCAAAGAAATACTTCCTCACATTACCCCTTAGTCATGTTAGGAGGACATGGATGACCCAAGAATGCCCAGTATACAATGTACAGTAATAGTCCACTGATAGGAGTTGCTAATAGATGTCATCTGACCTATCATGGGATTTCTACAAATGCACGGTCTGATGACATCTCATAACAGTTACTTGGATGCATGTCATAGGTGTAGTAATCCTCTCCAGAGCATGCAGCACAGGAATGTAAGGTACCTCCCAGGGGTGCAGGGCCACATGGCTGTTTGCCTAGTGCCATACTATACCCATGGGGCGTGCAGTATAATCCATTATACAATGGCAAGAAAATGTTCTGGTCTCCAATTGGTCAGTGTGTCCCTGGCACAGTGAGGTTATCCCAGCACAACCTCACTGTATTGCTTTGGATGCCTTGGATGATGAGCATATGGAAGATGAACATATGGAGCATATGGATGATGAGCATTTGAATGATGAGTTGGATGCCATAAAATCTACTAAAAACATATTTTTGTTTTTATTTTTTTGTTTTGTATAACAACTAGCCATTGTATAATAGCAATAATGCACTCCAGGGTGTGGGTTGTGCTGGGTTAACCTCACTTCTGGGACATTGGATGCACTCAGCCTGCGGCCTCATGCCCAACCACCCAGGCATGTGGTTATCCCCGCACAACCCACTCCCTGTCATGCATTATTGCTTAATTAATGCACACCCTGGAGTGGTCTATGACATACATACATACACAGTATCCCCAGTCATGGACTGTGGTGGTGATGGCAGCCACATGTGCATACACACATGGTTCTATGTGTATCACCATTCTGTTGGTGTTTATGCTATGGTTGCATGCCATGCTATTAAGTGCAATAGAAGAACAGTGCATTGACGACATGTACAAGGCACAATAACCTATCCGACACACTGGTGTGTGGAGGGGTGCGAGGGATATGCATGGTGCACTTCAGTGGAATAATGACACAAACAACAATGTGCATGTAACATAAACTGTATATATTGTCATGGTAGTAAACATGTATACTAAACAACAATACAATGGTTGAACAGCAAACAACAGCTATGCAATACAGTATATTGGCAAAAAGAACAGGAACAGAACAGCAACATAACACTAACAGAACTCTGAATGATGTCATGAACTGTCCATTTGACACACCATTGTTGGATTAAACACACTAATAAATACAGTATAGCAGTGCAGACATAAGTACCAGCAACCTACTGGCTATCAAGCTCCCCAAGTGTGTCCAACACCGCCTGTATGGATTCCAGTTGTGTACCCATTGGAGGTGTGTCATGCACTGTGAGGTGCTCCATATGTGTCCTTCTGTCCCCAGTGTCCTGTTGAGCTGGAGGGTCTGGAACACCATCATCCTTCACAGTGTTGGGGACATCTCCCACCTATTATGGCCCGTGTAGAGGCACACCATGTGCAGCCTACCCCTATGTCAATTGGTGATCACTAGTAGCATCCCAAGGCCCTGATCACTGATTGTCAGCTTGTCCTGCCTCCTGCAATGGACGCTGTGCAGTCTGCGCCTGTCATGTGAGCTTCACATACCAGTGAGCATCCTGCTGCTTCAGCACCCTCATAACCCTTGAAAGTGCTTGGAGACGCACCAATGACTGTTGTACATCTTCTCCAGCATGGTCACCATCCCCTGCAACAACATATGGGGAGCAAAATAAGTTATAGTCCCCCCCCCCCCACTTAACACTCACATTAACAACGCTTCTATGTGATCCACAGTCACCAGGCTGACGTCAGTATGCCATGCTGTATGTGGGCATTTTGGCCATGCAGACAATGTGGAACATGCATGGCCACTGTATATCAGACATGTACATAGCGCTGTGTGTGTACACATGTGATGTGCGAGCCATTGTATGTTTGCCATGCATGTGTCAGACAGATCTGGCTCCCCACAGAAACCACAGGGTCAACATACCCATAGTGCATCTCAGGGAGTGCATAATTGATAACCAGGATATCTTTCTCACCCTGCCACCTGTAGTTGGCTACTATGTGTGTACTCACACACTGTAGCCTGAACATGTCCTTTTCCATATCAGAGCAGTGATACATGTGCTGCTATACACATGTGCTCATCATCTGTGGGCATACATCCCATGAGTATCCATGTATGCTGCTTCTGGAACACTGGGCCAGTGTCTATGGGTATGGGCCTGACATCTGGGAACACTCCATGCACATCAGCCAATGTTGTCATGTAGGCACCACATATTCACACATACCTGTCCATGAGTCAGGCACCATCCAATATGCCCAGCCCATAGCCCACCAGTGCATGTGTCCATCTGGCAATGTCAATGTACGGCCAGCAACACACCATACAGTTGTTGCCAAATGAACCACAGTGATGGCATCATGGCATGTACAAAACCCAATAAATACTGCACATATCTCATTGATTGCAACACCATCTGGGTAGGATGCATGACATCAGTGGACTCTTGGCGGTAGGTGGGTGCTGATACCTGGCTGGGGGGCAGTATGTGTGTGTGTGTGTGTGTGTGTGTGCGTGTGTCGGTGTACTGATGAGCTGTGGTCCTTCTCAATGGTATGCTGCTGGGGGGACATGGCAGAATGATATCCCATATAGGGAGTATGTAGCAGTCACACATGACCAGGGCCACTGGTATGGACAGTTATGTCCTCCACACCAATGGCTTTCCTAAGTTTTACATGTGCCCTGTCATGTGTGTTGTGCACATGTACCATAAATTGCACATAGCCCCACTGAGAGGGGCCCTGTGCCTGTGGGCCAGGGGTTTCCTGACCACTAGCACTGATCCACACTGCCTGCATGTTCAGTGCATATGGGGGCTTTGTGTCTAGCATGTCTGTGTACCCTGTGATGTCCTCACACACACTCTATGCAGACACAATTAATGGTCATGTTACCCATCTGCACACCACATGTGTGCACACCCAATGACTCCTTACATATGACATGCAATGTGGTATGCACCCCTTGGATGCCACCCAGGACTCACACAGACAGTACACATGGCACTTACCTTGCTGGCTAGTACCAGGTCTATCGCCACACTCTCCAGGTGACTCCTCCTCCTCTGGTTGTGCACATCCCTGGTCCTCTGCAGACTCACTCACTGGCATATCTGTGGAGACAGTAACGTAGTAGGGATTACATACTGTATGCAAGTATATATAGTGCATTGTGTATGTGTCCTACAGTGCATCCATGTAGAGTAACACTCACCTGTATGCCATCAATGACCACTATGCATGGCAATGTCCACCTCCCTGGCCTGCTCTGTGAGGCTTCTCAGGACCTCTGGCTCCCTGCAGGACATGTCATTTATCTTGTGCTTGCGCTGTTAGATGGTCCGTTTGACACCCGACAGCCCATGCAGTTTTGTGGCAATAGAGCACTACACCCTGTCCCTCTCCCCCACTGCCCACTTTGTCACACAGATTGCCAGCAAGACTGTCTCTGCATCACTGAAGTGTGGGTTTCTAGACAGTAAGGTGGCCATTATGATCCAAAACACAATGCACCCTGACAAGTTACAGTCAAAACAAAAGCACTGCGGCACTGGAGAACCTGCCTGCATGTATTTGCCTCTAGCAAATACCTGATGCAAGTGTCATCAGAGCACGCCTGTGCCACACAGTGCATCTGAATCAGGTAGTGTCACACCTGCATCAGGACATCCAGATGCAACATGATGCAGAGGACCCTCGATCCTGATGTAGCTAGTGCAAAAACCACGCTGTATGCACCACAGATTTCTGGGTGAGCACACAGGATGAGTCAGAAATGTCCTGCATATTTGATGAAGCTTGTGTCAAAATGTGCTGGCAGGTCTGTGCCTCGCTATACCCATGATACATCCTGTGTCACATTGCTAACCTGATGTGGCACATGTGTGTATGTATGCAGTCAGGAGGCTGCTGTATATCGGCCTGGTACAAAACAATCCCTGGGGTCTAGTGCCCCCCCAGTTGCTGATCGCTACCCTATTACACATAAGCAGTGCCCACCCCATGCCTGACATAGACTTACAGGTCCACAGTGGCTAGCTTCGCTCCCCCCACCACAGCAACCCCCTCCCATATGTACTACATATTCCTGGTGGTTAGCGGTCACCCCCCCCCCACATCAGCTACCGGACCTTTCATTAGTTAGTTAAAAAGTTAGTGAAAACTTTATTTTTTAACAGGATAAAACTTTAGGACCAAAGGACCCATCTTCAAAGTTGTCCTGTATACATGCACACATTCAATCAAACAATACACTTATATCACACATACTTCAATACATTGTAAAATGGACAACAGTTACAACAGTAACTTACATAATTGAAACAAGCAAGATCAAGCACAAAGCTGGTGAATCAAGGGATGGTGCTCATGAGGAGGATCGGATGTCACACGCAGATTTCTCTGAGATGGCCAGGTGAAGAGAGCACCATGCACACCTGAGCGAGAAACTCCACTACAATGCTGGATGAAGAATACCCACTTCAGCTCTTAAGAACTAAGTCTCATTTTGGATGAAGAGAGAGCTGCAGTTCAAATAATTTGTATTAATGAGTGCAGATATTTTTTTCTCTTTTTCCTTCTTTTTTAGTAAATGTCTTGTGGCAAGAATTAAACCCAAAAGGGCTCTTTAATTGTCGAGATGCGACATTAGCTATTTGAGTGGGTTTCCCCACTTGCTATAACGGTTTCTTTTTCGTTTATCGGCATTTCCATATAAGAGTTTGTGAACAGTTCCGGGAAGTCTAAAAATGTAAAATGCCTGAAAGAAATTGTTGAATCCCATGGTGGAGATAAAAAGAAGATGAACACCCACGTTACATGTGCCTCGTCGAAGAGCGAATTATCACCAAGCCATGAATTTGCAGTATTCTCAGAACCACCACAACAGCTCCTTTCTCCATTAGTAAGCCCCCCATGCAGAGGGGGGCCCAAGGTAAAATGTAGTCTTTCCTATCAAAAGAGGAAGCCGTAGAGGGACTGAAAGACATAATGGAGCCAGTAGGTGAGGAGCATCATTCTCCTCATGAACAGCTTTCAAGTGGTGAGAAAGTCTTAAATGGGGTATCTGAAATAGATATCTCTACTGGTAAACAATCGTCTTCTGCCCCTTCTTTTTCCCCCAAAATCGAAACACTGTCCCCTGCGTCTCAAAATGATAAATTAGATCATAGTTTTGCTAAAGAAAGTCGATCTCAGTGTAATGTTTACTTACAAACGATGTTATTTCACCTGAAACAAATGAGGCCTTAATTAATGGGCAACAAGCTCCTTCTGCTCATGATTCTCAAAATGGTCTTCCTACTCGGTCTGTTCATGGAGCCAATGATACCCCATATTTTGAGATTAAAATTTTACAAGCAGTTTCAGGTCTCAGAAATAAAATGCTAGAGGTATTAGGAGATATCAAAGGCTCCCTGGTAAGTGTTACTGGGACACTGGCAGAAATGAATAGTAAATTGAACGCCTTATCTGAAAGAATGAAACAACTGGAGGGGAGGATTTCCCAAATAGAGAACTTTACAAATAATGCCCTGCAGCAAATTTTGAATTTAGAGAGACAGCTGAAAAATCTACAGTTGAAAATAACAGAGCAAGAAGACAGAGCGAGGAGAGCCAATATTCACTTATTTAAGGTTCCAGAGGGAATAGAGGGGACAGGAGATCCAATACCCTTTTTATGTTGATTGCATGCTTTGTGCCCAATGCCCCCACAGCCTGCAAAGGCTTGTCCCCCGTCCCCCAATGCCGTGGCATGCTGCTGCTAACACTAGTTCAGCCAGCATGCCACAACCTTCTAAAAAAGTAGCGCTGCAATCAGGGGCCACCTCGTCATTGCAGCGTCAGCCATCTGCTGCAATGAGGGAGCGACCCGTCATTGCAGGGCGGGATGTGAAACCCCGGATATTGTTTGTGAACATGGCAGTGGGTTGCCGCCATGTTCACAAACAATATAACCCTCTCCCTCCAACGTGTTTACTTGCCGACGGGGGCCCTAATCCCCATCGGCTTTGTTGCCCCTGTGTTTCTGTTGTTGCCCTTGGGGGAACCCACTCCCCATCGGCATTCTGTAACCCCCCCCGGTTGTGTTCCTGCTGATGGGGTGCCCAATCCCTGTCGACATGATGATACCCCCCTGGTTTTATTCCTGCTGATGGGAGTGACCAATCCCCCTTCGGCTACTGCTGGACCCCAAAATGGAAGCTTCTGCTGGCATGCTGGGAGTCCACCCCAGCGTGCCAGATGGCCCTGTGAAGGGAAAAATGGTCCACCAACATCTTTTGTTATTTTTCTCATGAAAAAGACGAAACTGTCCCTCGGCACGTGCCCTGCCCCCCACCCGCAACCTGCACCCACCTACTGCGCACCCTGCCTCCCCACACCCCCTCACCCCATACTTACCTCTGGAGCTTGGCGAGACGATCTTTGGTGGACCGGGAACACGTCTGCACTCTTCAAAGCTGACCGCGAACTGAGGAAATGCCAGTAAGCTGTATAATGTAATAAATAGGGTTTTTTCAACTTTAGTGCATATCTCAGGCATTTTTGGGAATTTTTTCACCAAATTTTCAACATGGAGTTTTTGGAACCCTTCCTCATGAATTCTTGAACTGTCATGGCATTAATCAGCCCTGAAAGGTGGTTTTGTGGTCACTGTGTGGAATCATCCTTCAGGGCCAATTAATGAAATGACAGTGCCAGTGTCCATGATGTGGGCTCTCAAAAAGCCTATGTTGCAAATTTGGTGGAAAATATCCAAAAAATGACTGTTTTATGAGCGTGCATTGCGCAGTTGCTATGCACTCTCATAAGCTCATGAATTTGCAATATTTTCATGCCAGATTTTCAACATTGGCATTTTGTCACACCTCCTTGTGAGCAGTACAGCTGTCATTGTTCACATCCTGGCCAAAATGTGTTTTTGCACTTCTGGTGCAGAATAGCGTGGTCGCTGTGGGAAATCAGTGTTCAGGACAGATTAAAGAAAATGACAGTGACACTGTTCATGAGTAGAGGTCCTAAAATGCCTATGTTGAAAATTTAGTAGTATACTCCATAAAATGACCTGTGTTATGGCGTGTGTTGCGCGAGTTGCTACGCCTTTCGTAACTTCCGCAATTATAATATTTTCTCTCCAGATTTTCAACATTGCCATTTCCAGACCTACTTATGAACAGTGCAGCTGTCATTTTCCCATCCTGGCTGAAATGTGTTTTGCACTTCCGGCACAGAATAGGCGGTTGCTGTGGGAAATCACTGTTTGGGACAGATTAAGAAATGACAATGATACTGTTCATGAGCAGAGGTCCTAAAATGCCTATGTTGAAAATTGGTGATGATAGCCCATCAATTGATTGTGTTACAAGTAATGCGTTCGCGCACTTTCCACCTCTTAACCGCGAATTTGTAATATTGTCACTAGATTTTCAACAGTGCCATTTTTTCACACCTCCTTATAAGCAGTACAGCTGTCATTTTTCAGATCATGACAGAAGTGTGTTTTCACAGTTCCAGCGCAGAATAATGTGGTCACTGTGGGAAGTCAGTGTTCGGGACAGATTAAGAAAATGACAGTGGCAATGTTAATGAGCAGAGGTCCTAAAATCCCTATGTTGAAAATTTGGTGATGAAACTCCATAACATGACTGTGTTACAAGCGTGGGTTGAACTGTTTCCACGCACCCTTGTAACTTCGCAAATTTGTAATACTGTCACGTCACGTTTTCAACAGTGGCATTTTTTCACAACTCCTTATGAACACTACAGCTGTAATTTTTACATCCTGGCTAAATATGTTGTTGCACTCCTGCGGACAATAGCACGGTCACTCTGGGAAATCAGTGTTTGGGACAGATTAAGATTGACCGAGTGGGAGGAGGAAGTGACCGAGCTCAACTGAGCTCTGTCAGGACTGCTGCGGACTTGTTTGTGGGCAGACAAAGGCCCCAACACAAGAGCCCAGTACAAAAGGGCAGCCTGCAGCACTGGGCAAAACAGAACGAGAGAGAGAGTGGGGGGGTGGCGAACTCACGGAAGCGCTGTCAGAACTGCTGCAGATTTCTTTGTGGGCAGAAAAAGGCGTCAATACAGGCAAGGGCCAAGTACAAAAGGCCAGCCTGCAGCGGTGGGAGAAACAGTACGAGCGAGTGAGACAAGGAGACTTAGTGAGCTCAACGAAGCTCTATCAGGACTGCTGGGATTTCTCTGTGGACAGAAAAAAGCACCAATGCAGGCAGGAGCCCGGTACAAAAGGGCAGCTTGCAGCGCCAGGACAAACAGAATGAGCGATGAGAGAGAGAGAGAGAGAGACTGAGCAACCTCAACGGAGCTCTGTCGGAACAGCTGCAGATTTCTTTGTGGACAGACAAAGGTGCCAATGCAGCCAGGAGCCCCATACAAAAGTGCAGTCTGCGGTGCCAAGAGAAACAGAATGAGTGAGTGACAGAGCAGTAGTGAGCGAGCTCAAGGGAGCTGTACTGTGACTGCTGCAGATTTCTTTGTGGTCAGAAAATGCAACAATGCAGGCAGGAGCCCAGTACAAAAGGCTAGCTTGCTGCACTGGCAGAAACGGAATGTGAGAGTGACAGAGGTGGAGTAGTGGGTGAGCTCAGTGGAGCTGTGTCGGGACTGCTTCAGATTTCTTTCTGGCCAGGAGACACAGAATGAGTGAGTGAGGAAGGGGGAGTCAGTGAGCTCAACGGGGCTCTGTTGGGACTGCTGCAGATTTGTTTGTGGGCAGAAAAAGGCAGCAATGCATGCAGGGGCCCAGTACAAAATGGCAGCCTGCAGTGGCAGGAAAACCAGAATGAGCTAGTGAGTGAGCTCAACAGAGCTGTATTGTAACTGCTGCAAATTTCTTTGTGGGCATAAGAAGGCAGCAACGCAGGCAGGAGCCCAGTAGAAAAGGGCAGCCTGCAGCGCCGGCAGAACAAAATGAGTGAGTGAGAGAAGGGGAGTGAGAGAGCTCAACGCAGCTTCATCGGGACTGCTGCAGATTTCTTTGTGGGCAGAAAAAGGAGCCAACAGAGGCAGGAGCCCAGTACAAAAGGGCAGCCTGCAGTGCCAGGAGAACCAGACTGAGTGATTGAGACAGGGGGGGAGGGAGCAACCTCAATGGAGCTCTGTCAGGACAGCTGTGGATTTCTTTGTGGGTAGAAAAAGCCACCAACACAGGCAGGAGCCCAGTACAGAAGGGCAGCCTGCAGCGCCAGGAGAAACAGAATGAGTGAGTGAGAGAGGGGGAGTGAGCCACCTCAATGGAGCTCTGTTGGGACAGCTGTGGATTTCTTTGTGGGTAGAAAAAGCCACCAACACAGGCAGGAGCCCAGTACAAGGGCAGCCTGCAGTGCCAGGAGAAACAGAATGAGTGAGTGAGAGAGGGGGAGTGAGCCACCTCAATGGAGCTCTGTTGGGACAGCTGCAGATTTCTTCTTCAGCAGAACAAGGTGCCAACGCAGGCAGCAGCCCAGTACAAAAGAGCAGCCTGCGGCACCAGGACAAACAGACTGAGCCAGTGATAGAGGGCCACTGAGCGAGCTCAACAGACCAACACAATCAACATTCAGCATTGACAAATGCTTGCTTGAAAAAGCCCTTACTTGAGCCCTTGATAGAAAATATCCTGAAGATAAAATAATTATTGACAGAGTACACAGAACCGGATCTCGATATAATGACTTCTCTGAATTTCCCAGGACCGTATTCATTAAAACGTTTCAAGACAGAGAATCCATACTTCAAAAAACAAGGCTTGCAAAGGGCTTGAACTTTGAAAACATTCATTGTGATGCTTATCCTGATCTAACTTCTGGCACTATGGAAAGATGCAAATGATTTAACACCATTAAACAGCTGTTGTACAAAAGGGTAATTAGATTCTCGATGCTGTATCCCGCGAAATTGTGGTTTGTTGTAAATGGGCATTTCCATAATTTTGATTTGCAGAAGATGCCATGGAAGCATATAAACTGGCCTGTGAACAAATTACTGGAAATTAGAAATTAAGTTTGAATTGTTTCGGGGAGGGCAAAAGCAATAAGTGTTAATATAATATTATAAAGAATTTTTCTCTAGATTATCTGTATCATGGGACTGGTTTGGGGACATAGGTGATAAGATGGAACCCCCCTTTTTTTTTTGACTGCCGTACTGGGGCCATAAAAGGGGAAAGATAGGAAGGAAAGAAGGATAACAAGGAAGAAAATGAAATGAAGGAAAAAGTAAAAGGGAAGTAGAAAGAAGGGGAATGAAAAGGAACAGAGGAAGGGAGAAGGGAAAGAAATGAAAGGTTATTTATCGGAAGTGAAGGGAATTTATTTATTGTTTTTTCCATGCTCGGGTTAGGTGAGTTTCTCATGGTGTACTGTGGTGGACTTGATCCCACCTTGGGGTTATGGGGGGTTGGGGGGTGTTGGATAATTGTTAGGGGGAAGGGGTTTTTGCAGACTGTTTATAAATGTTTTTTTGGGAGGGGTTCCTTTTTTTTGTTTATTATTAAAGTGATTCATTTGACAAAAGAATTTTCCATGCTATCATTAATTGGATTAAGGGGGTCCAGAAACCTATTATTATTAAAACATTTTTGCAATGAATGATTGCTTTAGAATTGCCACATGGAATGTTAAGGGCCTACAAGAAATATCTAAAGTAGTTAAGGTAATTAAACATATGGCGAATAAAAATATTGCTTTGGTTATGTTTCAAAAAACTCATTTAACTAGAAAAGATATTGACTAGTTTAAAAATAGATGGGGAAATCTGCATTTTTCTGAATACACTAGCAATGCTAGAGGTGTTTTGATAGTGTTTCATAGGAGGAAAATTAAACCCCAAATTAATAAAGTGGAAATAGATCAGCAAGGAAGATTTATCTTACATTTACATCGGTTTAATATTAGTTTTACTTGTGTGGTAATCTATGCACCAAATCAGAACTGTCCGTGATTTTTTTCAGATATTTTTCTTTTGTTGTTCTCATTTGAACCCCCTTTTCTGATTGGGGATGATTTTAATTTAGTCCTTAATCACTCAGATAAAACATCTCGTTTAGATAAAACACACAACATGGCTAGAACAGTAATTAGATCATTTATGACTGATTTGGGCTTGGTGGACCCATGGTGGGAATCATTTAGGGTAGATAATACCTTTTCATACTTTTCAGTAGTCCATCAGTCATATTCAAAGGATTGATTTCTTTTTCATATCAAACACGCTGCTTCATTTGGTACAGGAAGTGAAATATTCAGGGATTATGGTCTCTGACCATTCCTCTTGCCCATTGTCATTAAAAATTTCTGATGACTTCATTAATCAGAAGATTTGAAAAATGGATACAGCCACTTTGTACAGAAATAATATTGGACTCCAAATGAAGGAAGCCTGTTAGGAATTCTTTGAGCTAAATAAAGAGAGAGAAACAACATCTATAATTATTTGGGATGCATTTAAAGTAACTATGAGTGGTTTACTTCAGAAAATGTCATCCTCTACTTACAAAATAAGAGAAAAGACAATTTGTAAGTTAGAAAAAGAGATCAGCAGGTTGACACAGATTCACAGTGATACATTTGATCAAACCATTTATAAAGATATGCTGTCTAAAACAGCTGAATATCATCAATTAATTAATGAAAGAGCAGAATCTATTATTTACTCTGTTAGATCAAACTATTATTTTAAGACTGATAAGCATTTGAAGTGCTTAATGTGGCAAATTAAGAAAGATCAGGCTCCAAATTCTGTGAATGCTATTGAAAACTCTGCTGGTGTATTACGTAAAAAACCCAGCTGAGATAACTGATTGTTTCTTACAAATTTATAAATTGTTATATTCTTCAGAATATGAAGGGGACAAAAAAGATATAGATGCTTTCTTAGATACCATTCCAATTCCAGAGGTTGCAGAAAATGTAAGACTCAGGCTGGAACTCCCTATTTCTGAATTTGAAATTCGAATAGCTATCCAGGATCTAGCTATAGGCAAAGCCCCGGGCCCAGATGGGCTAGGGTCAGAATTTTGTAGGCTTTAGAGTCCTTTGTTAGTTTCTCCTTTGAAAAGACTGTTTGGCACTTTTTTGGAGCTTCAAAGTAGAGGCCCATCTCCCTTTTAAACACAGACTATAAGATCTTTACTAAAATTATTTGTTAAGAGATTTGAAACATTTATTCCACTATTAATCCATCAAGATGAAAATGGATTTATCAAAGGTAGGTCACTAATGGAAATTCTGAGATGCACGCTGAATATAATAGCCTTAAATAACCAGGATGATGCTGCTCTCATGACAATTGATGAAGAGAAAGCCTTTGATAGGATAGAATGACCTTATATTAAAGCTGTAGTGGGGAGATTGGGCCTTGGTACACAGCTCAGTGGGTGGATTGCATTACTTTATCAATCCCCTATTGCTAGGGTGAAAGTTAATAATGCACTATCACAAAAGTTGTTCATGAGAAGGGGAGCCAGAAAAGGATGTCTCCGCTCCCCTCTGATGTTTGCCTTAATTATAGAGCCATTAGCAATTAGTATCAGAAATGATAGCATGATTAAAGGCATAAAGTTGGGCAATAAAGGAGAAAAAATTAGTTTATATCATGACAATTTAATGATTTTCTTAACCAATGTTAATAAATCAGTACCACAAATGATTCAAATTTCTTCACAATTTGGTGAAATATCAGGGTATAAAATCAATTGGTCGAAAACTATATTATTGAAATTGAATCCTAATCTTCAGATTCACCAATCTATTGCACATCAGTTGCAGGTTGTATCTAGCTTTATTAAATAGCTGGGTGTTAAGGTTGCAGCAGATCTCAGAACCATGTATTCTATAAATTATGATGAATAGCTGATGAACCTGCAGAAGGATTTGACTAAATGGAACACCTTATATCTGACTTTGATAGGTAAGATTATTCTAATAAAAATTTAAGTACTACCCAATCTTCTTTTCCTTTTTCAGGCCCTTGCAATACCAGTTCCTCATACCTTCTTTAAAAAATGGAACACAATGATAATTAAGTTCTTATGGAAAAATGCAAACTCTAGAATTACATGGAAAACTTTAATATTATTATTAAAGGAAAAAGGAGGCCAAACCTTGCCAAACTTTTATCATTATTATTTGTCTGTTCAGGCAGCTCAGGTATGATATTGGATTCAGCAGGGAAAAAATAATAATAATCTCGGTATATCTGCTTTAGCTCTGGAGACACAGAGGCAGCCATATCCTTTTTTGACTAATTTACACTACTCTTCTTTTAGGCAAAATAATGTGCATAATTTATTAATCACAGCACATACTACTTATACATCTTGGCATCAGTTACAAAAGTTGGTGGAGGAAAAAAATTGTATCACGGAATATACCCCTTTATTTAACAATTATGATTTTTTACCATCCAAAAATGCCATTTATAAAGAGTGGCATGCCTTAGGTTTAAAACAAGTAGGTGACATTTGGCCAGACTGTAGATTAAAGACTTTTGATCAATTGATTGAACAATATGGTATATCTCGGAACCATATTTTATACTATAATCAATGTAAGAGTTATCTTAGTAAAAATAAACAAAGGCCAAAAATTGAACAAAAGTCAATTTTGTTAGATGTGCTACAAAATAAATTTGATTCCAAAGGCTTGATATTGACATTATATCATGTCCTAATGGATAAAATAGAAGGAAATATTAACAAAGTAAGGGCAAAGTGGGATAGAGCTCTGGGTATAATCTTGACTGATACACTATGGAATGAAATTATTGATGCATACTCTAACAATTTAGCATCTATTAGGATGCAACAGATTCAAATAAACACTGTACACAGAGGCCCGGATATTCAAACTGTGCCAGGCTGTGGCACAAGCCTGGGCGCAGTGCAACTTGGCTGCGCTGGGGTGTTGACTGGGTGATATTCAATGGAGGTGCGCCATGGCACAGCATCATTGAATATCGCACCCTGGCCACCAGCAGTATGCATGATGCAGTGGTACTGCACCAGCGCAAGTGGCCGGAGTGGAGCAGGGGGATGCACTAGCGCAAGTTCCATTGTGCTATGTGCAACAACCACGATATTCAAAAGTGCACATGCAAATGGGGCCATAATGTATGCAACACGGAAATGGGGCCATTTGCATGTCATTATGGCCCCATTTGCATGCAGGTACACTGATCACTGGTGACTTGCACCTGGCGCCCTACCAGGCTGCAGCCGTCGGGGATGGACACCCCCTGCACAGCCTGGCAATGTGCCCACACAGTCGATCGTGGGCATTTGTAAAATAAAATCATGTCCTATATCCCTGGTGGTCCAGCGGACCTTCCCACCACCACTGAGCCCCCTGCCCGCTCCCCGGTCAGCAGTGGGTGGCACCGCCACCCGCCTGCTGCCCTGCTGCCGCACGACTGACACCGTGGGTAGGGCTGTCGCCCATTGGTCCTGGCGTGAGCCAATGGGTGTGCAACCACCGATACTCACATTCAGATATGTGAATGGTTTCCATTCACATATCTGGAATATGCTAATAAGCTGCACGCACATTAGCTCACACTGTGGACCATGGCGCATAGAGCCATACCAGTGTCAGTCAGCAGGGCGGCAGGCGGTGGTGCTGCCGCCTGCTGCTGACCGGGGAGCAGGCGGTGGGCTCAGTGGGTGGGGGAGAGGGTTCCGCTGGACCACCAGGAATATTGGAAGTAGTTTTATTATACAAATGCCTGCGATTGAGCTGTGAGCGGTCCACTGGACCACCAGGGATATTGGACTTTATTATATTCATACTTAAGCTCTCAATCGGGCTGACAGCAGTCCACTGGACCACCAGGGATTTTAGAAGGTCATATTTGTACGTATGCCCATAATCGGGCATGGGGGGTGCCGCCAGGTGCAGCCAGAGCTCGGGTGGCCACCCACAGGTGGCAGCTGCCGTGTTGCACCAATCGTCAGCTGCAGCTCACCTATGGGTGGCCAGCCATTGTTCTTTTGTTTGGATCAGCTTGTGCGGTGCAAGTAGGGGTTGTAAGGTAGATGACTCTGCACATCCCAGGCTGAATATCGGGATGTGCAGAGTATGCATGGGCACGCCCCCCCACCTACGCTGCATACATTACTGATGCACTCCGACGCATCAGGATTTGTGCCAGGCACAATTCCTGTTTGAATATTGCGCCGGGGCGCATCAGTGGGAAAAGAAAAAGGAAGAGTTTGATAATGTATGGGCTTCATTCCTATTGGCAATTTCTCAATTTGATCTTTGATATTATTTAGGGATTATAATTTCTTTTTGTTCCCCCTTTCTTTTTGGTTTCTGTTAAGTAAGACACGGTTCCTGGATCCCCCTCTCGGGTGAAATGATGATTAGATAAAAGAGTTCTAATCAGAAGATTCTTTTCATGATGGAAAAAGGAACTCTGATCTTTTCTGAACTGAGGGAAAAAGGAAAAAAAAAAGAAACAAGTAAGGTCAATGTGTCAATAGCAAGTACATTCTTCATGGTAAAACTTATCTATCTTTGATTTGAAGATGGATAGCTTGTGCACATTTCTTATTAATGGTGAAATTTAATTCCACAATATTATAATATCCCTGGTGGCTAGTGGTCCCTCCTCCATCCAATCAGCTGCCTGAACTTTCATTATAATATCTCCGGTGGTTAGTGGTCCCTACCCCAACCCGATCTGCCACCAGAATTTTCATTATAAAATCCCTGGTGGCTAGTGGTCCCCACCCGATCAGTCACCTGACCTTTCATTATGATATCCCTGATGGTCTGTGGTCTCTACCCCCAACCGATCAGCTGCAAGACCATTAATAAAAGAATCCCTGGTAGTTAGCAGTCCCTCCCTCACACCCAATCTGCCACCCAAAGTGTCCAGTGTAACCCCCATCCCTAACCCTCCAGGGGTCAACCTTCATTTTTTTTTTTGCACTAGCCAGCCGGACAAGTCAATTAAAAATTGCACTAGCCCTCAAATGGTTGCACTAGCCCGCAATAATAATGGTCAGTTTTGATTGATTATACAGGAAAAATGCAAGCCAAGAAATACTCTAATTATTGCATATTTATCCTGCTCCCACATTGCTTTCTGCCCCAGCAAAAAAAAAAAAAGACAGCAGTCCAATCACTCGCAATGTGTACCCCATTTTTTTTTTTACAATGTGCCCCTTGCTTCCTCTTTCTTCGCCCCCTCCCCGCCAAACCAGAGAATAACATAATAGCAAATGTTCAATCAGGCAGTTCTAGTTCTGCACACACAATAGCCAACATCATCATGTACGTCACCACAGTCCCATCCTGATCTGCAGGGCAATGTACAGAATCAGGCAGAGAAAGACACTCTCATCCCCACCTTGTGATTAACCAGAACTGCACTTCTGGAAGTTTTCTTACACTGTGAAGTGAGCCTGGGGCATTTCTAGGATTTCTTTGGAGAGAGTTAAACAAACACAGGGGGCTGGGAGGTAAGAAACTTTGACATATCTGTTTATATATACCAGGCACAAAAATATTGATTTAACATGCTCTGCCCTAACAAAAACAGATTTTTCATAAGTGTCCTTTCATCAGTCAGAGGGGAGCAGTATACAGACATGATGCTGTACTGCCTCTCTTTCTATATAGGATGATCTGTGCACACCAGGAATACCTATTTTAACCTTTCAAATTATATATTTTACTAAGGTTTTGCTTTGTACCATGCATGCTCCAAAGCATTGTTTTTAGGATGAAATGACATGCTGGGTGGTACTGCATTGATGGCATTGACTGGTGTGATCCATTAAGAGGAGCTGTGAACCATACACCAGTCAGTAATAGCAGCTATTGGTCTATGAACGCACTTTAGAGTCTAGTCTGCAGTGGTGTCCAGAGAGAGGTATAGAGTGGACAGACCACCTGGCTGGGCAGACCGTGTGTATACATCATAGCATTCTGTCACTACAGTGTTGGATACAGGCACTCAAAAGGTTGGGAAATGAGGCACACTGGTTTTAATATTGTGGGACAAATCAAAGACAAGTTCAGCAAACTGGAAGCTAGTTACTTAACAGCACTCTGCCCTTGATCACAGCATGCACACTAGCTGAATGTCCTAACAATTAAGTGATAATGACTCACATTGAATCTTTTGTTGGATCCCCCCTCTTAAACTGCCAGATAGTTGCAGCTGTTAATGAGCTGTTAATCACACCAGGATGCCTGGAACACTGAGGGAGATTAGCAAAAGGACTACAGCCTGCTAAAGTAGGGACTTTTTCAACTTCATTAACAGCCATGAAAAACCTACACTAGTCAAGACGGACAAGTAGAGGGTTAGCTGCACTAGCCCTGGCCAATTTGCACTAGGTTTAGGGCTAGTAAAACAATGTTAAGGTTGAACCCTGCCCTCGTATAGCACTTTAATAAGAGCATTTTCATATCCCTGGTGGTCTAGTGACCCCCCCATCCCTGATCTCTAGTAGGTGAACTTATTCCCTGGTGGTCTAGTGGCCCCTCTCCCCCTACCCCAGCAGTTAGTGTCCCACTATTCCACTCCCCCATCCCCAAACAAAGTGGGCTACTGGCACAGGCCTCTGCCCTCCTCCGCAGCTGGCCACCCACTGAGCAGTCAATGAATGATCATGTGCTTGTACAATCATGTGTTCATTCATTGACAGCTCAGTGGGTGGCCAGCTGTGGAAGAGATTGAAGAGCTGTGACGGTTGCCCACTTTGTTTGGGGATGAGGGCAGGCTGGTGGGACACTAACTACTGGGATGGGGGGACAGGGGCCACTAGACAACCAGGGAAAAAGTTCACCTACTGGAGATTGGGGATATGGAGAGGGGGTTCAATAGACCACCAGGGATATGAAAATGTTCCTAATACAGTACTATATGAGGGATAGGGATGAGGGGTGGTTATACTGGACACATTGGGAGGCAGATTGAGTGCGGGGGAGGGATCGCTAGCCACCAGTGATTATTTTATTAATGGCTGGGTGGCTGATCAGGTGGAGGGAGGGACTGGTTGTCACCAAGGATTCCTTTATTAAAGGTTGGGTGGCTGATCAGGTGGGGAGAGGGACCACTAGCCACCAGGGATTCCTTTATTAAAGGTCGGGTTGCTGATTGGGTGGAAGGAGGGAACATTAGCCAAGCCACCAGGAATTTGACAATGAAAGAGCTGGCAACTGATCGGATGGGGGGAGGGACCACTAGCCACCAGGGATATTGCAATGAAAGGTCTGGCAGCTGATCAGGTGGGGGATAGGACCACTACACACCAGGAATTTGACAATGAAAGGTTGGGGGACTGATCAGGTTGGGGGAAGGAGCACTAGCCACCAGGGGTATTATAATGAAATATCGGGCAGATGATCGGGTGGGGGGAGGGACCACTAGCCACCAGGGATACTATAATGAAAGGTTGGGTGGCTGATCAGGTGGGGGAGGGACTGCTAACCACCAGGGGTTCCTTTATTAAAGGTTGGTCAGCTGATCAGGTGGGGGGAGGGCCACAAGACCCAGGGATATTGTTTCATACCACCCATATAAGCAGCATCTTCATGATGTAACACACCTATTGGCCTACTATGCTGCTAGACTGAATAAATCATTCACTTTATGGTGAGCAGGTCAGTCCGCCCCCTCCAAGACACACACACACACACACACACACACACACACACACTCTCTCACATATGTATTGTGGCTGTCATGTATATGCACACACTTCCTTCTTGTTGTACAGTAACCACCTCTTGTGCACCAAGATCAGGGGCTTAGCATACCTTTCCTTGCATATATTCTGGCATACCACCTTCTGTACAGTGCGTTGCCATATTATCTAGTTCTCTGGAGGCAGGTGCATACTGTTGCCCACATGGGACGTGCTGTGGAGGTTGTTATTTAATGCTGCCATGGGATATCTGTCATGCAATGCACATATTTTCAGATACACTGCTGGATGCTGTGTGTGACAGGCACCCCATGAAACAGCGTGATTGTCCACAGTGATTGTTGTGCCATATGTATCCCATGGGGTACCAGTGCAGGTGTGTACTGGTGGCCGTTAGTAACCTCCCAGATGTATGGCACCACAGAACTCATTCCCACACTGCGAGGCATGGGTGACTGTTGCATGCTTCCTATGATGTCCACTGCTCCTGGTGGTCATTCATGCTGCACCATGTCAGTTGAAGTGATGTCTGATTAGCAGTGCCCTGCTACATTGTCCAGCTGCTGCTGTACCTGCTGATCTTTGCACATGTGCATTATCTGCAGGGGCATTTGCATTAGCATTGTCACTGCCATCATTGTCATTGTCATCCTGTGGTTCCACATCTGGCATGTGTACCCTGTGTGCAATGGCTATGTTATGCAGGATACAGCAGACCAGGAAGATTTTACATGCCATGTTAGGCATGTACTGTAGTGCACCTCCTGAGTAATCGATGCAACTGAACCTCATCTTCAGTAGTCTAAATGTCGTCTCTATCACTGATCTTGTTGCTGCATGTGCATCATTGTAACGCCTTTCATATTAGCTACTCAGATTGTTGTATTTGAGTCATTCAGTTTACACCTTGATTCTGACATTACAGTAATACAAAATGGAATCAGATTAGAGCCCTTGTGGTTCATGCAAAATGTAATTGGCTGGGAAAACTCATCCGGGTTTTGTTTGTGAGAAATGCACCTTAATTAGCATGCAAAGGAGACTGATGAACCTCAGAGGAGGCTAGATTGCTATGGTGCTTTAGTTTTCAATAAGGATCAAACACTTAACACAAATAATAAAGGAACAGGAAAAGAACTAAAGGAGCTTGAAAAATGTATTGTTGACATACCCTTGTCAATGACGGAGACAACTGATGGACATGTACATAGTGCACACTATAGTTATGACGAGGTATGCGATAAACAGTAGAAGGCCTCAAACAATAAATGCGATAATGAGGAAAGGGAAGGAGAGGAGTACTGTTGTAAAGTATCAGGAACAAGGAAGAAGAGATGGAGGCAATCAGTACAAGTAGCAGATATTGAATTAAGCAATAGATATGCACCATTAACTATTGAAATGGAAACTGGTAATAGTGACTATGAAGTACAGGTCGGGGATCAGGGGCCTATAGGATTATATCATGTCATACTAATGTGAATGGACCTATACAGGATGTTGGTTCCAATTCACAAGCTGGGGGCGAGGACCAATGCAGTGGGCCATCCACTATAGATTCAATTTCTCAACAGAACGGATCTGTAGCAATAGGCATGAGCCCTCAGTTAGTCTCTGAAAAGGAACACAGTAACCCACCCACAGGTAATCTATCTCCTGATACCAGGGCTAGTATTGTCATTTTAAAATTCATGGACTCTGTGATTTGTGAGGGAAGGAAGGCTAGCAATCATGTAGCATCTCAGTCTGGGGCTAAGGTAACCGATTTTAAGAATACCATCAAGGGCTATTTAAATAAAACAACTAAACCCATATTAGTCATACATGTGGGGACAAATGATGGATAAAGTGATTTGCTGACATCCAGAAAGACTTTGAAAAATTACGTAGCATTACAAAACAGAGAAGGTGTGATGTTATTGTTTCTGAAATCCTTCCAGTTCCCAGAGCAGGGATAGCTAAAACCAGGGCCATTTTACATCTAAATGGATGACTTAGGGATTGGTATGCAATTGAGGGATTTATATTCCTCAGAAACCTGGATGCTTTTAGAAATACGAGCTTATATATATATGATGGACTACATCTCAATAAGATTGGTATGATATTTCTGGGTAATAGAATAAGGAGAATAATTGACACCCATTTAAACTAATTTCAGAGGGGATAGGAGTAGGGGAATGTAGCACCCCAAAATTGATCATTGGCACCCCTGTATTAAAGAAGAAGAAGAAGAAAAAATGCTCTCATGAATGGAAATGCTTACTGGTCAATGCACATAGCCTTGTTAAAAAAACCAGATGCTCTGAAGATGGTATTAGTTAAAGGAAAATATTGCATTATGCACCATCACGGAAACATGGTGGAAGAAGGGAGATGACTGGGATAGAAAAATCACTGGATATAACCTACCGTATTTAGTAGAGATAGGACAAATAAGATGGGTAAAAGAATAGCCTTATATGTAGCTGAAAATATAAAGGCTGAAACTGTACTTAATATGGGTTGTGATGATAATGCATTAGAAGACCTATGGCTGAGGCTAACACCGGATTATGGCAAACAAATTCTAACTGGACTAATATACAGATCACCTGCCCAAACTCAGGAGTTAGATAAATTATTAATAAAACATATATGTAAGCTGGATATTGATAAGAAAATTCTGATTTTAGGAGACTTCAGTTTTCCAACTATTGATTGGAACAACAGCACAGGCAAACCTCAAGTAGAAAAGGAGCTTGTTGCTACCCTCAGGGACATGGAATTAGATCAACATGTTATGATGCCTGCTAGAAGCAGTTGTGTATTGGACCGGGTGATTAGTAGTCTTGGAGATTCTGTACATAGCTGTCACACTATCTACCCCCTTAGCAACAGTGACCATGACATGGTTACATTTATAATCAAGGATACAAAATCCCATTTGAAAGGCAGAACTACTATTAAAGTGTTCAAGGAAGTTAACTTTGATGCCATGACGGATGATCTCACAAATTGGGATTGGGAGGCAGCACTGAAAGATAGTACCCTGAAGGAAATGTGTGAAAAGTTTATAAGTAAATTTGACCAGCAAATTAACAAGCATGTCCCTTTCAGGAAGAAGTATAACAGTAAGGGTAGAATCCAGCCCTGGTGTAACAGGAAAGTAACTTGGATCACTAACAGGAAAAAGAAACTTCATAAGAAAACAAAGAAAAAGAACACTGAGCCAACACTGGCATACTTATTTTAGGGTAGCCAAAGAATGCAGAAAGCATAAAGAAAGAGAAAAGATAATTATGAACTGGGCTTAGTACAAATGGTCAAAGACAACAAGTCATTTTACTCTTATATCAGTTCCACCAGAAGAGGCAACCTAAGAGTGGGTCCCTTATTTGATACAGATGGTCAACTTATTTGAGATGATAGGGAGACTGCAGTATTGCTTAATGATTATTTTGCTTCAGTTTTCAGGGAGAGCTCACTAGCAGAGGATATGCTAGATACAAATTGTAATCTACCAATTAGGAAACTTCAGACAACTGATATAAAGAATAGATTAAAGAAATTGGATGTGAATAAATCATCAGGCCCTGATGGAATCCATCCAAGGGTCCTATATGAATTAGCGGACAACTTGGTGGGCCCCATAACAATGATCTTTCAAGAATCCTTTAGACTAGGCAAAGTGGTTGATTCATGGAGAGAGGCAATAGTGGTCCCTATATTTAAGAAGGGTAAATGGGAGATTTGTAGTAACTATAGACTAGTCACACTAACATCTACCCTATGTCAGATACTGGAAGGAATAATTATGGAACTAATTGAAGAACATCTGAATAAAATTAATGGTTGGGACACAAAACAGCATGGTTTTGCCACTGGCAGATCATGATAAACAAATTTGATGCAGTTTTATGAAAAAGGCCAGCAGAGAATTGGATAAGGGCCTGCCAGCTGATGTTTTTTTTCTGGATTTGAGCAGGGTTTTTGACAAGGTCTCACCAGGAGCTTGTTGAGGAACTGAACATGATCAAGTTAAATGGTAATATTATTAAGTGGATAAAATCATGGCTTACAGGAAGGAAACAGAGCCTTAGGGGATGTACATCTGACTGGAAATAGGTTACTAGTTGAGTGCGACAGGAGTCGGTCTTGGTGCCAACTTTATTCAGTATCTATGTTTCTTCAATGAAATGTGGGGATAAGGTTTGGTTGTCAAAGTTTTTCAATGATACCAAGCTGGGGTGTGCAGTTTGGGATAATGAAGAGTCGCACAATCTACAGACTGAGTTGTTGCACTTGGAAAACTGGGCAAAGGAGTATAGGTTGGCTTTCAAACTGGATAAATATGCAGTCATGTACCTGGGTCATTCAAATAATAAGGTAGATTATTACTTGGCTGGTAGAATCCTAAGGGAAACTACTGGAGAGAAGGATTTAGGCGTCATTATCACCAATGATCTCAAGAATAACAGGAACTGCGAAGCTACAGTAAATAAGGCAAGGAGTATACTGGGGTGCATCACTAGACATACAACTAGTAGAGATTAGAGGATCATTCTGTCCCTGTATACCTCACTGGTCAGACTCCATCTAGTATACTGTCCACAATTTTCAGCTCCAGTAATCAGACATGATACCAATCTATTGAAAAATGTCCAGAGAAGGGGGACTAAAATGATTAGATCTGACAATAAGTTCATTAATCTTGATAGACTTCAGGCATTAAATTTGTATATGTTAGAGTCATAGGTGCCGGAACTGGGGGGGAGGGGCGGTAGCCACTCCACTTTTTATATCTGTATGGCAAAAACTAGTATAGCAAAAGTGCCCTTTGTACCCTCATAAGTGCCCTTTTGATTCTCAGCCCCCTCAGCTTTTACCATCTTCCGGTACCCTTGCTTACAGTACTGACACCTCAGAGGTGATACAGTATGTGCCTTGACTGTAGGGCATTTATAAATGATAATCTTTGGAACGACTTAGGACTGTATTTTAAAGATGCCAACTACACCACCAGATCACATGTCCTTCAGCTGAAGGGACTGAGTTGCATAACTAGGAAAAGAGCATGTTTCATTATGTCAATGAAAATATCAAAGCTACAGAAATTCAGAATACACATAAGGAGCCAGAAGAACTGTGGGTCACCCTGGAAACAGGGAATGGGACAGCCATATGAACTGGGGTTGTGTACAGTCCTCCAGACCGGGGGAGGACATAGACATGTTACTGTTAGAAGATATGCAAAACATGACAGCTAAAGGGGAGGTTCTGATAATGAGACACTTCAACATGCCAGATACATATTGGTCAATACCGGCTGGGACATCTGCCAGAACTAGACACATGGTGGATTCCCTGGAGGGGTAGGGCCTCAAACAAGTGGTACAACAACCCACTAGAGACATGGCTATCCTAGATCTAGTACTGACTAACACAGAAAGGATCACAGATTTCCAGGTAGAAGGTCACTTGGGGGCCGGTGACCATCACATGGTATGGTTCAATTAGGCCACTAGAACAAAATCATCCCATTCCAAGGCAAACATATGGGACTTCAGAGGAGCTGACTTTAAGATGGCCAACAGAGTTAAGCTAGTCCTTGCAAAAAGAAATACAAGTGAGGTGGTACAGGCAAAGTGGGCAGGCATTGAAGATGCAATACTTGAAGCAACATCCCATTGGGTTAGTGAGAAAAGGAAGTGCAAAGGAAGAAGGAAACCACTTTGGTTCTCAAACACAGTAAAAGAAAGGTCAAAGCCAAAGGCTGGCCTTAGAAATATGAGAAATGCAGCAGGATGAAGATAGGAGGCATACCAAACTTCCCTAAGGGAAGCAGGGAAGGCATTAAGGCAGGTAAAGGCCCAAACTGAGAAAACACTAGCATGAACAGTAAAAGAAGGTGACAAGACTTTCTATAGATACATTAGTGAAAGGAGAACGTCCAGAGGGGGTATTACTAAGATCAAAGTGGATTAGGGGGCTTATGAGGAGGACCATGTAATAGCATCTATCCTAAATAGATACTTCTGCTCAGTATTTACTGAAGAGAAGGTAGGGCAGGGCTCACAGCTCTGCACCATGGACACAGGGGGAGGAAGGTGTGCACTAGTCCCTTCACAAAAGAAAGGGTCCTACAAGAGCTCGATAAGCTCAGGGTGGACAAGGCAATGGGACCTGATGGCATACATCCCAGGGTACTAAATAAAGGTGGAACTAGCCAGAGGCATTCTCAGAACTGTTTAGTGAGTCTCTTAGCACAGGAGAGGTCCCAAAAGACTGTAAAAGGGCTCATGTGATCCCACTCCACATGAGTGATGGCAGGGAGGAGGCAGGGAACTACAGACCAGTCAGTCTTACCTCAGTAGTGGGCAAGATTATGGAGACACTCCTTAAGGAAAGGATAGTGCAACACCTGGAATCCTTAGGAGCACAGGATCCAAAACAGCATGGGTTTACAAAATGAAGGTCCTGTCAAACTAATCTCATAGATTTCTTTGACTGGGTAACCAGAGTGGAGGACCAAGGGGGAGCAGTTGATGTTGCCTACCTTGACTTCAGCAAAGTTTTCGATACTGTTCCACATAGAAGATTGATTAATAAGCTGGGTAGGCTCGGGATGGGTGAGACATTGGTCAACTGGGTGGCAAACCAGTTGACGGGCAGAAAACAGAGAGTGGTGGTAAATGGTATACAGTCAGAAGAGATGCAAGTCACAAGTTGGGTACCTCAGGGATCAGTCCTGGGGCCAATCATCTTCAATATTTTCATCAGTGATATTGCAGATGGACTGGAGGGTAAGGTTTGTCTGTTTACAGATGACACCAAGATCTGCAACAGAGTAGATGATCCAGATGGTGTGGGCAGAATGAGAAGAGATCTGGATAAACTAGCAAAATGGTCGGAAGAGTGGCAACTGGAATTTAATGCAAAGAAGTGCAAGACCATGCACATAGGGAAGAGAAACCCTGAAGTCACCTATAGGCTGGGAGGGGAGTTGCTGGCAGTCACAAGGGAAGAAAGAGACTTGGGCATCATCATCACTGATGACCTGAAATCACCCAAGCAGACCTCTAAAGCAATAGGTAAGGCTAGAGGGATGTTGGGGTGTATTAGTAGGGGTATCACAAGTCGGAAGAGGGAGGTAATAATCCCTCTTTACAAGACACTGGTTAGGCCCCATCTGGAGTACTGCATGCAGTACTGGAGGCCACACCTTCACAAGGATATTAACCAAACTGAGGCAGTCCAGAGAAGGGCAAGCCAAATGGTGCAGGGACTGCATCAGAAAACATATGAGGACAGATTAATTGAACTCAATATGTATACCCTAGAGCAAAGAAGGGAGAGAGGTGATGTGATATGATTGAAACATTCAAACACCTTAAGGGCATTAACAAGGTGAAAGAGTCTAACATGTTTCAATATAAGAAAAATAGCAGGACAAGAGGATACAGCATGAGATTAGAGGGAGGCCGATTAAGGGGTAATGTGAGGAAGTTTTTTTTCACAGAAAGGGTGGTGGATGCATGGAATGGCCTACCTCAGGAAGTGTTGGATATGAATACAGTGCAGGGCTTCAAAAAGGCATGGGATAGGCATGAGGGAGCAATACAGATGAGTATGAATAGATAGGCCATTGACAGAACAAAGGCCTAGGGCACATTCATAAGGCAGAAAAAGGAATGGGCAGACTGGATGGGCCTTTTGGTTCTTATCTGCAGTCAACTTCTATGTTTCTATGTCAACTTCTATTAGTCAAAGGGTAGTCAATGTAAGGAACAGGTTACCATCAGATGTTGTAGGATGCAATTCCATGGCCACCATTAGGGAGTGCCTGGATACTTACTGTGATACAAACACTATTAATGGCTGTTCCCTCTGAGTTAAGGGTGGGCTGCATATGGGCTCTCATCCATCTTGGCTCATATTCCGCTATGATACCTATGACTCTCGGTCTGCGACGTTCTTATTGTTGTCATTAGCCATAGTTATAGGGGGCATCCACTGTTGCCTGGGAACATGAAGAAATTGTTTAGTGGTTGTGCTGCCTATGACTATTACCACTGCTTAATTCCAGCTGTCTCACATCTGTTCTCCTTCCTACATGCATATTATCTGACCCTGCTGTCACTGTGCCCATTACACATGATCTTACCAGCCCCATACATGTGCCCTGCTTACCAAGACATTGCATTATTGTTCTGTGTTTGCTGGATACACACCAGTTTGTGTATGGCACATGCATGCCTGGCACAGTCTGCCATCATGTGTTTTATTTTCATGACGGGTGGTGTTGATGGCCCTACTATAGGTGCCAGAACCTGGGGGGGCAAGCTGCAGGCCCACATTTGCAAGTGTACATGCAGTTGGCCCCACATCTGCATGCATGATCAGGGGTAAGGTGTTCTTGGTCAGTTTCAGGGGTACATCGGGTATGCCACCTGTACCCACATTCTGGCACCCTTTTACCCTACCATTGCCTTACATGTGTGGGCATGGTGTTGTCTGTGTGTACACATGTGTTGCTGTAATTATGGTGTGTTGTGTTCCTTTCCATTCACCATGTGCACATCTAGTCTTATGTGCCGGTCTTATGCATAATGTTCATGGGGTTGGCGGGGACTGTCAGGATCAGTGGCCTACATATTGGTGATGTGGATGGTATGGCTGTGTGGCCTACTAACATGGTACAGGTCACAGCCTTCCCATGCCACGTGTTGGTTAACATCATCTGGGACAGGAGGCTGGTGCTGTATGTTATCCATTCATAATGTTGGGCTGGGGGGTTTGTTACATATACCTCATATAATACATGGTGAACATGTGCACAGGCAGTTCCTGTTGGGGGGGACTTGCCATGTATGCATTAATGCTATGTATAACAGTGTAACAGCTCACCATGTCTTGCAGTGTTGTGTGCACACTCTATGCATGCCCTTTGCCTGTAGCTGTGGCTAATGTCTGTCCAATATGCCCGGCGATGTTGGTGCCTCTTACATGATCTGTCTCAGGCATCATATCTGCAGCCTTACATGGCAGCACTATAGGGGTGTGATACATGTGCACCTAACTATGAGCCATCCATCCTGTATTTCTTCATGCTCAAATGCTTTACACTGTCCACTGTGCCTGAAGATGTAGGCATCCTGGCATGAGCCTGGGTACCGTGCAATAACATCAGGTTTACAGTAGTGACTGTCACATACCACTTGCATATTCAGGGAGTGGTAGCCTTTGCTGTTCACATAGCCTTCCCCATCCTGTGTTGGGGCCTTTATTGCTACTTGAGTACAGTCTATTGTATCCAGTACACATGGATGGCATGTAGTGCTGTAGAACCCCTGCTGCATTGCCTGCTAATGCTAGATGTCACATGGAAAGCTCATATACTGCTATGTCCAGCAGAATAGTGCCTCCAGGGAAACAGGGGAGGTATCCAAAGACTGGAAGACAGCAGATGTAGTCCCCTTATATAAAAGTGGGAACAAAGAAGAAGCAGGGAACTACAGACCAGTCAGCCTCACCTCGGTAGTGGGGAAGATCCTGGAAGCACTACTGAAGGAGAGATTGGTGGAACATCTGGTTGTCAATGGACTACAGGACCCAAGGCAGCATGGTTTCACCAGGGGGAGGTCATATCAGACCAACCTCGTTGAATCTTTTGACTGGGTGACTAGGGAGGTGGATCGGGGAGGGCAGTGGACATGGCCTATCTGGACTCCAGCAAGGCCTTTGACACTGTGCCACATAGAAGACTATTACACAAACTGGGGAATATGGGTGTGGGCAGGATAGTAGTGTAATGGGTAGGTAACTGGCTGGGTGGCAGAACACAGAGGGTGGTGGTAAATGGCTGTCACTCCACAGAGGGAAGAGTGACCAGTGGGGTACCACAGGGATCAGTGCTGGGACCGGTCCTATTCAACATCTTCATCAGTGACATTGTGCAGGACCTAGAAGGCAGAATTTCACTGTTAGCTGATGACACAAAGCTCTGTAATAAAGTAGATACACAGAGGGTGTAGACAGAATGAGAAGGACCTGCAGAAACTTGAAGAATGGTCAGGGGTTTGGCAGTTGAAATTCAATGCAAAGAAGTGCAAGATAATGCATATAGGGCACAAAACCCTGGCACAATATATCAGTTGGGGTGAGGATATAGCATGCACCAAGCAGGAAGGGATCTTGGGGTTATAATCTCTGATGACCTCAAGGTAGGAAACAGTGTGACAAGGCAGCAGGTAAAGCAAATAGGTTGCTAGGATGTATAGGCAGAGGCACCATCAGCAGGAAAAGGGAGGTCATAATTCCACTATACAAGACACTAGTGAGGCCCCACCTGGAGTACAGTGTACAGTTCTGGAGACCATACCTACGTAAGGACATAGACAGGGTAGAGAAGGTTCAGAGGAGGGCAACAAAGATGGTGCATGGATTGCATCACAAGTCCTATGAAGACAGGTTGAAGGAACTGAACATGTACTTCCTGGAGGAGAGGAGGGAGAGAGGGGATATGATAGAGACATACAAGTATCTTACAGGGAGGAACAGAGTGCAGGAATACACTATTTTTAAGCGAAAAAGATGTTCCAGGACTAGAGGGCATGGGATGAAGTTGGAGGGAGGACGATTCAGAGGAAAAGTAACGAAGAATTTCTTCACAGAACGGGTGGTGGACAAGTGGAACACCCTGCCAGAGGAAGTCGTGGGGGCTGAAACAATCACAGGATTTAAGAATGCATGGGATAGACATAAAGGAATTCTGGAGGTCAGGGGTAAGGGGCAACAGACTTCTAGGAAAACATAAACTGAACTTACAAGCTCAAATGGGCAGACTGGGTGGGCCATAGGCCCTTATCTGCCGACACTGTCTTTGTATCTATGTATCCAGGAACTGCTTGAAGCAGGTTGATACAGTAGACTGTAATATTCCTAGTGTATCATTGGTGAGTGTCTGAAAGGTCCCTGTTGCCAGGACACATAGTTCTGCACTAACCTTTAGTTCCACCAGTATGGGGCAACTTCTGCATGTTCTACTACTTAGGTCTGCTCTGAGCTCATTGCACAGCTCTCTAATGTCATCCTTAGGCAGTATCATGCCATGCACTGTCCATTGGTCACGTCTTTATAGGATGTTCATCTACACCCTTGCTGTGTATGGCCTGTGTGATATTTGCTGTTCCTGGGGTCTTGAATTTGGTTCTGCCCTCCCAGCATTCATATGTCACTGCCTGGCACGTCTCTGCATCCTTGCTGCCCTGGCTACCATGAGTAGGAGTAGTACTGCTGCTCCTGGCATTTTGCTCCTTTTCATGTAAATCTGTTTCCCACTGTACCTCAGCTGTGTTCAGCTTTCAGCAGAGGATTGTGTGCTGGTCTAACAGCTGCAGGCACTTAATTCTTACTGTTGGTCTATGCAGGCTCTGGAATTCTAACCTGTGGGGATGTCACTGCATTTCTGTGGTGCAGGCAGGCTTGCGCCTTGCCGCAAGTTTTTTCTTGATGCAGTGGCAGTGCGGGTATTTTTAATGCAAGGCAGCTCAGCTTTGATGCAGCCTTCCTTTGAAATTACAGTTTCATGCATGTGATATCTCCCTCTTTACGCAGGAGACTCCTGTTTTTTTTAATGAACTCCCACCTTCCCTCGTGGGAAACAAAATCTCCTGCTTAAGTAAAATTCTGTCCAAAATATCCATCTTTTATGGGCAGATAAAGACACATACAAATTAAACCAGTGATGAGCAATGTATCTGATAACTTTATATAACTAGTTGTTTATTCTTTTTAGTGCTTATTCTTGACAAAATGAAATGCATTACATTTTTGTAATGACTTTTCTCTTATGTTTTTGACACCATTTAAGGACAACGCATGACGTTACGGCATCTCCCTACTAGTAGGCCAATCTCCCTCCTAATTTGACCCAAATCTCCCTCTTAAGCAAGTTGGCAGGCCAATCTCCCTCCTAATTTGACCCAAATCTCCCTCTTAAGCAAGTTGGACATATCACATGTATGCAGTTTGACGTAATGTTTGATGCATGCCTGTCTTGTGTCATACTTTTCTGGTGCAAGCAGCTTGCATCATTCAATGGGCTTTAAAAATCCTGCCTGGTGTCTTTGCAACAGCAAACTGGCTAGGAGAGCTATACTCTGTGCAGTCCTAGTGTGTGTGAGGAGACAGGATCTGTCTGTGAGTTCTCTGAGAGAAATGTTACTTCATGGTGTGAAAGTCTCAAAAACAAACATTTGTTTTCCCCCAAAACCATAGATAGTTTGTTCATCAAGCTTAATTTGAAGATTTTTTTAAGTGTTTTTTGTAGTTTTGTGCTATTATCCCAACAAAATAATGTCATACTTTGGAAGTGGAATTGTGGTTTCACCAGAATTCCACTGGTAGAATTCTGTATTCCACACAGTACTAATGAATATTTTTGAACCATGATTATTTAAGCAATAAGGCACACCGGGGTGTGTGTCATGCTGGGATAATGTCACGCCTCAGGTGGTTGAGCATGAGGCCGCAGGCCGAGTGCATCCAACAACTGAGGTGTGACATTATCCCAAATGACACACACCCTGGAGGACATTATTCCTGTTATACAATGGCTCGTTGTTATATATAAATTAAAAAAATAATTTTAAAGAATGTTTTTATTAGTGTGGAAAAATGTTTTTGTTTCTTATGAGGAGATGCAAAAAAAAGAGAGCAAGCTGCTCCATAATGATACCAGTAGACCCGTGATGTTGTGCTGGGATAGCATCATGGGTCCAGCCCAAGACTGACCAATCAGAGTCCAGGATTTTTTCTTGCCATTGTATAATTAAGCAATAAGGCACGACAGGGTGTGGTATATCATGGGATATAAATCACGCATCTAAGGTGGTTGGCGCGAGGCCGCGGGCTGAGTGCGTCAAACCGTCCTGAGAAGTGATGATATCCCATGATATACCACACCCTGGCGTGCCTTATTGCTATTATGAACTGGATTAATTGATATTTTATGCCTTTAATGCAAAAAAATAATATTTTAAATATTTTAATACTGTTTTATATGAGTGTAGGTAGACATTTAAAAAAAAAAAGTTTGTGTATGTTATGTTTTGGCCAGTAGGTGGTGCTGTTGCAGGAGGATTTTGTTACAGGCTTAATTGTTGTGGTATTCATCCCCCCCCGGAGTTTAGTTTACTCATGCACGTTAATATTGTTGTTTTTTTTGTTGAGGAGGTGAAGATGAGTCGTGCCGTGCTTCTGAGGAAAGCGAGAAGGTAAGGGTCAAGCCTGAGGAGCTGGTTGTAGGTTTTGCCGTTTGGTGCGAGGCAGCATGGCAGTGAGGCGAGCAGTACTTCAGCGCCTTGTATGAAGCACGGCGCATAAATGAAAGGAGAAGATTTTTTTTGTGTGTGTTTGTAGCGCGGTTCTGCTTTGGGCGACGGTATGGGGGCAATTGTGAGGATGTGGGGTTTTTTTTGCCTGTTCCTCTTGGTGGAGGTCTGACTTGCTTCGCTTGTGGGGAGGTAGAGAACATTGTGCTGGGAGTGAGCAGGCTGGTGGCCGGAGGTTTTCTGAAGCTGTGATGATGTAGCTCGATATCATCACGGCTTTGAAACCCTCTCGGCCAATCAGCTTGGTCCATTTACGATCGCAGGTTCATAATATGCTTTTATTTTGCCAGTACCAAACCTGTCCAGAGCTATTCCTTGCTATACCATGCTGAAGCCCTCCCTTCTCCACATTTGTAAGTGAAGCCCACCATGATGCAATGAAGTAACTTGCAGTATGAGACATGTCACAAGATACTGCATCACAAAAATTTTAATTAAGCAATAATGCATGAGAGAGTGTGGGTTGTGCTGGGATATCCTCATACCTGGGGTGGTTGGGGTATAAAGACAGAGACCAAGTGCATCCAACACCCCAAAAGTGAGGTTATTCTAGCACAACCCACACTCTGGAGTGCACTACTGCTATTACACAATGGCTCTTATTTATTAATACTGTAGGGACCAAAATGAGCACATGTAGATGGCTATTAGGCAGAGAACACATGTTGGAACATTCCTTTTATGTGCAAGGACATCTATTTTATAGTGTCAGTTGTACAGTTTTATTTATTTTTTTATTTTTTTGAGGAAACACTCCCCATGTGAAAGCACTGCATCATGAGTATGCAAATAATCAATTGTCTCGTATCATTGTAATGTGTTATGCAATACCAGGCAATTAAGTATTTGCATACCCATGGTGCAGTGCATTCATATGTAGTGTGTTTCCTCATAAAAAATAAAACTGTAAAACTGATACTATAAAAGAGATGTTCCCACAATATAAAGATGTTCTGGCACTTGTTCTCTGCCTAACTATGAAATATTTTAGCCATGACAAAAATGTTGTCTCCCCCAATATTAATAAATATGTTTTTTTTTTTTATATGAAACTAAGCTTGTACTTCTGTATTTCAATTGCAAGGCATCATATTTTCTTGGCAAAAAAAAAGATTGCGGCAGGTTGTGCAGACTGCTATGCAATCATGTGTATGTTTGGCCTTGATACTGTAAGGTTGTGCTCAGATAACCTCACTGCAACAAGCACACACTGACCAATTAAGGTCCAGGAAATTGTCTTACCATTGTATAATTGCCTTTGAATAACATAGTTCCATGCAGTGCATGATATATTGCATCTTTATTGTATTGCATCCTTACTGGCACTGCTGCATTTAATTTTTATATTGCATCTGTACTGTTTAATTTATTATGTTGATTTTGCACAAGCACAAGAAACATATTGTGGCAGCTTTTGCAAGAAGCAGGTTGTGGAGGCATGGCACTATTGTGGCCAATGCTTCCACAGCCTTTAATGGCATGGCCTGCTGTCCCCAATGGTGTGGCGCTGCTGACACTAGTTCAGCCAGTGTGCCACAATGTTCTAAAGTTTTAGCCGCTGCAATCAGGGGCTTCCTCGTCATTGCAGCATCATCTGCTGCAATGAGGAAGTGACCCCTCATTGCAGGGCTGTCCTTAATTCCACATCCAGCTTGCCGACAAGGAGCCTAGTCCCTGTCAGGCATGCCCCTACTCTGTGCGGGGGGTGCCCAATCCCCTCGACATTATCCCAAAAAAGTTTCATTTGATGGCAGAGCCCTCTGTCGGCGTATGCCCCAGCCAAAGTATTTGCCAATACTTGGCAATTTACACACTCCCCATCAACATAATTCCCCCAAAGGTTCATTTGCCGATGGGGAGCCCACTCTCTGTCTGCATAATTCCCCCCAAACACCTAGTAGACTTGTGCCAAGGGGGTGCCCAATCCCCCTCGGCTCTTGTGCCCCCCTTTTGTGCAAATGGGGGTGCCCAATCCCCCATCGGCTACAGCTTTCCCCCAAAACAATACTGTGTTGGCATGCTGGGAGCCCACCCCAGCTTGCCAAATGGTCCTGAAAGAAAAATAAACATACTGTGATGGTTTTTGTTCTTGTACCCTGTAAAAAAGAAAACAGTTCCTCGACATCTCCCTGCCCCCCAACAACCTGCACCCACCCACCGTGCACCCTGCCTCCCCACACACCCCCCTCACCCCATACTTACCTCTGGAGTCCAGCACAATGATTTTCAGTGGACCGGGAACATGTTTACACTCTTCAAAGCTGACCGCGAACGAAGGAAATGCTGGTAAGCTGTATAATGGAAGAAATAGTTTTTTTTCAACTTTGATGCATATCTCAGTCACTTTTTGGAATTTTGGCACCACATTTTCAACATGGGGTTACTGGAACCCCTCCTCATGAAGTCTGCCACTGTCATGGCGTTAATAGGCCCCAAAAGGTGATTTTGCGGTCACTGCTTGGAATTACCTTTCAGGACTGATTAATAAAACAACAGTTCCAGTGTTCATGAGGTGGGCTCTCAAAAATCCTATGTTGCAAATTTAGTGGAAAAAATCCCCAAAATGACTGTTTTACAAGCGTGCATTGCGTAGTTACTATGCACGCTCATAACTTCGCGAATCTGCAATACTTTCACGCCATATTTTCAACATTGGCATTTTTCCACACCTCCTTGTGAACAGTATAGCTGTCATTTTTCACATCCTGGCTGAAATGTGTTTTCGCATTTCTGGCACAGAATAGCGTGGTCACTGTTGGAAATTAGTGTTCAGAACAGATTACGAAAATGACAGTGACACTGTTCATGAGCAGAGGTCCTAAAATGCCTATGTTGAGAATTTGGTGATGATTCTCCATAACATGACTGTGAATAGAATAGAATAGATGGTGGGTGGGCAAAGAGGGACAGTGAAAAAGCAGGGATACTGAATGAACACTTCTGTTCAGTATTCACAAAAGAGGAGGTGGGGTGGTGTCTAATCCAATTAACAGAAGCACTCTGGATAGGGAGGTCAATCCCAGTCCTTTCATAGAAGAAAGGGTTCTGAAAGAACTCCTAAAACTGAAGGTGGACAAAGCAATGGGGCCAGATGGAATTTACACCAGAATTCTAAAAGAATTAAGCAGAGAACTAGTGACACCACTGACTACCCTTTTTAACAAATCATGGGAGGATGGTGTGGTACCTGAGGACTGGAGGAAGGCAGATGTGATTCCCCTTCACAAAAGTGGGACCAAGACAACGTCAGGAAACTACAGACCTGTCCGTTTGACCTTTGTGGTAGGGAAGGTGATGGAATTACTTCTGAAGGAAAGAATTGTTGAGTACCTAGAGGCCAGTGGGGCACAGGACCCAAGGCAGCATGGGTTCACAGCAAGAAGGTCATGTCAGATGAATCTAATTGATTTCTTTGACTGGGTGACCAAAGTAGTAGACCAGGGAGGGGCTGTGGACATGGCCTACCTAGACTTTATCAAGGCATTTGACACAGTCCCACACAAAAGATTAATAGTCAAATTAACCAGTCTGGGAGTGGGTCCCAGGGTGGTAGCCTGGGTAAAACATTGGCTGGATAACTGGACACAGAAAATAATTGTAAATGGAGTCCACTCTGAAGAAAGAAGGGTTACTAGTTGGGTACCGCAGGGTTCAGTACAGGGTCCAGTCCTTTTTAATGTCTTTATAAGTGACATTGCAGAAGGACTGGAAGGAAAAGTTTGCCTCTTTGCAGATGACACAAAGATCTGCAACAGGGTTGATACACAAGGAGGCGTGGAAAGGAAGAGAAGGGACTTGGCAAGGTTGGAGGAATGGTCAGAAGTATGGCAGCTTGGATTCAGTGCAAAGAAGTGCAAAATAATGCACCTGGGAAAAAACCCTGGGGAAGATTACACTATGGGGGGGTAGTAACAACAACAAAAATGGAAAGGGACCTAGGGTTAATCATATCAGATGACCTTAAGGTTGGCAAGCAATGTGAGAAGGTGGTAGGGAGAGCTGGGGAGATATTGGGATGCCTAGGGAGAGGCATCACCAGCAGAAAACAGGAAGTTGTTATCCCCCGTACAGACAGTTGGTGAGATCCCATTTGGAGTACTGCATCCATTTCAGGAGACCCCATCTCCACAACGACTTAGACAGGAAGGAGGCAGTTCAGAGGAGGGCAACTAAAATGGTGCAGGGTCTGCAAGAGAAGCCATACGAGGAGAGACTAAAGGAGCTAATAAGTGATACCCTTGAGGAAAAGGAGGGAGGAGGGAGGGACATGATAGAAATGTTTAAGTACCTCAGTGGAATCAACAAAGTCCAAGAGGGTAGCATCTTTCAGAAAAAGAGATGTGCAAGAACAAGGGGACACAATTTGAAGACAGAGGGGTGGCTCAGGGGCAATGTGAGGAAGTATTTTTTCACAGAGAGGGTGATGGATGCATGGAACAGCCTTCCTGAGGAGGTTGTGGGGTCTAAAACTGTGGGAGAATTCAGGAATGCATGGGACAGACATAAGACAATTTTTGGTGGGGGTAGGAAGAAATAGACTGTTGGTTAAATAGGATCTGCAGCTTGTCCTCTAGGTAGGGAAATGAGCAGACTAGGTGGGCCAAGCAGTCCTTATCTGCCATCAATGTCTACGTTTCTATGTTTCTATATATTATGAATGTGGATTGTGCAGTTTCCACGCATCCTGGTAACTAAGCAAATTAGTAATATTTTCACTCCAGATTTTCAACATTGCCATTTTTCCACACCTCCTTATGAACAGTGCAGCTATCATTTTTTACATCCTGGCCAAAATGTGTTTTCATGCTTCCAGCACAGAATACCGCAGTCACTGTCGGAAATCAGTGTTTGGGACAGATTAGGATCGGCGGCCGGAGAGGGTGGGGGAGTGAGCAAGCTCAACTGAGCTCTGTTGGGACTGCTGCAGATTTCTTTGAGGGCAGGAAAAGGTGCCAATGCAGGCAGAAGCCCAGTATAAAAGGGCAGCCTGCAGCGCTGGGAGACACAGAACGAGCGAGTGAGGGAGGGGGAGTGAGTGAGCTCAACAGAGCTCTGTTGGGACTGCTGCAGAATTCTTTGTGGTCAGAAAAAGGCAGCAATGCATGCAGGGGCCCAGTACAAAAGGGCAGCCTGCAGCGGCGGAAGAAATAGAATGAGTGAGTGGAGGGGGAGTGGGGGGAGTGAGCAAGCTCAACGGAGCTCTATCATGACTGCTGCAGATTTCTTTGTGGGCAGAAAAGGGTGGCAACTCATGCAGGAGCCCAGTACAAAAGGGCAGCCTGCAGAAACAGAATGAGTGAGTGACAGAGGGGGAGAGAGTGAGGTCAACGGAGCTCTGTCGGGACTGCTGCACATTTCTTTGTGGGCAGAAAAAGGTGCCAACAGAGGCATGAGCCCAGTACAAAAAGGCAGCCTGCAGCGCCAGGAGTAACAGAACGAGTGAGTGAGAGAGGGGGAGTGAGCGAGCTCAACGGAGCTCTATCATGACTGCTGTGGATTTATTTGTGGAAAGGAAAAGGTGGCAATGCAGGCAGGAACCCAGTACAAAAGGCCAGCCTGCAGAGCCAGCAGAAATGGAATGAGTGAGTGAGAGGGGAGAGTGAGTGAGCTCAACAGAGCTGTGTCGGGATTGCTGCAGATTTCTTTGTGGGCAGAAAATGGCAGCAATGCACGCAGAGGCCCAGTTCCAAAGGGCATCCTGCAGCAGCGGGAGAAACAGAATGAGTGAGTGAGGGAGGGGGAGTGATCGAGCTTAACAGAGCTCTATCGTGACTGCTGCAGATTTCTTTGTGAGCAGAAGGTGGTGGCAATGCAGGCAGGAGCCCAGTACAAAAGGTCAACCTGGAGTGGCAGCAGAAATGGGACAAGTGAGCGAGAGCGTGGAATGAGTGAGCTCAACGGAGCTCTGTTAGGACTGCTGCAGATTTGTTTATGGGCAGAAAAAGGCACCAGCAGAGGCAGGAGCCCAGTACAAAAGGGCAGCCTGCAGCACCAGGAGAAACAGAATGAGCGAGTGAGACAGGGGGAGTGAGCGACCTCAACGGAGCTCTATCATAACTGCTGTGGATTTCTTTGTGGGCAGAAAAAAGCAGCAATGCAGGCAGGAGCTCAGTACAAAAGGCCAGCCTGCAGTGCCGGTAGAAATAGAATGAGCGAGTGAGAGAGTGGGAGTGAGCGATCTTAATGGAGGTCTATCGTGACTGCTACAGATTTCTTTGTGGGCAGAAAAAGGCAGCAACCCAGGCAGGAGCCCAGTATAAAAGGCCAGCCTGCAGTGCCAACAGAAACGGAATGAACAAGTGACAGAGGGGGAGTGAGCAACCTCATCCGAATTGTGTCAGGACTGCTGCAGATCTCTTTGTGGGCAGAAAAAGCTGCCAATACAGGCAAGAACCAAGTACAAAAGGGCAGCCTGCAGCAGCAAGAGACACAGAACAAGTGAGTGAGGGAGGGGGAGGGAGTGAGTGAGCTCAACAGAGCTCTGTTGAGACTGCTGCAGATTTCTTTGTGGGCAGAAAAAGGCAGCAATGCAAGCAGGGGCCCAGTACAAATGGACAGCCTGCAGCGGCGGGAGAAACAGAACGAATGAGTGAGAGAGGGGGAATGAGTGAGCGAACTCAACGGAGCTCTATCGTGACTGCTGCAGGTTTCTTTATGGGCAGAAGAAGGCACCAATGCATGCAGGATCCCAGTACAAAAGGGCAGCATGCAGTGCTGGCAGAAACAGAACAAGTGAGTGAGTGAGAGAGAGAGAGAGGGGGGGGGAGTGAGTAAGCTCAACGGAGCTGTGTCGGGACTGCTGCAGATTTCTTTGTGGGCAGAAACAGGCACCAACAGAGGCAGGAGCCATGTACAAAATGACTGTCTGCAGTGCCAGGAGAAACAGAATGAGCGAGTGAGACAGACAGAGTCAGCGACCTCAACGGAGCTCTGTCGGGACAGCTGCGGATTTCTTTGTGGGCAAAAAAAGATGCCAATGCAGGAAGAAGCCCAGTACAAAAGGGTAGCCTGCAGCAGTGGGAGAAACAGAACGAATGAGAGAGAGAGAGAGAGAGAGGCTGAGTGAGCAAGCGAACTCAATGGAGCTCTATTGTGACTACTGCAGATTTCTTTGTGGGCAGAAGAAGGTGGCAACACAGGCAGGAGCCCAGTACAAAAAGCAAGCCAGCAGCACTGGCAGAAATGTAATGAGCGAGTGAGAGGGGGAGTGAGCGAGCTCAACGGAACCATCTCGGGACTGCTGCAGATTTCTTTGTGGGCAGAAAAAGCTGCCAACATAGGCAGGAGCCCAGTACAAAAGGGCAGCCTGCAGCAGTGGGAAAAACAGAACAAGTGAGTGAGATGGGGGAGTGAGTGAGCTCAACGGAGCTCTAGCATGACTGCTGCAGATTTCTTTGTGGGCAGGAAAAGGCGGAAATGCAGGCAGGAACCCAGTACAAGAGGCCAGTCTGCAGCGCCAGCAGACATGGAACCAACGAGTGACAGAGGGGGAGTGAGCAAGCTCAACGGACCTGTGTCAGGACTACTGCAGATTTCTTAGTGGGCAGAAAAAGCCACCAACAGAGGCAGGAGCCCAGTACAAAAGGCCATCCTGCAGTGCTAGGAGAAACAAAATGAGTGAGTCAGAGATGGTCAGTGACCCACCTCAACGGAGCTCTGTCAGGGCAGCTGCGGATTTCTTTGTGGACAGAAAAGGGTGCCAATGCAGGCAGGAGCCCAGTACAAAACAGCAGCCTGCAGCACCAGGAGAACCACAATGAGTGACTGACAGAGGGCCACTGAGCGAGTTTAATGGACCAGTGCAATCAACATTTGGCATTGACAAATGCTTGTTTCTTATGCTTGCTACTGCTTTATGTATAGTACCACTAGTTGCATGTGTCTGGAGATAGAAATTTGCTCACTGTATATATTGCTCTTCTCTCCCTGTTGTAAACCTACCCCAACCAACATCCCCAGGTTGCACCTGGAAACAAGTTGTTTTTCCCCATGTATTCTCCTAGCCAAAGAGTATGGATAAAAAATAGCAAAGTTGGAAAAAATCTTATCAGGATGTCATTAGCCGAGCACAGTCTCCTCTCTATGGCAAGAGACATCAGCTCAGAAAAAATAAATGCCCATTAAATAGTGAGGAATATGAGGGTTATAACAAATATAATCAATTACTGTCGAACTGCAAAAAGAATAGGAAACCTATGAAGACAGACCTACATATATATATGTATATATATATATATATATATAAACACACACACAGAAGCCGAGCCAGAGAGCTGAGAGGATGTTATGTGTGCAGCTGAGAGCCTGAAGCCAAAAGGGTTAATTCACTGCATAAATCAACTGCTGCCTAGACAAAGCTACTTGAACCTATAATGTGGATAACATGTCAGGTTAAATTCCCATTAAACAGTGGTAGCACTGTAGCGGTAATGTGATTCTGGTTACTTTGTTAAATGAGAAAGTTGAACAAGAGAACAACAACCAGGCACTAGGGATTTATATTGAATCCAGTTGAGAAGTGTTGCTTTAAAGTGAAAAATCCACAACATAATGTATTGTAAAGGCTGGGATTTACAATGATGGGCAATGATGCACATAGGCTGCTATTGTGCAATAAGACAATACACAAAATAAAAGAAGACACTATTCTCATAGCAGGTGATACAGCAAGCAGGGAGAAAGAAATGGAGCTATTGGTGATGGACTTGAGAAGTTAAAATTAAAAGTGGCTAAATGTTTAAACTACTAAATTCCAGATACAGCAGTAGCACTAATGAAACCAGTGAAGGAACTGTTAAACTGCTTGCATTAAAGTGGGCAACAATACAACAGGTTTCGAATTAAATGGAGGTTAATGTATAGGCACTTCTGGGGCATATAATGAGACACAAAGCCACAGACTGAGAGCTCCTTAGCACATTGGGGAAGTGCATTTATATCAAAACAAATATCATGTGTTCTTGCACTTATAAAATGACTTAGTATTAAAAGAGTTTAGATCAGAAAATTCAGTACCATGAATGTATGAACACATACACTATAGGCACAGCATGTGATCAGGCTCATCCAATCAGAGGCCAGTATTTGTGGCAGTCAGTTTGACACATTTTATGCTATGTATTTTAGACTGTAATTGAGAGAAATATACAAATTAGAGTAGGGATGAGTAAAGCAGTTGCAAACTCAGGGCGATCCTTGGAAATTGACCACAATGGTATAAGTCAATCTAAAGTAACCTGTGTTTTGTGAGAAGGGATCTAAATCCAAGCTGGATGTAGTGTTAGCGAATAAGCAACCTCAAAACCCCTGATTTAGATTCCAGACCAGATTAGCTTGGATATCAATCTCAAGGAATTTGATTGAGATGAAGAGAACCAATATGTCTTGGCGGGGGGGGGGGTAGACTGAATCAGAGTTGATTCTAGAATAGATCATCAGTTTGGTTTTAGAAATGAAACACCCATGTAGTAAGACTTTGTATGCATTCTAACTCATGGAATAAACACTTAAGAGAAGTCTTTTTTCTTTAATAAACACACATGATGCTTTGCCTCTCAAAGAAAAAGCTGAACAGTTTTATTCAGTTTACAGTTTCCATAAGAGCTTCTGGCATACTGAGGTGAAGAAGCCGTGTAGCTTTCTAAACACTATTGTGACTTCATCTGGCCAGTGCAGATGGCTAATGGTGTTAATGGGAATCAGTCATGCACCTGATGTGATAGAAGGCTTGGCAGAGATTGGAACTATAGCTTTCAATAATGTATTTAAGAGGCTCTGCAAGACTATGACGAAGCAGCGGCTTGAGACCTTGAGAAGCAACCAGAACAATTGCTAGAAAAGCACAAAGAGGAAAATAATAAATTGAGGAACAGTACCTTACACTGGATACTCTCTGACATCAAAAGATCTAAAAGTAGAGCTGAAGAAAGTGAAAGATATAAAGCAGATGCCGAGACAAAACAGCTGTGTGAGGTGTACAAAGAGTTCAGGGAATGGGGAATTACCTTTCTAAATTCAGAAGGCATTTGTTAGAGATTTCTGAACCACTTGGGATAGCTGACACACAAAGATTTATTGTGGAAAAAGAACCAAGCACAGGAACAGGCACCTGAGAAGGTTATATAAGAACCTTAGTGGAGGCTTCAGTCTTAAAGTGTCATACCTCAGAGCAACAGTAGTTCTGCAGTGAGATACAGTACTTTAGACACAAGGCTGGGAGCAGCACTAGTGCAGTTCCAGAAATCAGTTTTGTTTACCAGAAACTACAAGGGGGTGTTTTGATATAGGATAAGGATTGTTGTAATGTAAGTAGTATCATTCTGAAGGCAGATATTTTAGCAATGAATGTGTGGACATGCTGTAAATACACAATTAGACCGTAAGTCACATAGGAGTATTATTTTGTTCATTATAAAGTATATTTTAACTGAATTTGTCTCTGTACTATGCCCAAATTCTAATAGTAGAAATTACGTAAGCTTAATATTCTTCAGGTGAAGCTACCTCTGGCTGGAAGCTGCAACACTGGACTTAAGATTTGCAAGAAAGCGAGTTGTGCTCATAACAGAGGGAGGTGAACTTTACAATTTACAATTGTCTTCGGTTTGAAGCAGTTTCCTTAGGAAAGTTAATATTCTTCAGGTGGAGGATACTTCTAACTGAAGGGTGAAATAAGGAACTTAGAATTATCAGAAAAGGCAGTCTTTCAATCAACAGAGGGAGGTGGACATTGCTTTACTTTTGTTACAGTTGTTAAGATTTTCAGTGCAGGAAGAGTTTAAACCCACAGGGGATGAATACTGTTTTCTGTATCTGCCTTTCTGCACAGCTGACTTGATTGGAGTTAGTGATCGACTGTTTGCATTGCAATATTTGTAATACTGTGAGTTATTCACTGGGCTAAGAATTTGTCATAAGTCCTGAATTGAGAGCAGGTTACAGGCTGTGTATTGGACCCAGACAGTGCCTAGGGGGTGGAAACTGGTTTTTGTTTTATCTCTGTGTGCCTTAAAAGCCAGGCCAGACTGTGTCAGGAAGTGCTTACATCACAGCAACTTCTCAGCCAATAGCTCTGGAAGAATCTTACAGACCTTGATAACAGTACTAATTTTAGCAGACTCATCAGATAACTTAATATTCTTCAGGTGAAGCTACCTCTGGCTGGAAGCTGCAACACTGGACTTAAGATTTGCAAGAAAGCGAGTTGTGCTCACAACAGAGGGAGGTGAACCTTACAATTTACAATTCTCTTTGGTTTGAAGCAGATTCCTTAGGAAAGTTAATATTCTTCAGGTGGATGATACTTCTAACTGAAGGGTGAAATAAGGAACTTAGAATTATCAGAAAAGGCAGTATTTCAATCAACAGAGGGAGGTGGACATTGCTTTACTTTTGTTACAATTGTTAATATTTTCAGTGCAGGAAGAGTTTAAACCCACAGGGGCTGAATACTGTTTTCTGTGTCTGCCCTTCTGCACAGCTGATGTGTATTGGGGCTGACTGCTTTCAGAGCACAAGTCACCAGGCTGTTTTGGGGCTGCGGAGGTTTACCTGTGTCTGACTTGGATGTCTGGAATTTTTCTCTGTTTGATTAGCAGGGTATTTTCTCTATCAAATTGTCGTGTAGGGCATCTTGCTGACAGGAAGTCACTCATCGTAGCGGTAGGTCATAGCGTTTAGCTGTTTGTTTTGTGAGGGCACAGTTTAGGCCCAAACCCTTCCCACCCTCACCCCACCCACCCTGGAAATAGTTCCTTTATACCTGGGGTTCTGACATCATTTCCTCAAGAGGGCAAGGTGCACATCACTGTCATATCCTCTCTAGCACACTGCAGTGACAATATAAGCATACACATTATATAATGCATATATTTCTATATAACAAACCAATCACACACACACACACAAAAAAAATCTAAACAAGGTAGACAGACATGTGGGGAGTAGTGCAATGTAATGGCTGTGGGGCAGCAGTCTTCCGGGAGTCTTTCTGGAGGCTGAGATGCTGCCCTGTTTGCAGACAACTATCTGCCCTGAGGGAGGAAGATGCCAGTCTTCAGGCCGCACTGGACAGTAGTAAGGGAACCTCCCCCATCCAGGGAGCACCAGAGCCGCCACCACTACCTCAGAGGTTGTGAAGAAAGCACAGCAGTTGGACCACAGTGGGCTCAGGGAGGGTAAGGGTGGTGGAACAGAGGAACATCCAGTTAGTTGTTCCACTCCACAATCCATACACCATTCTGGGGTGCATAGTTCCCCTATGGATGCACCCACAGAGGAGATTAAGGAGGTGGCAGACAACTGTCAAAAGGGAGGCCCTCAGGAAGGAGGCAGAGGGCACCACAGGGAAAGGAAGCAGCTCCTGGTGGGGGACTCAATTATTAGGGGGGGTAGAACTGGGGGGAGAAGGGAAAACTGAAATAAGGTGCCTGCCTGCCTGGTGTCATGGCTTGGAGGGACAGGAAGTGCAACCTTAGTATCACGAGAACAGTTGCACAGGAGTCTGAGCTGGACGTCATTGTCCACCTAGGGACAAATGACTTGGCTCGTCATGAGATTAGAGCAGTGCAGAAGGACTTTGTAGAGTTGGGGAGGGGCCTAAAACAAGTAGCACACACAGGATCCTTCTTAGAGGTGCTGCCTGTCAGTGGCATGGGTGAGGCGAGGGTACTGTGTACCGTGCAGTTTAACGAATGGTTGAAAAAATGGTGTGGAGCACAGGGGTTTGGCTTCATTGGTGACTGGGGTTCCACCTGGAGGGACACCAGCCTATACTGGCAGGATGGTCTGCATCTGTCCAGGAAGGGAACAAGTCTTTTGGGCAATCGGTTTAAATGCTTCATTGGCAAGTTTTTAAACTAGTCAAGGGGGGAGGCACTGAAAAGCAGCAGGAAAATCGCAGCCTCCCCCTACAAAACAGGGTACTAAATGAGAAAAAGAGCAAGGTAGAAAGGTAAATGGGGGATGCTGCTACAGAAGGTAAAGCCATCAAAAAATGGAGAGTAATTAGTACCAGTGCCTGTAGTCTGGGTAGCAAGCTTCCTGAATTAGTGGCCTTGATGGAGGAGGAACATCTGGATATTGTGGCAGTCACAGAAACATGGTACACACAGAACCATGACTGGGATGTAAACATACCAGGATACACTATCTACAGGAGGGACAGGGAGGGTAAAAGAGGAGGAGGAGTAGTTCTCTACATAAGGGAAGGAATCAAAGCAACAGAACAAAAGGGTAAACAAGGAGGAGAAGAAGCATGGTGGGTCAATTTGGAGGCAGGCAATGACACCACAATCTGCATAGGGATTGTATACAGACCCCCCTCTCAGGGGGAGGAAATGGACAAGGAAATGATAGAAAGTATACTTAGAATGGCAGATAAAGGGGAGATATTGCTGATGGGTGATCTGAATATGCCAGATGTTAACTGGAGTGCAGTTGCAGCAGCCACTTCTAGAGTGGGGTTATTCTAGATGCCCTACAGGGCATGCCTTAACAACTAGTATTGGAACCCACTCGAGTGAGCAATCTTAGACCTGGTCCTCTCAAATGGAGATGGAGAGGGATCACAGATGTAGAAGTGGGTAGCCATCTGGGAACTAGCGACCATCGAACAGTATGTTCACAATAAACACAGCAATAGAGTCAAGCCATACAAAGGCAAAAGTACTGACTTCAGGAGGGCTGACTTTGCCAGAATGGGTGAGTGCCTAAGGAATGCACTAGCAAATGGGCAGGAAGGAGGGTGGAAGAACAATGGGGAATAATAAAACTGCCATCACAGAGGTAACAAGCCTTTGTGTGAAGCAAATAAACAAAACAAAATGATGTAAGAAACCACTATGGTTCTCAAAGGAGGTGGCAGTGAAGGTTCAAGAGAAAAAGAAAGCACTCAGAAAGTACAAGGAATCACAGAAGGAGCAGGACAGAGAATTGTATGAGTTAAAGGAAAAGGAAGCTGGGAAGGCAGTCAGAACAGCAAAGGCCCGAACTGAGGAAAAGATAGCCAACTCAGTTAAGAAGGGGGATAAAACCTTTTTTAGGTACATCAGGGAGCAAAGGAAGACTAAGGGAGGGATAGTGAGGCTTAATAAAGGGAGAGGGTGGGCAGAGGGTGACTGTGAAAGGCAGAGATACTAAACAAATATTTTTGCTCAGTATTTACAAATGAAGAGGGAGGTACCTAAAACAAACAATAGAAACACTCTGGATACAGAAGTTGATACCAACCCATTTACAGAAGAAAGGGTTCTGAAAGAACTCTTAAAACTGAAGCGGACAAAGCAATGGGGCCTGATGGGATTCATCCAGAATTCTAAAAGAACTAAGGGTAGAACTAGTGACACACTGACTACCCTCTTTAACAAATCATGGGAGGATGGTGTGGTACCTGAGGACTGGAGGAGGCAGATGTGATTCCCTTCACAAAAGTGGGAGCAGGGCAGAAGCAGGAAACTACAGACCTGTTAGTTTAACCTCAGTATTAGGGAAATGATGGAATCACTTCTGAAGGAAATAATTGTCAAGTACCTAGAGGCCAGAGGGGCACAGGACCCAAGGCAGCATGGATTCACAGTGGGAAGGTCATGCCAGATGAATCTAATGGATTTCTTTGACTGGGTGACTAATGTAGTAGATCAGGGTGGGGCTGTGGACATGGCCTACCTAGACTTTAGCAAGGTATTTGACTCAGTCCCACACAAAAGAATAATATACAAGTTAGCCAGCCTGGGAGTGCGCCCCAAGATGATAGCCTGGGAAAAAATTGGCAGGAAAATAGGACACAGAGCGTAATAGTAAATGGAGTCCACTCTGAAGAAAGGGGGGTTACTAATGGGGTAGCAGAGGGTTCACTATTAGAACCGGTCCTCTTCAATGTCTTTATAAGTGACATTGCAGAGGGACTGGAAGGAAAAGTATGCTTCTTTGCAGATGACACAAAGATCTGCAACAGAGTTGATGCACAAGGTGGGGTGGAAAGGATGAGAAGGGACTTGGCAAGGTTAGAGGAATGGTCAAATGTATGGCAGCTTAGAGTCAATGCTAAGAAGTGCAAGGTAATGCACCTGGGAAACAAAACCCAGGGGAAGAGTACACAATGGGGTGAGATACTAACAAGAACAAAATGGAAAGAGACCTGGGGTAGTCATATCATATGACTTAAAGGTGGGCTAGCAATGTGAGAGGGCAGTAAGGAGGGCTGGGGGGATACTGGGATGCATAGGGAGAGGCATCACCAGTAGAAAACAGGAAGTTGTTATCCCTCTGTACAGACAGCTGGTGAGACCCCATCTGGAGTACTGTGTGCAGTTCTGGAGACTTAATCTCTGCAAGGACATAGACAAGACGGAAGCTGTTCAGAGGAGGGCAACTAAAATGGTGCAGGGTCTGCACCAGAAGGCATATGAAGAGAGACTAAAGGAGCTTAATATGTATAGCCTAGAGGAAAGGAGGGAGAGGGGGGACATGATAGAAACTTTCAAGTACCTCAAGGGAATCAACTAAGTCCAAGAGGGTAGCATCTTTCAAAAAAAGAGGTGTACAAGAACAAGGGGGCACAATTTGAAGATGGAGGGGGTGGCTCAGAGGTAATTTAAGGAAGTATTTTTCACAGAGAGGGTTATGGATGCATGGAGCGGCCTTCCGAGGAAGGTTGTGGAGTCAAAAACAGTGGTTGAATTCAAGCATTCATGGGACAGTCATAAGGCAATTCTAGGGGTTGGGGGTAAAAAGAAGTAGGCTGCTGGTTAACTAGGATCTGCAGCTTATCCATTAGGTAGGGAAATGGGCAGACTGGGTGGGCCAAGTGGTCCTTATCTGCCGTCAAATTCTATGTTTCTGTGTTTCTATGTTTCTATGTTTCTACATTCATCTGTATCTTTTATTTAATAGCTGGACCTGTTGCACATAATTTTGCAATGAAAATCCAGTGTAGTTATAGAATTGATAATTTACTTATGCTCTGGATGTAATAGCATTTACTCTGTTGGTAAAGGTGATTAGATGAGCACCTTTTATAGTACTCTGCAGTCATCACGAGTGGGATTGCCCTCGTTCATCCTGCAGGATGATGCATGATCCAATTAAATTTCAACTGGCCAGAGGCCAACCCCCTTAATCCATCCCAGAAACTCCAGTACAAACCTTCCCTATCAGAAAAAAAAAAAAGAAAAAGAGGAGAGAAGAAAAGAACCACAACAACATATTGTATTGTGTGTCAACTCCTGCTGGATCCATGTATGAAAATAAGTAGTGCCTCAGGTGGTGTTTATGAGTATACATGATATTCATTTACTAAATACCCACATCAGAATAGTCAGACATATGAGGACCAGATCTTAATACACAAAAAATATCACCCTGCCCTCCACCGTGCTGTGCTCTATATCCATCTCGCTGCCTTGGGAGGGCATGTGTAACACTATAAAGGGAGCTTATCTAATATTACAAGGTGAGTAAATACCATTACATCTCACCCCCTTTATAGTACTCTATAGTCATCAACATTGGCTTCTTTATAGTAGTGCTCAAACTACCCTAATTTAGATGGAGGAACAAATGTGCAGACACTAGCCTAGGGTGGATCTGTTGCAGCTTGAAGGACCACCCTGCTGAAGGTGGCTCTATCAGCTGATGCCACATCCAAGTGATAATGTTTGGTAAAAGAATGCAGTGTAAACCAAGTGACCAAGAGCAGATGTCCTGCCATGATACTTGACCTATTTCAGCACAGTAGGTGGCAACTGCCCAGGTGGCATGAGCTTTGATTCCTGAGGTGGGTTGAGACCCACCCCTAGTAGGCTTTGGCAATCACTGGGCAGAGCCATCATGCAATGGTGTCATTAAACGTTGCATGGCCCACTCTCTTGCCCATTGTAAGGGTGAACAATCTACCTGATTTGCAACTAGTATCCATGAGAGAGAGGTAATGTCTGAGCTGATGCCCCACATCTAATGGCTGAGGAGTGCTAGTGGGATGATTGTTCAGCAGTGAAAGGGAGTAAATAAATTTCCTGTTTGAGATGAAAGTGAGTCGTCACCTTAGGATGAAAGAAGGGAATGGGGTGAAGGGAAGAGTAAGAAGGGTTCCTTTCAAGATAGGGCTTGTAACTCCCCAATTTGTTTGGCCAAACAAATAGCAACCAGGAAGACTGTTTTAAGTCTAACCCATTATAGGAGTCCTGCTGGAAAGGGTTTTTTGAAGGTCCTCAAGGACGATGTTAAATTACCATGGTGCACAAGTCAGTCTAATGAACAGAGAAACAATTTGGACCACTTTCAAAAGCCTAACAGCATTGGGGTGGGCACCAATCTGACCTATCCTTGGTAAGGGCTCCAATGGCTGATACAGCTGAGGTCTTCACCCTGAGAGAAGCAGTGCTAAGACCCTTTTCTGCCTCTTTGGTTAGGAAGTCCAGTTTGAGTGGAAGTCGCTGAACAGATGGGGAAGTCTCTTTTTCTACACACACATTCTTAAAACTTGACCAGTGTCTTTATGTGCTGTTCGTGGTCTGCCTTATTGACTGTAACAGCAGGCCTACTACCCTTTGATGGTAGCCCAGGGCTATCAATATGTCCATCTCAGTAGCCTGGCCATCAGGTTGAAGCCAGATGGATTATGGTGAAATATTGGTCCCTGGCTCACAAACTCCTGTCAAGATCAGAGAATGAAAAAATGTGTCTATTGACATTGCTTATATGAGAGACTTCCAAGATCTACTTGGTTAGTGTGGTGATTCCACTTCCACCCTTGCTTTCATGGGCTGTATTTTGTGCAGTACATTTGGAATCATGGGGATGGGGGCAATATTTAAGCTCTGTTGAAGTTCCACATTGCCAACACTGTTTCCACTTCCTCTGTCACTTGATCCTGAAAAACAGTGTGGTTGCATGGCAGTTGTTTGTTCATGCTGGTACCATCAGATCCACTTGCAATGGTCCCCACCTGAGGCTGAGTAACTGAAACACTGTGGGATGAAATTTCCACTCTGTCTGATTTAGCAACTCCCTGCTGAACCAGTCAGCTTGGGTGTTTGATTTCCTGGCCAGGTAAGAGGCTATGATTTTCTGTTCTGTCCACTTGCGCTTACTCATTGACTCTTGGATCATTGATCAGCTGCATGTACCCCCCAGTTTGTTGAGGTACACCATCATTACTTGGTTGTCTGTCCTGATCATGATGGAATGGCCCCAGAGATTTGGGACAAAATACACAGCATGGTAGATCACTTGCATTGCCAGTATACTGATTGGTATCCTGATCTTGGCAAGTGACCAAAGGCCCTGAGCCACATGACAATGACATATTGCTTTCCACCCCTGAAGACTGATGTGCATGGTAATCATCTTGGAACACTGCTTGTAAGTTTTGTTCATTGGAACACCATATTAGGATTTAGGTAATCTGGTCCAATGGATTTATCTTGTAGCAGAATTCTATGATGATTAGTCCCAAGTGTTCAAATTATATCTTTGCATTGGTCTCATGTGCCGCCTGACCCATTGGACTGTATCAGTCATTGCTGTCCTGAGACCCATGAGTTGTAGGTAGTCCCATACTATTCTGTATAGATGATATAATATCTCTGATTGATGGTGAGTCAGATTGGTTACTATGTCCTCTAACAGGGACACTATGTTGAGGTGTCTGTGTCTGTAATTGATCCCAGATGGGAAATGCATTTAGTTGGCAATAGCTGACTCATCCTCTCATTCAGCACCCATCCATGTCTCTGGATACATTGCACCACTGGATCTGTACTCCTCTGATCCTGTTTGCATGTCCTGGCTCTGATGAGCCAATTGTCTAGATAGCACATGACATGCAACACCTCCTGAGGGGTCAGCTGTCTGTACCACTAGTATCTAGGTAAAGGCTCTGGGAGCTGATATCAAACCAAAGAGGAGACAGTTGTACTGAAAGTGATTGTTGCCTACAGCAAATCTCAGATACAGTACTTGTGATGCAAGGGATGAAGTGGGATGTGTAAACATGAATCCTTGAAATCTGTCTATGTCAGGACCCCCCCTGGATGAATGGCAGTAAGCATGGAGTATAATCTCTCCATTTTTTTAACTTTTTCTAAATCACAAACTGATTGAGATATTTTAAGTCCAGTATCAAATGAAATGCTTATCACTGACTTCTTAGGGACCATGAAGAATAAGGAGTACACTCCTTGGTTCATTTCTTCTGGTGGGACAGAAGAAATAGTGCTGTTGGTTATCAAACAGGAAATAGCTCTGTATAGCACTTCCCTCTTCACTGGGAAATTCAGTATTGGGTAGGACATGTGTCTGTGTGGTATGTTCCTGCATTCTAACTCCATTGCACAGCCTTGGGTCACAACCTCTCTGACCCATCTATCTGTCATCATTGAGGACCACTGAGCAGTGAACTGTTGAAGTCTTCCTGCAACTGTTGGATGGTCTGCTGGGGCCCACCTTGTCACATTGTTTACAGTTGTCATGGAAAGTGAGTTTGTTCCTGGAGTGGTTTGTGGTACTTTGTTTTGGGGAAAAATTTCAGTCTAGAGGACCACTGCCTTCATCCCTTACTGAATTGAGGACATGCCTTTGGTCTGAAATGCCTGAATCTGTGGTGAAAGGACAGGTTTGTGGGCAGGTAGAGATACTTATCACCTGATACTTGCTTGTTTCCTCCCCTGTCCTTAAGAAATGGCATCAGAGCCTCTCCAAAAAGGTGACCATCTTTGAAAGGTAACTTCATAAGGGTTGTCTTTGACTCATTGTCATCCTGCCACAATTGTAGCCACAGTTCTTCCTAAAGTTAACATAAGGACCAAGGTAAAACTGTCTTGGTTCTCTGTACCAAGGATATTTCCAGAGTACATGGAGTAAGCCTTCCTTTTCATTATTTGTGCAAGAACAAAGTTGTGCTGCCCATGGAAGTTCATTATGTTGTGCAGTAAGCACATTACTTGGTGCTCTTTTAGATTTGAACTGGGTAAAAGTTTTTCTTAAATTTGGTTCTGTTAGCACATCTAAGTATTCCTTATATCCATAAACTTCATTTTAGGCTGCAAACCATGGTGAAAAACATGAATTACTAAGTTTCTCCATGTCTTGTTCAATTCAAACACTCTTAGTTTTGCCACCACCCCCCTCCTCCCCCAATTCACAGTCCCATGAGTTTCCCAGTTGCTACTAATGCTGGCTAATGCTGGCCCATGACCATGCCCCCTCACACCCCACCATTTTACTCTAGCATGCATCTCTGCTTAGCCTCCCCTCACCCCACCATTTCTCCCTATACCTTATCGTCCCTCTTCCACCACCCTCTCACCTCCACTGCAGTACTTACCTCTCTCTGTCATACCTCCCTTCTTCACCCCTCTGCCAGCTATCCCTGTCCCTCTGAACTACTGACAAGGCACTTTGCGGCTGCTTATCCCCCCATCATAAAGTGTTTTTTCTTGTTATTTAACTTGTGCCTATGTTTTTGAGTTATTCTGTAAGTTCTGAATCCAAGCTGTATCGTTCATTGTAATGTACCTTGCTTTCTCCTACTGTACTTTGTTTTGCAATCTATGACGTGGAACCTTTGTAAAAGAGCTTGTGGTCAAAGTTTTTTTCTGAATAACTAAATAAATAAAATACATACTTCTTATATTTCAGACTAATTTTAATATTCTTATTTGCATAATTATATAGATAGAATAAGTCATATTTCCTGAGACATTCCAGAATATTATTACACCAGGGAGATGTGTAATATCCTCTCTCCATCCAATCAATTTTCTCTTTCAGGCATTTATTGGTCAGTTTAACCCAGAAATGTACCTTTTTTGTATCAATGATAGCATTGATATTTGAAAGACCCATTTCTGATCTTATATACATACAAGGGCAGGCATGTCTGAGACCTAATGTGTTCATTAATAATTTGAATAGAGGATTAGTTAGTTTATCTATGTTACAATAGTTCCAGCGCTCCAGTCCATATGTTAATTGCGTGAAATATTTAGCATTAACTGCCTCTAAAAGAGGCCTAATGGATAGTCCCCCATAAGTAAAATTTAATTTGTCAAGCCTGAGTATTGTTTTCTTCATAGTTTCTAAAGTTTTGTTTTCATATGTGTATTTCAGGAATTATTGGCTTCAAATGTAAGGCCCAGATATGAATAACTTCATACTTTCTTAAGTTTGTGTGACCCAATTTTGCTATATAAGTGAGAAAAGGGACATGAAGGAAGTGATTGTTAGGCTTAAGAAAGGGGAGGAGTGGATGGAGGATAATGGGAGAAAAGCAGAGATACTAAATGAATACTTCTGTTCTATCTTCACCAGGGAGAAGGACAGACCAGTGCCTTCAGGAGGGAAAAGAGGAGCAGGGGGGAGGGGAACACAGATGTAGTGATAGAGGAGGATAGAGTGAGAGAGGGGTTGCTGGCATTGAAGGTGGACAAATCACCAGGCCTGGACAGAGTACATCCAAGGGTTACTTAAGCAATAATGCATGACAGGGTGTGGGTTGTGCTGGGATAACCTCATGTTTGGGGTGGTTGAGCACGAGGCCACAGGCCGAGTGTGTCCAGCACTCCAACAGTGAGGTTATCCCAGCACAGCCCACATCCTGGAGTGCATTATTGCTATTATACAATGGTTCAATTGTAAACAACAACAAAAAAAAGATTAGAAAAATAAGTTTAAATACATTTTTCCGTTACTTTTGGTGCATAGGAACACCTTTAGGAAAAAAAGTCCTCAGTTTTTCTTTTGCCCACTAGATGGTGCTGCCATATCAATACTGTATTCTGTCTGTGACCTCTGTGTGTGCTTGTCTGTCGCAGTAACTCAGTTTCCTTCCTCTCTCACACATCCTATATCCTGACCCTTGCTCTTGAAGTAGAAATGCTGCCATAAAAGTTCTGTTTAGTTTCTGACTCTCAAGTGGCACACATTCTGCATCTTGACCCTGCTCCTACAAAAACGGAAGCTGTACCATACTTCCTTTTGTCCCTCTTGCATCACAATAGGCTCAGCAGTAAAATACAAAAATAAAACACAATTTTCATGGCAGCTTTATTACCACGAAGCAAGTGGTGTCAGTAATCCGTTGAGACTGGCAGTTACGGTTTCTCTGAAGCCACTCCGTTCGCGGGTGAAAAGCTGACTCAGAAATTCACTCCTTTTTTTCTTGCAAGGTGGAAACTGTGTTTTAAAATGTTGCTTTGTTGGTCTCAGTAGTGGGGAGAGCACAGGAGGACTGCCGTGAAAATACTTGGGAATTAATAGAATCTGGTTTGTTCTTGAGTGACTGCAGCAATGTGGTGCACATGATTACTTTGGGAAGTGTGTTGGGCAAGTGGAGAGAAAGTGAGCTTGGGCTATGGCTTTGTTTTAACATTTTAAATTTTTATGGTTGTGTATTATGTCGGGGACAGACAGGATACTGTTGGGTGCTATGTATGGCCGAAGCAGTCATGGTGCAGTTCAAAAGCTTGAACTGTCAGTGAGATCATGTTGGAGAGACTGGGTAGACAGAATTGTGAGTAGTAATTTATATCAGGGTTTCTTCATGTGAGATGATCACGTGTGTGCCTGGACTTGATACAGTAAAGTTGTGCTCAGATAACTTCACTGTTCCAGGTACACACTGACCAATCAGTGCCCAGGAAATTTTCTTGCCATTGTATAAAATGGGATCTGGCTGAGGAACTGGCAGTGCCACTACAGGCCTATTTAATAGTTTACTTGAGTCAGGCGTGGTACTGCAGGACTGGAGAACAGCACATGTGGTACACTTCCACAAAAGTGGTCCAAGGATGATCCAGGGAATTACAGACCAGTCAGTCTGACCTCCGTTGTGGGCAAGCTCATGGGGACCATACTTAATGAGAAACAGAGCACCAATACCCTCAGCTCACCCAAATCCAAATAAAAAGGAACGAAGACTTATTTCCAACTTTAAAAACAGCAGTTTTACTAAATAATGTAGCACCCCTCAAGATTCTTGAAAAAGCATCAAGGGTGATGTGAAACGTAGATCTTTTGTGTGAGGAGTACAGTATTTAATAAAACTGCTGTTTTTAAAGTTGGAAATAAGTCTTCCTTCTTTTTTATTTGGATTTGAGTGAGCCGAGGGTATTGCTGCTCCGTTTCTCATTCTGTTTTTTGTACCTTGACTCACCTTAACTCAACTTGTAGCCGTGTTTTTTCTTGTTGATAAAGACCATACTTAAGGAAAGGTGGGTGGAATATCTAGAGAAGCATGGTCTCCAGGATGCGAGACATCATGGGTTCATAGGGGGGAGATCGTGTCAAACAAATTTGATTGACTTCTTTGACTCTGTCACTATGACAGTAGACAGGGGCCAAGTGGTAGACATCCTCTATCTTGATTTCAGCAAGGCCTTTGACTCTGTGCCCCATAAAAGGTTGATCAGGAAGTTGGGGAATCTCAGGGTTGGGGAAAAGATGGTCAGATGGGTGGAAAACTGGCTGAGGGACAGAACCCAGAGGGTGGTTGTGTGGGGGGAAGAGTTATCTGGCACCAGAGAGGTAACCAGGGGATCTCACAGGGCTTGGTGCTGGGGCCAGTGTTGTTCAGTGTCTTCATCAGCTACATTGGGGATGGCATTAAGGGCAAAATGCATCTATTTATGGATGACACCAAGCTCTGTGGTCGGGTGGAAACAGCTGAAGGGATATAGGGCCAACAGGATGATCTGGAAAAGCTGGGGAGGTGGCCCAGGATCTGGCAGCTTAGCTTCAATGCCAAGAAATATAAAGTTATGCATATTGGAGCCAAGAATCTCAGGATAGAGTACTACCTGGGTGGAATCCGAATATCTAATCAGAGGAGGAGAAGGATCTGGGAGTGATAATCACTAGTGACCTGAAGCACACCATGCAGTGCAAGAAATCAGCAGCAAAGGCAAACAAGATGCTGGGATATATATTAAGGGGGATCAGTAGTAGGAGATATGAGGTTATACTGCCCCTGTACAGGTCCCTTTAAAGGCCTCATCTAGAGTATGGGATTTAGTACTGGTGTCCACACCTCATAAAGGACATTAACCTGCTAGAGAAGGTCAAGGGGAGCACTACAAAAATGATAGTGGGTCAGCAGGATAAGGCATATGAGAAGAGGTTGAGGGCACTGATCATGTACTCTCTGGAAGACAGTGGAGAGGGAGAGGGGACATGATTGGGACCTTCAAGAACATGAAAGGGATAAATAAGGTGGATAAGGAGAGTCTCTTTAAGCTGAGTGGGAACCATAACATGAGGGGCCACAGTCTTAAGCTGGAGAGTGGGGGGTTTAGAAGGGAGCACTTCTTCACAGAGAGGATGGTGGATATTTGGAATGCACAGCAGGAAGAGGTGATCTTCTTGAATACAGTGGGCAGCTTTGCGAGAGGCTGGGATTTGCATGGGGGAAGGTAAGGATCATGGGTAGGGAGGATGGGAGGTGTGGAGAGGGAGGGCAGAGAGAGTAGCTCAAGCTGTGTATCCTGCAATACAAGCAGACTTGATAGACCAAATGACATTCTTCTGCTGGCTTCTTTGTATGTTCATAATTACCCAGCTACCTTAAGTTTTACCTTTACCCATGATCATTGCTTTTGTTTTTGAATAGTCAATAGATCATTTTAACTTTTGGTTGTGGTTTCTAGAAAATCTAATTTCGTTTGCAAGCCAGTTTTGGTTAGTGCTATAAGTATAATGCCATCGACATATGCCACTGTTGGACATAACATATCTATTATTAGTGAGTCTGCATCCAAACTTGTGTAGTTTCTTAACATTTTATCTATATAAACAGTACTGGGGCAAGTATGCAACCTTGCCTAACACCTTTATTTACTGATGCAGGTCTAGAGACTTTCTCTTGGTATCTATTCTTATTCTTGCCCATGTATTTGAGTACAAATTTTCAATTATATGTTTTAATGATGAGTCAATACCTTTTTTATGTAACTGTTGGGGGATCACGTGATGAGCTGATCGGGGAAGGATGAACTGAGCAGAGCTCCTGGGCCCTACTGATCTAATTGCATTATAAAGCTACACTAGACCCATTGGTGGTAGTAGAAATAGAGGGATTAACCTGTTAGAGTCTCCTTTTAGCCTCGTAGAAACTTTTTCTTTAAATCCCGACCCTTTACTTGCTGTATTGTTGTGGCTCACGGAACCGGACGCAACATCCGAGATGGAGTACGAAGCTTCTGAGGGCCTGGATACTCGAGCGCCGGCAATGAAATGCCCGAAACCCCCATCACCTGTCCCGGAAGACCAAGGGCCTAGCTCCGAGAATGTAGGAGGAGGACAGACATCACCCGAAGACATTGAAGAAATTAAAACCTTGCTTCGGGGACTAGTCCCTGACTTTTTGACAGTAAAATCTACACTGCAGGCTTTGGCCCAAAGAATTGGGGACGTGGAAGTGCGTATGGTGTCTCAGGAACACAAATATCTCTCAGGAACAGGATTTAGTGGCTCTCCGAAGGCAAGTTAAAAAATTAGAGGATGGAGTCGAGGACCAGGAATCTCGCAGTCGAAGGAACAACTTAATCCTGGTTGGTCTACCAGAGCAATCGAAAGGACCAGACTGCATTACTTTTATCCAGTATATGTTAATGAAGCTCGTAGGTCCAACACCATATGGGGACTCTTATAACTTGGAAAGAGCTCATCGCTCTCTCAGAGAGATACCTCCACCAGGGGCCAGACTGAGAGTCATCATTATGCGGTTTCTAAATTTTAAAGAGAAGTCACACGTCTTAAACAGAGCCAGAACACTTAAAAATCTTCAGTGGAATGGTGCACCCTTGTTAGCATTCCAGGACCAAACCCTGGCGATTCGGGAGAAACAGAAGGAATATGGGGACATAAAGAAAAAGCTTTATTTGGCTGGAGTGAAGTTTAGAATCCAGCACCCTCCCACTTTGGTTGTGAAATTACAGTCTGGAGATCGGAAGTACCTAACGGCGAAGGAGGCGGCAGAGGGACTGAGACTGGAGCTCCCGGACTTGTTCAAATCGAAGACCTGAAAATGCTCCATGGGGAAGGCTCTAACCAGAAGTGGTTCTTTCTAAGGATCTGGACATATTAATGACAGCTGGATAACAAAGAAGAATTGACTCAAATAATCATATGGAAGGGGGAAGAAGGGACAAGAAGGGAAGAAGAAGAGAAGAAGAGTAAAAGGAAGAGAAGAAGAGAGACAAGAAAGGAAAAAGAGTGGAAGAAAGATATTTTCCCTTCCTCTTCCTCCTCCCTCCCATCCCCTCCCTCCCCCTTTTTTTCTTCTTTTCTCTCTCTATTTTCTTGCAGCTCCTCCTTCCGAAGGTCTGAGGAGGAGTGTTAAGGTTGTTCTGCTGAGTGTTCCTCCTGTATTAACTTTAATCTGAGCCAGAAGTGTAGGAGGGGACGGATTATTCTTAGTTGGACCTGAGAAACCATTAAAGGTGGCTCAGTTGGACCGTAATGTATCTCAAAGGGAACTGTAGGTCTATAATATGTTCTTGATGTTAATTTGAGATCCAAGGGGATTAGATTTTAAGTTTATGACTTCAGCGGGACAAGAACATGTGATTTCAGGAGGGGATGCTTTATTCTTCTCTAACTGTGTAGGGTCATTGGTATCTACTCTAGCTCAAGATATTATTATTGTCCTTCTTTAATTTTATATATTATGGTAAGGGATATTTAAAGCTATGAGGGTAAACCAAGGGGGGTGATCGGGAAGATGGGCTCATGTTCAAGGAAATGTAAGAAGATATAAAGGTGATAGTAAGGTTTTAGAGGGTCTGGGGGCTTGCTCACCAGATAGCTCATCTATGTATCTATTTGAGATAGGAGGATGATCCAAGGATCAGGGATTGACTGGGGGGATCACGGGGAATGGGAAAAGAGAGAGTTCAAGGTTTATATATACGTTAAGGCAGATTTTGTTGGTGTGGAATGCAGGGGTGTAAGCCAAATTGCATGATCAATATCAAAATTATCACTTGGAATGTTAAAGGCTTCAGAGGGCGGAGGAAAAGGATGGTGATATTAAAACATATCCGTCAATTGGGAGCTCAGATTGTCGCCCGGCAAGTGACTCACCTTCTTAAGGAGGAATTGGGTCGCCTTAAAAAACTATGGGTGGGGCAGGTTCTAGGAGATGGAAATGCCAAAGCTTCAGGGGGAGTAGCCGTTTTGATTGGGAGAGATTGTCCGTTCATAGTCTTACAAACTAAAATTAGAGAAGATTGCAGAGGGATTTATGTTACGGGTACTATTATGGGTAAAGTGCTATCAATTGCTTCTATATATGCTCCTACACCACCCAACCCTGACTTTTTTGCTTCAGTAGAAGTTGATATAGCCCTTCTTCCATTTCATCCTCTAATCTTAGCAGAAGACTGGAATCTCTGCCGCAATAATAAGGTGGATAAAAGGCCCCCCTCCAAACAGCCGCCTTCTATAGCGCAGGCAGCCATGGCCAAACTTCTGGAGGTAGCGGTGTTGGTTGACCCAATTATGGTTTGCAACAAAGGGGGACATAATATGACCTTCTATTCTGGGGCACACAAAACTCACTCAAGAATTGATTTTTTTTTGGTTAACAAAGAAGCAACTCAGGGAGTAAGGGAGCTGATTACCCATACTAGAATTTTATCAGACCACTCCCCAGTTCAGTTAACCTGGGTGATAGAATCCCTCCCAATGAAACCATACCGATGGAGGTTTGATGATTCCTTATTATTGGATGAATATATGCTAGCTATATCAGAACAGGTACTGGTGGAAATTATTCAGACCCAACTTCCCACACTTTCAGACAGCAGATTAAGGTGGCCCACCTGTAAAGTTTTATACTCGGGTATGGCTCAGAGACTTGCAGCTAGGAGAAATCATATGAGAAGGGCGAGGGAAGAGTTTATTTTGGGTGCTATTAATTCACTGGCTCCCCTAGAGGGCACTACAGAAGGGCTAGATCTAGAGCTTAAAGAGCTTAGAGATGAGATGGCAAGCATTGTCTATGGTAAATTAGAGCGGTGGTCGGAAAAGATTCATGCAAATTATTTAATGCAGGGGGATGCCCCGGGTAGGCTTCTTGCTAATAGAATAAAGGAATGGGAGGCAGCTCGGGTAATTCCATTTATAAAATTCAAGGGAGAGATAATAACAGAGCCCCAGAAAATGACTGATGCTTTTACGGCTTATTCCGAAGGGATTTATCAAGGGGGGGTCTTGGTTAATGAAGGGGACATTATGGGGTTCTTGGAAAATATACCTCTTCCGAGGTTGGATCAAGAACAAGCCCAGTGGCTAGCGGCCCCTATTTCCGAATCGGAAATATTAGTGGCGATCAACTTACTTCTGAATGGTAAGACACCGGGACCTGATGGTCTAACGGCTCAATTCTATAAATCTCATGCTGCAGTTATATTGCCTTTATTGAAAGAATTATTTGTAAACATTATGCAGGATGGGGTCCCACACCCGCAGCTATATCAGGCCTATATAACACTTATCCCAAAACTAGAGAAACCCAAAGAATTCCCTGAGAGTTATAGACCTATTGCCCTGATGAACCAGGACTTGAAATTGCTGACAAAGATATTGGCCAATAGAATTTTGATAATTGCCCCTTGTTTAATTAGCCAAGAACAACTGGGATTCATGCCAGGTAGAGGAGCTCATGACGCACTTCGGAAACTTCACCATATACTACATACGGCCTCTACTTCTAAGTTACCTATGGCTGTAATTGCGCTAGATGCTGAGAAGGCCTTCGATAGGGTCTCCCATGATTTTTTATTCGCAACCATGAGATGTATGGGTTTCCCGGAGGACCTTCTTAGAGGTATTAAAACATATCGCTGCTCCTATGGCTAGGATTTTATGTAATGGCTATCTATCGAAAGAATTTGGTTTAGACAATGGGACCAGGCAGGGATGCCCCCTTTCGCCAATACTATTTAATATTTACTTGGAGCCTTTACTAAGGGCGATTCAAAAAGACTCGGTGATACAGGGGATTGTTATTGGAGGGACGGAAATGAAATTCTCTGTTTTTGCTGATGACATTTTGCTACACCTCTAGGAACCGGCAAAGAGTTTCAAGCGGACCCTAGATATAGTTGAAAGATTCTCCAGGGTGTTGAACTACAAGTTAAACTTGAGTAAGACACAGGTTCTCCCTCTTACTATATTTACTTATAAAGCCAATTTTGAACCGCTCCAAGTGAAGTGGTCCCCAAGAAAGCTTAAGTATCTCGGCATTTGGATCACAACTAATGAGGATGAAGGCCTTGATGCAAATCTAGGGGAGATACTATCGGCAATCAAAACGGATATAACTAGATGGAATAAACTCCCTCTAAATTGGACAGCAAGACTGGGTTTGATTAAAATGAATCTATTACCTAGACTTCTGTATCCAATACACTTATCCCCATACATCGTCCCTAAATGCTGGTTTATTAAAATACAAAAGCTCATTTCCAACTTTTTTATGGAATGCTAAACCCCCTAGAAGAAAGTATAATATCTTGCGACTACCTTATAGCATGGGAGGCCTCAAAATTCTGGACTTACAAGTATATTATGTAGCTGGTCAACTAGGGTTAATGGGTCAGTGGTTTAGACCAGTGGAAGAGGGGGGATATATCCCAACCTGGCTTCAGGTTGAGAAGCAAATTCTTTCGGATATGGGCGTTTCCCCAGAAGAGGTATTGTTTTTTAATCCAGGAGACCTAACGGATGGGGGAAAACAAACCCCAATTTATAAAGCAGTGTTGGCCTGGTGGACTCTTTTGTCCCCAAATCAAAGAAAAGCCCAAAATGGCACTAGGGAACAACCTCTTCTGGGTAACCCAAATATGCTTATTGGGGGGGCAAACAATTAAAAGACAATGGGCTACTCACCTGCTCAATTTAAGGTGGGCATACTTTATAAAAGGGGATAAGGTGGTTCTCCCAGATCAGTGCAAGAATTTGAACTTCTTTAAGAAAATACAACTTACTAATTTGATGCAAAAAATGGAAAGGGGAAGGGGTGGACTTCATGATACCCCATTCACTTGGAACGTCCTTAAGGAGGTAAATTATTCAAAAAATCCCCTCTCCAAGAGCTATAGGTTATTATTAGATTTCTTAAGTGGGGGCTTCTCTATAAAGATTTCATATTGGGATAAGCAAGAGGACATTAGCCCTCAGGGACCTGATTGGAAAGAAGTATGGAGGAGTAGTAGATATATTCCCATTGCCAAATACAAGATCATGCAATTTTTTGTAGCTTCCAATATATATTATACCCCTACTAATCTATGTGCTAGGGGCCTCAGACAGAAAGACCTATGTTTTAGGTGCGGTGCAAACCCAGGGAACTTACTCCATGTACTATGGCATTGTTCTAAAATTGTTCCCATTTGGGAGCAAATTAAACATAACATGGACCCAGTGGTGAACTATAAAGAATTCATCGTGCCTAAGATTTGTGTCTTAGGGGACATGTCAGATATCCCTAGTACACTTGTTAAAGGCCACATTTCTTTAATGTCTTCCTTGGTCAAAGCATTTGTCTTGAGGCATTGGAAAAGCGATTTGATCTATACATATGACCAATGAGTGGGAGATTTGCTGATAATGTTGACTAGGCTTAGAATGCAAATGCTTCGAAATGGACGAAAGGCAACTTATGATAAGAGATGGAGGACTCTAGAGGCGGTATATACCCTGCAGTCTAAAATATCCCAGACAAGGGCCTGTCTGTTTGAAGATACGTAATTAATGATATGTGGATAGGGAGTAGATACCTTAGCAGTAGTGGGCTTACTTAAATACTGCTAGTTCATTGAGGCATATATGTCCTGTCTGAATGTTTTTTAGATTCGCTAGTAGGAGCCATAGAATCTGCCAGATATTGGTGGGTGGGGGGGGACTCTCTCTTTTCCCTTGGGACGCAGCTGCAGAGTATTACCCTGAGGATTATTGCCTGTGATGCAAAGCCCTATAGGCACAAAATGGCATTTGGGGATATAGATTTTGATGCATGTATGTATCTCCTTGGTAGGGGTTGTCCTAGTTACTATAATGTAAACATGGGTATGAACAAAGTGGCGGAGGGTACGCAACGCAGCTGTGTATGTACATAGTTATTGGTTGTACATAGTGGTCACACTCAGTTTTGGGGTGTGGGCCCGGGGATAACCTGGGTATATATGTATGTTTGTCCAATGATCATTGGAGAAAAACCATAATAAAGAAGATTATAGCAAAAAAAACAACCCCCCACACACTACAAGACAACCAACCATCCCCCTCCTCCCCCTCAACACACACATACCTGTTTTTAGGAGAGAAACCAACAAGTAGATAAACAGTTAAAATGCTATGACTGTTAGGAGTAAACGTGCACCAGAACAGAATACCATGACACTAAATGGCACACATTCCTGTAAACAACCCAGATGTAGGACTTATGAGCTCGTTTCTACTTCAGATTGTGTGGTTATATCACAAAACAAACAATTCAGGAAACAGGGGAATTATACATGTGCATCACAGAATGTTGTTGATTTCGTTCAATGCAAGAGATGTTTACAAACAGGATATGTTGGAGAGACAAGCCAACCTCTCTGCACTAGAATGAACTCACACAGACATATTATTAATATGAAGATGATTGACAAACCAGTGGAGCAACCCTTCAATCAAATCGATCACTCCATCTCAAATATGTCAGTAACGGTCTTAAAAGGACATTTCAAAAATAGACAAAAGGATTTTACACATTGCATATGCCCAGGCCACAGTTTATCACCTTTCAGGAACTTTAACATATTATGTGATCCTGGATCTCAATAGTACTATAGTACTTCTCTTAAACCCTCTGGCACCAAACCCTCCCAGTCTTTTTTTTTTTTTCATTTTTCTCTGTACTTCACCATAGTGCTTAGCTATCCACCTTAGCCCACTAAAATCCGTACCCCACCACCCTGCTATTGCTCGCCCCCCACTGACTGCCTAGCCCACACTACTTCTCGGCTCTCTCCTGCCTTGCTAAAAAAATGCTTTGGCTTAGTCCCCACCACCTGTTCCTGCTCACCCTCACCCTCCTTTTCCCTTTATGCCAGCTCCCCCCCTCTGCCTACCCTACCCCTCCACCTACTCTCACCTTTCTATACTACTACCCGAAACATTGTACCATGGCTTTTACTCTGGAAGTCTTAAACAAACATCACCCAATTAATACCTGGGTGCAAAGAGCCATATTTCCTAATTGGAAACTGCCACATCATTATAACTCACTAACGATCACCCTCTACTGGGACTCCAGAAGACAATCCAAGCATCTTAAAAAGTACAAGCAGAAACTCACTCCAACCTATTATGAACTACAAATGGCATCGCTGAAACTCCTGCTCCTCCTACTTTTAATATCTGGTGGATACACCCAAACCCTGGTCCTGTTGCACTGAAGCCGACAAAAACAGGAAAGTTGGTAGTGGTCTCCATTATCACTCTAAATATCTGCAGCCTCCTTCCCAAATTGTCATCTCTTCAAACTCTCGCTGGACAAAAACCCTGATATACTAGCCATTGTGGAAACCTGGCTATCTCCAGCACCGGATCATGCGGTCTCGCTTAGAAGGCTACAATCTTTTCAGACTCGACCAGGCAAGCAAAGAAAGTTGGGGGCTGTGCTATCTCATAAAGGACAACCTCTCCTGTCAACGCGCAGCTTCACCCCCAAATACGCAGATGCAACTCCTCCCTATCAAACTGCTTCTTGGTGCACAAAACAAAGTTCTCACAGTGGCATGAGTCTATATCCCTCCAAAAGACCACCGTGCCAGTATTAAGTCTGTACTTGATTTTGTTAGTCTGCAGCCCTCTGAAAATGAGCTCCTCCTCCTCGGGATTTCAACATAAACTGGCTCGCCTCTGACACTGGCTCTTACAAAGATGACATCCCTAGCAGCAAACCTGACTCAGATGGTAACCTCCCCACCCGGAAAAATTACAAAACTGGTACAAGCACCCCTTATTGACTGGGTTCTCACAAATCACCCTGACCGGATAAAAACATTAAAGTCCTCCCTGACTCCCTCAGTGACCACTCCCCAGTGTCCTGTACCTGGTCTAATAAATTTCTCAAGCCACCCCCAAAGTTATAACAAGCAGAGTATTGCCTTATGGAATCTTATCAAGTTGAAAACCCATCTCCTACAACAGGACTGGATGCCAATCCTTGAATCAACTGATATTAATACTGCACTAGAATACTTCATTAAATCTTTCAACTCTGCATGCGACTTACTCGCCCCAGTGAAAAGCGTAAAATCAAAGCACTATCAAATCCATGGATTACTGCCAAACTACTTGCCAAGCTCAGGTTGGGACCACCTCTGGGCAGTTGCCAGAGACACAGGCTCACCTCATGATACCCTAAAATACAAGCAGGCACGAAATAGATGTACCTCACAAATTAGGCAAATGAAGAGCCTATTTCAAAATGCCCTTGAATCCACCTGGGGTGATGGAAGAGCTTTTGGGACAACATCCGAAACATAATGGGTAAACAATCAAAATCGTCACCTACCATTATGAAAGTTGATGGATCCACCACTCTTGACCCAAAGTCTATTGCAGATGCGCTTAATAAGACATTCACAGACCTTAGTGGGGTTCTCCCCCCAGATTTCTTCTCGGACTTATCTGTGCCTAGCCTAGTATCACAAAACACCCTTCGTGACAAACCACAATTTTACTGCAAGAAAATCAAAGTGCACGAAGCACACAAGTACATAAGAAAGGCCTGCTCCAAATCCAGAACAAGTAGTGACACGCTAGATCTAAAATCCTGTTCTCACCCTGGATGAAGTAATTCACCCCTTGCAAAATTCTTAATCTGTCACTTTGCCAAAGTCACTTTCCCAACAAATGGAAATCTGCCATAGTTACGCCAATGCACAAAGGGGGACAAAACCTCAACAGGAAACTATCGACCAATATCAATACTCCTCCCTCTCCAAAGAACTTGAGCGAATAGTGGCAGACCAACTCTCTGATTACCTGGACAAATACAATCTACTCTGTAATCAACAGCACGGCTTTAGGAAAGGACATAGTACAACAACAGCCTACTTGATTTCTCTGGAGAAGTCCACTCAGCCCTGGACAAAGGGTGCCAAACAGAGTGCAGTCTTTATCGATCTTACAAAAGCTTTCAACACAGTCCATCATGACCTACTTACCTCCCTACTTTCTAGCCTAGGCCTGGCGAAGGTCCTTGTACTTAGGTAAAAGTTACCTGTCCAATCGGTCACAGGCTGAAAAAATCTCTAATGAACTCTCCGACTTCAAACCAGTTCTCTAGGGTGTACCACAGGGATCAATTCTTGGACCGCTCCTCTTTAGCCTGTTCCTTAACTCCCTCCCAGATATCTGCCAGGAGAAATAATCTTATCGCTGATGATGCTTATTCTCTCTTCCCCAAGGATCCAAACTCCTATGAAAAAGCCTGCAACTTGCTTTCTCTAGTGTTGAAAGGCGGTTCCTGGATAGTAAACTTAGCTAAACCACAATAAAACAAAAGCCATGCTCTTCTCCAATCACCAAAACAAAATAGGCATACTCTACTCACCATACAAACCTCTGCAGGAATTACACTGGACCAAGTAAATACTTTCAAATACTTGGCATCACTTTTGACCAAGGGCTCACCTTTGCAACCCACATTGACAACACTGCGAAAACAGCGAACCAATGCCTTGGAATACTATTCCGTAACAGTCAATTTCTAAATCAAGCGGCATTGAGAATAGCTATACAGAGTTCCATAATCTCAATCATTGACTATGACCTTATTATTTATGGCTCAGCTACCTCCACTGCTCTAAGGCGTATCTCAATCACTCTAAATAAGGCCTGCCGGCTCCTCACTGGGGCTCAAAGACTGACTCACACGTGTGATCTGTACTATGAATCAGGCTGGTTGAACCTATCAAATCATCTTATTTATCTCACCTGCAAATGGCAAAAAATCTATCTTGGGACTGACTCCATTATGTATTCAAAACCTACTCCGACTGAATCCTGGCTCACGACCCTCCACCAGATCTGAACGCCAACCTTTCCTGGTTCAGAGATGCCGGACTGCACAGGGACAAAGATCTTTTGCATACAGGGCCCCGACATGGTTCAATGCGCTTAGTCCACCTACTCTATCCTCAACCTCACTTGAAGCTTTCAAATCCATGCTCTATGCCCACCTCACCACCACTAGCAACTGTGATTGCGCTAGATAAAGACTACTACTCCTCATGTCCATCCTCACATCTGAGGCCTCTTCATCCCTGACTAATGAACCCTCTGGTACCTCTACTACCTCCTGTCTCCCACCCAAACTCACTCCCCCCCTTTTTTCCTGTCCCCTCTCACTTACTCTCCCGCTTACCACCTTTCCCTCCTCTCTAGCCTCCTTTTGGCCCTAATGATCACCCTCTCCTGGAAGTTTCCTTAACCTCAAATTGTCTACTCGCTTGAACCTGTTATAGCTTGTTTTTCTATGAAACTTAAAAACGTTACTGCCTTAAACTGTTAATAGCAAATTTATGATGTAACTTTTCTGTCTGGTTTTACCTGTAATGTGTATCGTGCTTTGTTAAATGTTCTTTGTGACGTGGAACCTTTGTAAAAGAGCCCTGGCTCAAAGGTATTAATTCCTAGACTAATAAACTAAACTAAACTAAACAAAAATACATGACAGAGGCAGACTTTTGAGAGCAGGCTTATTTTACTTCTCAATATGGCAACAGATGGCATGAACATTGATTTGGGTTTTATGACACATGTTACTTAAACTTACACACACCTTTACTTCAAAGGATGGACATTTAACAAGACTTCAGTGTATTGTTGTTTTTTTGTTTTTGTTTTTATTTTTATTTTCCTAGAGTCCATTTTAACTGGTTATCTACATGTTGGTTTCTCTCTTAAAAAACAGGTGTGTGTGTGGGGGGGGGTGGTGGGTTGTCTTGTGGTGTGTGTGTGTGTGTGTGCAGGTGCGGGGTGGGGTAACTTTGCATGTGTGTTGTGGTAGTAGGATGGTGTGTTGTTTTTTGGGGGAGGGTTTTGTGTGTGGAGGAAAGAGTGGGGAAATAAAGTGGGGGTTGGGGTTGTGGTTATATTGAGGAAAGGCTTATATTCATGTACAAGTGTGTTAGGGCTCTTGTTTCACATTCATAGTGAAAATATACTTCTTTCTACTAGTTATCTTTCCCTTGGGAGGAGTAATTCCATTAGGTTTCTATTTAGATTCCAAAGACTTACTGTACATATAGTAATTTGATTATATTCTAACACATTACTGAACTTTAAACATTTTAGGATGCAGGAACTCATTTTCTAGGGGGCTTTTGAGAGATTTTTTTAAATTTGTTTGGCACTTATTCTGATAACTGATATCATATTGTAAAAAATATTGTTACAGCACTAACGGTCTTAAAGTTTATGGGGTTTGTTAACTGGTTGAGAGTATAGTTTAGAAAATTCTCCAGATAGGTTTAATACTGTTTAAGAAATGGGTAAAACAGTTTGAGGGTTCTGATTGGCTGAGAGACTTGTTTAGGTGGGCATTTATGAGATAACTATGCCCACCTAAAACAAGTCATTTTGCCAAGTGCCCCTTTACTTATTGAAATTCCTGTGCCAGGTTTCAAAATAAAACTTGAACTCCACCATTTTTTGTTTTACCGATTAGCAAGTGAGGTAGTAAATGACACCTGCCAGACGCCGCCCCCAGTCTGTATCACTTTATAAAAACAGCAAGTCTATCATAACACGTCCTCCAAAAAACAAAATAAAATAAAATAATTTCATATTGTTTCCACTCCAGTGCTGATGATGTCCAACTCTGAGTGCTACTCGTACTCATGGCCTTCTCCTTCAGCTGCCCACCGGGTTTGTTTGTGCTGCAACCCTCCAGTAAATGTGCAGTGTTCCAATACAACATGCTACCGAAAATGTAGCAGGGGAAAAGATAATGGCACGTGTGCTCCTTTCCCAATTCTACTCATGTACTGTACAGCTCCCAACTGTTTTTTTCATGTTAGTTAAAAACACATGACTGTACACCCTGCGGCTTTCCCCAGTCCTGCTCTATAGTGTGTCCCAGCAATCGCAGTGATACTTCATGGGGGGGAGGGGTGCACCAGGAGAAGCCCCAGGTGAGGGAGGGCACCAGGAGAAAATACCAGCAAATGACAGTACTACACTCTAAGAAACAGTAGTACACTCTTAAGAAAAAAAAAGAGACTGAAACACAACAGTTCCCTCCACTATCAAGTATCCCAAAAGAGGGACTACTTTATCAGAAAGGAAGAAAACTGAGTTAAAACATAATTTGTTTCTCAAATTTTTTATTGTTCTTTTATTATTTTTTAAACTGTGTTACCTATACCCATTTTCTAAGTGCGATAATACCCTCCAGGGCGGGCGGTATAGACTATACCCACCCTTCCAGGGGCTATAAGGCCCTCCATTTGTGGTGTTGGGCCTTATTATGCCCTTGGGGGGGCGGGTATATCCCAATACCACCCACCCTGTCAGATATTATTGCTTGCGTAAATTTGTGAAACAGTTGTTCATACTATGGAATTTTTCTTTATACCCTCATATTTCCATATATAGAAAATTTCTGGTTTGTAGTTTTTTAACATACATACAAACATACAAATGTGCCAGCAGAAACAGACTTCCTGGTCTATCAACGTCTGCTCGAGTGTTCAGCTAGCTCCACTAAGTTGCTGCAGCCCCACCCCCTCTCCTTTTGTCTGCACTCGGCCATTCTCATCCTCACCCACCCATACTCTCCACTGTTCTCTGTCCAATGCCCAATGCTACCCACAGTTTTGCATGATATCACCTTCTCTTGCAGGGCATTCCACTTTGACAACACTCTCTCTCTGTGAAGTAATGCCTCCTCATCTCCCTCCTAAATCCCCCCATTCTTAGCCCGTGCCCTCTAGTGTCCCTTCCCTTCCTTAGTTTAAACCCCTCTTCAGCTCCATCCTTGTTGATTCCCCCCAGATACTTGAAAGTTTGGATCATGTCCCCCATATCCCTCCTCTCCACCAGGTGTACATATTCAGTTACCCCAGCCTGTTCTCATAGTCTCTCCTCTCCACTCCCTGTATCATCCTCATTGCCTCTGCTGCACTACCTCATACTGCCTCAGGTATGGCCTCCAGAACTGCACACAGTACTCCAAGTGTGGCCTGACCAGTGACCTGTAGAGGGGCAAGATCACCTCCCTCTGCCTGGATGAGAACACCCTCGCTATACACTCCATCATCTTGTTTAGCTTCGCTGCTGCTTTCCTGCATTGGACAGAATTGTTCATGCTCCCTTTTACCATCACCCCTAGGTCCTTCTCCTCCTCAGTGATCCCCAGCTTCACCCCCCCCACCGGTATTCTCTCCTTGGGTTTTTTGCCCCAACATGCATAACCTTACACTTCTTTGCATTGAACCCCAGTTGCCACCTTTCCAACCACTCTTCCAGTTTGGTTAGGACCCCCTGCAGTTGCTTACATCCCCCCTCCTCATCCACTACTGCAGTCATTTTGGTATCATCTGTGAATGAACAGACTTACCCTGCTCAGCACTCCATGCATGATGTTGGAGATGTAGAGCCCAAATAGCACTGGGCCCAGCACTAAGCCCTGCAGCACCCCACTGTTCACTGGTCTAGGTGCTGAGAATCCCTACCACCACCTCATTGTAGTCTCCCATGCAGCCAGTTTGTAATCCAGTTTTCCATCTTCACCCCAACTCCCATGCCAGTTAGCTTTCCCCCAAGCTGCCCATGAGGTACTGAATCGAAGGCCTTGCTGAAATCCAAGTAGAGGACATCCACTGCATGGCCCCTAACCATCTCTCTTGTTACCCAGTCATAGTACAATATTAACAAATTTTAACATGCACTAATGTGGTATTAATTCTAAAGGTCTTGCTTTTTTTAAGAATGCATTCACATAACACAGTCATTCATTCATTATTTAAGATAGTGGGCCTTTCTGCTTGTATACATGTTATCTGCTTCTGCTTACATTTGACCTTGGAAGGTTTTTCAGTAGTAGTGGACTGGTAGAATCTGATTCCTTCATTTCAATGTCAATTTTCAAAAAAGGGGATTTTAGACCAATGAGAATTGTTTCTGGTTTTTTTTAAGTAGGATATGGGTGTTAATAGACTGTGAGGGGCTAGCTACACACGTTGAAGGGCAAGCTGCAAGTTGAGGGGCTAGCTGCACAATCAAGCAGACTCAATAGACCATGAGGCCTGCTTCTGCTAGCATTCGTATGTTCATATGTTTGTATGTCATTCTCTAAACAACTGGCATACTGTATGCTTCTGAGGAAGAACTTGGTTGGTCTGAAGGCTTTGGCACTGTTTTATTTTTGTAACATCTATGTTGGTCCAATAAAAGGTATCAAATTGTTTGCTTCTGGATCTGTTCTTACCAGGACCAATAAGGCAACTAAACTAATTCTATATTCCATAAAGGAAGAAATACATTATATACATATATATATATATATATATATATATATATATATATATATATACAAAACCCCCAATATAAAGAGAGTTTGCTGTTTAGGGAGCATGGAGTGGGTGGTGGGGCTGACCAGGGGACCAGTGGTACAGTCATCTCTGGAAAAGCATGTGACATCACTGCCCCTCTGGTCTCCCTCCATGTGCCGTCATAGCCTGAGAACTCCATGCCCATTTGGACTGACTGTTGTGCTCAGATTGGAGGAATCTGATGGCTAGGAAGGGAGCCTGTAGTGGCCTGGGGAATGCATGCATGATGACCCACTAGCTGCCACCTGAGCCAGGGAAAGGGCAGCTCAAGGGGCAGTAGCAACTAAGTAAACTTGCAGTGGGAACTCTGACCTCTCTGCTCTGCCCTGTACAGTAGTACAATATTTGTGGAAGCCTTTAAAGGTGCCACAATATTGATATTAACAAAGTGTCTTCTTTTTTATGGATCTCTGAAATAAAAAAAACAAATGAATATGACTTTTTGTCATCAGGAATACTCAATCCCAATTCCAATATGAATGATGCTTCAGAAACTGTGAGACAATGTATGGCTTGCTGTGACTCTGTAATGGTATTCAGAGTTTGTTTTTGGTACACCCTCCCCCATCACTCCCGTAGCCTGATCCCAGTACCCCTCCCTGTATCCTGGTACCTGAATGGTGCTGAGGTTCCCCTGCCAGATGTGTTTGGCAGTGGCAAGGAGCAGCAGTAACAGCAGCAGCAGAGCAGCAGTCTTCAGCCTCAACCCAGATTGCAGCAATGGCAGCAACAACGCAGCTCCATCTTCAGAATTGGTGGTAGAGCAAGCAATCCAAGGATGCCCTCTCCCAACCAAAGGTAGTGAGAATGAAGTGCACTTACATAACAAAGAAAACACCACTGGACTTGTTTGGCGGTGCCAGGGAGCAGCAGTACAGCAATGATCTGCAGGGCTCCTGGACCATCTCCAACTCCATCTTGCTTTTTCAAAGAACTGTGCCAGCCCAACTATCCATTAGCAGACCTACAGGATCTGCTTGCAACTTTCAATGCATAAGTGTGATATCATGTAAACAGGCGGAGCAGTCCCTAACTTTCACGTTCTAGTACCGAGACTCACTGGTCTCAGACAGCTTTAAACAGCTATAAAAGTTACCTAGTCTCTGCTCCCCTCTTTAATGGGCCCCCATTTGTTTTGTTGCCCCTAGATATGTTCGTTTTGTTGCTCACTTGATTTCTCTTGATTTTTTACAGTACACTCACAAGCAAAAAAAATATGTATTGCGAGCGTGGAGTGTTCTCCTGCAGAGGTGACTTTTTTTGTCACTCCAACATGTTGTGCATTAGCAAGGAATGTGGGAGTGCTTTTTCTGACAGCAAGAGGTCTGCAGGGCTCCACCCATTGCAGCAGTAAAAAGTAGGATTTTAGACGAACATTAAAATTAATTATCTCAATGAGGTCCTTTAGAATTCTCCACACTTGCCTGTCTAGTGTCATTCAGTGGTGCTAGTCAGACTCCTTTATGTAGAGAGATGTGCTGAAGTTTTAATTAGCTTGTGAAGATGGCGCAATGTGACCAAAATTCACATCTGCGGGTCTTCACAAAATTTTCCCTAGCATCAGCAACTTCGACTTCACCCAAAATCGCAATATTTTCCATGGAAAGGGTGGAATTCTGCCTGTGAAGAGCAGAATTTCAGCCACAAATGGAAAAATGTCACACACAAAATGAAATTCCATCATTCGCGGGCAAACTTCTCCACTTCATGGGTGGAATTCTGCCATTTATAGTGATACTCCACACTTCACAAATTGTGGCAAATTCATGGATTAATCGATGGAGCGAATTTAGCAAAGTTCACCAATCTTTATTCATGTACTCAAGCTGTCAACTGATAGTGTAATACAGCTGCCAGCACTGCAGGGAGGTTGGGAATGACTGAGAGACAGGGATATTCGTATAGCCGTCAGTCATGGACCAGAGACGACTGAAGGACTAACTGTGGCTATCTGAGGGAGTGGGAAAGGCTTTTTCAGTCCTTATATGTTTACCAATCTTGGACCCAGATAACAAATATTTGATGTTCTGAATATTAATACCTAGCTGAATATATGCTAGGAAGTATTTGCACACTCCAAAAGTACAATGACAAAAAGTGATAGTTAAAAAAAATAAAACCTGTAAAGGAAGCTTTGTAACACAGCATGGCAGAGGGGCATGCATGAATGCCAAGGTAATGAAGTTATGCAGTATAGTTAATTTATACTCAAAAGAGTGCTAGCTTAGGGAATCAAAAAAATGAGGACATAAAATGACTGGATTAGCTTGTCAGTTTGTTTTAAGATTCCATTCCAGGAGTTGCTTTATTCTCCAGCCTCCCTCCCAGTCTCCCCTTCCCCTTCCACATCTCATCGAGTGATAACTCCTTTAAATGCATCCCACTACCTCTTGCACCTCACTATTGACATTGCCTCCACAACCTTTTCAGGAAGCTTGTTCCACCAATCTACCATCTTTTCTGTGAAGTAGTACTTCCAATGTCCTTTTTGAACCTTCCCTCCTCCAGCTTAAGCACAATTCCCTTGTGGAGATCCACTCTGCTGAGCCCTTTCATGAACTTGAATGTTTATATCATGTCCCAACCCAGCTCCCTTTTATCCTGCAGTAAGTCCTGTCCATGTCAGACTTTTAAGTTTTGCTGTGCTGGCCATGGATCATCTTTGTGGCCCCCTCATTGCACAGTTTCTAATTTATTCCTATCCTTCCTTGGATGTGGGCCACGGAACTTTACATAACACTTCCAGTGCGTTCTCACCGCTATATAGTGTCAAAATCATCACCTTCATTCTGCTAGCAATCACTCTCTCTCTTTGCAATCCATCAGTAATGAGTAGGCTGGGCAATATTTGCAGATTCAAAACCTGTAGAATTTTCAGGTAATACTTCAATTTGCATGGAATTTTAAGAAATATAACTTCAGGAGAATGCATTATATTCTGCAGAATCTTGGCTTCTTACATGAGAAAATCCCCTCACTGTGGAATTTGAACTCATACAAACATATGAACATATGAAGAGGCCAGCATAAGGAGGCCATTTGGTCTGTCTAGTCTGCTCGTATTGCAGGGTGCACGAGCTACTGTCCCTGCCCTCCCTCCCCACTCCTCCCATCCTTCCTAACCATGATCCTTACCTTCCCCCTATGCCTATTCCAGCCTCTCTTTAAGCTGCCCACTGTCTTCAATGAGATGACCTCTTCCGGCAGTGCATTCCAAGTGTCCACCACCCTCTCTGTGAAGAAGTGCTTCCTGACCTCCCTCCTAAACCTCCCACCCTCAAGCTTAAGACTGTGCCACCTCGTGTTAAGGCTGCCACTCAGCTTAAAGAGACTCTCCTTATCAACCTTATCTACCTCTTTCAAGTACTTGAAGGTCCCAATCATGTTCCCTCTCTCTATCCTGTCTTCAAGGGAGTACATGTTCAGTGCCCTCAACCTCTCCTCATATGCCTTACCCTGTGACCCGCTATCATCTTTGTATCTCTCCTCTAGACCTTCTCCAGCAGGTTAATGTCCATTTTGAGTTCTGGGCACCAGTACTGAAATCCATAGTCTAGATGCGGCCTTGCCAGTGACCTGTACAAGAGTAGTATAACCTCCTCTTTCCTACTACTGATCCCCCTAGATATGCATCCCAGCATCTTGTTTGCCTTTGCTGCTGCTTTCTTGCACTGTGCGGAGTGCTTCAGGTGACTAGTGATCATCACTCCAGGTTCTTTTCCTCCTCTGATGCAGATACTTGGAATCCACCTAGGTAGTACTGTGTCCTGGGATTCTGGGTTCCAGTATGTATAACTTTGCATTTCTTGCCATTGAAGCCAAGCTAGCAGATCCCGGACCACCTCCCCAGCTTTTCCAGATCTTCGTGTAGGACCTGTATCCCTTCAGCTGTGTCCACTCTCCTACAGAGCTTCGTGTCATCTGCAAATAGGCAAATGTTTCCCTTAATGCCATCCCCAATATCATTGATGAAGACATTGAACAACAACAGCCCCAGCACTGAGCCCTGCAGGTCCCCACTGGTTACCTCTCTGGTGCCAGATAACTCTCTCCCCACAACCACCCTCTGGGTTCTGTCCCTCAGCCAGTTTTCCACCCATCGGGTCATCCTTTCCCCAGCCCCAAGAACCACCAACTTCTTGATCAACCTTTTGTGGGGCACAGAGTCAAATGCCTTGCTGAATTCAAGATAGAGGATGTCTACTGCTTGACCCTTGTCTACTGTCTTAGTGACAGAGTCAAAGAAGTCAATTAGATATGTTTGACATGATCCCCCCCCATGAATTCATCCTGCCTCTCATCCTGGAGACCATGATCCTCTAGATATTCCACCAACCTTTCCTTTAGTATGGTCTCCATGATCTTGCCCACAAAGAAGGTCAGACCGACTGGTCTGTAATTCCCTGGGTCATCCTTTGGACAGCTTTTGTGGAGGGGCACTACATGTGCTGTTCTCCAGTCCTGATGGACCATGCCTGACTCTATTGAACTATTCAGTAGATCTGCCAGTGGCCCTGCCAACTCCTCAGCCAGTTTCTTTAGTACCCTTGGATATACTCTGTCCAGGCCTGGTGATTTGTCCATCTTCAATGCCAGCAGCCCCTCCCTCACTCTATACTCCTCTGTCACTACATCTGTGTTCCCTTCCCCCCATTCCTCTTTTCCCTACTGAAGGCACTGGTCCTTCCTTCTCCCTGGTTAAGACAGAACAGAAGTATTCATTTGGTGGCTCTGCTTTTCCCCCATTATCTTCCTCCCACTCTACCCCTTTCTTAAGCCTAACAATCCCTTTCTTCTTATCACTTTTCTCACTTATATAGTGAAAGAAAACCTTCTCCCCCTTCTTAAATCCTTCAGCTATCTGCAGCTACTTCTGTGCTTTTGCTCGACGGACTTTCTTACTTGCCTCACTTGCTAACCATAGGTAATTTTCCCTATTCCCCTCTCTTTTGGTCTTCCTGAATTTTCTATAGGCCAACCTCTTTTCCCATACTGCCTGGGCAACCCCAGAACTGAACTAGCTGGGTACACTGGCCCTTGTGTTCTTCCCCCTGAGCCTAACACACTCATTGTGGCAACCAGTGTTCCTTCCTTAATGATGGACCACCTTTGGTCCACCCTCATATCTGTTCTGATGCCTGCCAAATGGTTCCTTAGCACTTCGCCCATTTTCCTGAAGTACACCCTTCTGAAATCCAAGATTTTGGTCTTAGTCAGGATGCTTTTCCTGCCCATATCCAAATGGAACCACACTGTGCAATGGTCAATTCTACCCAGTGGTTCTCTGACCATTATTTCCTGCACATGCTCCCCATTTATGAGCACCAGATCAAGAACTGCCTCAGCTCTTGTTAGTTCAATGACACCCTGAGTCAGAAACCCACTCTGCAGTCTTTTCCAGATCACCTGACTCCTAGCACATGTTGTGGATGGTATGCTCCAGTCCACCTTGGACAGGTTGATGTCCCCACAATTACCACCTCTCCTTTCCCTGCAGCTTCCAGTATTTGTGAGTTCAGTTCCCTGTTCCTCAGCTTATCCTGACTGGCTGGTCTGTAAACTACCCCGACCTCACCTTTCTCCTTCTGTTGAACCTTAACTGAACCCATAATGCCTCCACCCCCTTCCTCTGACTCCTCCCTCATGCAAGTTATTCCTTCCCTGATATAAACTGACATCCCCTCCCACCTTCCCGACTACTCTGTCCTTCCTGTATAGTTTTTTATCCAGAGATTGCAAGGTCCCAGTCATGGTGTGATGTTGCCCAAGTCTTGGTTACTGCAGCTATGTCCACCCTCCTGTCTGCTAATAGTGCCTGCAGGTCATCCATCTTGTTTCCAAGACTCTGCGCATTCAGAGACACCACCCTCCACCTAGAATCAGACCTTCCTTCTTTTCCCTTTATTCTTCTATTCACATTTATCTCTTCTGTGTGCACTCCTCCACGTACCCCTGTTATGAGTTCCTCACCCCCTCCACCCTTTGCTAAATGTGTTCTCACCCCTTCCACTTCCTCCCTCCAGAACTTTTCCATCATTTTGGGGGGGGTTACCGACCTCCTCCTTTAGGAGTCTGCGGGCCTGCATGCTCACTGACCCCCCCCCAGTAGTTTAAATTAAGTGCAGTGGTTATGTATTCCCCCAGTTTGCCCCTGAGTATCCTCAAATCCTCCCTACTGAGGTGTAGCCTGTCTGGTGAAAAGAGTGCTTTGTTTGACCAGGTCTCCTCCCAGTCCCCAATGCAGATAAACATTTTCTCCTTGCACCATTTCCTCAGCCAGTCAATAAAATCCTCTATTATCCCATTCCTGGCTGTGCTGGCCCTTGGTACTGGTATCACCTCTAACAAGGCCAGTAAACTTCTTTCCTCCCTGCAGATCTTCCCTAATTCCCTGAACCTATGTTGCACTACCTCAGCCTCCTCCCCAGCTAGGTCATCGTTGGTTCCCAAATGTAAAACTAAAATAGGTTTTCTTCCTACCTCCCTCTCTATTTCCCTTATTCTTGGGCCCACCTTCCCTGCTGTCATCCCAGGCATACAAACCACCCTCCTGCTTGCATTTGGATCCCCTTTCCTTCCCCAGTAAATACCCCTAATTATGTAGTCCCCTACAACTGTCACCCTTCCATCCACTGCACCCATGCTCCATGTCCTTCCTTCCTTTCTTACCTCCCATTCTAGATTCTTCCCCACCTAACTGCTCCCTCTGCACCCTGCTGAACTTATCTCCACAACCACAATTTATCCCAACTGTTTTTCCATCTGCCACTCTGCCCCTTCCTTTCTATCTATATCTGCTTTCAGTTTTCCCTCCCTTTTCCTTTCCTTTTCTCTCCCTCCCCCATCCTATACTACGTTTTGTCTGTCACCTCTTCCCTGCCCACCCTGATTAGCTCCCTTCCCCCTCCCCTGTACTCCTACTCTCAGTCCTGGCTCAACCTGACCTCCTACCTCACCTCCTGCTGCCCCTTCCCTCCTTCCTGATGGTGGTGCAAATCTATTCAATAGAGGCACCCCTTTAGAATTTCCCACCCTTGATGCTACTCTCACATTCCCACCCCTTCTCACATTCTCACCCCTTCCCCTTTCCACTTGCCATTCATCCACCCTGGGCTCCCTAGTCCTCTGAGGAAAATATACTCCTATATACTGGGTACTCCTCTCCACTCCCATCCCCTGCTTGATGCCCTCACTCCCCCCTGGGCATCACCCATCTGCCTTTCCCTCCACTGCTCTGCTTCTTTGACTTCCCACACCATCATCCCCAGCTCTCATCTGAGCAGCCTTATTTCATCCCTTAGTTGCTCCAGGCTCTTACACACAGCACACCCCCCTTTACTCCACATCACCCCCATCTGTGGAGAAAACACCTGTGGTTTACATGAATCCCATGGTTTACATAAACCATGCACTATAACTGTGGGAAAAATAACAATAACAGGTCTCTCACATCCACAACACATCATTCAGCAGTTTACATTGGCAAATAGAAAATTCCACTGTCAATGTATATATTCTTTTTAAAAATCCTGCAGTTTGCTTCATAGTGATATTGCACCAATGTTTCTGAAATTTTTCACAAATTGTTGTAGAAGTAGAATCAATAATTGTACCTATATTCAACTGGATGACTTTACACTTTATGTCGCCCTAGTATGGCTACAACTCTCCTAACTTTCCTAGTTTCCTTGACCTTAGTGATTAAATTAAAACCACTGAGACATCCCTCACTGATAGAATGATTTTTACCAGGATAGAACCATGATTTATTCAGGTAAAAAAAAAAATACCAAGGCAAACTGGAAGATTAGGTAACTACCAAAAAGCTTTATTATCTGGGGACGTTCTGTTTCATAAGGCCATTGGTAAAAGCTAAGGGAAGAGTTATTTATCAACAACAGCTGATCCTCAATGGACTCTCCTTTATTGAGACATAACTATGGATTAAAAACACCATTGGCATCAGACAATTCAGAACATTTTCCCAGCAAGGGCCTCCCATAATAATTTGTATCACCAGAACCTATACAACATGTGCAACGTCATGCCTCCTCAGTTAATCCTGTCTGTTGGAGATACAAACATTTTGATGTTAGACTAATGAAAAGAATGGAGAAAGCCCCTACAACACCTCATGCTCAGGAGCAGCAACGTGAATCAACAACAATAAACGCAGTACAGGGCAAGAGATGAACATAACATTAGGACAGGATCACTATGCCCTTGTAGTCTCTCCACATTCTCCCTCTCAATTTATAGGCAGGTACAGTAATGAATAGGTATGTTGTGCATACTATTTTAACCCAATGCATTCTATTATACAGCTGTAAGTTCAGATCTACTTGAGATCAAAGACCTTGAACATTGGATGTTCATTTCTCATGGACTCTCTTGAACTTTTGTGGCGTAACTCAAACTTTCTGCCCAGCTGGTACAAACAAGTCAAACTGTTCCCTTTGACCCTGCTGTCCCCACCGCCCCCACATCCTTTCTTTCAGACATACACACACAATACAGACGTTTATTATAGAACCCAGTTTAACTTTCAGGTGTGCACTTTGGGCATATCACTCCTTGTTGTCGACACCCCGATGGTGAAACACAGAAAAAGACCATTACGTCGACATTCACGGTCATGGTCCTTTTTCTGTGTTTCGCCTTCCCCAGTGTTCCGCCTCTCCCGGACCTACTCCAACATGGAGTAGGAATCCTAGAAGTCAAGGGTGCGGGGGCAGTAGAAGGTGGCACAACCTGAGTTGGTATTGTGCCATCACTGTGGGGGAGGTCGGCATTCTCGCCGATGAGATAACTTGGTGCTTCCCAATTTGGGATAAGTGAAATGCAAATAGAGTGTGCATTCAATCCACTGGTACATTTGTAATATTCTGTAAATGCAATTGACTGTGTCCTTATACTATTGTTGATACATTTACTTCCTGAATATATTTTGAATTGATTGTTTTTTTACTTTAACTCAGGATATGGTCACAAGCAAGCATGATTTCAGGACTTTCCTGCTTAAAAACATTTAAGATACAATACATGTAATTACTACATGACAATTCACAAAATTGCTACATAAATAAGTAACATTCCCACATCAATGACACTCACATTTAATATTGGAAAAATCCATAATTGCAATCCTAAACTTACTGTAGGTGGGTAAATTTCTTATTTGAGGAGGGACCAAATTCCAGAGGGAGGTAGCTATGTAACTGAAAGTCAATTTACCAAATCATCTTTTTATTCTCAGGGCTGCAAATCCTCTCCCTATTATACTCTGAAGATTGTGTTGAGTATTATTTATAGTTAAAGTTTTATAGAAATATGGTGGTACTAAGCCATTAACACATTTGTATAAAAAGCTATAAATTATTCTGTCTTTTCTTATGCTCAGTGATGTTCATTTTAGTTCTAAAAACATTGTACAATGATGGAAATTTATTCAAGGTCCTGAGACCCCCAGTACAAATATGGCTACTTGGCTGTGAATCCTGTTGAGTTTTGTAGGTCAGTCTTACTAGCCATATATATATATATATATATATATACATCACTGCCATACTGTATCATTGGCAGCACTGTAGCACTAACAATTGTAGCTCTAATTTCCTTTGATAGGCAACCTTTGTGTCTGTTTAAAGCACTCAGCTTTTGGGAGATCTTCATTCACATCGTATCAAAATGGGTTGTAAACTTTAATTCCTCGACAATCCATAATGCAAGATATTTTTATGAACTTCCTTGTTCAATTTTTTGTCTCATTTTTTTAATAGATGTCAGTCCTATCAAACCCATCCTCACAACTTGTGCTCTGAGGCTTAACCCTTGCTGTGCCATGGACTGATATCAGTTCAGAATTCCTATACGTTCTAATGCTGTCGGCAGTCTAAGGGTTAAAAGCCATATTAATAAGATGCTTGTTTTGCACTAAACAATTTTCCAAATTTTGAAAGTCAGACTGAAGTTTTTAATTAACCTGATATAATGTTGGAGCTGAACTCATTAAAACTATATCAGAGGGTTGTAGCCAGAAATTTTGAAACTTGTACTCAAGAGATGACGAAACTGTTGCCCCCCCCTCTATAAACACAAACTAAAAGATGTGCTGCCCCACCACACAAACATTGCCTCTCTCATATTTCTGTCAACAATCTGTAGTAAACCAGTGATCCAGATAGATTCACATTTTATTTTATTTAACACACACACACTACCAATTAGGAAGAAGCTGGCTGGCTTTTAGTTACAGTGTTTAGGATACATTGTAATAAGCCTCTGTACCACACCAAGGTAGCCAGCCTTACATAAGTACGTTCACACCAGCACTCATGCACACATACTTGATTGGATGATTCATACAATCAGGGACTCTAAGTTAGGCACCCTCATGTTTCCAAAGAACATTACTTTTACAAACTCATACTAAAGCATCCAAATAGGGGTAGAAACAGTTCTTCAGGTACATCAGACTCTGTGTTTGTTGCCCTGGCCTGAGGCTTATGTTGCCCCTGGGTTTTCCAGATTTTACTGTACTCAGCACAGTACACTGAGTATGCCTGCTGACACCCACACTGTATCATCAGCATACATTTTCCCTAAAGACTGTGCAATAATATTTGCAAGATTATCTATAAAAAGGACAAACATTATTGGTACCACAATGGAACCCTGGGGCACCACTCTTACCTGTCCCCACTTTCCAGATAATGCCTCCTGAATTGCAACCTGTTGTTCTCTATCCAGCAAACATGATTTGAACCACAGTAAAGACTCTTCATTCACACCCTTGCCCAGGAGTCTTTTTAACAGAATTTGTTGGCCCACCATATCAGTCACCTTTATTAGATCCAAACACCATCCCAACATGCTCCTTATGTTCCAGAGCATGGGTGACTGTGCCCATGAAGTCCAACAAGGTCATCTCTGAGGAATGTAGTGGCTTGAAGTCTGACTGTTGAGGAGAGAGGAGCAAATCTTTTGTTAAAAACACAAAGAGCTTTTTTTAAAGTTCCTTTTTCAACATTTTTAATAATAGAGGGAAAGGGTAATTGGACAGTAGTTATTTCTTAATGTTGAATCTCCCTCTTTGAAATTTGGAGTAATTTTAGCTTTCTTCCAGGCCCTTGGAAAGATTCTCCAGCATTGACTCATGTTGGAGACCTTAGCCAAGGGTGTGGTAATAACATCCACTCCATGCCTCAGCAATCTGACCCCAAGGCCATCTAGACCTCCAGGATTGTTTTGTTTCCAGGATTCTAGGTGTTTCTAAACATCTCTTGAGGGAAAAAATTAATCTAAATTGTAGGTTTCCTCTTCCTGTTTCTGTTCCTCTTTAAGCACTATGGCATCACCTTCCTCATACCCTATTGGAGGTAGGTTGTTAAAAAAAGATTTAATGCCTCAGCCATGGCCCTCTTATGAGATAAACCTAGTCCCTCACAGTTCAAGGAATTTGGCAAAGTTACTTCTACTGGGGTTTGCAATTCTTTTACTACTTCCTAAAAATCCATCGAGCTATTAGTGTTCACCAATTTAATTGTATAAAATTCTTCCTTTGCATCTCTAGTTTTTTATTCAATTTAATATTTTATTAACTTTTTTAAAAACAAAAAAGGAAAGGAAACAGTTACAAAAATACAAATCAACAGGTCATATAATGAAACAATCAAGGAAACTGCAGTCTCCAACATTTAATTACACATCAAAAACAATAAACTGTGAACCATACTTGTTATGGAACTATAAAGAGAATCATAGACATGTGATATAATTGCTCTGACTACTTCAAATAATAAATTCAAGGACCCATTTCTAAGAAAGGGGACCATGTCTTAATAAATTCATCAGTCTGGTTAAGCAAGAGATGACAAACTCTCTCATGTTGTGCTAAAGCTGCCATACTGTAAAGCCATTCAGACAGAGTGGGCATGTAATGCACCTTACAGTGCGCAAGTAACAACTTCTTAAGAGACAACACAGCTGACAGAAGCCAGTTAATCTTCTTTTTATGTAGGGGTTTTAACTGAGAGGAGAGTCCCAATATAAAAGTTAGAGAAGACAACAAGATCCTGGATCTCGTGACAGTCTCACATATTTTATGAACTTGCTCCCATAACTTGAAAACTTGGGGGCAACCCCATAACGTGTGCAAGAAGTCATTGTACTTCCAACAATTACCCCCTGGGCAAAAACCCATCTTTTGTAATCTACCTGGGGAATAATAATACTGATGTAGAATTGTAAACTGAATGGTTCTTCCCTGAACCTCCTTACATGTCCGAAAGGCATTTTTCCAGACAGAGTCCCAATCTGCTACAGAGATGGACAGGCCTATGTTGAATTCCAATTTAGATTTTAAAATCTCATTAAGCAGAAGGTTGTCTGAGCTGTTGCTTACTAGCTTACATAAATTCGATACTCCTCCCTTGTAACAGATAATTTTACATATCGAATTACATTCCATCCCCACATTTGGTAAATCTAGTCTGGGGCCTAAAATTTAATCTGCTGAGGCATTTCTGATCTGCAGGTATAATGCAAAAATTAAATTTGGGAAGTCTGTATTCCTGACTAAGGTCCTGAAAAGACTTTAACATATTAGTGCTAGGGTCAATCATGTCCCTCACATTAGAAATATCAAGTCTATACCATTCCAAATTTAACAGGATTTCCCCTTCCCCAGTCATATATTGGGGTTAGACCAGAGGTCCGCTAGGTGAGGGGGAACATTTTCATAACCGAATTTAGATTGATTCAACTTAATATATTTGACAGAACTGATGACACATGGATTGGAAGTAAACGCTGCTAACTTTGCCTTGAATAAAAGGTCCGAGGGTTTATTTGGCTTACATAACCGATGTTCCTTCTCATACCTTAAAGGTAAACTCGATGATTGAGGCAGGAGATAGAAAGCTGATTGCTTAAACAAAAAACCCAGCTGGTACATCTCCCACCATGGGAGTCCAAAGCCCCCTTGGGAACAGTGAGTCCTGAGTTTGGGTAGAGATATTCTTGTTGCTTTGGATCCCCAAAGAAAAGTCCTAACCATAGATGTGATTTTCTTAAATTTGGTGGCACCAAATAATATCAGGACATTCTAGAAAAGATAAAAAAGTTTTGGTGCTCCACAAACATGGAGTGGAGCCATTACAGCTGAAGCCCTTGGAGCATGAAAGGCTCATCTGCTACTCCCCCCTTCACCTGCTCCATAAACATGGAGTGGAGCCATTACAGCTGAAGCCTTTGGGGCATGCAAGCCTCCTCTGCTAACCCCCCCACCTGCTCCACAAACATGGAGTGGAGCCATTACAGCTGAAGCCCTTGGAGCATGCAAGGCTTCTCTGCTAACCCCCCCTTCACTTGCTCCACAAGCAAGGAGTGGAGCCATTACAGCTAAAGCCCTCAGAGCACACATGGCTCCTCTGCTAACCCCCCCTTCACTTGCTCCACAAGCACAGAGTGGAGCCATTACATCTGAAGCCCTCAGAGCACGCAAGGTACAGAGCTAAACTGAACCTCAGTACACTCACCATCTAGTGCTGCTGTGTGATTGGGTGTTAAAAACGGGTATTTGGACTTATCTTTCCTGCCAACTAACTTACTTGTATTGGACTTGTGAAAGTTATCTTTAAGTGATTTTCCATTGGCTAAATACAACTGATTGATGTTTTCGACATTCATATTTGTGCTCTAGCAGTGTTAGCCTGTCCTCCCAATGTTTACTTTGACTAAGACCCTACATGCGGTTTAGTGTTGATTTTCTTAGGGAGACTGTTTGTTTGAAACTGCTGTAAAATCTACTGCTGCTAATTCGATTTGTAATGCCACAGTACCTGCTTTCTGATGTAGAGCCTGACCGTGGATGCCATTTCCAACTGGCGCTTTCGTAGCTGGCTTGTCCCTGAGTCCTTTGTGTGGTGTTTCCCACCCTGTGGCTTATCCTTTGTTCCCTTCTATCCTAGGCTCCTCTGCTAACACCCCCCTTCACTTGCTCCACAATCACGGAGTGGAGCTGTTACAGCTGAAGCCCTCAGAGCATGAAAGGTAAGGAGCTGAACTGGACCGCAGCACACTCACCATCTAGTGCTGCTGTGTGTTAGGGGTGTTGGCTCGTTGATGCTGTGCATTGACTGCCCCATCCACCCTGGGACATCCCTAAATTTATTGGGAATCTTGGTCATGTGATCTGATCACATGACACACCTGTTGATTTTCAAAGTACTCGATTTCCCATTAGCAGGTTATATGAACTGTTCACTAGGAGTTATTAGAGAAACCTCTACCTTTTCCACTTCCCCTGTGTCCCTTCTACTCCCTGACACTCTAACCTCCTGTCTTTCTTCTTGTCTTTCTTCTTTTGCCCCTTGTAAAACCCTCAAATATCGCCTCAGTCTATCTGGTCTTAGATGCTGTCCTAGTCAGTCTCGAACCCCCAAACTTTAACTCTGAAGGCAGACATCCTACTGCTATGCCATTCCTGCAGCCTCACTTACTTCCAACATTTCTCTGTTCCTTATAATTAGGGACCCCCCCATCGTATAAATAGCAACTACCCTTTAGCCACCCCCGGCCACCTCCAACTTTCACTCACAAGGTGTATCTCTCACCTATCAGTGAATCCCTCTCCCCACCTTTCCCTAAGCACTCTGCTAAAAGTGCTTACTGCCCTTTCCTCTTGCATTGTCATACCCTACAATACAACATGTTAATATACTTGCTTGAACTCACTTCTATCTTTTTTAGTGGAATCCCACAAACCACTCATCCTGGTCACTTCTCAGAATGTTAACATCTCACTTCCCCACCATCCTCCTCTGAATGCAATTATACCACCACACCACCGTCATCCTCAAAATGGGATGTGGTAGACCTCCCGTGCTCAGCGACAGTGACAATACCTGGGAGCTACACAAGCATTATGGGCTTAAACTATTCATACAAGTCACATACCCAGTGCCCCCAGCTCAACTAAACCTATGCATAGTAAATGCCCCACATGCAAAATCTAAAGGATGCAACTACTCTCGAACACAGGTCCAAAAACAATTAAAACTGCTCACTATAAGACTTGCCTGGTTATTACTTATGCGATTGGGAAGCATCCACCCCAGCCCTGGACCTAGGCCCTTTCAATTTGCACCTTTATTAAAGAAAGGTGCACTAAACATTGCCTCAATGAACATTTGCAGCCTCTTCACTAAGCATGACACCCTGCAGGCCTGGATGGCAGAACATAAACTGGACATCATATATTTTGTAGAAACCTGGTTAACCCCAAGAGTTCCCAACCTGGCCATACAAATAGAGGCTTATACCATGTTTAGACAGGATAGAACCAGCAAATGGGGAGGTGGCTGTGTCATCTATATCAGAATCACCCTCCATGGTTTCCTTCTACCAAGTCCAAGCACTAGTGGTAACTCTCAAAGTCTACCAGTTCAAGTCCTATTAGGTTCTCAAGGGAAATGCCTCTCTCTAATCACTGTTTACATCCCACTTAAAGTGCAGGCTGTGGGCATAAAAGAAACTTTGGACTACCACTCCAGGTTCTGTAGGGACTCTGAGATTGTAATGCTAGGTGACTTCAACATCAACAGGACATCCCCTGAAGTGGCGCATTATATAGATGCCATCACTTCCATGGGGTTGTCTTAGCTTGTTCAAACTCCCACTCGAACGAAATATCACACCGGAACTAGCACTCTACTCAGCTGAGTAATTACCAACCACTCACAATGGATAACAAATTCAATTCAATTCAATTCAGTTCAATTCAGTTCACTTTATTTACCAGGTAAGACAGCTGGGCCAATGCCCTTTTTCAGTATCAACCTGGTGCTTCGAACAATGAAGCAAGACATCAACAATAAAAACATAATACAAAACAAATACAAAATGTTTGAACAATAAACACAATACTAAATACAATTACAAAGACCACAGTACTCCCTGACAGCATAAGTGACCACTCCCCCATCATCTGTACATGGTCTAACAAGACTCCCAACCCCCCCCAAGATGATTGCCACCAGAGTTCTTAGGAAGGGACAACTTGACCCCCTAAAAATCCACTTTAGCCAACAAGATTGGTCGGCTACTTACAATAACAGAGATGTGGACTCAGCATTGGAGCACTCTGTGTGTACCTTCAATGAGTCCTGCAACATCTATGCTCCCATCAAAAAACAAAAAGTGAAGGGTACCAGCAAATCCTGGATTACCCCCTCCCTTACTGAACAAGTGAAGGTTAGGGATAACCTCTGGAGCATACTGTAGCCCAAAGTACAGGTTCCTCTAAAGATGTACAAAATTACAAATTTCCCCGGAATCAATGTACCCAAGCCATTCACATCACAAAGAATCAGTATTTCAATTAAGAATTAAGCACATCCTGGGGGGACAGTTGGACATTTTTGGGGAACACAACAACTTTAACTGGGAAACCCAGTAAATCACCCCCTAATATGCTCAATAACAATGGGCATCTGACCCAGGACCCCAAAGAGATTTCCAACATTTTTATCAAGGCATTCACAGACCTTAGTCAAGTGCTCCCTCCTAAATTCCTCAACCTTTCAAGCAGCTTTGTCCCTGTATACAATGGCCTCATGCCCACAACCCCATCTCCCCCTTTCTGCCTTAAAGTTGTCTCTAAGCATGAGGCCAAAAAGTGCCTCTCAAAGGCCATAAAGAAATCCAGGGCAAGTGGAGACTTGCTCGATCTAAAACTTTTATCCCTCACCCTTGACATGGTAATCCATCCTCTAACCCACATCCTAAACCTGTCTCTGACAGCAGCCAAATTCCCTAAGCTCTGGAAAAAGTCTTTGGTAACTCCCATATTTAAAGGTGGGGATAGAACAAATGTCTCTAACTACTAGCCTATCTTGATACCTCCCCCCCCAAAGCACTCAAGAGGATTGTTGGTGGTCAGCTGGTAGACAGCCTTGATAAGTACCTAAGTACCAGCTCCAGTGCAAGGAACAGCATGGCTTCAGAAAGAAGCATAGCACGACCTCTGCTCCGGTATAATTCACCAGTTACATTCACAATGCTTTTGATTGTGGACATTTGGTTGGTGCTACCTTTATCAACTTAGCAATGGCATTTGATACAGTAAACCATGAGCTCCTACTGCTCCAACTGTCAGTGATCAGTCTCTCCCCAAAATTAGTTGGGTGGCTCAGGAGGTACCTAACTGGTTGTACCCAACAGGTGAAAATCCTTCACTCCCTCTCGAAAAAATGTAATGTCACAACAGGGGCACCCCAAGGCTCAATCTTGGCCCCCCTACTTTTCAGTTTATTCCTTTATAATTTCCCGGAGACCTGTACAGATCGAATTCTCTTTTATGTCGACGATGCAGTCCTGTTCTCAAGTCATGCTAGCCCAACTGCACTTAAAAATCTAATGCAAATAAGCTTCACAGGAGTAAAGTCATGGTTCTAAAACCACAAGCTCTTTCTTAACTACAAGAAGACAAAGACCATGCTCTTTGCCACTCCACAAAATATACACAAAGCCCACCAACTGCTAATCCATAATAACTGTAATAAAGTGTTGGACATGGTTTACACTTTCAAATACCTAGAGATCACCATGGGCTGCTCCCTCTCCGTTTCGTACCACATATACCTGGTCGCAAAGGTTACAAACACCAGGATAGGACTGCTGCACAGACATAAGCAGTGCCTAACTGATGAGGCCCTTAAACATGCAGTGACCAACTCAGTCCTATCAGTCATCGACTACGGACTAGTTGTTTATGGGGCGGCTTCTGATACAGCTGTACAAAAAATTAAGGTTGCGCACAATAAGTCCTGCAGACTGATCCTAGGAGCTCACAGAATAATGTACTCCTGCAAGCTCTACTCATGCACTGGGTGGCTCAATTTGGATAATAGGATACAGTACCAAGTTTGCCTATTAGCCAAGAAGGCCATTTTAGGCCTTTCTACCCCTGGGTGCTCTGCCTCATTCAGCTCAACAATAGCATCAGAAACACAAGAAACATTGGCGATCAAACACTAAAAATACCTTTCAGAAGGACCTCCCAAGGGCAACGCTCCTTCGCTTTTAGGGTACCAAAATGGATGAATGCCATTGGCACTGATCTTTTATCACTTACTGAATTAGGGCAGTTCAAAGCTGAGCTGAGAGCCTACCTTGCTGCTAACAATAAAAGCTGTGACTGTGGGCATTAATCTATCTCCTCCCCCTCCCATGGCCTTTGTTGACCCACCTTTTAAATCCTTGCTCTGCTCTCATGCTAATGATAGTGCTTAACCCCCCTCATCCTAACAAGAGCATTTGACCCCTTGCTTCATAAATCTGTCTCAACCCCATACCCTCTCCTGCTAACTGCACTGCTGACAAGGCTTGTTTCGCTGCTTCTCTCTCACACCCTACCCTGCGGGTGTTGAAATGTTATTCTGGGAAATGTTTTGTTGCATACATTGTTTTGGTTATTTCTAATTTGCTGTAGCCCACCTTCCCCTATTTTATACACCTTGATGTACTGTATGCAATAATTATGTTTATTTATTTGTTGTTTTTTTCACTGTAACATTGTCATTTTTTGGACATTGTCATTTTTTGTTGTCTATGACGTGGAACCTATGCAAATGAGCTTCTAGCTCATAGATATTTTTCAATAAAGGAAAAACGCATGACAGGGTGTGTGTCATGCTGAGATAATGCCATGCCTGGGGGTTTGGGTATGAGGCCACAGGCCGAGTGCATCCAATGCCCCAGGCATGGCATTATCCCAAATGACACACACCCTGGAGTGCATTATTCCTATTATATAATGGCTCGTTGTTATACAGAATAAAAAAAATAATTTTAAAGATGTTTTGGTGTGGAAAAATATTTTTTTGTTTTTAAGAGAAGATGAAACAATCAAATGCTCATCTACATGGGTTCACAGTGAGGCTGAGACTAGACCTGTGGTGTCATGCTGGGATAACGCCATGGGTCCAGCCCCAAACTGACCAATCACATTCCAAGATTCTTTCTTGCCATTGTATAATTCCTAGTATAAATAAATAAATAGATAAAATAAATAAATCCTCTTGATGGAATTAATCTTCCCCCACAAGGACATTGATAGATTTGCCAGCTTCTCAAAGTCACAGCTTATTTCTTTTAAAAGGGGGTCTAGATTAATGCCTTCCATAGTGTGGACTTTTCTAGGTATCTCAGCCCCAGATATGTGATGAAGTCTTCCTTCCAACACCCTTTCTCCAGAAGACAGAAATCTACACAGGACCCACCCCCATCAAACACTTGTGACACCTGAGTTTTCTCCCAGTTAACCGAGAGGCCTGAAGTTTCATTGGAATTGAGTTCTTTTAGTGAATTGCAAAATGTGACAGGGTAAACAATAAATCATCAGTGTATGCAAAAGTCTTGTTGGTTATCTCCCGTTTGAAAGCCCTGAATATCTTTGCTAGAGTGTATATTTCAATTGAGTGGTTCAAGTTCCAAAATGAACAAATACGGGGATAACGTACACCCTTGCCTTCTCCCTCTGAACAGTCTGAAAGAGGGGGGGATTTCCCTATTCATAATTACCTCAGCAAAATGTGCACTATATAATGTTCTAATCCACCTAATGAGATCTTCCCCCACATTATATGCTTTCAGTACCTTAATTAAGTAACTCCATTCTAGAGTGTCAAAAGTCTTAAAAAAATCTATGGATAGTACCGTTTAGAAGCAGTATGCTATTTTGCTCCTCAAAACAACATAAGACGGTAACAGGTACATTTTCCCTTGCAGCAAGTGATGGTAAGCCAATTGAAATTGTTTCTGAGTTCAGATATTTGGGGGTGACACTAGATTATCACCTCAGTTTTCAGGCACATGTTAATCATGTGACTAAACAACTACACAAAAAGCTAGGAGCTCTATATGTAGCAAGACCTTTTCTTACTGATGAGGCTAGAAGGACAATAGTGATGACATGTTTAATGCCCACAGTATATTAGATTATGGTAGTTTAGTTTGGGGAGGTGCTTCTGTAAAATTAGGCAACAAAGAAACACTCTGCATAATTCAATATGTTGATTTGCCCTTAGAGCAAAAGTCAGGGAACATCACTGTAGTCTCTACAACAGACTGGGGTGGTTACCACTCTCCAGTAGAGATATATTACAGATAGCATGTTTTGTTTATAGGACAATTCACCATATGAATACAAATCCAATGTATAATTTTTTTTTACACAATGAATTGCTATGAGACCATTATGTGCTCGGAAGTCAGTTTGTTTGTGTCAATTTGCAAAACCACTAAATTTTAAAAATCGTTTATGTGTCACACTATAAAAATCTGGAATGATGTGCCAGCTGACCTACAAAATGCAATTAGCTCATAGCAGTTTAAGAAGCATTTGAAAAAAAATTATATCAACAGTCTTTATGCACTTGCAAATGAATGTGCAGTTCTTTTATCTCTGATTTTTATCATTTTTATTCTGTTCTTGTATTTTGCTGTACTTTATTGTATTTTTTGCATTTTGGTTTTTAGTTTGTCATAATTCCTTGTTTGTCATAAATGTATCTGAGAGTCTCTGACCCTCACTGGGTCAAGCCTGTAAAAGGGTCATGTGGCCCAGTTGCTTTTACTCGGTTATCAAATAAAATGTAATGAAATGAGAAGTGTCGTTCTGTCAATACCTCGTTAATTTGATTGATTTTAGCGGGGGCGCCTCGGACACTTTAGGTGGGAGTAGGATTGAGGTCATTGGGTGTAGAAGATGCCCCAGAAGTCAATAGGTTCTAGGGAGAGGCCAGACATGTATCCAGAAAGGCTACACTGCCCATCAATCCCCTGAGGGCAGTGCTTTTCAATGCCAGATCAATCAGAAACAAGACCGCAATTATAGCCGACTAGATTTCCTTGGTTGATCTGGCATGTATTACTGAGACCTGTGTGGGTGATGATGCTGGTCCTGTGTTAGAGGCCACCGTCCCCTCTGGATATTCGGTGGTGCACTGCCCCAGAGTGAAACACGGGGGGGGGGGGGGGGGGAGTGGCAATCTGTTTTAGATCTGAACTTGGCTTCACTGTGCATCAAGTGGGAAGGCCAAGTTCCTTTGAATGTGTGGCTGTACATGGGGGTCCAGGCGCAGGTTGCAGGATTCTCCTGATTTATCGCCCCCTTGGGATGGTGAGAGAATTCCTGCAGGAGGTAGCCGACTTCATCGTCGGTAAGACGTTGGAGTCCCCCAGATGTTTAGTTCTGGAGGACTTCAATTTCTGGGCTGACGATAAATCTTCTAGGCTAGGTTACAACCTCCTCCAGTTGATGTAATCTCTGGGCCTGTTACAAGAAGTTTCTTCCGTGACTCACCAGGGCAGTCACATGTTGGACATGGTCTTCTTGCTTGGGCATGAGATTAGTAATCTCAAGACTGATCAAGTCATTTGATCCAATCATTGCACAGTGGAGTTCTCATTCAGGGCCCCCCTGAGAGCCCTCCCCCGTCAGGATGGTAAGGTACAGCCCTTTGAGGGGTTTGACCCCAGAGGGATTTCTGGTGGCAACAAGTCTATCCAGTGTGTGTAGTTCATGAATAGGGGGTGTGGGCAAGACTTTTGTCACCTATAATTGGGCGATGTTGGCTGCGTTTGACTCTATTGCACCAATCCATGTAGGACCCAAATCCTCTCACTTGAGGTCCCTGTGGTTTGATGTGGAGCTCAAGGTGATGGACAGACTGGCCCTGCACTCTCATTATGCTGAGTATCAGGGGGCAAGCACCCATAAGAAGGCAGAGTTCCTGTCCAGGGAGATTGCTGCCGGGAAGAACCAACCAATTGTGCTCTTTTGGACTGTGGACAGGTTACTAAACCCAGCCTGTCTGCAGCCAAAAAAAAAGCTAAAAAAAGCTTGATTACTGCAATGCGCTCTACTTCTGGGTCTCAGGAGATACCCTTCTCAGGCTGCAACTAGTGCAGAACACAGTTGCCAGGTTGTTGGCAGGGCAGTCTAAATACTGCCACATCACCCCAGGGCTGCACGAACTGCATTGGCTGCCTATCAGGTAGAGGATCCTCTTTAAGGTGGGCTTGCTCACCTTTAAGGCCCTACATGGGCTGGGCCCTGGATACTTAACTAACCTTCTAACACCCACTGCCTCGGGTCCGCTCCCTCTGTTCTTCCTCTAGGGTCCTCCTTGCAGTTTCCAGGGTGAGACTTAAGACAGGCAGTGAAAGAGCATTTAGTGTCGCTGGTCCCGTCCTGTGGAACTTGCTGCCTCTATCTGTAAGGGAGGCCCCTTCAGTTGAAGTGTTCAAGGCCCACCTCATGACCCTCCTGTTTGGTCAAGCTTTCCCCAGACACTGTCTATTAGTATTTATTTCTGGGATAGCCTCTTTAATTACTATTATTATTTTAAACTGTTTTTATTATTCAGACTATTTATTAGTGTTTTGTTTGTACGTGCTGCATTTTATGAATAGTGTGTATTTATTTGTACAGTGCCCAGAGCCTCTAGGATTGGGTGCCTTGAAAAATAAACTTTGCCTTGTCTTGCCCAATTTTCTCAATTTTAATTTTCTGCATTTTTTACATTGTCTGCTTTTTTAAAGAATACAGTTGTTAAAGTTACGTTGCCACATATCAGTACCATAATCATGTAATTTGGATAACCCTGGGATGTGATTTTACCTTAGAAATGAGTAAGGATCTGTCTGTGGCTAGATTTTCGACCAGACACTATGGCATTCCATGGGGACAGTGCTGTAGCAGGGCAGAGGCAGAAAGTGGACTCCATGAATTTAATTTCTTCTCCAGAGGGACATAGCAAAGATGACTTGCAGGAAATTAAGCAAATCCTGGCCAAGATCCAAATTGATATCACAGACATGAAAAGTGTTGAAATGAAAGGAAAGGTAAAGTTGAGTCATTAGAAAATAGAATGGGGTCAGTGGAAGACACTTTGACCCAGATATTCAGACTGCACCAGGCAGTGTTGGAAACCTGGGCGCAGCGCAACGGGGATGTGCCGGGGCCAGGACCAGGTGATATTCAATGGTGATGTGCCATGGCACAGCACCATTGAATACGGCATGCACTGAACGTGGTGCAGTGGCACTGCACTGGTACAAGCCACAGATAGGGAGCACGGAGATGCACCAGCACAAGTGCAGTTGCACTAGGTGCATCACCCATGATATATATATTTTTTTGTCTTTGGTAACCGGGTAAGGGTATTCAGCGGGGGCATGCAAATGAGGCCATAATATATGCAAGGTGCAAATGGGGCCATTTGCATGCCATTATGGCCCCATTTGCATACCTTGCACAGGGCAACCTGGCGCCCTGCACCGCATAATGTGTGCAGTGGGGATCCTGGGGCATCGATGACAGTAGATTTACAACATAACTGCCCATGGTAGTCTAGTGGTCCCCCCTCCCTTCTGAATCCCTGATTCCCCAATGAATGTAAAAAAAGAAGACCATCCCTGGTGGTCTAGTGGTTCCCACCACAATCCCAGTACTTCTCCATCAAAAACATCCCTGGTGATCCAGTGGCACCCCCACCCATCCCACCCACACAGAACCCCTTGCCTTCCCGCTCCCCCATCATTGGCGGGTGGCAGCAACATGCCTGCATACTGCCCAGCTGCCCTTTGAGCCCTCCTATGCAGCGCACTGCAGGGTTGCACCACCATATGTGCCACACATCCTGGACTGAATATCGGGATGTGCCGCATATGCATGGGCACGCCCCCTGCATCTGTGCCACATACAATTACATTGTGCCCTGGTGCATTGGGATTTGTGCTGCACCTGGCAGCCATTTCAATATCCCACTGGGGCGCAAAGTGGGGTTGCACCAATGCAACTCTGTTGACTCAGGCGCAACCCCTTTGAGTATACGGACTTTTATGTTTTACAGAAAATACCTTGGAAATACACAACAAACAAATCACTTTCCTTTTGAATAAAACTGAGGATTTAGGGAACCATGGGAGGAGAAATAATTTGAGAATTGTGGGCCTTCCTGAAGGGGTGGAAGGCAATGATATGCCCACATTTATTCAGCATTTTCTACCAGATATCCTCAAAAAGCAATGGCAATGGCTCCTCGATGTGGAGGGGGCACACAGATCTTTAGCCCACCCGCCACCCCAGGTGGCAGACCTCATCCAGTGATTGTATACTTCCTGAGATTTACCACAAAAGAGGAGATATTACAGTTGGCCAGGGGGAGGGGAGAGTTAAATTGGAGTGGGAATAACATTTTTATTTATCAAGACTTTGCTATAGAAACTGTGAATAAAAGGAAATAATTCTCAGAGGTTAAGATAACTATCCACAAAAAAGGCTGAAATTACTTCATGAAATTCCTAGCTTCACTCATGATTTCCTACGAAGGGGGTCAGAGTATTGTGTGTGACTGTCCAGGAAAAGTATGGAAAATATTAGCTACTGGAGGTGGGGAATCATCGGATGGTGCACATAAGTCAGTTGTCAAATCAGAATCCTTAGAACGTTCACAGTGGCAGCCACAGGCATTGCCAGCTATTTCCAGAAATGTCTGTGATATTTCTGGAGAAATCTCCTGCTTTCTGCATTTCCACAGTAGAGGCAGCAGAGAGAAACTCTTTAGAAATTTTGCGAAATATTTGGAAATAGCTGTCAATGTCTGTGGCTACTACTGTATGCACTGTTCCCACAGCCCCAGCTCTAGTCTCTAGGCCTCAGCCAATGGGCACTTCTGCACCTGTTCATACTCCAGATAGCAAGCCTAACCCAGCAAATTTCAAGAAACAAGAGAAGATCACTGAAATCCCCAAGATGCCCCCACCGAGGATCTCTACCCCCACCTACACTGCTTCTGGGATACCTTCAGATTGGGGTTCGAAACAAGTGAAGAAAACCAAGTCCGGCCATAAGAGCTACTTGCCTTGTAGGGTGCAGCACTCCAGGACCTGCTTTTGCAGCAGGAGTAGAGAAGACCGACACTCTCCCAGCATGAATCCTCAGAAGATTTAGACAGTCATGATGATAGACTTTTAGAGCTGGAAGATGATGTGCTGATACAAATGTTTCCTGACCAAGTTGGTTGATTTTCTGCGACTCTCCTCTGAGAGTTGGTAAGTTGAGTGTAATACCGCGACTGCTCCTCAAATCTCACAGAGTTTCAGTGAATGCAGTTCCGGTTGCCCTGAGCATCCGATTAAATTGTGTTGGGCTTCCGGAGCTTCAGCACTACGTACTCTTGTTTTTTTTTTTACCTTCTCTAGTGTGTTTCTACATTGGTGATGTTGATAAATTTATTGTTTAAAGTAACTATTCCTTTTTACCGTGATGCCGTGAAACGTTCCAATAGGGCCAAAATAAAAAGGGATTCATGACACTCAGAAAAAGAGTCAAACTGCAGGAGTGGTGAGTACTGCTCAAATAAAAAACAAACTTCTGCAGCTGAACAGGAGAAAGGAGTAAGAGGAGGGGGGATCTGAGGGGCAATGAATGTCATATTAGGAGAAAGGAAGGAATTTGAATAAGATATTTTCACAAATGGTTTATGATATCTTGCACCGTGTAGTCTTCCACCTATTAATTACACAGGATTGATGCTTTGTTCATATGCAATTCAAGACAGCATGCTCCTGAGTTGGTCTCAGGAATTTTGATTTGGTGCTTCTGCTAAATCAGACCATCTGGGGGCTTCTACTACAGTGGATCTGTATTGAATTATCTCTTTCTCTTTTATGGATTAGTTTGCTCTTCTACTGTTTAGTTCATTTTTCTCCTTATAAAATTACTTCATTTGCTATGGCTGATTAAATGTAATGAGATGTGCCTCTCCTCTTTGAGTCCCTTTGTGATCATTGGTATTGAATTTGGCAAGGTGCTTATAACCCAGTGCCGGTTGGTGGTGTTTGAGCGGAGAAAAACAACAGGTAAGTAGCAGCCAGTGGTCTGCAGGCCTTAACAGTGTAATAATCAATATGAGTTAAGATTTATGGGTGGAGTTAAATATTTTCCCTAAGTTAATCTAGGAAAGCTATGGTTCAAGCCATGCAATGCCCCCCTTAAGTTGAAGGAAGAATCTGGGCACTTGGGTGGCATGTACTGAAGTCTGGTTATGTGTAGTAAGAGGAGCAACTTGATTTTACATAATATGGTTCAGGGTTATCCCAATTACACTGTAAATCACTGAGTCTGTTCTGTATCTACTCTGTATCACCCCCCCTTTTTTTAAATCCTTGTTTCTGGCTCTGTCATTCTTCTAGACCTCTGATTCACTCTCGATAGTAAGCAGTTTGTCTGGATCCTGATTGATGCATTTCATTAAATTACGGTAACAGACTCACTTGAAGTTTCTTCTACTGTTACCTACTTAAAGGTGCGTTCCTGCTGGTGCATTGATGTTTATCAGAGCAACGACTTTTATGCCAAGTGCATTGGTGTATCTTTGGCTTTTTTCCCTTCCCAGGTTTAATTATTTGTTCACATTTATCATTTACACTTTTTTAAATTTACTGTTTTGTATATTCAGTTGTTAGGTTAATTTTACTATTATTTGCAGTATTATTGCAATTAGTATACTTATCTGGACTATTATGTGCTCTATTTCTGGTGAACTAATCATAATGGCTGCTGCAAATCTCTGCATTGCCTCTGGGAATGTAAAGGGCTTAGGGAACTCCCATTAAGAGGAAAAAAGTCCTTAATTATCTCCAAAAGGAAAAAGTTGACACTGCCTTTCTTCAGGAGACACACCTTCTACCTGAAGTAGCAGCCAAGTTGGCTAGGGCTTGGGAGGGGCTAACTGAATTTAGCAGTTTCTCCTCTAAAAAAGGGGCAAGTCATTTTTATTTTGGAAGGGGATCCTGTTTATAAAGAGCAATCATATAGCGGATCCAGAAGGATGCTTTCAGATCTTGGAAGGTTTGCTTCATAGGAAACAAGTGATTATATGTAATATTTATGCCCCTAATAAATACCAAAGTCATTTTTTTCAATGACATTGCTATTCAGCTAAGTTCTTATTTGAATTCTGACATCATGGGATTTCAACGAAGTGCTAGATCCCTTTCTGGATAGATCAAACTTCCATATCCTGTGCACAATGTGGAATCCCAGAAGAGCTGTTGTTAACTTAAAAGAGGACTTGGGATTGGTACATGTGTGGAGAACACTTCATCCTGATGGGAGGGATTATTCCTTCTATTCTGCTAGACATTGTTTATACATCAGGATAGACTACTTGCTGGTTTCAAAAGTTTTGAATTCCATTTTGACCTCGGTGGACATAAGGAGTTGTGTAATCTCAGACCATGGTATGGTAACTGCCCACGTTAACATCAGTAGGGATTTCTGTGTAGATAGGCATTGGAAGTTTAATACTTCCCTTCTACAAGACCAAACCTTTATGGAATATGTAGAGGGGGTTGTGTCAGCATATTTTGAGGAAAATGATGGCTAAACATCTTATGCAAACCTATGGCATGCCTTTAAGGCATATCTCAGGGGAAGAATAATTTCATTTGCAACAAACAAAAAAAAAGCAGCGCTTAAGGATTTGGCAGAGAAAGAAAAAAACTCAGATATATACAGTTAGAATTCAAACAAGGGAAAAATAGGTCCCAGACAAGGCTTCATGAAATTATGATGCTTAAATTTGAAATTAACAAGGTATTCTCTGTGAAAGCTGAGTTTGCCTTGACAATTACTAAACAGAAGTTCGGGGAAGTAGGGAAGAAATCAGACAAATTATTGATGTACAGACTCAAGAAAAGAGTTAATCAAAATCTGATTGCTGGGACAAAAGACAAACAAGCTAACATAAAAGTAATGAATTAAGACATTAATAAAGTCTTTTCAGAATCTTATGAAGAGTTAAACACCAGCTTGGTCTCTGCAGAGAATGTTTTGATACTGAATATCTTGAGCACTGCAAAGTTACCACATTTATCAGAAGAAGATAAAGGTGTCTTGAATAGGCCAATGATGGCTGAGGAGATTTCTCAAGTTGTTAAAGACTCTCCCAGTAACAAGGCTCCTTGCCCAGATGGTATACAGCAAAACCCTGTCTATCTGAACCCCTCAAATCTGAATCCTTCAGTTATCCAAATGTGAACCATGTCCCCATGTCCGTCGTACAAAACCTTATCTTGTTGTGCCAGCAAATGTTGCTGCTTGAGCTGTGCTGATTACCACTTAGCACTTAATAAGATGCTAACTTAGAACACATGGGGAACTATATAAGGTTATGGGCCCTCTAATTCCCAAGTATCTATGTAAAATATTCTCAGAAGCCTACCAGGGGGAGAAACTGCCTGGGTCACTCAGTAGGGTTTACATCACACTGATACATAAAAAAAGAAAAATACCCCTTGATCTGTGAGAGATATAGGCCAATATCACTGCTGAATGGGAGATTACAAGATCCTAGCTAAGGTTTTATCCCTTAGAATCAGAAATCTGGTTTCAAAAATAGTAGGTGGGGAGCAGGCAGGGTTTGTCCCATGTAGGTCAGATATGGGAAATGTTAGGCATTTCCTTAACACAATTTAATGATATCTTTAATTAGTTGTTGACATGAGCTTCTAGCTGATTTTTGTTATTCCCAGCTACTTTCCCAATTATTTTTCTTTGCCACTTTCCACAGTTTGCTTTTAATCCCCCAGCTTTTGAGAACTTTACCGTTTATCTAGGGTATGCTGTTTTGTCGACATTTCATACTACAAATTGGGGTCTGAACATCACAAACTTTTAGAAATACAAAAATTAAACAAAGATACAGCATCATCAGTATCTGGGATTAAGTCCAAACAACTCCAGTTAAGCTTACTTAAATATCTCAGGAACGTTTGGTTATTAAAATGCCTGAAAGGTCAAAATTGAAAAATAGGGAGTTCATCAGCATCTGGCGGCCAGTCTAAGCAAATTTCATACCCTGTCTCACAATGATCCCCTAATAATGGTGGTTCCACTCCTTTTTCAAGCACTTTGTATTCCTTAGATGTGAAAATCAAATCAATTAGGCTTCTGGTGTCCCCCTTGATTACTAATCCTGGCATGCTCATTAATTAATTGATCCATATTCAGTATGCTAAAAGTATCCATTAACTTTACTCCATTATGGCCACACCAGTGTGCATTAAAATCCCCCAAATAAACCTAATGGAACCATTCTGCTGCATTATCCTAATAACTGGCCAATTCTTCATAAACTGTGGTATTTATGTGCAGAGAAGAGTAAATTGTATAATTTGTGAACCCCCATTTCTTAATTCCCAACAGACCCTCAATGTCCTTAATAGAAAAATAGCACTTTTAACTATTAAAGGGGTTAATTCTTCCCTAACACATTTAAAACAGCCCATCATTCTATGTTGATCATTCTAGTGCAAGCTATCCACCTGTATTGCTGTTTCAGTGTCCTGTACTGTGTCAACAAGCCAAATGTCTATTAAACCTAATAAGGTTGGTTTCTTCTCTCTACACCATATTTGTATTTCTTCTACTTTTGGCAAAAGTCTACAAGCATGTGTGTGAACATATTTTATCTTATTTATTCCATGTGACCCATAAATCATCTAGACATCTCAACACATTTTATTTATGTTTTGTCTTTCCACAATTAGAATAACTCAATATTATAGTGCCAAAACCCTTACTCCTCTGTTTTTCCCAAAAAACTGTTGCATGTCTCAAATAAGCATTTACCAATATATTGCTGGACCTTGTGTTTCTCTCCTTCTCCACTTAACTTTATGTATAACATATCTATTGTCATATTATGGTATTAATTTCAGACAAATACAGTGCTTCAACAAAGTTGTTTACAAGTACTATATAAAAACAATTTCTGGCTCCTGGCACTATTCCATGAGCTGGCAAAATTTGTTTTGCATATCCTCCTCCTCCCTAGCAAACCCCAGCATACATTAAATAGGCTGGCTCCCCTGCTTATCTCTGAGCCCAGATTTAGGGGTAAGATAAATATAAAATGGAAGGCTAACACAGATGTGTCCCCTTTCCAACTCCTCCTACGTATACTGCTTCAGTCATCACAGGCTCCTGGCACTATGCTAGGAGCTGGCACCATCTTTATTACCATCTGTACCTACCTAGTCCACCCCTGAAGATCCCCAAATACCTTTTGTAAAGTAGTTGTACCCACTTTGACTCCTGATCCATGACTGGGGGGGGGGTTGAAAACCAAAAACCAAGCTAGATCTGTCACCCAAAATAATTAGTCCATGTCATTTATCAATTCAAGTAAAAAGAGACGGAGAAGCAAGGCTGTTGACATCATAGATGTTGGCAGCAGACTTATTTGTCATTCTATCTGGTTTCATTGGTGATGTAGACTGCTCCATCCTTCTCTCCCTCCATAACTCCTAGGTGCCCACTTCCTGCAACAATGAAAGGAAGTGGTGCACACCATGGGTTAGAGAGTGGGTGAATGAGATTCCTGATTTTTTGAACTTCAGCTGCTCCTACAAACCAAGGACTGGAGGTCATTACATGCCCCACTTATAAAATAAAAGAATATTTGGGGTCTTGAAAGTGGAACCTATGGAGGGGATTGTGAATCAAGATGGTGCCAATTTCTAAAAATGTGTATTTGGAAAGATTGGCAAGTGAGCTACAATTGATAATTGTGTGTGGAGTGTGACTGTGCTCACCTTGGCTGTCAAAGTATGTTATCCCCTCATTTACATTGGAAGCTAACAATATTAAGGCTAACCTGAATATTTTTCACTTGTTCAAGAGCAAATCTCAGTCCCAATTCATGTGAAGACCTCACACATCTAATGGATGTGAGTTTAGGTGTATGAGAATAAATAAACAAGAAAAATGTTTTCTATATCATAGGTTAACAAAGTTCAATGCAGTTACATTTATTTGAGCACTGTAGACAGAACATACATTTTATAGGCAATTAGCTAGTAACAAACAGTTTCCTTTAAATACATTGCAATGAATATTCTGTCACTTCAAGCAGTTACATTGCTGTCACACGTCATGATGTTCCCATTTGCTACAAGGGTCAGTGGCAATGATGGGTATTTGTGACCCATGCTGTTACACATTATTGGGCATGGCAAGGGTGTCAGCACTGGATCTTATCATGGCAGAAGATCTCCACATCAAGTATTGCTGTCACATGAGCTTCTGCATTGTGTATGGCTATCTCTTCACCAGACGTCTATGATCATGGAGTTTCCCATGCCTCTATGCCACAGAATCAGCCATTAGTGCTGCCAGCAATAGTATCTGACTGCCCTTTCTGCTGTTTTCCATATCCACCAGTACTATCTAATCTGGCTAGCCACAGCAGATATATCCATGTTGCTCCATGCAGAGTTTTCCATCTCCTTATATGGTGGGGCACTGACAACAGTCCAGAGCCACCCACCCAGCATAGCACCAGCAACTCCAGTGCTCACCTCTACTGTCGAGCCTCTACTCAGTGGCAGCCAAGAGCTGGAGAGGTCTACATATCCAATCTATGAGAGGAGAGCTGCCTGAGGACCACTCTATTCACTCCCAGACCTCCCCACTGGTAACTCATTCCTGAACGTGGGTCACCAATATGGTGAGAGGTAAGGCGTCTGGTGCCTTAGCCCTCTGTACCACTGGGACAGCTGTTTTTGAAATTTTAATCTACAGTATATTTCACATCTTAAATAACTACTGTACAGGACCACATGATAGAAGGAAGGCAGGTCACATAATCTTTTCTATAGGGTGGTTTGGTATTGTTTGGGCATGGCTTGCAGAAACAGAAATAAGCGCTAAATATACTGCTTTCATGTTTTTATTTTTTTATTTGTTAATCTATATTCCCATTCTCATGCTGTTAGTGCCTGTCTCCCACAGAGGCTCCAAGGCACACCATAACCATCAACGCCTCTCTCCTGATCTCACTTGCATACATAGCACTCTGGATTTCACCCCAGATGGGTCGGGTGGGGGCAATACCCCATACAGCATCCATCATCAGGTGATGGAGAAGTGGGACCTTTATATACTGGGGTCCATCATTCACAGAAAGCCAGGTCATTTTCACATTTTCTCTCTGCTAAGAAGCCAGCCCTACAGGCACTAAGTGTATGCATGTACACAAAGTGTGTGGATGCAGATTGTGGCTAGCAATCTCCCACCCATAGGTGCACCCTGCCTTTAGTGTTACCAGTAGTTCCCAAGGTGGTCCTATAATTGTGGCAGAGACACATATCATCCATCCCCAGAGAGTGAGAGCATCCTCTCAGATGATCAGTCCCTCTCCCTCCAGTTTGCCCCTAGCAACCAGGATCCACTTCCAAACTCCAGTTACCAGCACCACAAAAGGTAGCCCTACCACTGTGCTTGCTGGCTGGCCTAATACATACTTCTTTAATTTATGTGCAGTATCTATTCACAAACCCTTGACAACTGTTACCAATGACTAATTTAACAAATTTGATTTCTTAGCATTGCTTTCAGTGTTTTGATACTGACTATATCAAAGTTTCTGAATCATTATCATCATGTTGCAGTTTCTTTGGGGATGTAAAAATGTTAAGCTTTTCCAGTTTCCTGCTTTAAATATGGAGGGAAGGGCCTGAGCACAAACATTGATTTAAAAAAAATAGAAAAGCTGTTTTGCATTCTTTCAACATAACTTGTGCAGAGTGTTGTAGCCCACTACAAATGATTTAACTGCAAATCTAGTAACATACTGGCAATTGAATTGGTTTTGATTTACTGTCTCTGTACATCTGTACTGCGGGACACAGGCTAGGAGCCAAGAACCAAAAACAATTTGTTTGTACTGCTCTCCAATAGTACATTTTAAGCCAATTGAATTTATTTTTATTTGATTCTGCTTTTCCCAATTTCTTCTTTTGTAGGTACATAACTGCTCAGAGGACTACATCCTACAATACACTCTATACATGGCTATAATTTTAGCTCTGAAAAGATTTTTTTATTCAGTACAATAATATCTGCACATCGATAATGATAGGGGAGATGCTAGGGGTCAAACCACCAATAATCCTCTTTTCTTTTAGTATACCAGTAAATAAATGTGATTGGCAGGGATTTGATTGATTGATTGATTGATTGATTTATTGCTTCATCCTTTCTTTCTGTCTCTCTCTCTCTCTCCCCTAATGCAGTATCAGAGAAAATATTTGTAGAGTGCCATGCTAGTAAGAAACAGAATGAACAATGTGTTTCATCTAGCAATGATGGGCAGCATTTTTACAGCTCATGACACAGGCGCAAGTTGTTGTTTCAAACACAGCCTGATTCGTGGGAAATACGTAAAAAGCTATTTTCAAATGTTTTGATACATTTGCAACATGTTCCCCTTACAACACAAAAATGATGCAGACATCATTTAGAAGCATGCATCATTTTTGGAATGTATCTCATGTCGAGACACTTGCAACATAAACCGAGACCACATTTTCTGTGGTCTAACAATCAGTCATAAAGGTGCAAGTGAAAGGAAAATGGGGACAGCCATCCACACAGGTGTGGTCTATAGACCACCAGTCCAGGAGGAAGAAACAGATAGGGAGCTGATGCTAGCCATCCAAAGGATGGCAGACAAGGGTGAGGTAGTACTGGTTGGAGACTTCAATATTCCAGATGTGGACTGGAGCATCCCAGCAGCAGCATCAACTAGGAGCAGATTTATCCTGGATTCCCTTCAGGGTGCCTTCCTAAAGCAACTGGTCATAGAACCAACTCAGCAGAAGGCAATACTGGATCTTGTGCTCACAAACAGGGACAGTGTAATGGGGTAACAGTGGGGGAGCACCTGGGGAACAGTGACCACCAGTCATTGTGGTTTGAAATCACAGAAAGAGCAGAACCAAACCACACAAAAACACGTATCCTGGATTTTAGGGGGCAGACTTTGGGAAAATGGGAGATACTTGAAAGAGGCATTAAGGGGAATGGGACAGGAATCAGGGGTTGAGGAACAGTGGGCAGTATTTAAAATGGGGATTACAAGAACAACAGAATTATGCATTAAGCAGGTTAGCAAGAGGAAAAGGAAGAGGAGACCATTATGGTATTCCAAAGAGGTAGCAAAGAAAGTGAAAGCCAGAAAGATTGCATTCAGGCAATACAAAAAGTCACAGGCAGAAGGGGATAGGGAGAAGTACCAGGAGAAGCAAAGGGAGGCAGGGAGGTCAGTAAGGGAAGCCAAAGCTCAGACAGAAGAACACATTGCAAAATCAGTGGGTAGAGGGGACAAAACCTTTTACAGGTACATAAGTGAAAAAAGAAAGACAAAGGGAGGGATAGGGAGACTGAAGGGGGAGGATGGGGGCCGCGTGGAGGATGACAACAGTAAAGCTGACATACTGAACAGGTATTTCTGCTCAGTCTTTACTAAGGAAGGAGAGGTAATGGGTCTGAAGGAGTACAAGGGATGAGAATGGTGCAGAAATGGACACAAGTCCCTTTACACGAGAAAGGGTCCTGAAGGAACTGGAAGTACAAGAGTTGATAAAGCAATGGCCAGATGGGTGCACCCCAGGGTCCTTAAAGAACCAGAGATGTGGTGGTTGAACCTCTGGCTATCCTGTTTAGCTGATCACTGGAAACAGGGAGGTACCCAAAGACTGGAGGACAGCAGATGTAGTCCCCTTATACAAAAGTGGGAACAAGAGGAAGCGGGAACTACAGACCAGTCAGCCTCACCTCGGTAGTGGGAATATCATGGAAGCACTACTGAAGGAGAGATTGGTGGAACATCTGGTTGTCAATGGACTACAGGACTCAAGGCAGCATGGTTTCACCAGGGGAGGTCATGTCAGACCAACCTGGTTGAATTTTGACTGGGTGACTAGGGAGGTGGATCGGGAGGGCAGTGGACATGGCCTATCTGGACTTCAGCAAGGCCTTTGACACTGTGCCACATAGAAGACTATTACACAAACTGGGGAATATGGGTGTGGGCAGGACAGTAGTGTGGCGGGTAGGTAACTGGCTGGGTGGCAGGACACAGAGGGTGGTGGTAAATGGCTGTCACTTCACAGAGGGAAGAGTGACCAGTGGGGTACCACAGGGATCAGTACTAGGACTGGTTCTATTCAACATCTTCATCAGTGACATTACGTAGAACCTAGAAGGCAGAATTTCACTGTTCGCTGATGACACAAAGCTCTGTAACAGAGTAGACACACCAGAGGGTGTAGACAGAATCAGAAGGACCTGCAGAAACTTGAAGAATGGTCAGGGTTTGGCAGTTGAAATTCAATGCAAAGAAGTGCAAGATAATGCATATGGGGCACAAAACCCTGGCACAATATATCAGTTGGAGGGTGAGGATATAGCATGCACCAAGCAGGAAAGAGATCTTGGGGTTATCATCTCTGATGACCTCAAGGTAGGAAACAGTGTGACAAAGCAGGTAAAGCAAATAGGATGCTGGGATGTATAGGCAGGGGCATCACCAGCAGGAAAAGGGAGGTCATAATTCCTCTATACAAGACAGTAGTGAGGCCCCACCTGGAGTACAGTGTACAGTTCTGGAGACCATACCTACGTAGGACATAGACAGGGTAGAGAAGGTTCAGAGGAGGGCAACAAAGATGGTGCATGGATTGCATCACAAGTCCTATGAAGAAAGGTTGAAGGAACTGAACATGTACTCCTGGAGGAGAGGAGGGAGAGAGGATATGATAGAGACATACAAGTATCTTACAGGGAGGAACAGGGTTCAGGAATACACTATTTTAAGTAGAGGATGTTCCAAGACTAGAGGCATGGGATGAAGTTGGAGGAGGATGATTCAGAGGAAGCGTGAGAAGAATTTCTTCACAGAATGGGTGGTGGACAAGTGGAACACCCTGCCAGAGGAAGTGGTGGGGACTGAAACAATCACGGGATTTAAGAATGCATGGGATAGACATAAAGGAATTCTGGAGGTCAGGGGTAAGGGGCAACAGACTTCTAGGAAAACATAAACTGAACTTACGAGCTCAAATGGGCAGACTGGGTGGGACATAGGCCCTTATCTGCCGACACTGTCTATGTATCTATGTATGTAAGTGTGTGAAAATTGGGCTGCAAGTCTTACAGCATCCGGGCTATCTTTACTAGGTAAATAATTGGTGAATATACTGTATAGAAGATTTTTTGAAACTTATGAAGTTTCGACACAAGGTACTGTACGTTTAGTAGTCAAAGCTAAAATTACTTTCAGCAGGCTTTCAGTTACAGAACTAGCCTACTATAAGAAATCCAAGTAAAACAAATAGCAAAGGTATTACTAAACATTATCATTTAGACTGCATCTGGGTGTCCTGACAGCATACAGAATTAATGGATTATTCTGCTGGTGTAAACCATGCTAGCATTTCTTGCACCTGCTGTATCAGTATATTGCATTATCATAAACCCCTAATTATTTAATTTCTCCCAGTATCCCAGCATGCCCCTACATCTTTACTCTAGATCACAACTGGAAAATAAGATTCTGTTGATCTCTATTGACTTCTGAATATTAATTATAAAGAAATGAATTCTTATGCAGCTTAACCCACACAACAGCTTTGTGTGGTTAAAAGTTGCCATACACTTAGGATAGAGTGAATATACATAGGTACTGCATTAAAAATAGTAACAGACATATCAGTTAGTGCACAGTTCACTAGTGACATTCATACATTGAGTGTGCAAATAGGGGAAGGGAGTGGATGAAACAGGCGGTGTTATTAATCAATCTGCTATGCCTAGCACCATCAATAATGCCATCTGCTCCACCATCTGCTTCCCTGCACTGAAAGTATAAATGGAAGTATCTTGCACAATGGATTAAAGGGAATATTTTCCAGTGTACATTTTACAGATATCTGAACACCATGATTTAGCCATTTAAGATAAAAGGCTAGTGCTACCAGTACCTATAAATAGTGTTTAATAAACTTTCTACAATCCTCCCCTCCACTAGCTCAAACCACTGTGCCATCTTAGCTAAATGCAGTCAGACATTGTTGCTTCTGATGATGTCCATGCCCGACCACCTGGTGAGAGCATTGGTGTATAGACAATACTAGGCATCCATATGTTTTAGTGCAAAAATGCACTTACTACAGCTGTAGGTCTGAAATATTAAAGAGAATGATTCCTGTTATTTTTTAAAATTCCCCTCAAAGCTAGAGGAAGCTCCCTTACCTCCATGGGAGCACCTCTGTAGGAAAAAGAGCCTCAGAAAGGTTCTTGTTAGTTGAACCCTGGCTTCAGTTTCAACAAATGGCCACTTAAACATCTAAAAATTGTGCTTTAATGTCCCACTCAATACACTTCAATGGTGTGCACCCCCACACTCTCCCTATTGCCACATCAGAAAATGTGGCATGTCCAGTAACAGGGAAGTGGAAAAGGATCACACTGCTAGCCCTTTGGAAGCAATTTATGATCCCTTCCCTCGGGAAGGGGGTATTTATAAAGGCTGTATTTCCAACAGAGGAGCTCCCACAGAGGTAAGAGAGCTTCCTCTTGATTTTGTACAGCACTGAGAAAGGTGCTCTTTAAATGCTCACATACTGCAATTATTTTTTCTAAATTTCATTTCCAGGGTCCACTGTTAGCGTAATTTATTTCTGCCCATTTACACAAAGCTTACTGCCAACACAGCTCACTGCTGTCATTGCAGCTTCTCAGATATATGCAGATGGTATCCTGTGATGTGGACTAGCTGCAAGTGAGCACATACCAAAATGGCAACCCACTTGCAGTGCAAGAAGGACAGGGAGAGGGAGTGAGGAAGGCAACTGGATGGGGAGGTTTGCACATATAACGACAGGACGTCGCTACATGTATACGCACGTGGGACGAGTGAGCATGATGGAAGGGAGGGAGGGTTGGCCTGGCATGGTTGGTGTGGGGCTGCTGAGCTGGCCCTATAGCATGATGGGTGGGTGGCAGTCTAAAGCTTCGAGGATTCTGGGTTCAGGTCCGGGCACGGCTACATTTTTGTGGGCCCGGCCCAAAATGTATTTTTATCCAGAATTTGCACCCTTCTACATGCACCCCCCTGGAGTTAAGAATCCTTTAGTAGGGGGGTGCAGGAGGTGCAGCCCCCACATTAACATTTAAAATCTAAGTCTCTGGCACGGTTTTTCTGTGTGTCAGGGGTGTACCCTCACCATAATGACAGCTGCCTTTTGGCAATCACTATTATGACATAGAACCCATGCAGCCATCATCACACGGAAGTAAGCTTGCATGCCAGAATTACAGATAGGCATCTAGCCAGGGCTCCAGAACAATTAATGTGAATGGGGGAAATATGTAACCTAAACTCAACATGCCCTTGTAAATGACACCTAAAGAACCATCTAGAATGTGATGGGAAATGAAAATGAGCATGGGATAAGTTAATTTGGTGGTTTTAAACTAATTACCATGAGCTAACATCTGTGACGTATGCTCACAGCAATCAATTTAAAACAGTCAAATTAATTGATCCCATGCTTGTTTTTACCTCCCATCACACTGTAACAGGTTTTGTAGGCATGAGAAAGTTGGACTATGTTCATATTTTTCCCCTTTCACATTAGTAGTGCTGCATTCCTGGCTACCTATCTGTAATCTGGGCATGCACGCTCACTTCAAAGTGGCAAAGGCATATAATTGAGGTGCTGCAGTGACACCAGAGGACTCAGTGGGCTGTAAGCTTTGTGCATCCAGACAGAAATTTATACTAAAGGCTGACCATGGAAATTAAATTTAGAAGCTTTAACTGTGATATGTGTGCATTTAAAATATTTCAGACTTACAGCTATAGTAAGTGCATGCGTGCACTAAAACACATGGGTCTCTGGTGTTGTCTATACCCCAATGCTCTCACCAGGTGGAGAGGCATGGACATCATCAGAAGGGACAATGTGCAGCTGCATTTAGCTAAGATGGCTAAATTGGATGGTAAGGGTCGGATATTGATAAAGTGCTGTACAATGGTAAAGATTCAGTTTAAAGAGAAGATGAACATCACTGAGTGAGCTACACTGGTAGACATTAACAAGATGAACTATATATTGGGAAATATCACAGAAATCCAATTTCAAAGCATCAAAATTGGGTGAAGTTGTACTATTAAGATACTTTAATTTTCCTGGTATTAACCTGAGGGACTTTATTTATTTATTTATTTAGTTAAACATCAGTTTAGAAACCTTTGAGCCAGAGGCTCATTTACAAAGGTACCTCGTCACAACAAGACTTCAGTCTTAATACCCTGTTAGAAACTGATTTTGTCAATACTCTCCATTGTTGGGGTTGGAACAAAAAGTAACAAAACCTATGAGGGGTAATAACATATTAGGCCTTATTGTTACCAGCTTACAGGATGAAATATCAAACTTAACAGTACTGAACCATTTAGGAAACAATTATTACAATATGCTAAAATTTAATATCAAATTTGGATCACTCAGATACTATGGAACTAATAATATCAGTAACTATTCCAAAGCAGATTCCAAAAAAATTAATGACAGTATGATATCATGGCATTGGATGAAAGAGGTGGAGGGTTAGCAGGTGGAAGAATGTTGGAATATAATAAAAAATAATTTACTGAATTTAGAATTCAAATTCATCCCAATAAAGATAAAGTAGAATCATAAGGGTAAAATATTGATCTGGCTAACTGGCAAGGTGAGAAAATAAATAAAGAAAATGGAGACATTTACATTACATTTAAATGGAATTCTACAGAAGAATACAAACCAAAATACAAGAACACACTAAAATACACAAAGAAACTGATCAAAACAGAAAGGATGAGATGGGAATTAAAAATCGCTCACACCATGGATAATAATGTATTTTTCTCTCTTATGTAAACAGCAACAGAGCACATAATAGAGCAGTGGGACTGATATTGCAAAATTTTTCACTTTTGCAAGATCCCAGGAAAATCACAGATTCAGTCAATGATTATTTCTTTTCAGTATGTAAGCAGAAAGAAAATTAAAAGTCTTCATACAATAACTGTGATAGGGACAAAAGAGTTTTCAGAAGAATAGGTAAAATATGTCATAAGTAAAATTTGAGCAAATTAAACACCAGGTCCTGACAGACTGCATCCCAGGCTTATAAAATAGACAACATAAACACTAGTGGGCCCATTAAGAATGTTGTACAACAAATCATATTCAGAAGGTGTAATTCCAATTGACTGGAAAAAAGTCATACATGTAGTTGCTCCTATTCATAAAAGATCAAAACAATCAGTAGAAACTTACAGACATATCAGCCTAACCTCAATTGTGAGAGAAGGGAAAAGCAAATTAGTAAAAGGCAGACTGGACAGAAAAATATTGAACAAGAATGTGCAAGGCAAAACACAACATGGCTTTGTCACAGGTAGATCATGCACCAAAAATCTAATGTCTTTCTACAACAAAGTATCAGTCTAGATAAAAACTTTCCAGTAAGCGTTATCTTCCTAGACTTTAAAAAGGCCTTCGATAAGATGCCACATGAAGAATTAGTAATCAAAATTAGGAACATGGGCCTATACAAAAAAAAATTGCTAGATTGTTTGATTCATGGTTAACAAACAGAATCCAAGTAGTGAGAGTAAAGGGGATTTTGTCCAAGAAGGGTCGTGTTAGTAGTGGTGTGCCACAGGGGTTGGTTTCAGGACCAGCACTTTTTTGATTATATATTGGGGAAAGTAAGCAAGAAGAGACTGCACATGGATGGGGTGCAGGGATAAAGACATGAATGAGAAAAAAATAAAAAATCCCTCACTCACCACCCCACAATGAGGAGACTGCACACAAATTTTCAAAGGTGCTTCATTGTATTAGTGCCTGGTGCAAAGTCTTGATGCATTTCAGAATGTTTCCTTTCTCAAAGCATCTAGTGCACAACCATAAGAACACATATTTATACAGGTAGGCAGATGACATCATCATTCAGCATCAGTTACCTCCCTAGGTGAACCCTTGGAAGTCGTACCTAAATTTAAATATCTAGGTATGTGGATAGACAACAAGCTTTCCTTCAACGACCACATCAAGGATCTATCAAAGAAGCTTAAAGCACGCTTGGGTTTCTTCTTTAGAAATAGGACCCTCTTTTCTCTCATGACCCACAAAAGACTTGGTTCAAGCAACATTCCTTCCTTGCTTGATTACGGAGACATTATCTTTATCTTCTCCCTCAACCTTGAGCCTATCTAAACTGGATGTACTCTATCACGTGCTCTTCACTTCATTACTAACTCTGCGTACAGGACCCACCACTGTGATCTTTATGCAGCAGTTGGGTGGCCCTCTCTTGCCACCAGATGCCTCCTGCATGCTGGCATTTGGACCCTCAAATTACTACTCCACAAACTGCCTGTCTATTTAACGTCTCTCATACACATCTCGCATAGCGCCTACTCCCTAAGGAAATCTGACTTTATCCTACTAGATGTTCCCAGGACACGTACCACAGCTGGTCAAAGAGCTGTCTTATATGCCCTGCCAAACATTTGGAACCAACTACAAGCCATGCTGAAGCTAAACAGCATTGTATCAATTAACTCCTACAAAACACTAGCTATCTCTAAATTAAAAGACATATGTAGGTGCTACTAGGCCCCCAACACTAAGACAACTTCCTAGGTACCAACTGGCCCTCTACATATTAAGCTGAAATGTGTTGCATAACTTAGGGGAAGGTTAAAGCTGGAATGTACTGCATATATAGCATAAAGACTTCTATTGTGTATACCTCTTGTGTTATATATTTTTCCTTTTTTGTTCTACATTTTATATCTCCTGTCTATGTCATGGTGAACTGTATGTGTATGTGCCTCAGGACCTCCTTGTGAATGAGCTTGCTCAACGGAGACTTTCCTGCAATAAACTTGAACATGAACTTGACCTTGAACAGTTAGGTGCAAAAGAATGTGCAAAACAGTGAAAAAAATAATAAAAAGCATAATATAAAAACACATATTCAATATATACAATCAATTAATATATTTAAATAAACTGATGATGTCATCTGCCTACCTGTATAAATATGCACTCTTATGGTTGTGCACTAAATCCTTTGAGAAAGGAAACATTTTGAAATGCATCAGGATTTTGCACTTGGCACTAATAAAATGAAGCACCTTTGAAAATATGTGAGCAGTCTCCTTATTGTGGAGTGGTGAGTGCAGGATTGTTTTACCTTTTTCTCACTATATATTGTGGACCTACATAAAAATGTCTCAAATATTGTCCCAAAATTTGCTCACAAAACCAGGATAGATGGAAAAATAAACACAGAGAGAAAATATGTTTCACTAGCAAACAACCTAAAAAAACAGAATTATAAGCACTAAGAAATATAAATGTATTTTAAAACTGATAAATATGTGGTGCTCCATTTGGACCATAGTAACACTTGCAAGTACTATTTGTTAAATAATACAGTACTGCACAAAGTGGATACAGAATGAGTCTTGGGAATTATAGCTAGTCAGAACTTATCTAACAGGAAGCAGTACAAACAGTTAATATTAACAGCCAACAGAATATTAGGATGTATCAAAAAGGCATTTGTAACTAGAGCTATAAATTGTATCATGCCCTTTTACAGAACATATGTGAGACACTATTTCAATAATTGCTTACTGTACTGAAATCCACAGCTTAAAAAGGATATTAAGATGTTGGAAAGCATCCAACACAAATCCACAAAATTAATACCCAGATTAAAAAACATGAGCTATACAGAAAAATTGAGTGACTTGGGTATGTACTCACTGGAAGACAGAAGGCATGGGGGACCTATTTAAGCTCTATAATATTCTAGGTGATAAGGTTCTTATGGGTGAAATGGAATTAAGCTTTAGTGGGAGAAAGGTTGCCTTAAGATCCCTTAATAGATATATTAACATTAATAAAGTCAATAAAAAAATCCAGAAATGAGTTCTTTAATGTAAGAGTGGTAAGAGCACGGAATAGATTACCTCAGCAATTGGTTGACATTTCATCATTCCACTTGCTGAAAAATTAATTAGATAAGTATGTATCGAGACAAAGAAAAAAGGAAATGTTTAACCATAGGAGTGGGAGATGGACTAGATGGGCAAGTAGCCAACCTCTGTCTCACAACCCAAGTAACCCAAGTAATTAACTGGGATGTCCTGTACTATGAGAGAAAACCTGTGGTAGAGATTAATATATGTAATGAAAATCCTTCTTGGGGTTTGGTTAGGATTGGACGCTCAGTGAGAGTGCTGATACAGTGAAGGTTTCCACGGACAGTTCTTCCACAGTGAGCACAAACCTACATTTGGCTGTATCAGGTGAAAATACCTCTGAAAGTCCCATATCTACTGAAAATACTGATGATTTGTTTACTGAAAATGTGTTACAGAAGGCTAGGCCTGGAAGGGGACAAGATCCTGGGAGTATATGTTTGACAGAAGACTTAGGGTCTCTTGGATCAGAAACCAGTAATATTGATTCAACCCTGATCGCTGCAGGTTGGAAAAAGATTGGGAGGGGTGGATTCCGGATTAAATGGATTTATCAATCTCTGATTTGAGTAAAAATATTATGCAAAATCCTGTGTGAGTACAATCTGCAAACCAAGACATAGCTGTCTCTGGTATTGCGACACAGGTAGAACCCCCTCATATTGAGCTACAGACCTCTCCGGTATCCCAGGCCACTGACCCTGCTACTCCCATAGAACAACCAAATTGGGGAGGTCAAGTAGATGATTCGGACCTTAACCCTGAACCACAACCAGTATCTATTCAGCCTTCCTTATTATGGAGACAATTCAGGAGGAAGGAGGCTGTTTTTTCAAATGTAATTCCTGCCCAATAGAAGAATTCAATATACTGGTGGCCTGCCTCTCCCACCTGATAGATTGTATAATCGGGAAAGTACTACTGAAAGATTCTTTCCATTTTTTCTGTAACAAAATTTCCGCACTGATCCATGCTTCTGGTGACATGAACTTTGATGTGAGTTTTAAAACTCCTGCTGGACTGGACTGGACTGTTTTTGGTCCATGTATGAGAAAAAAAAACATTCAGCTTTATGGATACCCTTTTGTGTTATACCAGTTACCAGATCTGCTATTAAGCACATTACTGTGCTGTTTCGCAATGAGGGAGTATCAGTACATGACATTAGATACTGGCTCCAGAAACAATGCGATGTTCTAGAAGATCCTACCCTAATCCTAGATGATGAACACATCTGGACGGGAGGATGGAAATTTAAGGTACATCTAAAATCTGGCCAACAAGGCCCAAAGCACCTGCCTAGTGCTTTTTTTTTTTGAGGCACTGAGAGGAGCATTGTTTTTATCAAGGGCAGCTGAAGACTTGCTTCAGCTGTGGATCACAACAGCACTTAAGTAGTGTTTGTGACAGGGTGAAGTGCACACTATGATTGGAATGTGGCCATTCCAACAGAGACTGTATAAATGATCTAGCTTGCAACCTTTGTAACCTGCCAGGCCATGTGTATCAATCTTGTGAATGGGCTATGCATAATAGATCGGACAGACCAAACCAAGAACTTATAGTGGAAAAAGCCCAAAATGTTAGCATCTTTATACAAAAAAGGGTACATGAACAGAATGCAGTGGTGGTGACAGAGGTACAACTGTCTAACCTACCGCATGTTGAGGATTAACCCCCTTGTGATACTTTAAACCTAACTAGGATAGAGCAAACAGAGCTCCAGAATTCATTACCAGATGACCTTTCTCAGACTGCAGAAACCACAGGCCCATGGACTAACACAGAACTAACTGTGCAAAATATGCCACGACCTGAAACCACAGTTGTGGCATCAAAAAAAGACAGCTGAAAAATGTAAAACCTAAAGCTAAAGTGCAATGAATGGGAGAAAAGAAAGAGATGATGAAACTTTCCAATGCCTATGAGGTACTACAAACTTATGATTCAGATGGTGGTGACCATTCTGAATCTTCATCTACGGTCTCCTCACAGAAAGGTTTTTCCACTGATTCAGATGAAGAGTGCTGTATGGCAACTGTATAAGCTGTGCGGACAAAAACTAAACAGCTAGGAACGAAACCCAGACATAGCCAATGCCTGGGTAAATAGGCAGTGAAAATAGGCAGTGACTTGAAATGGTGTGGAGTATCTGTGAGGAAAGTTGAACATTCTTGTCTCCATGGCTGAATTTTACTATGTGAACAGCATAAGAAATAGCTGGAGATGCCTTGTTACCTTTAATAGTCTAAAAAATAATAACATAGATATCACATTAGCTCTACTCCCTCTTCTCATATAATATCCTATTCATATAAATTTCTCCTAACAAATGTAGCCACTCTGGAAGGTAAGAGGTTCTATTGGTGGGATAATGTTTTAATATCGACTTCCCCTTCCAGGAAATGGTCTAAAATTTTGAATCACTTATATAAATACATTAAGTGGGACAGATATAGACTAATGCAATTTTATATTAATCATAATCTGTTTTATACACCATTTAAACTTCACCAAATGGGCAGGGTTTCTTCTAACCAATGCCCCAAATATCAACAAGCCCCTGCTGACTTGCTTCATATGTTATAGTCATGTGATAAAACCACTCCTTTTTGGCTTAGCATCCAAAATCGTCTTGATTCACTTCTTGCATTATCAGATAATTTTAATTCAGAAAAGTGTATCTTGGGTGATTACACATGTTTACAAGGAATCAGCAGAGAGTGCATATGGCCTTAATATCAAGCTGTGCCAAGAAAGTAATTTTGAGGCATTGGTTGGAACCCAATGCTCCCATCTACATGCAATGGTACAAGGAGATTTTGTTTGCTTTGCAAGCAGAGCTCATCATTGCTGGAGCCAATAACAGAATGGACAATTATAAACTAAGATGGTAATCACTGTATACCCTTTTATTGATTCAGTAGACCTCAGACATTTTCACTTTTCCTTTTAAGGATAATTTCATCAAATATGGTCCTTCATTTTACTATTTCTTTATAACCATCCTCAGTTAATAGTAAGTGGCAGACCAAGAGGGGTTGAGAGGGAGGGGGTGGGATACAGACAACGATAGCATGTTCTTATCATACTTATCATAATGTAATCTTCATCTATGTATTTCTTATTATGTATATATATTAATAGTTTAATTGTGGCTTGTCAACTTTGGATAAAGGGGGTACCACACAAAAAATCTTCTGTGATGTAAATGCACTGCAAAGTGTGCTGACTTTGACTGATCTGAATGATACTTATCAGAGTATTCATGCTACTGGAGGGTATACCTTTTATAGAGCACACCTTGCGACCAGGATTGATCATGTTTTTTTCTCCTCTTCCCTAAAATGTGTTTCTGCATTTACTGTACCTTTTGAAACTTCAGACCACCTAATGGTTAAGGTTCAATTTTCTTTGGGGGAGAGGTTCAGAGAGGTAGGGGTGTATGGATACTGAATAATACCATTTTGACTGATACAGTATGTACAGCAAAGGTACAGGATCTATTATGGGCACGTCAGTCAATGGCATTTTTAAAAGATAATATCACAAGGTGGTGGATTCAGACAAAATGTGATATAAAATACGTATTAAAATCCTGGGGCTATCACATCCACTCTAAAAAATATTTGCAGTGTTTGACACTATGAGGTCAGTACATGAGAGTGGTCTTATACATAAATGAAGGTTATGGTGAATATGGTGACCAGTCAAAACTATTAAAAAAAACAAACGGAGGCCTTACAATACAGCAGAGCAGCATCTCTGCTGTATGGTCATAGGATAGGTACCCCCGGAAAGTCAAAACAGGAGATATCTATGAAAGTTGTAGAACACTACTGCATCAGGGATCCATGGACTCCCTTATTACAGAGGAGGGGAAGGTGGTGCAGAGTACTTCAGATATACTGACTGTAGTCAATACTTATATGAAACAATTATATGCCACAGCTGATGTAATGATGGATATGGTCTCACAAATGTTGGCATCCTGTCAGGTTCCAGAAATCCCACAGGATTTATTAAAAAATCTTACAGAACATATTACAGATTTAGAAATTAAAGGAGTTATTTGTTCGCTGTGAAACAATTTTACTCCAGGACCAGATGGCCTCACTTCAGAATTTTTCAAAACTTTCATGCCTGATCTGGTGGAGATTCTCCTTGTTGTTTTCAATACAATACTGGAAGGAACTGACATAGCACCACAACTTGGACAAGCCATTCAAATTTTCTTGCATAAAAAAGGGGATAGGAAACTGTTGAAAAACTGGTGACCTCTTAGTTTAATGAATACGGCTCTCAAGATTCTGATGAAAATGTTAGCTCTTAGATCGGGAACTGTTGTTCCTTTCGTTATTGACCCTAGCCAAATATGTACTATTAAGAGGAGAAAGATTACTGACAACCTTCTTTTATTGAGGGAGATTTTTCACAAGGACAACAAAAGAAATTAAATGGGTATATCATTAATCTTGATCAAGAGCAAGCATTTAATATGATTCCCCAACTTCATTTACAAATGGTGTTGGAAAAATATGGTATACCAAAAATTTTTGTTACCTGGCTTATGAGGTTATATGCGATAGCTTCCTCGAATCCACTAATACATGGATATCTAGGAAAACCTGTACATATTAATCGGGGAGTCTGACAAGGATGCCTGATGAGTCCGATTTTGTACATTTTTTGTTTAGACCCATTACTAAAATTGATACAGCACACTAGCCAGATTAAGAGTCTTCAGATTTCGGGAGTAGTGGGGTTGACAAAAACGTTGGTTTATGCTGATGATATGTATCTTCTTATAGCAGATAGAAGCTCTGTTAAATGTGCATTGGATGTGGTTCACCGTTTTTCTCAATTGACAGGTTCTGCTTTAAATCATGGAAAATGTAGGGGGTTTGTTTTTAGTGATGATACTGTATGGCTAGAAGACATACAAAATATTTACATAGAAACATAGACTTTGACAGCAGATAAGGACCGCTTGGCCCATCTAGTCTGCCCATTTCCCTACCTACAGGATAGGCCTCAGATCCTAGTTAACCAACAGCCTATTTCTTCCTACCCCCACAAGAATTGCCTTATGTCTGTCCCATGCACTCTTGAATTCTCCCACAGTTTTAGACCGCACAACCTCCTCAGGAAGGCTGTTCCATGCATCCACCACTCTCTCTCTCTGTGAAAAAATACTTCCTCACATTGCCCCTGAACCGCTCCCTCTCTATCCTTAAATTGTGTCCCCTTGCTCCTGCACATCTCTTTTTCTGAAAGATGTTACCCTCTTGGACTTTGTTGATTCCACTGAGATACTTGAAAGTTTCTATCATGTCCCCCCCTCTCCCTTCTTTCCTCAAGGGTATACATATTAACATATAACACATTACATATTATTTCTATGACAAATACTTATATCACTATTTTAGGATTAAAATTTAGGGATATAGATAAGGCAAAGGAAAATTGGAAAGATGTATTGGACAAAAGTAAGAAAAAGATTCAGATATGGAAAAAATGGCAACAGACAAAGAAAAATAAGTGTCAATATTCAAAACTTTTTTCTACCACAATTGACATATGTGGAGGCTGTGTTCACACTCCCTGGTTTTTTGGATGTTACTCTCCTCAGTCAAATGTTTCTGCTAGTGTGGGGTAGCAGGCTAAACCCAATAAAAAGAGAGGTGTTGTATTGGGATTATAAACTAGGGGGCCTAACTCTGTTAAATCCGATTAGCTATTTTTTCAGTTTGTTTTATATAATACAGTCTAGACATTTTTATTACCGGGGAGGCCTGGAAGCAAGTACGGCTATATGGTTGAACCCCTTGCTTTAGTTATGGAGACAAGGTTCTCAAAAAGTATGAAAACAGGAATTCTGGCCTCAATTTGTGGTATATTCACTTTAAAAATTAAGATGGTGGAAGCTTACTCTTCCGCAGGTGGGTGTCCTGTATAGTAAAATAATTTATGAAGGAATACAGTCTGGCTCTTACTTGATACCCATAGTTTATCCAAATATCCCTCAAGAGAAACAACATTTATTGAAACTTTATTTTATAGATAAACGCACCCCTCCACGTATGTGGGACATGGTATGGTTAAGTGTGCATGGCCTTTTGGGAGTAAAGGGTAATTCAAAGCATAAATGCATAGGAGAATGAATGTGCCCTAGGGAGCAATGTGAAAAACAACTTGAGACTATGGAACATTTTTTTATTACTTGTACCTATGCTAAGGAAATGTGGAGTAGGATTGCTCAAAGGTGGGAGGGTGAGGCCTGGAGTTCAACTAGTTATGAAAATGTTATTACAGGTACTATTCCTTTATCTGTTGCTATTGAAGCTGGCACGGTTCGATTATTGTTTATGTGCATAAAGTTTATTTTATGGCAGACCCACTGTAGATATGTTTTGCAACAAAAATGTATTACACCTCAAATCTTGATTCAAATGATTGAGAAAGAAACAGTTACACAGATGCAATACGATAAACAATTGTTGACTTGGGAATAACGGAAAAAGAGATGGAAGGCTGTGTATTTTTTAGGTTAGATTAATGGAGTAAAGAAGGGAAGTTTTTTTTTTTCTTGTTTTTTTCTTTTCAGAAAACAATATCCTGCAGTTTGAAAAAATGTTGTGAACTGTGTGGGTTTTATTAGGATGTCTTTTTTTTCTTTTCCTTTTTTCTTTCTGTTTTTTTTCCCTTTTATGTATCACATCATCCAGAAATAGTACTACAAGGATTCCTTATGATGTTCTGAATAGACTGTGTGGTATCATATTTATTTCACGTTCTTTCTACAATATTGTTTTAGAAATTGTCATTTTGTATGTCATATAATTTGTACCAGTTTCTGTATTTTTCTTTTTGCAATAAAATTTCCTGTACTCTTTTAAGTAAGTGCCATGGGATCTTTAACATCCACCTGAACTACCACCAATCCAGGCAGATGGGACCTTGGTTTAACGTCTCATCTGAAAGATGGCACCTCAGAAGTGCAGCATCCCTTTCATGCTGCACTACAGTGTCAGTACTGGGATATTAACCCAAGTGCCAGATGTAGGACCTGAACCCACAGCCCTCTGATCTCCTGGCCTCAGATTCGAGTGTGCTACCTACTGAGCCACTGACACTGCAATGTCTAGATATTCTGCATCATGACACTGGCTACCACTGTTGCCTGGCTGTTTCTCTATTCAACCCTCCCCCCATTAGATCATAGATCCCTACACATATCATTGACTACCTAAGTTCATCAGGAGACATTTTCTGATGAAATATTAAACAATAGTGAAACTCTGAGCAGCACAGGAACATAGAAAGTGATTGCAGAAAAAGACCACTGGTCCATCTAGTCAGCCTTAATACCCTATCCTAATGTGAGACTTAGTGACCAAATGGAGTTTATGTCTACACCACCCCCTCCATATGTCCTGTCTTACTGTCCCTCCAGGTCACTATTAAGCCCCTAACTCTATTCCAACTGTGTTTGAAGTTGTTAATGGTTTTGGCACCAACCACCTCTTCTGGCAGGCTGTTTTATGACTCAGTCACTCTTTCTATAATATAGAACTTCCTCACATCCCTCCTGACTCTCTCCCTGCCCCACCAGCTTCTAATCATGTCCCCATATTCTAGATTCACTATTCCTGGTGAATAGCTCCTCACAGTTTACCTTGTATATTCCTTTCAGGACCTCAAAGGTCTCTACCATATCGCTCCCATCCCTTCTGGCCTCCAGCAAGTACATGTTCTGTGCCTGAAACCAGTACTCAAGGATCAGACCTGCAGACTATGATTCTTGTTTAGTCATTTATCTTGTCAGAGCCCTTTGATTTGTCATACCTCTTTGTTACTCCTCCTTATAAGTTTTTGCCCATCTCCTCCCTAGAGGCTTTGGAAATGTTTCCATATTTTAATATGAAACAGAGTAGTGGTATCAATGGTTTGATGGCTAGGCCTCTAAAATGTGGCACTTTTTAAATTCATACCTCTTTGACATATTTACTTAATCAATGTTTAAGGCTGGGTATGTTGCCATTGAGTTAAAAGGAGGATAAATGTATCCATATACACAAAAAGCACTTTTGGGAAAATCAAAATAACTTTAGATCTGCCTCCCTCCACCTCGTGGTATCAAAGGTGCTGGAATATCTAATCTACGTGCAATTTATTACTTATTTAAATTCTAATGTCCAGTGTGATTCTTTTCCATCTGGCTTCACTGCTTCTCACTTAACCACCTCTGATGTGTCTACATTCCTGGAAATCAACATGGCTGCTGATGCTGATTAGGTACAGATGCATTTTTTGTTCATTTGTCCAAGTTCTTCAGCATAGTAGGTTATAGTTTGCTGGGCTGCATTTTGACTGACTAGTGGCATTTTTGACTGGTTCAGAAACTACTTTTGGGATAGAACACCAAAGGTAGTGTTAAATGGAAGGGAGTCTAGTGCCCTCCATATCAAAAGTGTAGTCCCATGGGGCTCAGTTTTGAGACCAGTTTTATTTTCTCTTTACTTGAACAGACTCAGTACTAGTGTAAGAGTTGTACCATACCAGTTGTATGCTGATTACATGGTGTTCCACAGAGCAGAGTTGGGGCCTCAATGGTTCCCATGCCTGCTGAAATTTGAATTCAGCCAATCAGCCTATGGAACTGCTTGGGTGAGCAGAGCTTCCCAAGGCTGCCACTTACTCTCAAAAGGATCATACAGTCTAGTGGCACTCCGCACTAAGGAACACAGCACAATGGATGTTGGGAGAGTCTGCCAGTGACAGTCAACCAGAAGAGGCAGCTCTCAGCCATAAACTCTTCCCATTAAAATTCAGGTACAACTGTATATAACTAGTTAACTGCACTGTTTGCTTGGGCATACTACAGCTTAGTCCTAGTTGTAACCTATCTGGTTGTGCAGTGCCAGATGACTGGGTTGTGCAGAGGCAGACTGTGCAGTGCCAGATGACAGGGTTGTCTGCCTCTGTTACAGTTGTTGCTTAATGCTATTGTTGGTATAACTTGCAAGGCTATTTCTGTGCTATAGAGTAGTCTCACAGCTGTCTGGGTGAACACTACATGGTATATCTCATACCTGTTACAGTTGTTACTTATGTAGGTTTAACTTGCTAGGCTGTTTCAGTTCTATAGTTGTCTCACAGCTACACGCTGTCTGGGTGACCACTATGAGGTAGCTCTCATACCTGTTTTGTGTGCTTTAGTTGAGCCTTACAGCTACACTCTAGCTGGATGAGCACTACTAGATTGACTTAGTCATCTGTTTTGTACTTTGGCTGCTGAACTGGCTACCTTCTGATTAATGCCATAGGCCAGGTGAATAACATGCATAGTTAACTGTGAAACTGCTGTTGGATATTCACATCAGCTAGGTGTAGTCTCATTCATAGGGCTGTATAGGGATAGGGTTCAGAGGGGTGGCAGTCACTTGTGGCAGCTGTGGGGTGCTCTTATCTTGGAATGTGCTCTGAAGGAGGGAACACTGCCCCACCTGAGGGACATGGCAGAGGTTTATGCTCAGCTGGTGGCAGCAAGGGTGGAAATATCTCAATTGCATCACCAGTTCAACTGGAACCCATCCCCACTCCCCATGGAGACCCACTGATCTGGGGGGAAGGGTGGCAGGGATAGGCATAAGGATATTGTCCAGCCCATCACCATCCAGAAAGCAAACCACTTAGCACCCATAGAGGAGACTCAAGTATTTCACTACACTGGGGGGGACTCTGAATCATTCGGTGGGAAAAGGCAGGACAATGCAATGGCACCCAAGGGGAGCAAGTCTACCAGGAGAGTCTTAGTCATCAGGAACTCAATGATTAGTAGTGTAGACAGGGTGATGGAAGAGGGATTGAATGGGAGGGAGATGATATGGTGCCTTCCTGGTGCATCATCCATCCAGGATTCAGATAGAATAGAGAGGATAGTGGAGTGGGAGCAGGGGTATCTGGGGGGCTGCTACACCTGGGTACCAATGATCTGGTGAACTAGTTGGTGGAAATGGTTAAGTGGAACTTTCTTTTTTTTAATTCTTTATTAATAGCATTGCAAAGTAACAGACAGATTACCATAAGATTAGCAGTTTCAATATGCGCCTACTGTGACCACATTAATACCAAGGCTAATGAAACTGATCTAGTGTACATCCAGCATAAACATTAATAATGACTGAAAAAATAAATGACAAAGAATAATCCAAGCAGGCCAATCCAAACTATACAGAGTACCCCCAATAAGGTCCTCATTAGGCCAGTCCAGTCCTGCCAGTCACCTCAAAGTTGTCCTAAGTCAGTCCTGGTACAAAGGTTTCATCCTGACAACACATACATCACCCGGCTTCTCTATTTTATTTCAAACTGGCTCAGAAGTCCCTGTGCTATTGCTGTAAGTTGTTTAATGCGATAGAGATCAGTAAGAATCTTATGCCAGGAGACCATTGTAGGAGGCTGTGGTTATCACCACAGTCTAGTAATGGTGTTTTTGGCTGAAAGCAAACACATGACAACTATGGAACTATGTTAGTCATAGACCCAGAGTGGGGTGATACCAACAGAAGTATCATTATAGGAGTAATCCATTCCATTCAGTGTCACATAAATCGGAACTTTCAATGACTGGGGGACAGAATGGTGGCACACTCCACCTCCCTGGCCTTTTCTGAAGTCCTCCTTGCATGATGCAGAGATGTGAATAAAGATAGGTGAAGGTGCAATGAAAGTTCAATAGGTGGCTTAAGGGATGGTGTCAGGAGAAGAGGTACCACTTTGTGGGGGCTTGGGGAGACTTCTGGAATAGAAGGCTCTTCAAGGGTGATGGACTCCACCCAACAACAGAAAGGGCCTGTGCACTGTGACAGAAGTTGTCATGTATATCAGACATTTAAATTGACTGTGGAGCAGACTAGGGCAGACTAGGATTAGGAGAACCATGGTGACATGTGAAAGGGAAGATAATCCTAGGTAGTATTCCACCACACATGGGGGGCCTTTAGCAGCATAGCAGACATAAAGAGAGTTGAGGTCCAATCTGGGCTAGGTGGGGTGACATTAGATGGGGGATTGCAAAGTATGCAAATATTAAGAAAAACAAGAGGCTAAGAGGACAAAGGATGCCCAAGGGAAATAGACAGGGAAATAACAAAGTGGGATCAGGTGTCAGATGGAAGGGGGTATACCTTAACAGCAAGAGCCTGGGTAATAAAATCAGCAACCTCCAGGCAATGATGGCAGACATGGAGGTGAATGAACCATGTGGTCATCACAGAAGCATGGCCTTCACAAAATAACGACTGGGACCAGGTGGTCCCTGGGTACTCAGTGTTCATGAGGGAAAGAGGAATAGCTGCAGGGGGAGGAGTACCCCTTTATGTAAAGTCTGCTGTATTTTTACTGGCAGCAGAGCCTCATATATTTGTACAACAAGTACTATACACTTTGATACAAGCAATGGATATTTGCTTATGGAACAGTGGGCTGCGTGTCCATTGCCTGGAAACCATAAAGAGGATGGCAAAAGCAACAGTTCCCAGTAAGCCCTGGGAACTACAGCAATGTCATTTATGTGCACTGTGCAAAGATTTAATAATTTTTGAAACAACAAAACTGGGAAGCCTAAATTTTTACTACACTACGGTGAACTTCACCAAGTTTTAGTATTTTAATTTGATTATATGAGCATCAGTGCTGAGTGGTCATGTGACCCACAGACCATACTTTCAGGTTCCAAGTGCATAAAACAAGCCTCTTAGCGAGCAGAGTGAGAGTGTGTGGGTGACCGTGCATAGAAACAATGCAGCAGATAAAAGCGTGCGTCACTGAACACGTGTTTAGTGTGTCAGACATGACAGATGGGACAACAGGGCCAGGTATTTTATTTAATCTTTTATTTACTCAAAAGTCATTCGGATCAACAAGGTTGCTATCTGTCTTTAATGGCATTGCTTCTCTTGGTTTGGTTTAGTAGATAGGTTGAAAACCTAACAGATTGCTGTTATGAATCTAGACCTGAGGACAATGGGGATTGCAGGCTGCATATCTCTCCCTAGCAACAGAACAGAGGGTTTCTGGGATCTGTAGTTCCTGGGAAACCATTGGAACTACATTGCAATGTAGTTAGCTAAAAGTGGGCTGTCTTTAGCAATATTTTTTGTTCTGCTGTGGAGCTCTGTGTTTTAGAACCCTGTAGGGAGCATCTTTTAATATTTTACACTCCCTTTTAGCATGTATTATCTCATGCTGCTGCATGACCCTTGAAAGCACATCTGGATCACTGATTACATATTCTCACACTTTTGTGAGAAGGGTGACTACTAACTAGGCAATACCCCAGTGATGATATAAGAATATAGACTGGTGTTAGCTGACTAGTTTATGTTCACTTTGACAATTAGATCAATTGTGTATTTTTATCAGCATTGTGGGCGTATAGGTCAAGTCAGCAAACCATGTCTGACACAATAATAACTCTAGATGGGGAAATAGGTTTTAAGTGCACCAGTTGCTCTCTGTATAAGTTAATAGATAATCAAGTTATTAAGGAGGAATTAGTCTTTGAAAAATGAAAAAACAATAATGAACTGCAAGCAGAAATTAATGCATTTTATGATAAATTAGAAATGTTGGAAAAATGTCAGGAGGAAATGGCCAATAAGATCAAGGCCATTAATACCAATAATCAAGCCTTTCAAAGCACTACTAATTTAGCTCCAAATGATCATGGCACTGGAAGAATTGATTGAAAATGTTTGGTGTCTAGTCTCATCAGTTAAAAGGAAATGATGTGGAGGAAATGCACTCAAGACCCCTGTAGACCTTGGCAATAGTGATAGCTTCTCACTATTAAGTGATTATGAGGTTACAGATCAGCATGATAATGACAAGCAAAACAATTATTGTTTGTTCAGCTCTCCTAGGATGGTTGAGAGGGGGAGATGGGCCATGGGAGTTGAGATCCCACTAACAAATAGATACTTGGCTTTGGCAAATAATGTTGATCGGGACAGCATTACAACTGTGCAAAGGAGCAATAACTCTGCTAGTGCTAATGAGGAATTAGAAAGTCCAATGCAGTCATGTCCTAGACAAACTAGTTTTCGGCAACCTAATTATAAAATATACAGACAGGCACATACAGTATGTAGGTCTGACAAGGAAAACATAATGGTTAGCAGTTTTTCAGGGGTCAGGGATTCATAATTTAGTTGACATGGCAGACAATAGTTTACAAGCATCAGGTGTTAGACCACTGACATTGATTCATGTGGGTATCAAATATATTGGAAGAAAAACTGAGGCTGAGATAAAAAGTGATTTTACCAAACTTGCTGGCGAATTGAAAAATAAGGGATTTGAAGTTGTTTTTTCAGAGTTATTGCTATATACCTAGGGTCTCATATCATAAACAAGAGAAAATTAATCAAATCAGCTATTGGCTTAGTACCTGATTTTAGGAGGAAATATTTTAGTTCATTAGACATTGGGATGCATTTTGGATTAATCCAGATTTGTACTGCAAAAATGGCCTTCATCTCAGTTTTAAAAAGAATAAGTTGCTGGGGTCATGCCTGGAAAGGGCAATCTCTGAGAATTTAAACTGAATAAACTGGGGCCGAAGGAAATCGTACTACAGTCTTCCAGAGCTAGTACTAGCACCAGCAGGCACAGGGTAAACAGGAAAGTAAAAGCACTATTCCTTAATGCTAGAAATTTGAATAAGGACAAGACATTTGAACAGGAGTGTATTACTGTATTAATGAAAATAACCCTGATATAATTTACATAACAAAAACTTGGTGGGACATGGACAGTGCATAGAGCAGATCTATTGATGGTTATCAGGTATTCAGTGGGAAAGGCCAGGAGGTTAAGGTGGTGTAGCTATTCACATTAGAGATAGTATTGAGTGCTACTGACTCAGTATTAATGAGATGTATGCTGAGTACATTGAATCAATTTGTGAGTATAACTGGGTTATATGGGAAGAAACTGAAGTTAGGAGTTTTTAATATGCCCCCTGATACTATTGTTCTGACCTCTTTACTGTTTAATCAGATTGCTGATTTAGCAGAGGATGGTGACATCAATTATGGGAGACTTGAATATGCTTGACATTGACTTGGTCAATAGGAAAGCTACCGGTTAGCAGGAGTCAAAATTCCTCGTGTACTAGCCTCACTTGATTTAAAACAACCGTACATGAACCTACAAGGGGAGGTAATATTTTGTATGTGATAGTAACCGATGTATCTTCTGATATTCAGGATATCATTATTAATGTGCCTTTGGAAAACAGTGATCATAACACTATATGGTTCGATGTTAAAAGGAAGAAAAGATTTACTAAAGGAATAACTGTTTTAAAAAACTATAATAAGGCAAATTTTGATGCTATCAGAGGGGAATTGGCTAGGATGGACTGAAGGGGTACGATGGCCCATTTAGACACCGAGGGTCCATGGAACCTCCATGTCAATATAATATAAATATGTCCCAAATAGGCAAGGGTATAATAATAAAGGTAAGAAGCCACTGTGGTTCAATACTAAGATCAAGAAACTAGTATCACTAAAGAAGCATCTCTATTGTGCTATGAAAAAGAACCCATCGGTAGGAAATATTTCTGCTTTGAGGCAGTCAAAGAGCAAATAAGAAAGGAGATGTGTACAGAGTTTAGATTAACATGTACTAAGCATGACCACAGAGTTTTTACTCTTACATTAATGGGACAAGGGGTAATTCAAGAGTAATTTGTCCACCAATAAAGAAAAGAGTGATGCATAGTAGCCCTGAGGACATGGCTAGGCATTTACTGAGTATTTGTGCTCAGTATATAATCCCGCTGGAGAGGTTGATGTTTTTACATCATGGGAATTGGCTGCTAACAAGCTCAGAGATATTATCAACTGCAAAACTGTGTATGGGAAATTGTCTGCACTGTATGGCAACAAGAGGGAGTTGGCTAAGTATTTGGCATCTATTATAACTGCTATTGGTAACAAGTCATTAAATGAAGGTAGCGTACCACTTGATTGGCATAAGGCAGTGGTGGTGCACATTTATAAAAAAGAGAACAAATCAATTCCAGGAAATTATAGACCAATAAATTTGATATCCACTGTATGTAAAATAATTGAGAGTACCATAAGGGATGCAGTAGACAAACATTTAGTCAATAAAGGATTATCAGACTGTTCAGAACATGATTTTGCAAAAAATAGATCTTGTACCATGAACCTTTTTTTTTTTAGTTGTTTAACCAGGAGTAGCACACTAAGCTGAAAGCTTGTTTACAGGTGCGACCTGATCAGGTTTTACAAATTTGTTAGCCAGAACAACAACCATAATGTAGAAGTGGATGTGATCTTCTTAGATTTCAAAAATGCTTTCAATACATTACCTCACAGTGGCATGATATCCAAACTATCTGCACTGGGGATAGACATGTCTGTTGTCAGATGGATTCACAACTGGCTCACTGACAGGAAACAGACGGTGATAAATAATCAACTGATCACTATCAGGTGATGGTGATGTGACTAGTTGGGTGGCACAGGGCTCAGTGCTGGGCCCACTTCTGTTTAAAATTTACATTCACGATCTCCAACTATCAAGTACTGTAGTAATAAGCTAATAAAGTTTGCTGATGACACTAAACTGGGTGGACTGGTTAACTGCAATTTTAGTAGGAACAGTATGATTGAGGATCTGAAAAACATTGTCAACTGAGCAGATAAAAGTCAGATGCAGTTTAATAACGGAAAATGTGTTGTCATGCACTTTGGGAAAATAGTATGATGCAAGATTATTACATACATGGAGTTAAGCCTCAGGAAGTTGATCAGGAAAATGATATTCATGTAGTAATTAGTAATAACTTGAAGAGTAGTGATCAGTGCAAACATGTGGCAAATAGAACTAATCATTTGATTAACCGCATCAGGGGAGCCTTTTTTATGAAGTCTGAATCAGTCTTTATGCCTCCATACAAATCATATATTAGGCCACACCTTGATTATTGTTCGCAGTTTTGGAGTCCTTATTTTAGGAAGGATATTGATTTGTTAGAAAGAACACAGTGCAAATTCACTAAGTTAATCCCAAGGAGTAGGTCAAAATCTTATGAAGAAAGGCTTGCAGACTTGGGGTTATTGTCCTTGAGTCAGAGAAGACCAAGAGGGGATCTGCCATTTTTATGCAAGACATTGGAGGACAGTGAGCAAATGAATGAGTTGGGTCTCAAGTTTAAGGACTGTTATCATAATTTGAGAAACCACAAATGTCAGCTTATGGTTAATATACCCAGAGCTGATCTTAGAAAATATTATTCTTTACCTAGAGCAATCAGATCATGGAATAAGTTGCAAGGGGATATTGTATATGCACCAAACTTTTCCATTTTTAAATTGAGGCGTGACAATTTTCTCATGGAAGGTAAGTCTAGCAGTTACCACCACTAAGCAGTTGGGACAGTTATCTGTGCTTTTGCCTACTACTGTCCTAAATCCATAGTATAAAGCATAGCATAGTATTATGTAATGGATGGAATGGAGGTGGTGGAAGATGGGTGCATCATGGGTTGTAATAGGAAGACAGAGTCATCATTGGGTGCAACTTATAGCAGCCTTAGGAAAGAAACTATGCTTGGGAGATGATCTAAAAACATCCATGGCAAGTGGAAGAGAGGGACAGAAAGCTTGTGGAAGAACTTGAAAGGGGGTCACAAAGATGTAAGTAGTGGTAGTAGGTGACCTGAACCTGTTGGACATTGATTGGAATGTTCCAGTGGCCAGGAGCACCAGAAGTCAGGCCTTGCCGGATGCATTCCAGGACTGTCTGCTGGTACAGCTAGTTAAGGAACCCACCAGGCAGTCTACCATTCATGATGTGGTGCTCACCAACTCTGAGGTAGTAGGATCTGTGAGAGTAGGGCAGCCTCTAGGCTACAATAACCATAGCTCCGTTTGGTTCAAACTGGCCCTTGGGACCAGAAAATCCTAATCAAGAGCTGCAGTCCTAGGTTTTAGGAGGGAAGACTTCAACAGACTGAGGGAACTGTTCAGGGAAAGGTTAGTCAGGGTAGACAACATAGGTGGTGTGGAAGAGAGATGTAGGGTAATAAAGGGAGCCTTTCTCCAGGAATCTAAGTTATGCATGCAAATGGTAATCAAAAGGAACAAGATCAAGAGACTGTTACAGTTCTTGGCAAGAGTCAGGGAAGTGGTGAGGGCCAAGAAAAAGGCCTTCTACAAGTATGAAGAAAAGCAGAGGGAGGAAGAATGGGAAGAATGCTTACTGAGAAATAAGGAGGCAAAGATGGTGGTTAGGGAGGCAAAGGCAGACACAGTTCTGCGTATTGCAGAAGGGGGTCAAGGGCAGAAAGAAACATTTCTTCCAATATATTTGGGAAAAGGAAAGAAAGGAGGGGTAATAGGAAGGTAGGAAGGCTATAGAAGGGGGATAGGGGGATAGAGGAGGAAGGACAAAGTGCTGCCATCTTTAATGATTACTTTTGCTCAGTTTTCATTGGGATGGAAAGCGGGGCCCTCTCTAGAGAGCAGCATCAAAGCAGCCGCTAAGGTGATCCTAGAGATGAGGCAGCCAATATTTATAAACAAAAGGGCCTAGAAATGACTGGCAGCCTGAAAGATAGATAAGGCCCCAGGACAAGATGGGTTGTATCTGGTGATACTCAGGGAACTGGCAGTATAATTGGTTGAACCCCTGGTAAGACTATTCAACAGTTCACTATGGAAGGTGGTAGTTCAGAAGGACTGGAGGGTGTTGGATGCAGTTCCATTGCATAAGGGAGGGGGGCAAGGAACAAGCAGGGAACTACAGACCTGTCAGTTTTACCTCTATAGTAGGGAAGTTAATGGAGTCACTGGTCAAAGTGGACTATCTGTAGAGCAACGGACTCCAGGATAGTAAACAGCACGGGTTCATGACAGAGAGGTCTTGTCAGACTAACCTGATAGTTTTCTTTGACTGGGTGATAAGGGAATTGGATAGGAGTCATGCCGTGGATTTTCCTTTCTTTGAATTCAGCAAGGCTTTCAGCATGGTGCCTTACAGATGATTAATAAAGAAGATGGAGGATGGTGTGGCTAAGGACATAGTAAACTGGGTAGACAACTGGCTAAAAGGGAGGCAGCAGAGGGTTGTGTTCAACAGGGTAAAATCAGAAGAGAGGAGGTGACAAGCAGGGTGCTACAGGGATCTTTCCTGGGCCCCGTCCTCTTCAATATGTTCCTCAGTGATACTGGAGAAGGAATCTGAGGCAGGTCATGTCTCTTTACAGATGACACTAAGCTCTTTGGGAGGATGGATAGTGACCAGAGATTCAGGGAAATACAGAGTGGCTTACAAATGCTAGAGGGGTAATGTAAGGTTAGGCAGTTGAAATTCAATCTGAAAAAGTGCAAGGTAATGCGCCTAGGGGACAAGAATCCCAGGTCAGAGTACTGGATGGGTGGGAGGAGACATTGTACTATTTATTTGTCTGTTTTTGTTTAGTGGGTAGGCACACTAGACAATAGAATTGCTTATTTTCAGGCACGACCCAGGAGGGTTACAGACAAATTGACAGCATTCACTACATATTCAGAGCATAGCATATGAGGCAGAATTAGAGACTGCGTGACATAAATTTTAAATACATGAATGGGACCTTGGAGTTATCATGAATGATAATCTCAAACAATTGAGCTTGTGCAGCAAAGCCAATGGTCAGGCAAGTAGGATGCTAAAGTGCATTCAGAGGAGTATTGATAGCAAGAGAAAGGAGGAGATTCTACCCCTTTACAGATCTTTAGTGAGGCCACACCTGGAGTATTGCACTTAGGTCTCGAGCCCTCACATCAGGAAAGATAGGGGCAGGCTGGAGACAGTGTAGCACAGGGTAACAAAGATGATTCAGGGTCAACAGGGCAGGTCATATGAGGAATACCTCTGGGTACTGAACATGTACTTGCTGGAGACCAGCAGGGAGAGTGGAGATATGATAGAGACCTTCAAGTTCCCATGAGTGAAAATGGACAGGAGTGAGATTCAGAAGGTATATGAGGAAGTATTACTTTACAGAAAGGGTGGTGGAGCCATGAAACAGTCTACCAGCTGTAGTGGTGGGTGTTAAAACCATTAATGGTTTCAAGCATGATTGGGACAGAATGAATAGTGTAGTGGTTGCCCAGGATGTGAAAAAGTGAAAGCAGAATGGGGAGGGCTAGTAACCTGGGAGGATGGTAGGTCACACAGTAGGTCACAGGGTTAGATAGGGAACTTGGGGAGACTGGATGAACCATTGGTCTTCTTCTGCTGTCACTGTTTCTATGTTTGTATGCTGCACACCTCTGACAGGCCCCGGGCCACAGTCCAATCTACTCTTCATGATGGTTTTATACATAGATACATAGACAGTGTCGGCAGATAAGGGCCTATGGCCCACCTAGTCTGCCCATTTGAGCTTGTAAGTTCAGTTTGTTTTCCTAGAAGTCTATTTCCCCTTACCCCTGACCTCTAGAATTCCTTTATGTCTATCCCATGCATTCTTAAATCCCGTGATTGTTTCAGCCCCACCACTTCCTCTGGCAGGGTGTTCCACTTGTCCACCACCGCTCTGTGAAGAAATTCTTTTCTCATGTTTCCTCTGAATCGTCCTCCCTCCAACTTCATCCCATGCCCTCTAGTCCTGAAACATCTTTTTCGCTTAAAAATAGTGTTTTCCTGCACCCTGTTCCTCCCTGTAAGATACTTGTATGTCTCTATCATATCCCCTCTCTCTCCCTCCTCTCCTCCAGGGAGTACATGTTCAGTTCCTTCAACCTGTCTTCATAGGACTTGTGATGCAACCCATGCACCATCTTTGTTGCCCTCCTCTGAACCTTCTCTACCCTGTCTATGTCCTTACGTAGGTATGGTCTCCAGAACTGTACACTGTACTCCAGGTGGGGCCTCACTAGTGTCTTGTATAGCGGAATTACGACCTCCCTTTCCTGCTGGTGATGCCCCTGCCTATACATCCCAGCATCCTATTTGCTTTACCTGATGCCTTGTCACACTGTTTCTCATTTTGAGGTCATCAGAGATGACAACCCCAAGATCCTTTCCTGCTTGGTGCATGCTATATCCTCACCCCCAACTGATATATTGTGCCAGGGTTTTTGTGCCCCATATGCATTATCTTGCACTTCTTTGCATTGAATTTCAACTGCCAAACCCTTGACCATTCTTCAAGTTTCTGCAGGTCCCTTCTCATTCTGTCTACACCCTCTGGTGTGTCTACTCTGTTACAGAGCTTTGTGTCATCAGCGAACAGTGAAATTCTGCCTTCTATATCCTGTGCAATGTCACTGATGAAGATGTTGAATAGGACCGGTCCCAGCACTGATCCCTGTGGTACCCCACTGGTCACTCTTCCCCTGTGGAGTGACAGCCATTTACCACCACCTCTGTGTCCTGCCACCCAGCCAGTTACCTACCCACCACACTACTGTCCTGCCCATACCCATATTCCCCAGTTGTGTAATAGTCTCTATGTGGCACAGTGTCAAAGGCCTTGCTGAGTCCAGATAGGCCATGTCCACTGCCTCCCTGATCCACCTCCCTAGTCACCCAGTCAAAAATTCAATGAGGTTGGTCTGACATGACCTCCCCTGGTGAAACCATGCTGCCTTGGGTCCTGTAGTCCATTGACAACCAGATGTTCCACCAATCTCTCCTTCAGTAGTGCTTCCATGATCTTTCCCACTCACCGAGGTGGAGGCTGACTGATCTGTAGTTCCCTGCTTCCTCTTTGTTCCCACTTTTGTATAGGACTACATCTGCTGTCCTCCAGTCTTTGGGTACCTCCTGTTTCCAGTGATTGGCTGAACAGGATAGCCAGAGGTTCAGCCACCACCTCTCTTGTTCTTTAAGGGCCCTGGGTGCACCCCATCTGGCCCCATTGCTTTATCAGCTCTTATTACTTCCAGTTCCTTCAGGACCCTTTCTCGTAAAGGGACTTGTGTCCATTTCTGCACCATTCTCACCCTTTGTACTCTTCAGACCCATTACTCCCTCTTCCTTAGTAAAGACTGAGCAGAAATACCTGTTCAATATGTCAGCTTTACTGTTGTCATCTCCACGCGCTCCCATCCTCCCCCTTCAGTCTCACTATCCCTCCCTTTGTCCTTCTTTTTTCACTTATGTACCTGTAAAAGGTTTTGTCCCCTTTAACCACTGATTTTGCAATGTGTTCTTCTGTCTGAGCTTTGGCTTCCCTTACTGACTTCCCTGCCTCCCTTTGTTTCTCCTGGTACTTCTCCCTAGGAGTTTTGATAATTTTCAGAAGTTCTAATACATTCTAGACTTTGTTTATTCAACAAAACAAAGTGCATGCTGTTTGGGTACCACCAGAAGACAGAAGCCTTGTTCTCTTCCTCATCTATCTTGAAAACATGCATACTGGAGGGTGAAACCCTTGAGACTGTAGATACTTATACTTATAAATATTTAAGATACAGGATAGACCCCATTGTTCACAATTCATATTTTTTTTTGTTTACTTTCTGCTTTTCCCTCACTACTCAAGCTGCCCTCTTAGGTAATCTCCCACCCCCAACCTTATCACCCACTTTCTCCTGGACTTACTCATGACTACTTGCTTCTCCCAGGCTTATATCCCAGTGTGGGGTTGAAGGGATAGGCCATTGAAGGTCCATGCTCAGTCCTGAACAGGTGTCTAGACAAGGAGGTATGGGGCCTGCCGAGCAGGGGCGGGTGTCATTCTACTACAGCTGAGGTCTTTCTCCCATATTCTGGCTCTGATTCATTTGAGATGCTGCTAGCCAGAACTAGTTGAAATGTGTGCACATGAGTGTGTGCCATGCTTCAGCTCCACCAGCATATCACCTCCCTAGTATGACCTGTACTTGCACTACCACCTGTGGTCAGAGAATGGAAGCAGTTAGGCAGCTGCTGCATCCCTCCCTCCCTTCGTGGGGGAGGAAAGCATCCTCTGGGATGCTCAATCATCCTCCTCCTCGGTTGGCCCTTGACAACTTGCTCTAGTTTCCAAACTCAAGTTATCAACATCACAGGCAGTAGTGCTATCACTGCACCGATGGACTGGCCACAGAATACATCCATGTTAAACATCTACTGAAATCTCTGATTACAATATGTGATTTTGTTTAAGACTAAAGAAATGATCCTTCTGAAAGCATGCTTAAGATTAATTCTTCTGTCATTTATACATGACATAATGGATTATTCCAATATATTTTATGATTCATCTCCAAATTTTCCTTTGCATTAACACTCTTTTGAACAGCTTTGCTAGATTTAGCCAAAATGCCCCATAGAAAATATACTGCCTCCTCTACTCTAGATTAAATTGGCTATCTCTGGAAGACAGAAGGCATCTTTGCAAAATTCTGTTTTTATTAAACTATATCTAGGGTAAGGACCCTGCTTATCTGACCTCTAGGACCTCCATGAGGTTCCATCATTTGGGACTGATCACTACAGTCAGGGGTGGTTCCAAAAGAATGCAGGATAATGGATGTGGTGCCACTGCACAAGGCAGGGGACAGGGAGGAGCATGGAAATGACAGGGCCATCAGTCTTACCTCCATTGTAGGTAAACAGATGGAGACACTAGCCAAGGAGGACTTAGTGGACTATCTGGAGTGAAATGGGCTCCAGAATAGTCAGCAGAATGAATCTGTGGTAGGGAGGTCTTGTCAGATAAACCTGATAGTATTCTTTGATTGATTAACAGGTGTGGTGGATAAGGCGCAAGCAGCAAATTTACTTTATTTTGACTTCAGCAAGGCATTTGACTCAGTGCTACACAGAAGGTTGTTGACAAAATTAGATTATCAAGGAGCAGCACAGGATCTAGTTAAATTAGTGGGAAGTTGGTTAGTGGGAGACAGCAGAGGGAGGTGGTAAATGGGGTAAAATCAGGGGGAAAGAGAGGCCAGGAATTGGATACCCCAGGAGTTCGTCCTGGGACCAGTTATTTTCAATATGTTAATCAGTGACATAGGAGAAGGAATACAACTCAAGATGTGTCTCTTCACAGATAACACTAAGCTTTGTGGCAGGGTGAACAGTGAGGAGGGGGTAAGGGAGCTGCAGAAGGACCTGTAAAGGTTACAGAGGTGTCAATGGTTTGACTGTTGAAATTCAATGCAAAATGTACAAGGTGATGCACATAGGAAACAAGAACCCCAAGAAGGAATACTTGATGGGAGAGTTAAGCTGATCACTACTTCAGAGGAAAGGGACCTGGGGGTCATCATTAGCAACTCCCTAAGACAAACTACCCAATGTAACAAGGCTTACAGCTAGACAACCAGAACGTTGGGGTGTATTTGAAGGGGTGTCGATAGCAAGAGGAAATATGTAATACTACCTCTCTATTGATCACTGGTGAGACCCAACAGGAGTAATGTACTTAGTTTTGGAGTCTACACCAGAGGAAAGACAGAGACAGGCAGTGTAGAGTAACCAAAATGATTTGGAGCAAACAGGGCAGATCCTATTAGGATCAACTTAGGACACTGAACATGTACTCACTGGAGGCCAGAAAGAAGAGATGGATATGATAGAGAAGATAGAGACCTAGAGAAAGGAATGCCGAAGGTAAACTGCAAGGAACTATTCACCAGAAATGGCAGGTCAAAAATAAGTGGAAATGAATGTAAGCTGGTGGGGGGGGGGGGGACTTCAGAAGGGATATTAGAAAATTTTAGTTTACAGAGAGAGAGAGAGAGAGAGAGGATTATTTTTTTCATTTAATATACTTTATTAAAATGTTTAAATCAACAAACATGCAATAAATAGTACAAACAGATTATAACAATACTACCACAAAAATACTAGAAGAACCGTTGTGCTAGAAGATAGCGATAAAGGAAACCCATCCCACCCTCTACCCATCCCCACTACTCTAAACAGCCCAGCAACTGAACCCTAAAATGCCAAAAAGGGGATGCAGTCAAATCAAAATTACATTTTCCTGGAAGCTGAGGATAAAAGGATGAGGAAAGATTCCCATCACAAAGTTAATATATGGTGCCATTTACTATGCTTGGCAATATGGTTTCCAGCATGAGGGCACTCATTATTTCAGCATGCCACTCTCTGATGGATGGATCTGAATCATCCAGTCAGTGCCTTAAAATGACCAGTTTTGCCAAGGCAGATATGAGAGCCATGTGGGCCTTGTAAATACTAATGACCTCACTGGAAAAAGCACCACTAAACAAATACTAGGGAGAAATAGCTCCTCTAGGCTGAGAAAGGGATCCAGGGAGTTTTTGATTGTGCCCCAGAAAGAGGCAATTTTTATACACTGCCACAACATGTGGTAGAGCCCCCTCTGCCTGCTGACATCGAGTGCACATAGGAGAAGGAAACTTCCCCATGGTAAATAATTTATATGGCGTGAGAGAGAGGATTCTATGTGATAAGGGTGAGGGAAAATGGGTGAGGACAAAAAGCAGAAAGGGAAAACAGTGCACCCCCTTACTAAATATAATCAACTATGGGGGGACACAACACGGGAAGGGGGAAAACTGTAGGTCACCATTTCAGTGATTGCTGTTTTTTCCCACTCACCCTATGTGCACATGATGTTTTCCATCACCCTTTTTTTTGTTGCTCTTCTTCCTGGTGGAATTTTGCTCTGAATTCTGTAGAACAGTACTAAGTGAACTCTGATTTTTAGGCACCAAATGAAGTCTGGTGCCTATTGTTGTGACCCAGACTTTTTCTCACCAGTTTTGTGTGTGCAGGATACATGCTTCATTGAGATTCCAGAAGTGATTCAATTTTGTTAGCTAATATACAACTTTTGCATCATGATATGTTTTGGGCTTGTTCTCTGCCATGGCTGGGACTTCATTCCTCAGCATTTTACTGGTGACAGATTCTAACAGTGTTTTTTTTTTCTTTGCAACTGTGATGGTCACATGGCTAGGGGACTAGTCTCTAGTCTGCAGCCAGATGAGTGTTCCCTTTTTTTACTTTATCTGTGTTCCTTACCAGGTTCAGCTGCTCTTCTTCAGCCATGGCCACAAAGGATGACCTTCCAGGCCCATCATATGCCTAACCTGGGGGTTACCAGATTTCAGTTATGCACCAATGGTGGAGCTTCAGGAAATAAAAGAAGTCACTGAGATGGAATCAGGGTGGTGCAGGCCTCATTTGAAGTTCCTGCTTGCTCAAGCTTTAGGGAGATGGACTAAAATATAGTATCTCCAAAGACAGTCCAGGAATGTTCAGTGAAGCCCATCACACTGTGCAGTGAAATGTGAGCAGTTCTTGGAGCAACAGGGTCAGAGCAGTGGGGAGATGAGATGGAGCATGAGCGGAAGGGAAAAAAAGCAATGCCTATAAAAACCCTATCTGTGAGGAGCCGACTCTGACTTCAGAAAACACATCTGCTCCTTTACTTACACAATCTGTTACCACTCCAAAGAGATGGCTGGCTAGTTTACCTCACGGCTATATTCCTGTAGAGGAAAATACTTTGGAACTGAAAACCTTGCAAACTAGGAAAGATCAAGTTCCTATCCCTCCACCTTGGTCTAAATTCCTCACTTCAAAGAAGATGCCATCTGAAAGTACAAAGTCAGTGTTGGTTGTACTGAAGTGAACTAATCCCCAGATAACTATCCCAGAGAATTTGGCAAGCATACTTAATAAACATAAAGCTTTGACACTGTGCCACATAGAAGACTATTACACAAACTGGGGAATATGGGTGTGGGCAGGACAGTAGTGTGGTGGGTAGGTAACTGGCTGGGCGGCAGGACACAGAGGGTGGTGGTAAATGGCTGTCACTCCACAGAGGGAAGAGTGACCAGTGGGGTACCACAGGGATCAGTGCTGGGACCGGTCCTATTCAACATCTTCATCAGTGACATGGTGCAGGACCTAGAAGGCAGAATTTCACTGTTCGCTGATGACACAAAGCTCTGTAATAGAGTAGACACACCAGAGGGTGTAGACAGAATGAGAAGCGACCTGCAGAAACTTGAAGAATGGTCAGGGGTTTGGCAGTTGAAATTCAATGCAAGAAGTGCAGGATAATGCATATGGGGCACAATAACCTGGCACAATATATCAGTTGGGAGGTGAGGAATAGCATGCACCAAGCAGAAAGGATCTTGAGAGTTATCATCTCTGATGACCTCAAGGTAGGAAAACAGGTGACAAGGCATCAGGTAAAGCAAATAGGATGCTGGGATGTAAGGCAGGGCATTACCAGCAGGAAAAAGGAGGTCATAATTCCACTATACAAGACACTAGTGAGGCCCCACCTGGAGTACAGTGTACAGTTCTGGAGACCATACCTTACAAGGACACAGACAGGGTAGAGAAGGTTCAGAGGAGGGCAACAAAGATGGTGCATGGATTGCATTACAAGTCCTATGAAGACAGGTTGAAGGAACTGAACATGTACTCCTGGAGGAGAGGAGGGAGAGAGGGATATGATAGAGACATACAAGTATCTTACAGGGAGGAACAGGGTGCAGGAAAACACTATTTTTAAGCCGAAAAGATGTTCCAGGACTCAGAGGGCATGGGATGAAGTTGGAGGAGGACGATTCAGAGGAAACATGAGAAAGAATTTCTTCACAGAACGGTGGTGGACAAGTGGAACACCCTGCCAGAGGAAGTGGTGGGGGCTGAAACAATCACAGGATTTAAGAATGCATGGGATAGACATAAAGGAATTCTGGAGGTCAGGGGTAAGGTACAACAGACTTCTAGGAAAACAAACTGAACTTACAAGCTCAAATGGGCAGACTGGGTGGGCCATAGGCCCTTATCTGCCGACTCTGTCTATGTATCTATGTATCTATAAAAACAATGTAATCATAGGGGAATGAGGGCAACTTAAGGAAAGCTAAAGAAGAATCCTTTCAGGATATCAAGCAGGATACATTAAAAGAGTCACACTCCTCCACTTTTCTTGTGACAATTATGAAATCTGATGACCCTGAAGACTAAAATACTACTATGCCAGTTTCTGTTTTTAACTAAGGCATGCAAGAGTTATCAATACAATGTACAGTAATGCAAAAACTGAGTTATCATCTGAAGGAAGCATGATCTCTGAAGTAAAAATCTCTCAACAGAGGAATGTAAGTACCTTTATTCTTAATCATCAGGAGACAAACGTAAACAAGACATAGTGCTGCAATGTGACATTCCCAAGCAGTTGGTGGAGTGCCTGCATGAAGAAGATCGAAGGGACAATATAAGTAAAAAAGGTACTTGAAGTCATATAAAAAATATTAATCATATATGGGCCCAATTGTCTAGTGATGGTTCAACAAGTGAGAGTTCTGATGAACAGAGAAATAGGGATAGGAGAAGGAACTTTCTAAAGGGCGTTATCAATGGTCCCCAATGTTTGTCCCATTCATATGACCCTAATCATTTATTTATTTATTTATTTATGTATGTAAGTATGTATGTCTCTGATAACCATGTAAGTGCACTGATCCGAGGGACCATTTTCAGGCATGACCTTGCCATAAAACAATGGCACATTTAGCGACACAGATACAGAAAGAAAACAACATGTCAGCACAGCAGGCCATTAACAATGAGGTGCAGCAAATTACAATACAGTGGGGAATTAACAGAAATTGCGATAACATAAGGTACAAGGTGAAGTTATAGGGTAGCAACAAGTCCAGTGCATCATCTCATGATGAACAGATAATGCTTAAATGGGCAGGGTTTTTGCTGAATGAAATTGTGATCATAAAACTCTAAACTTACCGAAATAGGTGTCCTGGAGGGCACGCATTCCTAATTGCCAGACTTTACTGGGTGTCATGCACCTGAAGAACAGTGAACTGCGGGCTCAGTTAGGGAGACAAGAATTGTGACACTACAGGACTAGCTAGTTCCTGCTGAGAGGCAAATTAACAACCAAGACTAGTCAATTGCTGAATTACAAACAAATGAACAGACTATGAAATGAAGGGCTAGAAGGAAAAAATATGTATATACTGTGAGTCCCACAAGTCTGGGATAACAGTCCTACAGTAGCTGCAACAGTAAACAAAATGATTGTGGCTTACCTTGAGACAGAATCTAACAACATCAATATGGAACTTGACTGGACCCACCGGGCCTTACATACCAAACTTGATGAAAATGCTTCCCAAAGAGCTATTATCACCAAATGTTTGAGCTCTGAAACATAGAAACATGGAATGTGACAGCAGATAAGGACCACTTGGCCAACCTAGTCTGCCCATTTTCCTACCTAACAGATAAGCTGCAGATCCTAATTAACCAACAGCTTACTTCCTCCTACCCCCACTAGGACTGCCTTATGTCTGTCCCATGCATTCTTGAATTCCCCCACTGTTCTTGACTCCACAACCTCCTCAGGGAGGGTGCTTCATGCATCCACAACCCTCTCTTTGAAAAAATACTTCCTCACATTACCTCTGAGCCGTCCCCCCTCTATCTTCAAATTGTGCCTACTTGTTCTTGCACATCTCTTTTTCTGAAAGATGCTACCCTCTTGGACTTTGTTGATTCCCTTGAGGTACTTGAAAGTTTCTATCATGTCCCCTCTCTCCCTCCTTTCCTGAAGAGTATACATATTAAGCTCCTTTAGTCTTTCTTCGTATGTCTTCTGGTGCAGACCCTGCACCATTTTGGTTGCCCTCCTCTGGACAGCCTCCACTCTGTCTATGTCTTTGAGGAGATGGGGTCTCCAGAACTGCACACAGTACTCCAGATGGGGTCTCACCAACTGTCTGTACAGAAGGATAACAACTTCTTGTTTTCTACTATTGATGCCTCTCCCTATGCATCCCAATATCCCCCCAGCCTTCCTTACTGCCATCTCACATTGCTTGCCCACCTTTAGGTCATCTGATATAATTACCGCCCATTCCTCCAACCTTGCCAAGTCCCTTCTCATCCTTTCCACTCCATCTGGTGTATCAACCCTGTTGCAGATCTTTGTGTCATCTGCAAAGAGACATACTTTTCCTTCCAGTTCCTCTGCAATGTCACTTATAAAGACATTAAAAAGGACCAGTCCCAGTACTGAACCCTGCGGTACCCCACTAGTAACCCTCCTTTCTTCACTGTGGACTCCATTTACTACTACCCTTTGCGTCCTGTTGTCTAGCCAATTTTTTATCCAGGCTACCACCTTGGGACCCACTCCGAGGCTGGCTAACTTGTATATTAATCTTTTGTGTGGGACTGTATCAAATGCCTTGCTAAAATCTAGGTAAGCCATGTCCACAGCCCCTTCCTGGTCTATTACTTTGGTCACTCAGTCAAAGAAATCTATTAGATTCGTCTGACATGACCTTCCCATCGTGAATCCATGCTGCCTTGGGTCCTATGCCCCACTGGCCTCTAGGTACTCAACAATTCTTTCCTTCAGAAGTGATTCCATCATTTTACCTACCACTGAGGTCAAACTAACTGGTCTGTAGTTTTCTGCCTCTGTCCTGCTCCCATTTTTGTGAAGAGGAATCACATCTGCCCTCCTCCAGTCCTCAGGTACCATCTCATCCTCCCATGATTTGTTAAAGAGAGTAGTCAGCGGTGTCAATAGTTCTACCCTTAGTTCTTTTAGAATTCTTGGGTGAATCCCATCAGGCCCCATTGCTTTGTCCACCTTCAATTTTATTAGTTCTTTCAGAACCCTTTCTTCTGTAAATGGACTGGTATCGACCCTCATCTTCAGAGTGTTTCTCTTGTTTGGTTTAGGTACCTTCCCCTCCTTTCCTTTGTGAATACTGAGCAGAAATATTTGTTCAGTATCCCTGCTTTTTCATTGTCACCCTCTACCCACATTCCTTCCCCTTTATTAAGCCTCAGTATCCCTCCTTTGGTCTTTCTTCACTCCCTAATGTACATATAAAAGGTCTTATCCCCCTTCTTAACAGAGTTGGCTATCCTTTCCTCGGTTTGGGCCTTTGCTATTCTGACTGCCTACCCAGACTCTTTCTGCTTTAACTGATAAAGTTCTCTGTCCTTCTCTTTCTGTGTTTCCTTAGATTTCCTGAATGCTATCCTTTTCTCCTTAACCTTCCCTGCCACCTCTTTTGAGAACTATAGTGGCTTTTTCCTTCATTGTGTTTTGTTGATTTGTTTACACAAAGGCTTGTTGCCTCTGTGATGGCTGTTTTGATTACTCTCCATTGTTCCTCCACCCCTCCTTCTTGCCTGTCTGCTAGTGCTTTTCTGAGCCACTCTCTCATTTTCCCAAAGTCAGCCCTCCTAAAGTCCAATACTCTTGCTTTTGTATGGCTTGATTGTATGGATGTATTTATTGTGAACCACACTGTTTGGTGGTCGCTTGTTTCCAGATGGCTACCCACTTCTAAATCTGAGATTCTTTCTCCGTCCCCATTTGAGAGTACCAGGTCTAAGATTGCTCCCTCCCTAGTGGGTTCCAGTACTAGCTGTCTGAGGCATGCCCCCTGTAGGGCATCAAGAATGACCCTGCTCTTGGATGTGCCTGCAGCAAAGGTGCTCCAGTTAACATCTGGCATATTTAGGTCCCCCAACAACATAAAGAAATGATAAAGAAATGCTAATGTCACAAATCTAGCCTATAAAGCACACAAATATAATGGGGCAAATAATGCGATCTATAAGGGTCTTCCTCCAGACACTGTGGCTGCTAAATGAAAATTTGATCCACTGAAAAAGAAACTTTGGCAATATCATTACAAGTCAACTCTGATTATGCCAGCCAAATTAAAAGGGATTGTGGATGGTGACAGAGTGTTTTTTTCTACCTTAATGGAAATAGAAGATGAACTTGGTGGGAAGGGGGGCTTCCTTAGATCTTTTCCTAAACAAGTTTCCATATTTTTGTACTTTTAAACTAGACATTAGAATCTTGTAACTTGAGGTGTAATGGTGTTGAGCCTCTCCTTATGATTATTATAGCTGTACACCTGTACCTTAATATGCTAAATACCAGTTTAGCATGTAGGAGTGCAGTGAATTATGTTTTTTCCTATAAACTAGCTGAATTATATGGAGTAAAGGGTGGTGCTTCAATGTGTACAGTAATGAGGTTGTTAACTGACAACTTTCATGAGTTGTTAAAGGTTTGGGTTTTTCTTTCCTTGTATCTATTAGTTGGAACCACACCAAGGAAATCTATTGAATTAGATATACAGATAACTTTTCTAATTATGGGGCATTCTAATAACTTTTCTTTTGTATTTTATGACAACTTAATACAGTGGTGGAACAATATAGAAAACTCCAGTTGAATGGTGGGTGATAAAGGTACATTACATTGTGCAAGTTTCAATGTGAATGGTGTTAATTCCCCAGTCAAAAGGGATATGACCTTAAAATATACAAAAAAACTAAAAACTGATATTACGTGCCATCAAGAGTCTTGAAAAAAATTTAAAAACAGAAAGAAATTATTTTAAACATGTGTTTTCTTCTACAAGCCCTAAGAAGAGCTGTGGGGTTGCAGTTTTTATATGACAAATAACTAATTTTTGAAATCATAAGTAACATAGTTGATTCATTAGGCAGAATAATTATAATTTAAGCAAAAATAAACAACTGGATCTGTGTATGCCCCTTTTGAACAATATAGTACTTTCCTCACTGATGTAACAAACTATTTTGTTCATATTAAAGCAGAAACACTATATTGACAGGGGACTCTGATGCTTTAATGCACCATTATGTTGATAAAACCACCAGAGCAAGTAAGGAAAATATAGGAATTTTAAAACTTCTTAACTCTTTTCTTAAATTACATGATCTGGAGGACAGTTGTAGACACTTTCACCCTAATTCTAATATTTCACAACTGAAATATACTCTAATATTATATTGGATTGCATGGTCAATTCTGTTTCCATTATAATGGCACTCCATCAAACAGATCAGATTAAGGAGGCAGTATAGAGCAGTGGTCTAAGCCTCTGAGCTGCAAAGCTGGTGACATCCAGCAGACCAGACCTGGGTTTGAATCCCACAGCTTCACTTGCATACTGTGTGACCCTGAGCAAGTCACTTAACCTCCTTGTGCTCCCAGGTCGCTCCTGTAAAAAAGCTTTCAGCTTAGTGTGCTATACCTGGTTAAACAACTAAATAAAAAAAAATTGTAGCAGTTTAAAAATGAACTTATTTCCATTGGTTATTAAAGAATTCTGGTTTTATAACTATGATGGAAGCCATCCAGCCATACATCTAAGATGCCTTTAAGGTGGTGGTCCATGGGCATAGACTTTCTTATAATTCATGGGTGAAATAAAGAAAAAGGAAAAAAAAGAATTTGCAAATAAATTTAAGAAAACTTGATTGATTATCAGCAAGAGACCACAGTAGATACTGTTTTGAATAGAGGGAGGGGAAATATGTGATAAGAACAAGTCCTTAACAGCACCACACACAAAGAGCAGTGCAAATATCACCCGAACAAAAAGGGAGACTAAAAAGAATGAAGACCACCGCAAACAGTGACGGTCCTCAGACACACACCTTGGCTTCTGTTCTTTAGTGGGGGACTGCATCCCTGCAACCCCCTTTGTGGGGTGGGCAGGCCCTCCACACCCCCAAAAATGTAATTATCAACTCAGGGGGAGCGGACTTAAAAACAAAAAAGAAAAATGTTATTTTTCATTGTTGGACCTGGACTTGGGTCCAGTGGTTCCACATGCGGTGGCTCTAGCCACTATGCCAAATGGCCAACTCAGCAGAGTTTGGGACCACACCTGCTTATATCATGACATAGCAAGTGTAATTCACTACTACACTCGCTATTCAGGATTCCTTGCTGTATTGCAGCAGTCACACTATACAGGAGCAGTATTATTGAGTCTCTCATATTGAGTCACTCAATAATACACACTCATATAGGGTGCTACCAAGGGGGGTGAGATAGGAAAAGCAAAATTATTGAATGAGGAAATTAAACAAAATATGAACATACTAAAGTGAGCATCTTATCTACAAGTGGACAAAATTAGAAAAATATTGGCTATTGGTCTGGAAAAATACAAAAAGAAAATATGTTTCAGCTGTAGAAACTAATTATAGCCTTCTGACTTCTAATGAAGAAGAGGTGGGTAAAATTATATGTGAACATTATAAAAATGTATATAAGACTAACTTCTCCCCTCACAAAGTCTTTACAGAGCACTGCCTTCAGAATCGCTGGCATAATTCATAATGTTTCAGACTTCTTAGAACTTGAATTTAGAAAAGTTATCGACTATTTACCCAAATGCAAAAAACATGGCATGGATGGTTATACTGCTGAATTTCTTATTATCTTTCAAGACGACCCGATTTCCTGGTTAGTTCAGATGTTAAGAGAGCTGGTGGAGAGCCTTGGGGAACTACCAGCAGCAATAACAATGCAAAGGTGATTGTAATGCCACAAGAAGGCAAACAAAAACCAAACCCAGATAATTATCACCCTAGAGCTCTTCTAAATCAATACGACAAAATAATTGCTTAATTAACATCTAACTGGTTGCAGAGGTCCCTGTGGCTGTCCACAAGAATCAATATGGATTCACGAAGAGCAAAACAATTTCAAAGTCCATTCAAAAGGTTTAGGGCATGATTCACTACATAAAGAATTTGAATGACCAATATTTTGCCCTTGCTGTTGATGACAGTAAAGCCTTTGATCCAGTGAATCATAATTTTATGACGTGTTTAGAAAAATCAGAAATCTCCCCTTTGCTGAGAAAAGTCATTGATCTTTATATAAGAAACCTATACAGTACAAGTCACATTAAACTGTTCCATCAACTCACTGGTGTAGCTTTCTTTTGTGTGATGCTACTGCATTGGCAGCTCGAACTATTGAAGCTTTTAACTGTTTTCCAACTATCCTTCACTGCCTATTCAGCTCACTTGTACCTGTTTAGTGAAATGGCAGTAGCTGTTTTGCAGAGTTTATGCAATGCATTTTCAAGGCATTGTTTATAAATATCACAGCATTCCTTAGGAGCATTGTTTATAAATATCACAGCATTCCTTAAGAGCATTGTTTATAAAAATCACAGCATTCCTCAACAGTTGTTTAGTCTGCCTTCTAAATTGAAACTCATAAGCACTCAGCTGAAAATAAAGCTTATAGTACATAACAGCTAGTTGCGAACCAATACTAACCTTTTACTAATTCATTGAATTAAACACTGCACAGATTAAGAAACTCATTGGACAATGCTACACCAGTGAGATGAGGGTACAGTTTAATGTGACTTGTACTGTAGTTAGGTTCCAAGTAAAAAGAACTTACACCAAAAACCTTGAAATGCAGAATGGTGTACTTCAGGGCTGCCCCACTCTCTGACGCTATTTATCCTTTTGCTTAGAGCCACTGCTTCATAAAATAAGGTACAATCTGAGACTAGAGGTGATCATATTGGACATGGAAGAACTTAAGGTTAGTCCTTATGTGGACAATATCCTATTATTGTAACCATACCCAGTTAGAACAGTAGTTCCTGAACAGCACAGTATAAACTGCACTGCAGGAACCACGAATGTTGGAATAGCAACAGGGGTAGAATAGCATGGAGCAACTAGTGCATGTCCTGTCACTATTTACAATTACGGGAGAAGGGAAAGAGTGAGGCAAGTGCAATCACTCACTGAGCTGTCCCCATAGCGGAGCGGGTTAAAGCAGCAACTTTGCCAGGATGAACTGGGGGACCAGCGTTCTAATCCTGGTCTCCCCTCAAGATTTTGCAGCTGGAAAAACTGATATTTTTTCACAAGTTGCCCTGGAAACTGTAATTCCATGGCCCCAGTAATTTAGCTTTTTCCTGTGATCCAGTCCTCCTTGGAATTAGGATCTTTAATTATGGGGGTTGCAGAGGGCAGTGTCCCCCACAAGAAAACAGTTTTAAATTGTATTTTGCTTTTGAATGGTAGTGGTCATCCAACCACTACCATTTGCTCTGTGTTTTCTGGCAGTATTTACTATTGCCACTGTATTGGAGAGTGCTGTCAATTACACCACTGTTCTGGACAGCGCTGATACTGACAGTGCGGTTCAGACCTAGTGCCTTTGTAAGTATCAAAGCTCAATTTATGATTTTCTCTGCAAAGGAGAAGCCTATGCCAAGGTTTTGGGCTTCTTCATGAGCAAAAGCAAATCCATATTAATGCCTTTATTTAAAGTTGAGCTGGACAGCTTATATATAAACAAGAATTTTAAATAACATTAAATATATTGGTGTTATTTTGACAGCAAATCAAATAAAAACTATCAAAATAAACTTTGATAACTTAAAAGATAAAATAAAATATAAATTTGTGTTATGGCTACTGTCCACTAGGTTGTTTTCTGGTGTTACTGAGATCTATGTACAGTATTACGTATTAAGTGGTACTTTGCATTACTGATGTTCTTTCTTGCAACATATGTTGATGTCTTTTCTTTGTAGCCTGAAAAATCTTTTATACAAAAGTTCATGTTAAAAAAAGGTAGTGTTATGGAAACACCTATTCTACTCACTTTGGGGCAGAGTAGAAGTCCTGAAGATTATGGTAATGCCTTACATAATTTACATGACCTGAAAAATTATTGGGGGGCCCTAATGATAAATGGTTTTCTGAAATTAGGAAGAGTTTCACAAAATTCCTTTGGACAGAGGATAAGCCACGAATTGCTTGATCCAAAATCACAGTTCCAAGAGATAATGGTGTTTTTCTCTTGCCCTGACCCATTAAATTACTATTATAGTCAAGTAATAGTGTAGCTACAACTTGGGAATGGGCCTTTTTTACTTCATCCAACCTTGCCATTTATGCAAGAGTCCTATAAGATAACCTTCCACATTTAAAATTAAATCATATTATATTCTTAAGGCATATTCGCCAGAAAGCAATTGATTTCTTTTTGAAACCATTTCCTGTGGCTACAAATAAAGCAACTCAGTACATCTCAATGGAAATAGTAACCTGGCTGCACACAGACATTGGAATTTCAGATTGTCTCTGGCTAACCACTTTTTTAAGAATTAAAAATAAGTGCAATAGTCTAGGTTTTAAATCATGGTTAGATGTTCTTTCTGATGATCTGTTTATTTCATTAGTATGATTTCAAAAAGAAGGGAACAATAACTATAGACAAAACATTTGTTACATATATTTAAAGATCTATGTAGACCAGTAGGTGTTAAGCATACAAATAATTTTATTAAATGAATCCAATGAAGGAAAGAACTTAATAGGTCAAAACCCCCAAAACACATTGCAAAATTTACTAATTAATACAGAAGAGACACCCCTACACCTCTGGAAAATAACTGATAATAAATGGATTATGGGGGGGGCTGCAGAGCGGCAACGTGGAGACAGCTTTTTGACTGAGCTCTGCCATTGAATCCTTTAAAACTATCAAAATATTGGAAAAGTTGGGCTTTTGAACAATTACCATACCAGCGTCAACTGGAATACTTCAGCTATGATATGAGTAAAAAAAAAGATACTAAGCATGCATCGCAGAGTTTGGATGTGTACCTGTCTCTCAGAGCGCGATGAACAACTCGGGGCCCTCTGCAGCTAAAGAACAGTCTTCAATGGAACTTCTGACATTGCAGATACTGGCCATGTTAACTAAAATTCAGCCTACAGGTGATGAAACTAACAAGCGTTTAGCAGTGGTCAAGGCTAAGCTAACAAAAAACGATTGCTTAATTCAAGATAACAAAGTGGCAATTAAAGAAACTTAAGGCTGACAGGAATCATCAATTAGAGTGTAACATGGCCTACATCAAAGACTTCAATTTAATGAAGGCTAAAATAGAGACTATGGAGAACCTGCAAAGACAGGCTAACATTTGCATAGTTGGATTTCCCTCTAAATATGCTGGCTCAGTAGAAATCTTGCATGCGGTGTCCAGATTAATTTTTCAGGACTTACACCTCCTGCCTCGTGATGTGGGGATCCATATCCTGAAGGCTTTTTCAGTCTCACAGTGGCTGAGATCTCATGGAGCAGTGCAGCGAACACCACACACTGCAATGGCCACCCTCTCCACCTCAGAAGCCAGGATTGCTTTATTGCAGGCCGCACGATCCAGAGGAGAAATGCTTTAGGAAGGGAACCATCTTTCCTTTTTTCTTGACTTGTCTTCACAAATGCAGACCCATAAAATGGAACCGCAGCTGATCAAAAAAGGATCTGCTTCAAAATGGTGTTGAAGCCTGACTTAACTTTCTGACTAGGTTAGTAATTAAATAGGCCTCAAAATCCCATGTGTTTGTGGACCCAGCTGCAGCATCAGTGTATGCTGAAAAACTTATTCAAAGCTTGAAACTGGCTGAAGATACTTTGGATGAAGAGGGTTGAAGGTATCATGCATTATGGCTCTTTCCTATTGAAGCTTCAAAACTAGAAATAGGAACAATACACACCTTGACGCTAAACTGATTATAGCATTGAAATACATGATTGAGGGTCCATGTTTAATTATATAGCTAAATGTCAATGTTTTCCTTCACTAAAAATGTGATTATAGCTCATAATGTGGGCTTTTGAGATACTAAGAGCGCTGTTCTAATTGTTGCTCCAATACAGCATTATATAGCATTATTTTGTTATGTTCTATAGGCCATGTCTATTAATTGGTAGACATCTGTGCAAAGAGCAGATCTCAGTTTGTGAACTGTTTTGCTAATCGTTTAGTAATATGTTTCCCTCTAGAGCAGGCTGCCATGCTATGTTAAATCTAGAGGGCTGTAAATCAACTTAATTGAGCCCAGGCAATCTGGACTAAAAGACATGTTTACAGTACATAGGCCATTTATTTCCCCCTCATCCACAAGTACTTCAGGGTAACTGACTTCTTGGCTTAATAGTTTTGTTGTTTTAGTAATTCTAGGTGAGAGGATCATTGCTCTATAAGTAGTACAGTTCAGACTTTGCTCCTACAATTTGTCACCAGGGACATCTCCATTACATGGACTTATATGTTGTTTAACATGTAACGGTTTATTTCTCTTGTACTTGTGATGCAGGGGTCTCCAAACTGCATTTCTTGCTCTTTATGAGATACAGCTGGCTGTAATATTATACACTTTATAAATAAAAATTACAAAAAAATAAATGGATTACAGAGGATAAATGTATTTTTGAGGAGAATCAAGGTATCTCTTTTACAATAAGAGCAAATTAATTATACTATTCTTCTAAGAAAAGGTTGATTCAACACAAAATTTTCAACAGAGCATATTTTATCCCAGTTGTTATTGGAAATTTAACAAATCTGGAGAAGACTCATGATGGCTTCGGTATAGACGCTATAGCACATTATTTCATATTGTAACATTTAGGGATGCAAATATATTCAAAACTGGTGAATCTTCACTTCAAAGTACCTCTCAGAAATACTAAAGGTGCAATACCAGTTTCCTTTATGACCCTGGTTTTTAATCACAGTATTGGGTTAAATTTAGATAAAAGCCAGGAAAAATTGTCCCGGATTCCCCTCTCTTCCCTCACAAAAAACACAGAGACCATTGCTTGTTGTTGTGCTCAGATTGGCAATTAATTTATTTAAATCCATCAATCCATAATTCCTTTTCCATTTCTTTATTGTCATATATCCAATAATTTCCATTTATTTCCATCCATATATCACTTTCTGATTATCCATCCCCCAGGCGAAAACCTGGGTGCCTTCTTCTTCTCCTTTTCTGCTAGGTAACGATGAGAACCGAGACCGCTTTCTCCTTCATCTTCTTCTTCCTCTCATGTTACTCCCTTTTTCTTCCCCCCTTCCCATCCTCCCCCCCTTCCCCCTGCCATCCAACTTGGCAGTCCATAGCATTCTTATTATCATCTGCCCCCAACTTCTTAGCAGACTTCAAGGCTTTCTGCCTGCCCTCCATCCTTGGCAGTCCCTAAACCTCTTATCCCCTGCCATCCACCTTTGGCAGTCCATGACCTTATTATTTTCTGCCATCCACCTTTTGGCAGTCCATACCATATTATCAACCTCTGCCATTCACCTTTGGCAGTCCACCGCCCTAGTGGGCACGTCTGTCCTCCACTATGACAGACCCTCTTACAGCCCCCCGAGTGGCTGTACTTCCTGTCTTACCATTCTTTCTAGTGTGGGTGGGCGGGATCAAAACTCCAGCAAAAGTGGCTGAGGCTCCCTTGTGCTGTCCTTATGTAGCCTCCTACCCCCTCCCTTCCTGCTACCTGGCCATTGTTGCAGCAGCTCCTCCCCTTCCCTATGCCCTCCTTCCGAGCACAACCACTCTTTTACAGGAGGAAGGTGAACTAGGACAACATGGTCTGCCCCCTAAAGGGCAAACTCCATTGTCCCGGATTCCCCCCTCTTCCCTCACAAAAAACACAGAGACCATTGCTTGTTGTTGTGCTCAGATTGGCAATTAATTTATTTAAATCCATCAATTCATAATTCCCATTCCATTTCTTTATTGTCATATATCCAATAATTTCCATTTATTTCCATCCATATATCACTTTCTGATTATCCATCCCCCAGGCAAAAACCTGGGTGCCTTCTTCTTCTCCTTTTCTGCTAGGTAACGGTGAGAACTGAGACCGCTTTCTCCTTCATCTTCTTCTTCCACTCGTGTTACTCCTTTATTCTTCCCCCTTTCCAGTCCTCCCCCCCTTTTCCCCACTAGCCAGTCTCCAGCTTGCGTTGGATGACTGGCTTCCCCCCAACCTAGGGTACGGCCCCCACCTCTGCTCTTATATCTTTTTTTTATTTTATTATCTGTTTGCCTGTCTTCTCCATTCTTCTATGAAACCCATCGTTTCTGCATTAAACATATCCACTGCTATATCTGACAGGTGTACCCCATCTGATTTGTAGAATTCATCCACCCATTCTTCGACCCCACGCAGTATCACCTGTCCTCCCATCTTCCTTATCAGCGTCCCCACTCTCCTATTCATCTTCCTCCTGGCCCTCTCCACTGCTCTGTGGCTGTGTTCCTGTCTCCACACTCTCCGTGGTATTATGTCCGACCATGCAAGGCATACCTGAGGCCACCACTGTCTTAACACCGCTAAGTCCTTCTTAATCTGAAAATATGTGTGCACCCATGGTCTGCCTGCCAGGTCATTGCCCCCTAGGTGTATAATGATTAGGTCTGGACTGGGCCAATGTCTCTTGAGCTCTTTCAAAGCAGGGAGCAGCTGTGCCCATCTCATCCCCCGCAAGCCGTGCCATACCAACCTACACTGCCTTGCATCTTGGTATAGCTGTTTTCTCCCAGCTTTTGTCTCCGCTCTCTTACCAGCCCAGTAAATATAGGAACGGCCGCAGATCCAGACTTCTGTGCTCCTCCCTATACCTATGGGGTGCAACAAAACAAAGTTAGTTAATTTACATGTATTCTCCAATAACCTCCCTGCCTTACCCCCCTCGCCTTATTACATATGTACATTATTACCCTCCCCCCTTTTTTTTTTATGTCAGAGCTCTGATGTATCTTTTGTAACTGGCCGACCACCAGCGACCTTTTACCAAAATGTCCTCCACAGGTTCGCCCCTGGCCGCCCACTGTGAAGCTGCCCCAATCTGCAGGGAATGGGATGAGTAATTAGCTGGATTCTCACCCAGAAATGCCATTGCCTTTTTTAACACCACCGTGATCTGGTAGCCAGTGACCCTTCTTCCGTCCCTGTGTATAAAAAACTTCCCAGTCCTGATTACTTGCCCTGCGGTGAAAACCTACAGGGCCTGTACTGAGCATATCGCGACCTCTGATCACCCTCTTAGGGTTATTATGGAACCTTGCCCTCTTTGGTCAGTCTTAGACCGTCTTAGCTTAATCCATATCTCCTTTGTCCCCCAACTCACATCTTCCCATTCCACACAACCTTCCCTGTCATTTATCCCATGGCCTACCACCTCGCTCTCCCTCAGAGCCCCTGCAAATATTGTCTCATAAATCGAGTGAAATAACTGGGCCTCACTTTTCGACGTGCATATTGCCGGGGCACCTCTTTTAGCTTTATTAGCCACTGCTTTCCTATAGGCCTCCGCATGTCCCCGGTCCTGCCTCTTAACCTCCCCCAGCCCTGCATCATCCTTCTGATGAACATTGCCTTTGTTGGGTCCAGCCATCCTTTTAGGCTGCAGATCACACTGATCCCAGCCAGATAAACCCCCATCGTGGCGTGAGATGTCCCTTTTTGCCATTGTTCCACTGTGAACATTCTCAACTGTTCTTCAGATAATGGCCCACTTACCTCCATCTGGTGTTCTGCCCTGAATGCTGGAAAAACCTGCCAGGCCCCATCATAGGCCCTCAGAGTCCGGGGCGCCCATCAGCTATGAAACAATAGTTCTGCTCCATCCTGCCAATGTCCCAGATGTCTGCTGGTATGGGTGTTTTTTGTTCTTCTGCTGCCGGTGCCAGCTTCCGGAAACGGTCCAGCTGCAGACGGAAAGGCTGTCAGCCAGGGTATTGCGTACCCCTTCTATATGTTTTGCTCTGAAAGGACATGTTCAGCTGCAGAGCCCTTAAAACTAGCTGTCATACTACCTGCATGACTGTGTCTGATCTGGCTCCCTTATGGTTCAGTACGTCCACCACAGCTCTATTGTCACACCAAAATGTCATCTTCTGATCCCGCAATTCCTCCCCCCAAACCAAAGTACATGCCCATATAGGCATGATCTCCAGAAGTGTTATATCCTTCACTTTCCCATCCTTCACCAGTCTGCTGGCCATGGTTCCGCGAACCACCTGAACCTCAGGTAACCTCCCATGCCCAGTCCCCCGGCCGCGTCCGTGTATAAATCCAGGTCTGTGTTATATAACCACTCATCCTGCCAGAATGAACACCCATTATAGTCCTTCAAAAATTTCTCCCATACGTTAAAATCCTCCCTGACACTGCAAGTCAAGTTAACCCAGTGATGTGGTCTTGTGACCCCAGCTGTCGCACTGGCCAATCTTCTGGTGAACGCCCTCCCTGGCCCAACTGCCCTGCATGTGAAATTCAGATGCCTCAATACCTGCTGAACTAATTTCAATTGAACCCTTTTCTTGCTAGCGTGTATCCCGATTAGCTCCTTCAATCTCCTTACTTTTTTGTCTGGCAACCTAAAAACTTCATTTGTAGCATCAATCACTATCCCGAGGAATTCTATCACCTTGACGGGCCCTTCTGTTTTTCCCAGTGCCAGCGGGACCCCTAATTCCTGCCACACTTCCTGAAACTTAACCAGCATTCTCTGTGTCTCTTCTTTTCCCTTCCCTATGAGGAGAAAATCATCCAGGTAGTGGATGGCTGACCTGTAACTAGTTTCCTCTTGGAATATCCACTGCAAGCATGTGCTGAACGCCTCAAATGTCGCACATGCTGTGGAGCACCCCATAGGCATTGCTTTGTCAAAGTAATACCGTCCATCATTTTTAAAACCCAAAAGGTCCCAGTCTTCCCTCCTGACTGGAAGCAGTCTGAAGGCAGACTCTATGTCTGTTTTCGCCATCCACACATCCTCTGTGGCCCGGATTATCCGGATTGTGTCCTCAAGCATCGCGTAGGTCACCCTGCTATGCTCCTCCCCAATATAGTCATTTACCAAGTCACCTTCTGGGTAAGACAAATGGTGTATTACCCGGTATTCCCCTTCCTGCTTCTTAGGTACCAGACCCAAAGGTGATATCCACATGTTCTCCAATGGGGAGTCATCAAATGGACCCTCCACCCTACCAGCCGCCTTCTCTTTCTCAATCTTTTTCCTTAACAAGTCCTCTTTTCCCTTCACTGACCCCAGGTTGCTTGCCTCCCTTGCCTGCCTGGGACCTGTAGACTGTAATGAAAACCCTGTGTCAAAACCATGTAAAATCATATCCTGCACACTCATATCCGGGTATCTATCCAGGCGAGATGTCAAGGCCGTTATGTTGATGGGGGTTCTGGCCATCCCAAATCAGGCCTTGTCACGCCACCTTGTACCTTCCCCTCTTGCCTGCCCCTCTCCCTTTGTTTCAATGTTTTTGACTACCTCTACCCCCATTACCTCTGCCCTTCCCTCTGTTGCTCCACGTCTGTCCTCGAAAACCCTGGCCATCCCGAAAAAACTGCTGGCTTGATCCTTGCCCCCTGTACTCTTGTGTTCCTTGTATACCTGTAGTTCTGCACTTGCTAGCCAAGTGCCTCCCCCCACATTTTGCACAGGCATGCCGAAAACGACACTGAGGCCACGTGCAGAATGCCCTATTATATGACCAGCAGCATCTCGTAGGCATAGACCCTTTTTTACCCCACCCTCTGTCGGGTGTGGACTGATCCGTTACATAATCCATCCATAAATCTATTTGCTTGGTGTCCCATCTTACATCCCCAAATGTTGCCATGCGCTGCTGAAAAAATTCGTCGTAGTATATCCATCCCACCCTGCCTTTTGCTTTAGCTCTCCGTATTATCAATGAATAAGTAATGAGCGGGATACCTAACTCCGGTCTTCTTTCCAGACTTATGGCTGAAAAGATTGCAAAACCTAAGAACCACCCTTCCCAGGTCTTCCCTTTCGTGAATTTGTCTTCCTCTTTCTTTCCTAATAACACTATGGCAGCTGCCATCTCACTCTTACCTATGCTCTCCGCCTCTTCATATTTTGCCGCCGCCTCCTGGCTCACCAGAGCAAATATATCCACATATTCCCCCTTCCATATTTTTTCTTTTGTGGCAACGGGCACGTGCTCACCTATCCTCATCTCCGGTGCCCCCACCTCTCTTGTCCCCAAGCCCTCTCTTTCTTCCCCTTTCTCTGTGTCTCCTGGCACCCCTTTTCCTGCCTTAAACTCCACCAGGGCCGATTCCATCTGTCCCACACCACCCGTCCCCAGTGCTGCCACTATTTGCCCTATATATTCTTTTATGCTATCTCCTACTATATTGGATGCATTACCTGTGACCTTTTCCTGTCCGGGGTGTCTGAAGGCCTCCAAGAATTCCCTTGTTTCTTCTTGTGGGTGAGGCGGGTGAGGTGAAAGCGGAGGGTGGGATGCCGGGAGGTGTGGGTCGGACCTCTGCTCCGAGTTTCTGGTCCCGGTTCTCCCGGGGGGGCCTCCCTTTGATCTGGAGTGGGTGCTGTTGGGTCACCGGCTGCATAGGTATGAGCTCAGCAGCCCTGGCAGGCCCCTACGGCCCGCAAGCACTACCTAGGGGACTCGTGCCGTCCCCAGGTGCCCTCTTCCCTTTGCTACCTTTTTCCCCATCCGCTTTCCTCTTCCCCCCGGGCTTCCCCGGGTCCTCCCCTTCCACCAATTCCCACATTTTGTTTGCCTTTTCAGCCAGCTCGATTATCACCTTGTAAGCTTCTTCCTTCGATGGCCTGCTCTTCCTGGGTGCCATGTCAGTTCCACACTGTGCTCTGTGAAGACAACTACAGAACAAAACCCAGTTACCATATTATTTTATTATTATACACCCTTTGCTTACTTTTCTTCTCTTTTTTTTTTACAAAACACCCCAAGTTCCTTCCGCCATCCTTCCCCCCGTGAGGTGCATCCTGCCCCCAGAACTGCCCTATCCGTACTGCCTGGGCATGTTGTCTTTCTTCCCCTGCCTCCTCCTGCCTCCATATGGCTACCAAAGTGTTTTTTTTTTTTTTTACTTTGTGCTGTGGTAACGTTCTCCTTATATCCTGTTTGACTAAGTCCTGTGGCAACTATAAGTCCCTCTTGGGGATGTTCATGGTTGAGGAACCACGGCCTCTATGGACTGTGGCACTGAACCTTCCCATTCCGGCTATACCATCGGCCAACCCGGTTCCCCACTTCACGTGTGACGTCATGTCACGTGGTCCTTTTTCCGCGACCCCCCTAGCCCTGCAGGGCCCCTTCTCGTTATCCCCTTGTGCTCCCTGTATGTGCAACACTCCAAAAACCTACCCAGTGTGCTAACCCTTGTCTGCTTTTTCGTGCTTCTCCATCCCCACGTGGCCTGCCACACCCCACCCCCTAGGTCCCCAGCTCCTTTCTTTGCCCCTGAACTAGTACTCCTGCCTTTTCCCTTGCCCGGTCTGATCTCCTAGTCCCCTTATCCCCAAACCCCTCCCAGGCTGAAAAGACAGCATCCCCTTGGGCCCACTCACCCCATGCCACGTGGCGTGCCCAAACAAACTCCATTCCAGCTTTAACCTTCCTTCTCATGGCGTGTCTGCCATTCCACATGGTGTGCAGACGCCATTTCACATTCGGCCTCACCCGCTGGCGTGCTGCCATACCATGCAGCTCGCAAAATGCCGATTTTGCCTTAGGCCTCGCTCCCAAGGCCTGCTGCCCCAGCGCCTCCCCTTTCTCCCCGTCTGCCTTCCACTAAAACCCCGCACGGCACACACACACTACCTTTCTCAGCCTCCATTATGTATCGTGCTCCAGAGGCCTTAAACTCCTCCTGTGCACTTTGTAGTCAGGCATCCACTTAGCATGTCACCCACAGACACCAGTAAACTCCTCTGCAGGTAACTTATGCGCGCCTCGCCCTGCTACTTTACTTATTATCGCTTTGGTTTTTTATTTTTATTTTTTTTTTACTATGATGTCCATGACATGCAGCCAAACAATATACCAGGTTCTTCTGCACCCCTTCATTATTCAAATCTCTGCAGGCCCCTACCAGGCCCAGCTGCTTGCTGACTACGTGGCCCACCCCCACTCTTGGCTTTCTTTCTTCCTTATCTTTTGGCCCCTTCCTGGGCCAGCCACACCCCTGCTAACCAGCGTTTCGTTTTATTCCTTTATGTTTTTTTTTTTGATTCGTCAACACAATTCCACGAAAAACAGCAAACCAACAGCTCCGCAGTAAGACGGACCCAGTAAGCCATATATATAGCGCGCACAGCAGAAACGCGTCTTAGCCCAAACAAAAGCAACACCTCCATCCATCCATAAACACCACCCCAGCCACGACCTGCTTTTCCACACGTGGTGCGGCCGCCTGCTGCAGTGCAACCACCAATTCCACCTTATTACAAACCCATGTGCACAAAATGCACTGCCCCTGCCCCCCAACAACAGTAAGCTTACTGTTCGTGGCAATGATTCTTGTATTCTACTTTCCCAGCTACTAGGTTTTCAAACAATCTGGGCACCTGCCCTGCCTACTGAACAAACATTTTTACTGCATGGTGCTCTCGCCCTTCTAAATGGCGTTTTCTAACTTTCCTAAAACTGCCTCCTGGTAATGCTCTTGCCTAGATCCATCGTACCTTGCTCCTACAATCTCTAGCACCACTAGTATCAAGTCTAATTTTACAAGTTTTACAACAAGGCAGGCTACTTCTGAGTCCATTTCAACTGGCTTACCATATATTCTCTGAATAAAGCCCAGGGTATTATTATTTCTTCTTCTTAATATATATATATATATATATATATATATATATATATTTTTTAAATACCTCCTTCACCTTAGATAGTTGTTTGCTTCTTACCTGAATATATTCCAGACCTTTTTCCTTACTCGATGCCAATCTGATGTGCTGCAGCTCAGAAAGATCAAATCAAAACTCCAGCAAAAGTGGCTGAGGCTCCCTTGTGCTGTCCCTTATGTACCTCCCTACCCCCCTCCCCTTCCTGCTATCTGGCCATTGTTCTGGCTCCTGGCTCCTCCCCTTCCCTATCCCTTCCCCTTCTGAGCACAACTACTCCTTACAGGAGGGAAGGGGTGCACCAGGACAACATGGTCTGCCCCTTAAAGGGCAAACTCCATTATTCTCACACTAGCCACCAAATGACTAATTTTAATCCATTCACACGTTTCAGATCTTTCTGATTTCAACAGTAAACTATGGTGGTTTACTGTTCAAGAAATAATTTCATTTGAGAAATATTTGCATAATGTTGTACCATTAACAATATACTTGGAACAATGTGGAATGAAATTAGGTACTTACATCCCATCTGCCTTCATTAAAAATCTCCATCTTTGAATGGAATTAATTCAAGTCTCATTTGAGCTGATTGGTAGTAGATATACATTTTACAACTACAAAAGACTACATAACATAAGATGTCTTTATTAGCTTGTAATTAATAATAATCTTAAGTCTAATGAATTATTCATGACCTGGTGTAGCTCACTGATTGGCTGCCATGCTGGTCTGTAATCTTTTAGAAGTGACCAGCACGGCAGCTCTCAGCTGTTTCTGCTACAGCAGCTTGCACGTGGTACCACAGAAACAGCACCACAAAGACAATTTTAAAAATAAAAGAAATCATTATTGTGATTTCACTTTTAAATTGCAATAATGACCTCAGAGCTGGTCATTTCCTCTTGATTAATGACCGGCTGGGTGGGGGTGGCCCTCTGCTGCGCCTCGGGCCACCCTTCCCCCCAAGCTGGGCATTAATCTCTAGTAAATGACTAGCTCTTCGGTCATCATTGCTTAATTTTTGTTTATTTTTGTATTTCTGATATGTATGCAATGTATTCTTTTCTTGTGTAAGGACTCAAGTGATTGAAAAAGTCTAATAAACAAAAATAAGTCATGCTTATTGGACCACCCAGGCTAGTGATGAAGTAAGGCTCAAGAGTACCCTACAGGATAATGCTGCTGTGCTGCACAGTATTCCTTTCCTTCTGGACTTTTTTTTGTCCCCTTCTCTTAGGTTGTTGATAGCTCAGCTCTGTGTGTGCATATGTAGAGTAAGTGTGTTCCTAATGAGCTCCTCAATGTCCTTCCCACCCATTAAACAGCCTTTGCAGTTAGTACTAGCACCCAAGCAGCCCGAAGTGGTAGTTGCTGAGTGGTGTCAGCAACCCTTTCTGTATGGAGAATAAGAGGCTACTCTGGGATTTTCAGTCCTTCACCCCCTGGCAACCCTCTAATGTGCCACACTCATCCCAAACCCATGGTTGCTGACATCATAAGTAGCAGACCAGCTAGTGTGATGAAAGGCTGGCATAGAGGATTTTTAGTTTAACTTCTGTGGAAATATTAACGAAATCCTAACACCTGAACTATTTTAAATATACAATAACTTTCCAAAAAGGGGTACTACATGCACCCTTCAGTCAGTCTTCTATTGTTTCAGTACCAATATCAGGCAGAGAATGATTCTGTAATGGCTGGAAATTATTGACCCATTCTTGCTTAATCTGGATACCAACAATTCTGGCCAAGGTTTTGGAGGCCCAACTAGAAAATGTCATGGTGTGCTTGACTGGACTGGAATAGATAGATTTTATGAAGGTTAGACAATCTGCTTAAGGAAAAAGATCACATGAGAAAATTATTTCATATACTGGTGTTGTCTGTGACATCAAGCACTCTAGCAGCCCTCATATCTAGTTCTTGGAGAAAACTGTGAATTCTAATAGACACACAGAAACACAGATACACAGAAGGTGACAGCAGATAAGGACCATGTGGCCAACCTAATCTGCCACTTTTCCTTATCTAATGCATTACCGCAGACCCTAACTGATCTGCGGCTTACCATATCTTCCCTATTGCTAGAGTACACTTAGAATTATCCCATGCATTGTTGAATTTCCCTACTGTTTTTCCCCCACCACCTCTGCAGGGAGACTCTTCCAAGCATCCTTTACTCTTTCTGAGAAAAAGTACTTCATCACATTGCCCCAGAGCCTACCTTCCTCCAGCCTCATCCCTTACAGAAATATAAGTGTGCTATGTACATGCAGAATGCATGCCACATGCTTAATTGTGCAATGTTTCTATGCAGTTCGCATACACAAAGTGAAATTAAGTGAACCAGGTCTAAAAAGCAAATCAGCTTCTCATGCTACAAGCTTGACACATGAGCAGCAGGTAAGCTGTCGCAAACATCATCTAAAAATCACATCAGGTTCTTGTGTTACATGCTTGACATGAGTGCAGCAGTTAAGCTGGTGTGAACATTATTTAAAAATCACTTCAGGTTCACATGTTGCATGCTTGTCATGTGTTCAGCAACTAAGCTGGTGCAAATCCCATCTAAAAAAACACATCAGTTTCTATTTCTCATACTACTTCTAGCAAATAGAGCTATTAAAATACATGTTTTCATTAAATTCCCATTAAAATTAGGTAAACTCATTAATTCTGATCCTTTTGCAAGTTGTTTAATGGATTTTGATTTTTGTTAGTAAATTGCCATTAATTTGTAAATTATTGTTTGTTTACTGCATTAAATGCCTAGGAAGTAGTCAGCCAGCATCCCCCATTCCAGATGTGCAAAGAGGGGCCTCTGTGTTGTGAAGCCTGACCTTTTTGTTTTGGGCCATGCAAATCCAATTATGCATATTTAGTGCCGCAAATGTGTTTCTCCATAACTGTTTTGGCTTACTTACTTTTCCTTTGTCATTCTGTATGGAGTATATACACTATGGCCATGCTCAGCACTCTTTGTGCTGAGTAGGGTCTTAGAAGCATGCACCATACCTCAAATTTTGTCACTGAAATGAGGGACATGGACACTCAAAATGAGGGCAATGGAGGACACTAACCCTCACAATGATCAGGACACATCCTGAAACATGGAGATACAGTACCTCAGAACACAGTGGAAATCATTGTATTTACTTGTACCGATATTAGCACCTGAGAATGAATTTCTACTATAAAGCAGGGGTGCCATTTAGGTAGGGAAGAGGGGGGCAGTTGCTCCCATGCCCCACATTTGTGCCTAGGTTGTTCTTATGATGTGGCAATAATACCATTATAAATTTCCATTCCTTAACCACAATCTGAGTAAAATCTCCAATCAGACAAATTTCTGGGAGAAATATATATCAAGTTCAGATAAGGGATCAGCTCTTGTTCTAATTAGTTCCCATTAGGGAGCTACCTTAATACGTTCCCACAAAACATGAAACAAGGCTCCATCAGCTTGTCCACACCTCATCCAACTTGGTGACTGCACCCAACCCATCCTATAAAGCTTAATAGGTGTAAAGTAGAGATTATTCAAGATATAGAATTCGGTGAGGTGCAGTCAATCCTGTGTCAAATAAATGTAGTGGTCAGACCAAATTTTGGACCAATTAAAGCTTGAAGGCAGCAAAGCAGCAGCCCAATAAGGGAACTCACCAATAAGGCCAGAATATATTTTGGGGAACAAGAGCAAGTGCAGTTTGGAAATTGCATGAGGTTGCAGTGCCGCATCCGCCAAAGTTTACAGGAACTCCCCACAATTAACGTCACCAATAACTGAGCCAAAATAATGCTGTAAAAAATGATGAAGCTGATACAGTATACTTTAAAAAGCATCTTCAGATGCATATGTAACAGGGTAATGATGGATTGACAAGTTCTCAGAAACCTAATCATGAAGCAAGCTGCAGACTTTCAACTCCTCCATGCTTCATCAAGCATCTCACCTCCAATTTTGAAATTAAGGTTTCTTAAAATAGGCTGTACCATATCTTTGGATGGTTTATATTGCATCACAGTGCATAGCTGCAGATGGACCTGAATAGAGGTGCCAACTACAGTGTCCTTAATAAACCACAGAAGAACTTTCAGAGAGGAAAACAGAAGTGCTATTAGGGCAATACCCAAGCATTAATTAATTCTTGTTCAATTTGATGCCAGGTGGGGACATAGGCCAAAGAGTCACCAGTCGATGGTGTATATAGCCATTTTAAATACTTGCTAGAGTGGCTAGCAAAATAATAAATGAAGAAACTGGGTAGACGGAGGCCTCCACTCTGTTTAGGGGCAGCTAACTTCCAGTAGGCCCTTCCAGGGATTTTACCCAACCAGGTGAAATCCGCTAGAACTCTATCCACTTTATGAGACCAAGATGATGGAAGCCATAAATTTAGTAAATAAAGGGGTAGAAAAGATGAGGAAGGACCTTTATTTTAATAATATTGATCTTACCCCAAAGAGTTAGCTGCAGCCCCCTCCACCTCTTCAGATCCTGCTGTATAACTTCTAAGAAGTCTTCTAAATTAAACTTCTTGAGTAGACAGGAATTTCATGATAAGTAAACCCCTAAGTATTTATATTTCTTGAATTCCCAGGCCAGCTCCAAAGACAGGATATCCATCTTAAAAAGGCCAGCGTTAAGAGGCATAACTACAGATTTCTCCAAATTAAGTTTGTAATTTGAGATTTTTCTAAATTCCTCAATGGTGGATAATGCAGCTTGGATGGACTTCACAGGGTGCCTCACATGCAGCAGAATATGATCTGCATATGCGGATAGTTTGAGCTGCCAGGACCCAACTTGGGCCCCACACAAAGCTTCACTATACTTAAGTTTCAGCAGGAGAGGTTCTAGGTATAAATTAAATAATAAAGGGGAGAGGGGACAGCCTTGCCGAGTACCAGAGTGTAACAAAAAAGAGGAGGAAAATACTTCATTACAATAAACCTTAGCCCTAGAACAGTAGTACATAACTTCAATCTAGAGAAGGAAAGGGTAGGGAAACCTGAATGCTTCCAGAGTAGCCATCAAAAAGGACCAGTCGTCTCTATAAAATGCTTCTCCACATCCAGGGAAACCAAAGCAGTGGGGACAAGCAAATCCCTGGAAGCAGAGAAAATGTGAGAGAGCTTGAGCAGGTGATCAACAAGGGAGTGGTTTTTCACAAACCCCACTTGTTCCAGGCTTATAAGTCCATCCCAGTCATCACCAACTCTTACAGCCAAGCTTTTGGATAGTATTTTAATGTTGTAATTTAGTAACAAAATTGGGCAATAGCTGGACACATTGTCAGGGGGTTTCCCAGGTTTCAAAAGCAGAATAATCAAGGCCTCTAACATGGTATGATTAAAAATGCCTGAGTCGTAAATAGAAAGATATGAACAATGCAAAAAAGGGACAAGTTCCTTAGCAAGTATTTTATAAAAAGTTGAAGTGAGGCTATCAGGTCCAGGGGCTTTATCAGTCACCAGGGAATTGACAGCCAGGAGTATTTCTTGTTCAGTAATAGGGGACAATAGGAAGGCATGCTGAGAAGCAATCAGGCAAGGAAGAGGGATCTCAGTCAAATAACTGTGGACTTCAGCACTTGAGGGAGGGTCAACCATAGGGCTATATAAGGAGGCACAGTAAGACTCAAACTCATTTGCAGTTTCCCTTGGCAACACCTTGACTGTGTTATCCTGCACTAATATGATTACAGAAATAATGTGAGATGCTTCCTGTCTCTAAAGGCTCAGTGCCATTAATATCCCTGCTTTTTCATCTTGATCTATATAAGTAGAATAAGTTTTATAGATAGCGTAGTCGGCCTTTTCATGCAGTAGTTCTCTGTATCAATCCTTAAGTACTACAAGCTCTTTCCTAACAGATCAGAAGTATTTGTATTTAAAATGCATTCCAATTCCCTAATATGATGCAAAAGAGTGGAGGCCTCCCTCTCTCAAACCCTTTTCCACATAGCAGCCAACTGTGTAAATTCACCATGGATGAAGCACTAGAAAGAGCACCATTCAACATCTACATGATTAACTGTGCCCGTATTGCCAGCGATAAATAAGTCAATTTGCTCTTTAATTCTATCAGTTACCTCATGGTCTTGAAGTAGCTGATTGTTCAGCTTCCATGTGGTGTCTTTCTGAACATTATCAGCTGGAGTAAGTTGAAGCCAAACTGGGGAATGAACAGACAAAACCCTGGAATCTATCTCAGCCCCCAGCACTCCTCTCAAAAGACTCTGACCGATTAAAAAATAGTCAGTTCTAGATTGGGCCCCATGTGAAGCCAAGAAGAAGGAAAAATCCTTCTCAGTAGGGTGTAAAATATGCCAGGGATCACACAATCCAGCTGAGTTGACTCAATCTCAAAGGAAGCGTTGAACAAGTGAGAGACTTGCAGTTGTTTTATGTGATCTATTGAGGCCCTGGGAGAAGTGTAGGTTCTAATCACCATGCAAAATTAAAGGCAATTGCAGAAAAGGAACCACAGCTGAGAGGAGCCCCATAAAAAAGGCAGGATTATCTTGATTAGGGCCATAAACACTCCCTAATAGAACTTTGCTATGGCCTAATAAACTTCGAACCAAAAGATATCTGCTTTGCAGATCCTCTATAGATTGTAACACCTGGAAGTTGCCATCCTTAAAGATCAAAACTGCTACACCCCCTTTATTAGTGTGCAGAGCAGTGGCAAAAACCTGAGATACCCAGTGATGCCTAAGGAGGAGACCTTCAGAGGCAAGTAGGTGGGTCTCCTGCAGTAGGGCAATGTGACATCCCAGATGTTTCAAGTGTTTGATAATCTGATAACTCTTCATTTTAGAATGGGCTCCCCTAACATTCCAGGAAACAAACTTAACAAGGACAGCCACATGCAACTGTAAGACCAATGTAACTGAGAATACTCCTCATTATAAAAATTAGCAAAACCAAATATGTAAAGTTAAATCCTCCACCCCAACCTTAAAAAAAATGATGAAACCCACAACAACCCCAAAGAAACCTACCCAGCCATACATTCAACCCCTGTATACCACCCCAAAAAGTGTAGACCAATAACCAGAAAACCAAAGTTAAACCTTCTTTCATTCTTTTAACTATATGCAACAGACTAAACTGTGAAAGTGCCCATTGAATTTTGAGATTGGAATTAAAAAACTCTCCCAAAGGGTTGAAATGCAATCAGTTTGTGATACAAAAACTCCTTTGTTCCCCATGCCTTGGAATAAAAGAGGAAAAACATGTTAACTAAACCCCCGGGGACACACTTAGACTTAACCATCTGAATCTTGCAAAAATATAAGGGTGTACATTGTATAACCCAGGTCCCAGGCTCACGGGGGGGGGCATATGAGTAAAAATCAAACTACCTGCCCGTATTTCAACATTCCACACCAGCATTATAGACAATAGATCACAAACAAAGCTAGAGCCATAACTGCACAAGAAAAGGGGGCTGCAATGGTCTAAATATGAAAATGTACGCTCTAAGCCCCAAGAAAAGAAAGCATTTACAGAGGAGATCCACAAACAAGGGCACCTTCTCTGCATTCAAAAAAAATAGAAATTCCCTCCCAAAACTCAAAAAAACAATAAAAACCTACCAAGCACTAACCAACACCCTCCCTCCCCCCACCTATGATGCATGATGAACTCTCAAACCATGAACTGATCCCACTACCATCACCCCTCGCCCCCTGCTGAAAAACCAGCCAGCTAGGAAACCTTTATAAACACAATATTAACAGGTTATTAATACCTAGAATGACAGAAACAACCCAGCAGCAAGCAATACTAGAATGAGAATAATGTGTAACCCCCCCACACCCCACATTAACCAGCTGAAAAAGATCCAATGCAACTGCTGGCAGAAGGCAACAATAATACAAAAACAGCAGTCCAACTGAGAGCAATGAAATTATCAAACAGCTTTAAGAACACTGTGTTTGAAATGAAAAGAAAAATCAAATGATGAGGCAGTTGTAGAAAGGCAGAACAGTGGGAGTCACGTGATGCAGTCCACTAGATAGCAGCTCTCTGGTGCAGCTCCAGCCTTCTGACCCGTTTAATTTCTTATTTTACAGTCAGTACTTGTCTGAAGCTCACTAAACCATTCCCTACGACCTCAAGGAAGGAGTTAAAACAAGAGTGTTGGGTAAAGTAAACATATGGAGGCAACTATGAGGAGGAACTTGTCAAAACATACTCCGCCGGCAATGCCTGAAAAGGCCTCCAAAAAATCCAGGGTCTCAAGTAGTGTGGAAGGGCTGGCCTCGGAAGCTACTGAGGAAGAGCAGCAGCCCCTTACCTTACAGCGATTTTTGCATGAATTTGCCCCTTTTAAAGAAAACATCAGTGCAATAACGTCTGAAGTTAAAAGCATAACTCAAGCACTGGAAGATCTACATCAGCGGACAGCAGATAGTGAAGCCCGAATTTGCTCAGTACAAAAAAGAATCGAGAAGACAGAACCTGAGATTGCAGCCATACATCAGAAGTTAGTGTGAATGGAGGTTAAGATTGAGGACCTAGAGGGCCGCAGTCGTAGAAATAATGCGGTCCTCATAGGTCTCCCCGAAAATGAAGAAGGATCTGATGTGGTGTCATTTATACAAAAGCTGGTGGAAAAATTAGCTGGCCTGTCGCCTTTCGAGCCACAATACATCATAGAGCGGGTGCACAGATCCCTTCATCCAAAGCCGCCAGCGGGAGCACCTCCTCGCCCCTTAATCTTCAAGTTTTTAAACTATTTAGAACGGCAGCATTTCTTCACTAAAATTAGAGAATTGCATGAAGTGCGATGGGAAGGCACTAAAATCAGGGTGGCACAGGATCTACCAGCGTCTGTCAGGCAAAAGAGAGCTTTGTTCCACCCGTTGGTATCCAAATTAATCACAGCCAGTGTGAAATTCTGGATAGGGTACTCTGTGAAATTAGGGGTAATGATATCCGGAACGTGGATATCCTACGAAGACCCAGATGTTGCCACTAAGGGGTTCAAGACTGCTTTTCCCAATCTGTTCGAAGATTCATGAAGATCCTGTACAGGAGGATGCTGGTTGCTGAGAGGAATAAGGAGATACCAAATCTGATTTTAATCTAAGCCTGAAGCCCGTCTCACTACATGCTGGCAACCGAGGACATGCTTGTTATCCAGCACGCAAAGTTGGTAGTTTGGGTAGCCACCAGATAAAGTTTAGTTTTCCCCTTGTCCGCAGATCTCTTTTGGTGACTCCCAGTGGGGCATCTCAACCTTTGAAAGGAGCTCTATTTGCACTGCAAAATTTTAAATAGCTTGTGCTCAGTTTAGAACCTCATTCCTGCTATGTGTGGGGGAGCATTTTTTACCTCATTTCATCTCGGCTTAGCAGTGTCTGCGAATTAAATTTGTTTTACTGAACTGCTGTTTTAGTGCCCGATACATCTTAATGATGGTCTCTGCTAGAGAGCTCCCGAAGACCGGCAGTGGCTGGAACTCCAAGGCTGGTAGATAATTAAACCGCATCGCTGATGCTGGCTGCAGAGTAGCTGGGTGCGAGACTATAATACGGCAGAACAGCATATAGACAACTTCCACTCAAGCGAGGAGCTCCGACCCCGACACTGATAACGGCGAATAGCTAATATCTCAGGAACACTATCCAGAAGAGGTTTTTTTTTTTTCTCTAAAGAATAGTGCTATAAAACAGCAAACTCAGGGTATAAGACAAATGGTCCCCTGATTTCATCTGTAGATAATGGAGACTCTATTACTGAACAGTGTAATACTAAAAGGGACATTGGATTTAGAAAAGGGGCTAAGCGAATAACTGTTAAGAGCTTTGCAATGAAGAGGTTATTTCCTTTATGTTATGCATTCATATGGGAGCAGACACTCTAGTTTACTCTCCCTGAAGATATGTATGTTTATGGGAGCTCGCTAGTTGCCTCCTGTTTCTGTTTCCTTTTCTTATTCACAGCAATTAAGCTCAGGACGTTGATGACAAGATGAGGTTATTCTAAAGTTCTATATAGCATTATGTGGTTAAAGGAACATAGGAAAAAAAAGGTCTGGTTGCTCATTTATGTCTCAGTGAATTTAGAGGCACAGGTGTTAGTTAAGATTAAAATGCCAGCTTAACAAATCAATAATTTAGAGTAGTTATAGTAGGAGGATAGTCTATTAGTATAATTGGATCAATGAGAATAACCTGGTTCATACCCCCCGTTGCTATCTTCGCTATAAATGGTTCAAATGGTTGAATGTGTGGACGGGGTGGTAGACGGGTCGGGAGGACTGGGGGGAGGGCGGGCTTAGTGAAAGTGAAGTGCACTGTTGACTGTAAATCGTAGCTATGAGGGTGGGAGGGTGGGCAGGGAGAATAACCTGATGCAAATACTGGAATATTTTTGCTTTGGGCTGTTGGGTTTCGGGAGGTGGGAGAGGAAGGGAGATTGGGGGGTGACCGGGTTTGCTTGGGTAAACCTTTTAATAACCAGATGGGATTAGGGCTTGCTGAGAAAGTGCCCAGAAATGCTCACAGCTGTAGATATCCAGTCCATGATCAGTAACTTAGCTTTTTCCACATGGAATGTTAAAGGAATTAGGCAGAAGATCAAGCAATAACAAGTCCGGAAGCATTTACAGATGTTAAGGTCGGATATCACTTTTATTCAAGAGTTCCATCTGCTGATTTCAGAAGAATTCAAGATGAGAAGACAGCAAATAGGGCAAGTGTTCGCAGCTGAGGGTACCACACAAAGTTGCGGGGTGATGATTTTGCTAAAAGCGTAATGTCCCATTCTCACCATCTAAAGTTATCAGGGATGCCCACGGGAGGTATATACTAGTTCAAGGAAGAATGTACACTATGGAAGTATTATTGGGTAGTATATACGGGCCGAATACTGACTGCCCGGGTTTTTATATGGAATTAATCAACATATTAGCCCCCGTTTTAGCAGTTCCTATGATTTTGGGTGGTGATTTAAATTTAGTGTTTGACCCCAATATAGACCGTACAGGTAATAAATTCAGAGGCCTCTCACCGGCCCAAAGGGCTTTAAGAGACATGTGGGACAGGGTGGGATTGTGTGATGTGTGGCGTACTCTACACCCCTCAGATAGATGTTATACGTTCACCTCTCCAGTTCATAAAACGTCTTCCAGAATTGATTACATCATGATTTCTCAGCAATTACTATCGGGGGGTTGTAGAATCGTCCATACAGCTAGGACCTCCATTGGACCACTCTCTTGTTACTTGTCAGCTCTCTCTGGCTGCTGTTTCAAAAGTGGAAGGTCGTTAGAAAATTAATAACCAACTTTTAAAGGACCCAAATACAGTGAAATATATTAGTAGTCACATCTCACAATTCGTATCTGCTAATCTCAACACCACCGGGAAACCCGATATGGAATAGGGCGCCTTAAAGGCCTATCTGAGGGGATTGTTAATTGGGGTGGCATCAAAGAGGAAAAAGATGAGAGAGCAGCAATTAATGCAGCTCCTCAATCAGATTAGAAGTATAGAAAGGAATATGTCCCCCCATACTTCGGAACAAACTCAGTTGGAACTTATAAAATTAAAGGATTCCTACTCGGACCTTCTAAGGGGAGAGGGCAGAAGTTTTGATCTTGAAATTGAATGCTACTTATATTGACCAAGGGGAGAAAGCAGGTCACCTTCTAGCTGCTCGAGTTAAGCAGCAAGAATCTGCTAGGTTTATTGCCTCAATTTGGTCTTCCGATGGAGTGTTGGTAAATACCCAGAAAGAAATTACTGCAGAGTTTCAGAAATGTTTCCAATTATTGTATAGCCCGATGGTGGACCCCCCTCCCCTTAAAGATATGGATCTCTATTTAGCTGAATCTCATCTGCCTTCTCTCTCAGAAATGCAACAAGTGGCACTATGTACCCCCATAACTGAAGCGGAGATCCTAAAAGCCATAGATAGCCTTCCCCTCGATAAATCCCCCGGACCAGATGGGTTTTCACCTAATTTTTATAAAAGGTTAACAAAGCAACTTGCCCCTTTACTCCTCTCTCTGTTCCAGCAGATTCATGCAGGTAATAGCGCAGACGATACACTGTTTGAGGCTTTGATAACTCTACTGCCATAACCTGATAAAGCTCCTGTGTACATGGCCAATTATAGGCCAATATCTTTACTTAATCAGGATGTTAACATTTTGAGTAAATTGTTAGCAGATCGTCTCATCGCGGCCCTTCCAGATTTAATAGGAGCAGAACAGGTGGGCTTCATGAAGGGGAGATCAGCCAGTGACCATCTACGTGCTCCGGCCCATGTCTTCTCGGCATCCAGGGATGCAGAATACCCAGCTGCCTTGGTGTCCCTGGATGCTGAGAAGGCATTCGACAGAGTAAATTGGAATTTTCTTTTCCGGACATTACATGCTTTCGGTTTTTCACCAAATTTCCAAAACTGGATACGGGCACTCTACAAGGCCCCCACTGCCAGGGTTCTATGTAATGGGTGTATCTCTGAATTGTTTTCCCTGGGCTCGGACATCAGGCAAGGTTGCCCCCATCCCCATTACTCTTCAATTTATACCTGGAGCCACTCATTCGAAGACTGGCTGCCAGTCCTAAGATCCAAGGTATCACCATACAAGGTATTGAAGTTAAAGTCTCGGCCTATGCAGACGACCTTTTACTTCAAATTTCTTACCCCAGAAAATCTATTCTGCATTTATGCAAATGCATAACTATTCTCTCCTTGTACTGCTGCCAGTATCCCTATGGTACTTCACTTACCATGCTTGTATACCATAAGTAAACAATGTCTGTTTGTTGTCCATTTATGCTTATACAGTATAATCAAATTGTATATTGTGTCTGCTGCTGGTATTTCTGTATCACCACCTTGTGGCCCAGGTCATGACTGAAAATGGTCCTCTGGATCAGCTCACTTATCTGGTTACCAAAAATGTAAATAAATAAATAAATAAGGACACAGCTTATGAATTAATCATACTTATGAAAATAGCAGCATGAATACAAGCAGAAGTGCATATGTGAAGTACTTTGAGGAGTGTACAATGCTAAGTACATGTAAATACAAAATCACACATGCCCCCACAATACAAAGCATCATGGGCTGCATATGCAAATCACCACAGAATGTTATGCTGGTCCAACTTTAAGCAGAATTGCATGGTGCCGAAAGGCCTCTCACACAGTTTGCAGAGAGTGCTAACAGAAGACATAGACACGTGTTTCGTCCTACCAGGACTCATCAGTATGCCTCGTCTGTTTGACACCCCAGTGGAATGGACCAGCTATCCCTAAGGCAGTGTGCCTGGGATATATAGCATAACATTCTGTGGTGATTTGCATATGCAGCCCATGATGCTTTGTATTGTGGGGGCATGTGTGATTTTGTATTTTCTTGAAACTTGGCTTCCCAGCCAAATGCCCTTTGGGGTAACCCTTGCCTCAGTGTTTATGCATAGAAGTTCTTTGTCTTTTAAGTACATGTAGATGCAAAAGGTAGAAAGAAAAAAAATTGCATGTGGATACGAAGTGCTTAGGGTACAGTGGAAAAGGATACTAAGTGCTATGTTGAACATAAGGTGAGGTAAACAAGTGGGTTGAAGGTAGGGAAGGGGGAGAAGAGTTAGCCAAAACCTATTCCTATTCAGGATGCTGAGAACCCTGCTAGTGGATGGGGGAAATGGCAGGATGATGGACAGAGGAGGAGAAGAAAGGTAGTCAAAACCTACTCCTATTCTGGATGCTGCTAACCCTGCAAGGGGACAGGGAACTGGCAAGATGAATGGAGAGAGGGAAATAGAGAAATAGAGGTAGCAGTGGAGTGGTGGAGATTGAGGGATAAAGGTAGCAGTGGAGTGGGGCATATTGAGGGGTAGAGGTAGCAGGGGTGGGACAGGTGGTCAGAAGGAAGGTGGATGGAAGGGTAGAGTAGGGAGGTCAATTGGCAAGGTGAGCTGATTGGGTGGGGGAGGCAATTTTGAGGGAAGGCAGGCAGGAATTAGAGGGTAGTGAAAAGGAACAGGAGAGAGGAAAAGGTTGGCAAAGGGGGTAAAAGAAGAGGCTATAAGGTAGGAGGAGGGAGGCGGAAAAAAGGAAGGGGAGTAAACAGGGGATGGTTTGGGGGGTTAATTTCAGTTGCAACAGTGAACAGTGTGTCAGCAAAGGAGGAGTGCAAGGGAAAGGCGAGATTGGGCAGAGCACATTTCGAGGGGGAGAGAGTTCAAGTTGCTAGGGAATTTGTATGAGAAGGCAGTGTTACCAGATGATTTACGCTGAGGTGGGAGGGCAAACATTCTGTATGTGGAGAATCTTAGGGAATAACAGGAGGAAGGAGGGACCAACAAAAGGGAGGACAAGTAAGATGTCAGAGAACCGAGCCAGTACTTAACTACTAGGTTAGTGGTGTGTGACAGGTGTCTGGCAGAGAGGGAAGGTAAGGAAAGCGAGGTATAAAGATTACAGTAGTGGGTGAGAGGAGGGCAGCCAAGTTTATAGTCACAGAAGGAATTGAGAGTGTCCAGCCTTGATAGGGTGGTCTTGTGGCAGAATTGTAGACAATGTCCCCAAAGTCGAAAATGGAGAATCATCTTTTGGACAATTTCACTCCTAACTTGCATGGACAGGTAGCTGTGGTGTCTGTACAGGGCACTGAGCTTAGGGAGGAGTGTTTTGTGTATGGCATCAGAGTGTACTACACTGAAGTCTAGATTTTTGTCTAGCCACAGCCCAAGGTATTTAAATGAGGGGACGTCGGCCAGTTTAGAACCTGATAGGGTATGAAAGGAGGGGATGTAGTCTAGTCTGGACAGCTTTTTCCTGGTGCCAAATGTCATAGAGACATTTTTTTTGACATTCAGAGAGAGTTGGTTAGCACTAAACCAGTGCTGGAGATTGTTAAAGTCCAGTTGAAGGCTAGTAATCACTTTGGCAGGGAAACTCCCAGAGGAGAATAACACAGTGCCATCTGCATACATGTGGATACTAGCAGATGTTCAGATGTCAGGTAGATCATTCAGGAAAATGGAAAACAGAATGGAGTCAGTAAGCCGGAGGAGGTAGGTGGTAGTGGAGTGGTACAGTATTTATGAAATTCAGACTGGAAAGGGTGAAGAAAGAGGAGGAGTCAAGGAAGAGGGAGAGTTGCTCTAGGGTCAAGTACTCTTTGACCTTAGCCAGGATAGGGAGCAAGGATATAGGGCGGAAGTTGCTAGGATTGGAGTGGTCCCCACCTTTAGGAACAGGGACCACAGCAGTGGACTTCCAAGTCTTAGGTACTGTTGCATGTGAGAAGGAGAGATTCAGAAGACAGATCAGTGGGAGTGCAATAGCATAAGCAGAAAGGTGAAGAAGTTTAGGGTTGAGGCCATCTGGGCTTTTTCCTTTGTTAGGATTAAGGGAAAGTAATACTCGCAAGGTGTCATCAAGGAGTACAGGCTTAAAAGTGAAGCACGGGGTGGAGGGGGATTGAGTGTGGGATGGGGCATTAGGTGGAAGAGGTGCAATGGCAAAAGAAAGGCAAGGAGGGAGAAGGCACAAGTAGTAAAGAAGTTGTTGAACTCTTCATCCATGGTGTGTTGGTCATCTATTATACGGGAGCCAATATTTAAGACTGGAGAGGGGGATCAGGAGGATGGGGAAATCAAGGAGTAGCAACCTTCCAGAATTTGGAGGGGTTGTTTATGTTTTCTTGGAAGAAAGTGCATTGAAATAGTCCACCTTGGCAAGATGGATGGCATGGGTAGAGGCTTTCCGGAGTAAGCGATAACACTGAAGATCTTGGGGGGGGTGCCTCAGGTCTTAAAAGCAATCTACGCATGATCATGCACGCGTTGACATGCAATGAATTCAGCGGAGACCCAGTGGAGGTGGTTACCATGGACCCTTGCATTTCTTAGTGGAGCACGGCAGTTCCAGACAGAAAAGAACTGTGTGCTAAAGAATGACAGGGCTGTGTCCACAGAGGAAGCCGACGAGATGGGAGACCAGTCAATATTAGTCAGCTCACTATGGACAGGTCGGGTGAACTGAAAGAGTGGATGTTAAGAATGATAGGAGGGGACTTTGTACGGTGGATTTTGTACATGCAGTAGACCATGTAATAGTCATTAAGTGCATCAGGGAGTATACCAGTCTTTATGACATGGTGAGGGTGTAAGGATAAAACCCAGTCTATTAGGGTATGTTTACCGGTTTTGTGATTCAGGAGCATTGGTTCTGTTATTAATTGCGTTAGTTTCAGGGATGATGTGTGATTGCAGACATTGGATTGCTTGCTGGAAAGCCAGTTTATGTTAAAATTTCCAAGGAGGTACAATTCCTCAGTGGTGGTGAGGGATGAGGTGGTGGAGAGAAGGTCAGAGATAGAGGAGAGAGTACAGACAGAAAGATTGGGACAGCAGTAGATATTGCCAAAGAAGATGGAGATGGAACGGGGAAGGATATTTTTATTAGTAGCAGTTCATTGGCAGAAGGGGAGGTGGTGGATAAGCAGATTGAGTATTTGATGGAGGAGGAGATGTACATAGCAACATCCCCACCCTTAGACTTATGGTCTTGGTGGATGACAGAGTACCGAGGGATGGAGATAGCTGTGTCTGGGATTTTAGAGTTGAGCCATGACTCTGAGATTATGAGGACAGAGGGTTTTAGTCGTGATATGACTGGCTGCAGGAGATCAATTTTGGGGAGAAGGCTTCTAATATTTAACTGGGCTATACATAGTCCCTTGGGAAAATTGGGTGTAGAGAGGTGGGGGGGGACCAGGATTGGGTTTGACAATGCCAGATGTGAGGAGTAGAAGTATTATTAGTAATCTTGATACTATAGCCAGCCATTTCTTTAACAGGGGTTGAGGATGGCTGCTGGCCGGAGTGGGATCAATTGTCCATTTGCAGCACATTGTAAAGGATTGTAAGGAAGTTAAGTGGAGCCCCATTCCACAGAGTAAACCAGCAGCAGGGCACCAGGGGTAATGTAGGAAGGGGGGCTGGCAGGAGGAGGTGAGGGTAGGGGAGATCAAGGGAGGGCAGGAGGATGTAGGGAGTGGGGGAGTGGGTTGTGAGTGAGGAGGAAGGGAAGAAGGTGTAAACAACAGAGGGAAGCAGGCGAGGAAGAGGGGCAACATGATTGAGAGATTTAATAAAGTCAGAGCTGAAGAGGAGAGGGGGAGAGAATGCAGTGAGGAGGGGTTGGCAGAAATCGAGTTATAGGGGATAGGTGTGATAGAGTAGGTGTGAGATGATAACAGGAAATCTCCAGAAGGAAGAGGAGGAGAGGGGTGCTCCCAGAGGCCAACTTAGCAAAGAGAAAACTAGTTTTAAGGGAGAGTCCCTTCTGTCCAGCAATCTGTTACATACTGCATCTAATTTGAAGAGGCAAGTTAAAAAACATGGGAAAGAAAGACATGGGAATTTAAATACATCTACCAATTTAACTCTTAATATAATAGACTCAATCAGGACATTGAATTTATGACACACAACGGGGAACATTAACACCTGTATTACTGAGTCGTAATTTATACTGTTATTCTGATTGCTTATGAACCCATTTCATTTCAAGTTTTATTTTTAAGTGCCAAACAAAGTTTGGTGCCTATTGTCAAGACTTGGACTTCTTTCAGCAGTTTGGTGTGTGCAGGATATATGCTCCATTGAGATCCTAGAGGTGACTTGGTTTTGCTAGAGAGTATCCAGCTTTTGCATAGTGATATGTTTTGGGCCTGTTCACTGCAATGGCTGGGACTTCATTCTCAGCATTTTACCGAGTGGCAGATTCTAACAGTTTTTTTTTGTTTGTTTGTTTTGTGTCTAGGACAACTGCAGGGCCAGGGGACTAGTGTCTATTCTACACCAGGGAGCTGCCTTGGATAATTTACTGTCTGTAGTGTCTGACTGGTCTTTACCTGCCCTGCTGGAACACTGAAGAAGCCCATTTGCTTACCAGAGCAATTAGTGGGCACTGACTGAGAGCAGCACTGTACACAACATCATCAGTATGTATCTGTTTCTGTTTGATTATTGTTGGGTAGAGGTAGTAGGATCAGATGGGAGTCATGGGACAGCCTAGGACAAGAGTCAGGAAAACAGAGGACTGGTGTGGTGACTGGAGTAAGTCAGAGACAGTGCTTGTGGCAGCTGGCTAGAATCAGAGCCACAACCACTTCCCACTTCACTCAACTCCTAGTCTTCCATCTCCTAGTCCACACCGAATTAGTTACAGGTCAGACTTGCTCACTAAGGTTGGTGATGACTCACACTCACCTGCATGCATCTGCAGCTACTAGCCAAGGGAATTAATTCCCTTTAGTCTAACACAGAGCACCTCTCCTCTGCCCATCACCAGCTGGCCCACCAGAGACCCCTGCCCATGGCCCCACTGCCTGCATCAGCAAAGTGTAGAATCCTGGGGAATTCCAAGTTCAGACAACCTCCTGGTGGAGTCCCACAACAACAAGCAACAGCTGACTCTGGTCCCTGACACTGGACTTTGGGAGTCAGAGGCAGAAAACAGTGCTGGAGCTTTCTTGAGAGTTGAGCACTGACTGGAACCCCCATTAAATCTCTGAGATGTCTTTTAAATACTTACATTTGCAGGAAGCAGGTAGGAAGAAAGATATTGCCACCATAGTCATCCTAAGAGAAAACAGCAGCAGTGTTTAGCGAGAAGAAGACTTGGGCTTGCATATTTTTGGGGCTTTGGTTTTGTAGCTCATAGCATGCTGAGTTTGGATTTTGAGGTATTCTACCAAGTACAGTATCATATTGTAAACTTTGCACAGTCTCCCAATAGTGTGTGGTCAGGCTTTTCCTACTCTTGTCCTTCATGGAAAGTGTGTTGCAGCTTGCTGTCACTCTTCTGTGTGGTCTAGAGTATTGTAGTGTAGGCCAGAACAAAACCCTGCGGAGGCTGCTGCTACTTTTGTGTATGCTGTAGTGACGATGATATAGTGAATGACTAAGTGACTTGAGTAAGCTCACCTCCTGCACCACTGCAGTGCATTTGATACATGCTGTTTGTGACAACAAAAGTCATCCATAGTACTATGCAGCAACCTTCTTCCCGGTTATGTGGTGATTCTGCCCACGCCTGTAGAGATTGTTGCATCGAAGGGATATCATGGCATTTTTTTCTTGCCCATGGTTGAAAAGAGTCTCCCATATGTCTCCTCCCATGCCAAGCTTCATTGTTCAAGACATTATTTCTAGGGCTGGACAAAATGTATCTTCTGCCAGCAAAATTCTGGTGAAATGCTGATTAAGCTTCCATGAAATGTTGTGAAATTTCTGTGAAAATGTTGCAAAATTTCACCAAAACTGTGATTTCAGTTACTTCTGTTTAATTTCAAACATATTAGTCCAAATTGCACCAATGGTGGAACACTGAATTTATCAATGCCCATACAGATGTGTATCAGGTTGCAGATCTTCGTCATTAAAAGTGACGGAGTTATAAGCCTCCAAGCTATTGCACATTTTAAAATTACATTTCACAGTTATGTAAACAGCAGAATTTTAAGCCCCTAGAACTTTAAAACTAGAGAACAGGATATCACCAATGTTGTTAGGTTCATTGACCCTAAATATTAGGTTTTCAGGCCACCCCCCATGCCCCAGCAGCAGAGGGCCATGGTGCCATGCTGACGACCAGGGCTTGAAAGCGATCCCTGGAAGTCACGTCGGAAGGCAGGTGAAAATAGCTGCAGCATAGCAGTACATCTCAGTCAGGAAGAGTTGGTGGCAGATTCCACTAACACAGTGACCCCCGTGGCTGGGCCACAAGCTTTCTCTTGTCACATGGAAAACTTTGGCTGTGCCAGGCTGACAGAGGCACCACTCCTACCAGGGGAGATGGGAAGGAAAAAATGTTGGAGAAAAACCTGGTAGCCAACTGAATTATGGTTTCAATCAGCCTGATCAGGGTATATCCCTGTGAACACTGTATACCTCTGAGAGATGAGCTGTCGACTGGGAGAAAAAAACAATATGGAATAAAAAGGCATTATTTGATGCAAGGTGCCTGTGCCAAATGTGTATGGCACAAGTGGCATTTTATGTCAAAGGTTGCAGTAATCCCGATTTTTGAACACAGGCTGCATTGAAATTGGGTTGCTTTGTGCCAAATCTGCCCTGTGCCACCCTTGCATCAGAAGCACCTTTGTGCCACAGCAGGGCTGCAACATCCCCTTTTTTTGTAATTTTGGAAGTTGCTCCATGGACACAAGATGGGGCTCAGGTGAGAACACCCTGGAAGTGATCTAAGGGCCATGCACCACTGCCAGACACTGTGGCAATTGGGGGGACCTGCCAGGAGGGGGCTGGGGACAGAAGGGAAAAGGGGGGATGCCCAAGGGGCATTGAGGATTTGGTGGGAATCATATGGAGGTGCCGTGGCACCTAGGAGGGGTGCCAATTAGTACACCAGACAGATGATCATCTCAGACTGCTTTGTGGAGAGCTGGCAGGGCCAGAAAGTGACCTAGCCCCAGGTGTGCACATCTCTGGTACCTGCCGCATAGGTGCACAAATCTCAACCTTGTAGGCAGGAAGCACTGACTGCATGTTGAGGGCTGCCACTGGTGGAGGGGAATGTTCTCTGAGCACTGCTACCATCCCATGGTACCCAGCCCCCTGCATTGTGGCAGGTTGCCTCCAGCCTACAGGGTTGGAATTTGTGCACCTATGGGGCGGGTGCCAGAGCTGTGCACACCTGGAGCCAGGTCACTATCCAGCCTTGCCAACCCCCACAAAGTGGTCCAATCCAATTGCCTATCTGGCTTACCAACTGGCATCCCCACTGTGTGCCATCTCCCTGTGACTGCCGCTGTATTCCTGATGCCCCAGAGGGCATCCCCGATCCTTCTGCCCCCCAGCCCCCTGCTGGCAGGCATATTGACCCCCATACCTTTGCTGCTCCTCTAGTGTTGTGCTGGGCAGGTGGGCCAGATCCCTGTGGCAATCCCTGCAAGTGTGCCAACTGTTTGGCACAAGCCTGCAGCTGTAGCAATTCCTGGGTCTTTGGTGCAGGGACACCCTCTTTTGCAAAATTAGGCACAGAATCCCTAATGCTCCCAGAGTTTGCCACCGTCCTAGAGTGAAGCAACATGCATCACTCTACTGACACTTTTAAAATGGGGCCCCAGTAATTAAAGTTGAATTTCATGAGCCTTTATTAAATTCTAAAATGTGATACTTTTGTCAAAGGCATGACCATACATTTTTTAGAGTCATACACTTGTTTATCATTCTAGAGGAAGGTAAAGGCTGCGTAAATTGGCAATAAGGTACCAGTCATTGGAGGCTCCATAGTAAAGGTATAGTGGTGCCATGAGTCAGGTCACTATCTTGAGTGAGGAACCATGAAGAATAGTCATGGACATCACTGCGCACTATCCTGAATTCTTGAAATATGCCAGATAACCACTAGAGCTCACTGACATATTGACTTGTGAAAGCACATGCACGTGCAGTGCTGTTTTTGTATAATGTCACCTGCTGACCCTTTAACAACCCTATAGATAAAAATGTATATTTTTACTGTTTGAAAATAGTGGCACTAAGTGACACCAAGCCTTACCACTAGTTGCACCATAGGCCATTGTGACACAAGTATCTGGATCTCTTTAGTCATGATGATACTTATTGTTGGGCATTGCTGTTGCAAGAGTGTTGGAGGGGTACTATAACTATTATGTGTTAATACATTTTTCAGCAAATTTTTTCAATTAGCAATTTCTAAAGTATCAACAATAAATTTTAACCTACTAAACCACTTTTATCCTGATTAATTAGATTCAAGGACATATTTGCTTTAGTATGCATACTAAATCTTGAGTGTATACCTGCAATAGCAGTGGAGCTATAAACACCCAAATATTTTGAAAATGTTTATACAGTTTAACAAATAGATTGTGACATTTTGAATGCCTGTAACTTACATTTTACATAACCAATTATTTCTCTATTTAGCATTTTCTATGACTCTTCCAAGAAAGTACATATACCAATGTTCAATTATCTTGCTCCAAAAATGGCTAAGTTGTGAGCATAAAAATATTTTCAGAAAGTTTCATATGAATAATAAATTGTCAGATACTTCCCCTCCCCTCATGCAAATGTCATTATACCTGGCATCCTTTGAAGGCCTCTTCCAAACATGGGAACAACCCAAATTGTACAGATCTGACCTGCATAGTTACACAGCTGTGGACAAGTGCAGTGTGCAAGGTTTCGCTACTGCCTGTGCCCACAGGGTGCCTGTCCAAGGTCCTGCAGTTCCGTGGAGGTGGATCATGGGACACAGACAGGCATCCAATCAGATGCCCATCCTGGGTTCTCAAGTGGATCCTGTGCTGCATGTGTGCAAGGGATCCGAGAAAGGCACAAAACAGCACTGCCAAACACCATGGGCAATCATTTGCCCCTACAGTATCATGGCATATTGGCCCCCTTGTCCCCCAGTGCTACAGACACAAGACATCTGCATCATAGTTTGCTATTTCCAACCATTATACCATACCATATTCAGCAGCCATTTGCAGGCAGACATGTGTGGATTGTGTATAAAGTCCATTAGCCCCTCACTGCAGTATAGCTGTGTGCCATTTAGCCCAGTGATTCATTGTGTGCCCTGCTCATGTCGTACAGTGCAACACTTTTTCAGACATGAAGTTGTACAATGTTCTTGTACACCGTTGCATTCGTACATAAAGTAATATGGATACGGCCATAAAAACTCAATTTTATAATTGACTGTCGAGTGGACAGAGTTTACCCTATCAATTTATGCATTGGACAGCCCATTGCTCCCACAATGGTTTGTGATCTCTGACAAGTTAAAATATGAGTATTGGTATTAGAGCTTGCTTCATGTACAGTACTGTATGCTTATGGTGGTAGCATATCATAGTTTATGAACATGATGTTCTGCTCAGTTTAAGCTGCTGAAAACCACACACCATTTCCCCAACATCCAACAGAAGCACCTTGACCACAGAGGGTAGTTGGTCCGGGAGGTTGGCAGGTGGTTAGGAGGGGCAAATCGGGTGCCCCATCACTCGGTGCTCTCCAACATATTACCTCTACAAACCATATCAAAGCTACAAATGGGAATCTGCCTCTATCTCTGAAATCAAACAAAGAGGCAGAGAACACTGCAGAGCAGGACACTGCAGCACAGGAGCTAGCACAACAAAACTCGCCCAAGACAGGAACCAAAACAAAAAAGCAAAAAGGAAATCCAAAAAACTTCTGATCATAGGAGACTCCATGATTCGGGGAGTTGATACATATCTCCAGCCAGAGGTAATGGTCAGATGTCTCCCAGGTACGTCAGCATGGAGAGACACTGACCTCATTGCTAAAATTGTTCAGAAAGCATGGGAAAACATTGATGTCTTAGTACACATAGGGACTAATGATCTCGCCAGCCGTTCAGTTGTGGAGACAAAGGAACACCTGACCAGGCTGGGTGACAAACAATCATCCATTTCATCCAGCATCTCCTTCTCTGAGATCCTGCCAGTCTGGGAGAGGGGAGCAGATGGACGGAAGGTCAGAGAAGGGGAGATAGGGGAGCTAAACATGTGGCTCAAGGGCTGGTGCCAGGAAAAAGGACACAAATTTGTAGGAAACCGGCAACAGTTTTGGGAGTGAAAGTTCTTTAAATTTGATGGACTGCATCTAACTAAGGAGGCAGTCAGTGCATTGGGCCAGAAGTTTGATGTCTTTGCAGAATATTTAAACTAGTAAATGGGGAGAGGGGTGCAGCACCCCATACATCGAATGGGAAGAACACCACATCCCCCTCAACTAGTGGTCAAACAGGAGTTCAGCATGTTTGCAGTTCATTTGCATCACCAGGTAAGGAAAAAGGTCTAGCTCCTCATATGACGCACAGGGGAAACACCAGAGCTCACCCAACAACTAACACACCGAAATCTGGCCAATGGAAAATCATGTACACAAATGCTCACAGTCTGGGAAACAAGATGCCAGACCTGCAGGCAATAATGACAGAGGCTAAACTGGACATAGTAGCAATTAATGAGACATGGTTTACCAGTAACCTCACTTGGGAGACTTCAGTACCTGGCTATGTACTGTTCAGAAGACACCAAGTTGCAAAAAGGGGGGGTGGAGTGGCCCTGTATGTCAATGAAAATATCAAGGCTACAGAAATTCAGAATACACATAAGGAGCCAGAAGAACTGTGAGTCACCCTGGAAACAGGAAATGGGACAGTCATAAGAACTGGGGTTGTCTACAGGCCCCCAGACTGGGGAGGACATAGACACATTACTGTTAGAAGATATACAAAACATGATAGCTAAAGGGGAGGTTCTGATAATGGGAGACTTCAACATGCCAGATACAGATTGGTCAATACCAGCAGGAACATCTGCCAAAACTAGACACATGGTGGATTCCCTGCAGGGGGAGATCCTCAAACAACTGGTACAACAACCCACAAGAGACAGGGCTATCCTAGCTCTAATACTGACTAACAGGGAAAGGATCACAGATCTCCAGGTATAAAGTCACATGGGGGCCAATGACCATCACATGGTATGGTTCAATTTGGCCACTACAACTAAATCATCCCATTCCAAGTCAAAAATATGGGACTTCAGAGGAGCTGACTTCGATAAGATGGCCAACAGAGTTAAGCTAGCCCTGGCAAAAAGAAATACAGCTGAGGGGGTACAGGCAAAGTCGGCAAGCATTAAGGATGCAATACTTGAAGCAACATCCCATTGTGTTAGAGAGAAAAGGAAGTGCAAAAGAAGAAGGAAACCACTTTGGTTCTAAAACACAGTAGCAGTAAAGGTCAGAGCCAAAAGGCTAGCCTTCAAGAAATATAAGGGAACGCAGCGGGACGAAGATAGAGAGGCATACCAAACTTCCCTAAGGGAAGCAGGGAAGGCAGTAAGGCAGGCAAAGGCCCAAAGTGAGGAAATACTAGCACAGAGAGTAAAAGAAGATGACAAGACTTTCTATAGATATATTAGTAAAAGGAGAAAGTCCAGAGGGGGTATTGCTAAGATCAAAGGAGATAAGGGGGCATGTGAGGAGGAGGATCATGTAAAAGCATCTATCCTAAATAGATACTTCTGCTCAGTATTTACTGAAGAGAAGGTAGGGCAGGGCCCACAGCTCAGCACCGTGGACACAGGGGGCAGGGAGGTAAGCACTAGTCCCTTCACAAAAGAAAGGGTCCTACAATAGCTCGATAAGCTCAGGGTGGACAAGGCAATGGGACCTGATGGCATACATCCCAGGGTACTAAAGGAGCTAAGGGTGGAACTAGCAGAACCATTATCAGAACTGTTTAGTGAGTCTCTGAGCACAGGAGAGGTCCCAGAAGACAAGAGAAGGGCTCATGTGATCCCGCTCCACAAGAGTGGTAGCAGTGAGGAGGCAGGGAACTACAGACCAGTCAGTCTTACCTCAGTAGTGGGCAAGATTATGGTGGCACTCCTTAAGGAAAGGATAGTGCAACACCTGGAATCCATAGGAGCACAGGATCCAAGAGAGCATGGGTTTACAAAAGGATGGTCCTGTCAAACTAATCTCAGATTTCTTTGACTGGGTAACCAGAGTGGTGGACAAGGGGGAGCAGTTGATGTCACCTACATTGACTTCAGCAAAGCTTTCGATACTGTTCCACATAGAAGATTGATTAATAAGCTGGGTAGGCTCAGGGTGGGTCAGAAGTTGGTAAACTGGATGGCAAACTGGTTGACAGACAGAAAACAGAGAGTGGTGGTAAATGGTATACAGTCAGAAGAGATGCAAGTCACGAGTGGGGTACCTCATGGATAAGTCCTGGGGCCAGTCCTCTTCAATACCTTCATCAGTGACATTGCAGATGGACTGAAGGGTAAGGTTTGTCTGTTTGCAGATGACACCAAGATCTGCAACAGAGTAGATGTTCTAGATGGGGTGGGCAGAATAAGAAGAGATCTGGATAAACTAGCAAAATGGTCTGAAGAGTGGCAACTGGGGTTTAATGCAAAGAGTGCAAAATCATGCACAATGGGAAGAGAAACCCTGAAGCCACCTATAGGCTGGGAGAGGAGTTGCTGGCAGTCACAAGGGAAGAAAGAGACTTGGTGCTTCTCAGAGCAAGTTAAAAGGTCAAGAGTTAGATACAGATGTTGTAAAGGAGTCTGACTTGAAGGAAGTGTTGACAGATTGTCACAATATAATATTGGGTCTAAAGGATCTGGATAAATATAACAAAGGGAAACTGTATGATAATAAGGCTTGCCCATAAAAGGCAGACCATCTTGTCTAATGTCCCTCTGCCAGAAAAAGCAAAGGTGGGGAGGGGGATAGGAAAGGGAAGGGGGATGGGACATCAGAAAGGGTCAAATGACTAGGGACAGGAGAGCTTCCCAATTGGTCAATGGGAGGGGCTAGAGAGGGGGACTGGGAGGTGGTGCCTGTTTGGGCTATGTAAGAGCCTGCAGAGCTTTTGGTCTCCCTCTTTTTGCTGGGATAATGATTCCCAGCACAATGTTGGCGATCTACATAGGTAAGGCACTTTTAAGGAACCTAGGCCTGAGGCCATGCGGGAGAACCCTGGTTTGTGGAGTAGAGCAGAGAGCAGGGAACGAGTGACTAGAGGCCTAGTGGGTGGCCAGAGGTCCCCACGTGGACAGCAGAAGGCAAGGTTTAAGACCTTTGCCATTCAGACCTGGAACTGGGCTGGAATCTCCTGGCCACCTGTTATCTTGGGGCCAAATGAGTTAAATTACGCACAAAGGTTTTTAATTGCTCGCAGGGGTGGCCACGGCAGCTGGTCTGCCAAAGCAACTGCGGAGGTTTGTTGTTGGTCTTGTGTTACCTGAGGTAGTATAGCTCTGGTTGCAAGGATCATGGGGAGGGGCCCGCCAGGGCCTAATAGAGAAGCGGGAGTGGGTCGGGTCCTTTTTGTCACCTGCCAGATAGGGACAAGTAGTGATGGAGCTTGCATGAGTCGAGTGAAACTGGAGGACCTGCAAGAAAGTTAGCAGCTTGTGGAGGGGGTGGCGATGTGGAGAAGCCATGCGGATTGGCCTCCGGTGCTGCCGGGTAGCATCCTCTGGGAGAGAACTGAAGTTTGTGGTGGACAGGTGCCGTTTCAGGTGGCAGCCAATTGAGGCGATTGGGGGAGGGTGCGCCATTGAGCTGTACGGCCAGTCAGTGGCTAGGACAGGGAGAATGGTGGTGGAACCCTTGGCCGGTGAGTCTTATGTAAGGCAGAGGCCAGCAAAAGGGAATGGTACATAGGGAGGTGAAGCGGTGACACTGGGGGTTTTTGCGTGGCTCCATCCGAGCTTCAGCTGCACAGGTGGAACGGGCACCCCGGGGGGGGTCAAGTGCCACACATCCCAGGGCAGCTGAGGAGTACCCACAGATTAACCGAGCCATGAGGGCTGAACAGGAAAGGGGGAGGGACCTCCAACGCAGGGGCTGGTTTACAAAAAAACAAAACAAAACAAAAAAAGTTTGTTTTTAGCCTTTCAGGCACTTAGCCCAGGCAACAAGGCCCAGCGGGGATATGAGGTTAATGACGGGAGAGGAAACGGGGCCGCTCATGGGAGCTAGGGGACACGAGGCAGTGTTCCAGAGTAAGACAGGCCCCCCCCACCTTTTTTGTGCGTAGTCTGATCTCAGAGGTGAAACAAGCGGGGGATATGGCAGTCATACAGGCTGCAGGTACAGGTTTGGTGGGGGACTGGTACATCATAGGGCAAGAGGTGGAATGAAAGGCTCAAATTGATCTTGATGGAAATACAGGGTAGGATGTGATTTGTTTGTAATTGCAGGTTATCCCCTGCAGGGAATCTGGGACTGAATAACAGGGATAACCCAGGTATCCTGGGGCATTGCAGGATGAATGGTAAAAGCTCAGATAAGGGCTGGAAGGAACATATTTATGATTCGATGTGTGGGGCCTACAAGATACATGGCACGGTGCATCAGATGGTCAGTAGTTGCAATGGTTATGTATACTTGCATGGGGACATGTAAAAGACTTAAGTGCAATTGATAGATTCTACAGGGGAATCATTTGTATTTATGGGATGTGGGGCAGTTACTGATGTTTACTGTTGGAAGTACACAAAGTTATAGCTCTGCTGTGGGGCGCTAAGAACTTAATGCTGAGTCAGACCAGGGGGCATGTTCTTCCTGGAAATTTATGTTTGCTCCCCTGTCATTGGGATGATTTATCTAAAGTTAGTATTGAAGCACCAGCGATATTCCCAGGCAGATAGTTACTACTGGGTGATGGTAGCACAGTTATGGCTTCTACAAGGGCCTATTTGATAATTCCATGGGGACGTATATTGGGACACTGAAGGGTAGATGCCCAGGAAGAGATGAGGATGGGAAAATATGTAGAGTGGGTCAAAGTAATAGATATCATGGCTAAGATTAATTGCTATCAGTGACTGGCAGATCAGAGGGAGACATTGTGGGGACACTATGTATTTCAGTACAAGGTGTGCCCCCATGATAGATGGGGGGGCCCTCTCAGCTTGGAGGGGCATTTGCCAGCTAAATTGAAAGAAGTTCACAGGTGGAATGTCCAGTGGTAGCTTAGGCAAGATCCCTGGAAAGAACGCACCTGCACTGCACCATGAAGGGGTGTCGGGGGGGGTGCCTGGGGAGGACCTCTCAAATTATGTACAGTTGGTTATCCAATCATTTTCATGATATCAGTGAACTATGCATGTCAGGCTGGTCCTAGCATTCAGAAGGAAAAGACGAAGCTACACATGTTTTGGCCTACTGTGTAGGGGTGACACCAAAAAAAAAAAAAGGCTCTATGATGACAGCCTAATGGGATGAGTTAGTGAATTAGAAAGGGCAAGCGACAAGCAACCGGGTCCTCACTAGATGCTGAAGTAAGGTCATTGGCCATGTTTAAAGGGATTATTCACCTGGAGATAGGTTGTTAGACAGGTTGGGGGCTGTGAGCCACACGGGGGGATGGTGGTCATAGGGGGCCGGATATGCTATGAGGCTGCTCGGGCAGAGTGGTAGGAGGGGTGGGCCCTGCCATTCGGCAATAGGGCAAGTCATGCAGGCAGAGTGGGGCTGCCACAGGTGTAGCACCCCGAATGGTGCTACGGGGTGGAGGGTGTCAAAAAATAGATGCATTTTAGGGGAACAAAGACCCATCCTAGTCTGAGGAATGACAGTCCCAGGGTTGGGGCACTGGGAGCGGGCATGTGTTCAAGAGTTATCAAAAAAAAAATGGATAAAGGGGCAGTGTTTTCAGGCCAGTAAAGAGGTGTAACATGCTGGGGGTGCATTTCGGCAGATCATATTGGGCTGGTCCTCAAATGCCTCGGAGGAAGGAAAACCTCTTCCCGGGGAGGCACCTAGGTGGAAAGTGTTGGCCTAGAGGGGGCTTCTTTGTGGGGGCAGCTTTAAGGGGGGATTGTGCAAACAAGGGGGAATGAGGCAGAGTCGGCCAGGAGCAATTTCTCCAGAGGGGGGAAGTAGGGGAGGATGGAGCATCCAAGTGAAGTCAGGACAGGTTAGGAGGCTTAAGGGGTTTTCAGCTGTTAGCAGCTGGGGGGATTTGGTTCCCAAGCCAATGCGGACAGGATCTAGTCACAAAGCACAAGATCGGGGGCACTGGTAAGGAGCATACACATGGCTAAGCAGCCCGGTCTGAGCTCCAAGGCCAGGCAGGCCAGCAGTACGCAGATGGGGAAAAGGGAAAGTACCAGTGGCACCTACTGACCATGGCTGGGACATATTTTGTCATATCCAATTAAAAGGTAGCAGGCAAGAGTTTTGTTATGGGGGAAGAAAAAAAAAAAAAAGAAACGAAAATCTGTTAGCAATGATTACCAGAGATGGCAGGGGAATTCACTTGGGGCGTTCATGGCCCAGGAGTGGGAGACTGGGGTAGGGCACATAGAGATGTCCTGGAGGGTACCCAGGAACCTCAGTCACACCAACAAGGTGTGGAGGTATCTGGGGGAGGGGTAGGTGTTGGAAGGCTTAATCCAGCTGGGAGGGTTTTGCAGAAGGCGAGATAGTAGTAAGAATTAATTCAGGAGGCAATGTGGCACAGAGGTTGGGGGGACCAGAGCTGCGAGGCCTGGAAGGGGGCTGGCACTAGGTGTGGAAGCCCACGGTCCCCTTGTGCACCAGCACACCCTCAAGTGAGGCCCTTAGTTAATAGAGAGCCCCCCAGGCCAGCCCTTGCAGGTATGCCCAGTGCAGATGTAAGGGCTGGCGTGAGTGAGGAGTGGGCCCTGGGACTGCATGGGGGCAGAGCCTAGGGGGAAGTGAGGGCACAGAGACAGGGTAGGGAGTTAGACGAGGGGTTTCCACACAGGGGCTGGGAGCCACTTTGTGTTTATGGCAGTGAAAGCATGCTGAAGGAGGGACACAGGCCGACAGAGAATGGGAAGGGGAGGGGAGGATCCCTAGGGCCGCAGTGGGCCGACACCGGCTAGAGGTGTGGCATGTTCCTGGCCACAGTAAAAGACAGTTTATACAAGGTGGGGCCCAGGGGCAGGAAATGGGAGAGCACCTGGGTAGGTGCCCTGCAGGCCCCTCTGGGAACGGGGGCCTCGACTGGGACTACCCAGCCCAGAGGGGAGCGGGGGGTTGGGGGCACCAGCTCAACAAGATGGGGGAGGATCTTCAAACCATGAGCTAGGCAAGCCCGAAGGGGCCTGGGGTGCCCCCACAGGGAAGGTGGACTGATCCCAGTGGGGTTTCCAGGATCCAGAAGGAGGGAGGGTGGACCAGACAGCCAGTTGGGGCCGAGAATGGGGATTTCGGTGGGAAGAAGGATGGCTGAACAACAGCGGACTGAAGTGGGGGCTATCGGACTCAGGTCCAGAAGGCGTTGGCCAACCGGAGGTTGAAGGGCAAGCCTGTGGGGGAAACTAGCTGGCCATGGCAGTACAGGTAGGAGGGGTCCAGCCCCTATGGCAGGCAGTTCCCAGATAAGCTGAGGGAAAGGGGCACTTGGAGTGGTGGTCTGGCACAGGGGTGCCAATTCTGAGCACCGGGCAGGTGAACCATGGGGGCCAAACAGGGAGCCACACCGGTAGTCGGTGCCCAACAGCATGAGGCTTGCAGAGCAGCATAGCAAGGGCAAGCATGGAAGCTAGAGCAGTGGCAAGCTATGGCAAGCATACTGTGGGGGCCATGAGGGCAGCCTCAAGGGGACAGAGGGGCATGTGGTGCATGGGACCCTGAATAAAGGAAGGAAAATGGACAACCTGGCCAGTGGTGTGAGGGCTACAAGGGAGGGACAAGATATTGGTCTGGAAGGTTCCTGAACCCCATTGGTAGGGAGAGGTGCAATCCAATCAATGAGCCATAACCCGGGACAGGATGAGGAAGGGCCACCGAGCTGGATGGCTATGGATGGGGGACAGAACAAAGAGCCCTGTCCACCTGGGGGCCCCAGCGGCAGGCATACAAGGGCAGGGGGATAGCCATGGGATGGCTGCATGTGTATGGCCAGGAGAGCAGTGGATGGCCACAAGGGACATGGATGATGGGTGAGAATAAGGATGGAAGGCAACACATCTAGGTTATGGGGAGGGCCAGACGGGCCCAGCACAGGAATTGCCAATGGAGGTGGGGTAGGTGCCAACAGCAGTGTCACCCTGCCAGGGCCCGGAAAGGAGGAGGGGCATTCTGGGACAAGGGTGTAGCTGCACCAGGATGGGCCAGTGCAGGGGCGCATGGGACAGCCCAGCCAGAGGTGTGCAGAATAGGTGGAGTGCCGGGTGGCTGGGGCTATGGTGGGTCAGGGAAGGGCAGGCCCAAGGAGCCACAAAGGAGACACTGGGGGACAACGGCAGACCACAGGGGATTCATGCTTTTCCCTTCATCAGGGAGAGGCAGCAGCTGCCCTAGGCAGAGGGCCCGGTGGGCCAGGCCTCAGCCACAGCAGTGCTAGGATGCAACATTGGAGGCATGTGGGGGCCCACCCTCACACTGGCAGGCTCGACAAGGGGATGGTGGGTGGACCTGCATACAGGGCCAGCCCCATGGTGGGGCTCCTAGGGGGCAGTGTGCCCCTGGGTGGGTGGAGGCAGGCAGAAACAGGCTGGGTGGCAGCGTGCTAGGCTGCTTAGAAGGTGTGGGGGTCCAGGCCCATCCCAAGGACATTTGGTATGGGTAGGTGATGCCTACAAGGGAGAGGGGGCAGGCCTGGCATGGGGCAAGCACCCCTACTGAGGGCTATGGGATTTATGGGGGTAGGGGTGCTAAGGAAGATGGAGGGTCCAGGTTTTTCTAGCCCACAAGGGGGGAGCCACATTGTCCTTCACAAGCTGGAGATGGGTCAGTAGAAAAGGGAAATAAAAGGGAAAAAGGGGGGGGCAGGAGAGAGGGAGGGGGTAGGCAGCACAGGCTGGGGGCAGAAGAACCCAGGCATGGAAATAGAGTGGGGGGATAGATACTAGGGTTCGGATCATGTGTCCGGTCCTAGTGTGGTATGGACCGGGAACTGACCCCGTGTGGGTCTGGCCCAGGTAAGTGGGGATACCTGCTAGTGGTACTAAGTGGTGGTGGTACCTGGTGGTGGTACCTGGTTCTGGTGATGATGGGGGGGCTGGATCAGACAGTGTCCAGACCCAGAAGCACTACAAGCAAGGAGGAGAGGATCAGGTCGGCAGAAGGTTTCCAGAAAGAAGAAGCATAATGAATTATTGTGGTGGTACTTGTGGTGGTACTGTACTGTACTGTATACTGTTGAAATTGAAGTTGGGAATGTAAATATAATTTGTGTGCCTTAATAAATATTGCCAGCGTGCATCCAACAGAAGCAGTTGTGGACAGATTTATTTCTGGGAGGGGGATCAGAGGACAATGAAAAGAGGTTATGCAGGCTACCCAGGTAGATCATTTAGACACCCAGCCTCTACATGGATCCAATGTTCCAATAAATCAGGGTTGAGATAGTGAAGAAATGATTCTTAACAATTCTTTGACATACTTTCCTTCATGAAAAACAAAAGTCGAGGTTGGTAGTTTTCAAATCCCTATGCAAGTGGCTATAGGGAAAGAGGTGCACCATGGCAGGGTAATATACATATTGTTAGACACCATCCCCTAGGGTGATAAATTCTAAGTGCACTCTCATACAATGAACCTCTGGTGACAACCTTTTAATGAGTTCCACCTAGGTTTATTTGTTTTAGCTCATCAAAATGCTTAATTTTTTAATTGATTTGCAGAAGCGACTCAATAATGACTGTATTTTTCAAAAACAAGCATCATTTGTCATACTTTCCAAAACTAGGCATTTCAGCTTTAGCAACATTAAATTAATTTGCTTATTGCCCCTACTGCACACTTCCACAATAATTATCTATTTGATTTTGCAATATAAAGCTGACGTCAAAGCCTCCAACAAGCAATGTGTTCCTTTGCTCGATTTTTTAAAGTCACAATCAATGAAGCAGGAATAAAATTATAGTGTACTTATTTAGGCATGCCAGCCTTGCAATGGTGTTGTGATATTCTTCACTCAATTGCCTAAATCCATCGGTGCACAGTCAGAACCATGTGATGCGCAGTGAACACCAACTGAGTTCCTAATAGTTATAAACCCAATGGTGCTCTTTCCTTTTAGCTATATATGCTGCTGTTAGCTGCAACTATTTTTGTGCTTACCGCTCACTGCCATTTACTGCTGCTGTAGGAATTTAGAACTTAGTTTAGAAAAGACGCTTCATAGGAAGCTATTTCAAATGCACTTCTAGTTCTTTCTCGATGAGTGCTGCTGCCTTCTGTTCCACCTTGCTTCAGGTGGGAGCATGCTTAGACGTGCTGACGTTTCAGAGTTAAGTCTCCATCTTCAGAGCTAAAGTGGTATTACACCTCCATGTCCTTTTATACCTGTGTAGCTCAGGGAGCTGAACTTTTAACCTTCTGCTATAGTTTAATAAATTTTAGTTCAATTTGTTTTTTGCACTTCTCTTCATTGTAAACCCATCTTAAAAACTAAAATAAAAACAAGAATATTTGGCTGTTTGAACAGATTCCAGTTATGTGCGCCTAGACAGTTTTTTATTACTGACTATTGTCAACAATGCAACATGTCTATTCCAGATTTGTGTCTGGTTTAGGGGACTACCAGTTCAGAAACATTCAAAGGTAGCTACTGTACCTATTGTCCTCATTCAGTCCTTTCGGCCACATTGTTTGCATTTCATGGATCCAAAATGATTCCTGCTGCAGCATTCGTTCTCTAATGGCTCCTCCTCATTCTGGAATTTTGACAGCTTCCAGACTGACATGTGAGGGATTCAGCTGAGCTATGTCCTACATCTTCATAGTGTTTCACCATTGCATATTTTAGAGTCTTACTTCTTATTGCTGTTTTATGCTGTCCAATTCTACTTTTTAGTGGCCTTTTCATTTGGCCTATGTAAGCCACCTAACATGGGCATCTTAACATATAAACTACATTTTCTGTATTGCATGTAATAAAGCCTCTTACTTTATATTTATTTCCCAACCTTGGGTGATTTACAGTGTTTGTGTTTCTCTTGCTACTACAATGCACACACCTGCCATATTTGAAATTCCCCTCTGGAGGAGAGGGCATCCAGTTAGGTCTCAAACTTTCTTTCTTTTCAATGAACATGGTCTGAACAAAATTATCCTTGAGGCTTTTCCCTTTATTATAACAGATTCTAGGACCTTCCTCTACCGTCTTTTCTAGCTATGGGTCTGCTGATAAAATAGGCCAGTGTTATTTTACGATTTGGCTGACTTCTCCAAATATGCTGTTAAAGTAGTACAAAAGTTTACCCTTTCTGTAACATCATCCTGTACCCTTTCTTTTTCCATTAATAACTCTACTCTTTATCTTGATGTTGCTTTCCTGGCTGCTTTTAGTAATACTCCCAGTGTGCACCCTCTATTCAGGAATATTTGGCATGTTTTTGCTGTTTCTTTCTTCATGACATATTCTTAGCTGCAGTTCCTTTTTATTCTTAAAAATTGTTCCAATAGAATGTTCATTTTGGTGTATCTTGGGTGGTGGCTGCTATAATGCAATAAAATATTGTAATTTGTTGGTTTTCTAAATAAGCATTTTGATGATCTAAGACAAATAAACATAGGTGGAACTCATTAAAAGGTTGTCACCAGAGTTTTATTATAAGAGAGTGGACATAGAATGTATCACCCTAAGGGGTGGTGTCTAACAATATACTTTCCTTCATATTTAAGTGCAGGTATTATCAAAGTAATGAAATGTCAATATGCTGCAAATTTAATGTTAATGGAGCAACTGGTGATAATTAGGAATAACATTGAATCCTTTAGAGAATATATAGCTACTAATGGAGATAGAATGGATGATGCCCTTAGGCAATTGAATGCTATCAAACCTCCAAGAATGTCATCCACTATAGAATTGTCTAGTAGGTTGATCCAGACTATTGCCACCAAACCTGACTACAGTTCCATTTTTGTTACTAATAGTGAGGGGGTAGCTAAGAAAGGGAAAAGAAAGATGGAAAGGATAAGAGAATTGTAAAGAGGAGATTCAGTCACATAAGGAGGCGCAAAGGGGGCACAAGAGCATGGATATGGAAAACTTAAAGAGAACTGATGGTGTGAAGAGTAATGAACAAAGATCAAGTGGTGCTGGAAATAAGAGCAAGTTAGGAGAGGTGGAAGAATCACACAATAATTTAATTCAGGAGGCTCCTAAAGAGGAGCCTAAGAACAAGTCAAAGGGACATAGTAATGTTAAACCTATAAAAGTCAATGATGCCTGTCATGCTAATCAACCTTTTGACAGACTTCATGGTTTAAAAAAAGATGAAAATGAGACCTCTCTGATGTTGAAATGAAAGGTTGTGAAACTTTATAAGATAAACCTGGAGCTATTTGTTGCTTAAGAGGACATATAAGATGTTATTAGGAGCACTAATGAGTTACAATATAATTGTGTTAATATTTGTTGTGTGTCTCCAAGAGCAGCTAATTATCTATAAATTAATAGTCATCTGATTGAATGGTACAAATTGAAGGCAGAGTTTATTAATAATGACAGTGCGTATTGTAGAATTCCACATAATGTTAACCCTGACTCAAAGCCCATCATTCTCAGTTTCTTTGGCTTTGGGAAAATGTAGAGGGAAAATTACTTTAACTCATACTCTGTGTAACTTTCTCCAGATCCATTTACGAAGAAACAGGGTTCTTGGTGCTCATAGGCGAGGATGCTTGTTTGATGGAGGGTAAGTTAATATTCTCTTCAAGAATATAGAGCTTGCTAACCAAGTTATGAACAAAGCAGACATTTTAGACAATATAGGATTTTATTTAGTTGATGAATCTGCATGGACTTGTCAAAGAAATACTCAGACTCAGAATGTTCCAGGGTCACTGAGGTCTGGTAAGGAAACATCTAATGTAAATAATTTGGTATATCAAATTCCAAACAAAACAAAATGGGTTTCAAGTACTTGCTGATTATAATAGTTGACTAGGTTATGTAAAAGAACTTGAAACCACTTTATCTGATATTACCTAAAATCGAGATTTAAATACTTCTCAAAAAAATCAGCTAATAAATGGTTTTATTATTTTATGGAATATCTGTGGTATTGGTTGTAAATCTGTGGACAAGGACTGGGTTTATTTAATTATGGAATTTACATACTAAGTTACATACTAAGGCCCAGATATTCAAACTGCACCAGGCTGTGGCGCAAGCTGGGCACAGCGCAACTTGGCTTCGCAGGGGCGTTGACTGGGCAATATTCAACGGAGCTGTGCCATCGCTCAGCATCACTGAATATCACACCCTGGCCACCCGCAGCTTGCATGGTGCAGTGGCCAGAGTGGAGCATATGGATGCGCTAGCGCAAGTTCCATTGCGCAAGGCACAGCACCCTCAATATTCAAAAGTTGACATGCAAATGGGGCCATAATGTATGCACGGCACACGTGGGGCCATTTGCATGTCATTATGGCCCCATTTGCATGAAAGTGCACCGATCTCCGATGACTTGCGCTGCACTCTGCCAGGCAGCAGCCGTCGAGGACCGGCGCCTGCCAGTGCAGCATCATGCCCCACAGCCCGATCGCGGGCTGCAGTACAAAAAAGAATATTCCAATATCCCTGGTGGTCCAGTGGACCACCCGATAGTGGGCTAAGTAAATAAAATTTAAATCATATCATCCCTGGTGGTCCAGTGGGCTGCTGCCCGATCACTGGCTTCAGTAAATGAATGAGATATCCAATATCCCTGGTGGTCCAGTGGACCACTGCCTGCCCAATCAAGGGCTACATAATAAAAATAAACATAACTCCCTGGTGGTCCAGTGGACCACTGCCCGCCCGATCGCGGGCTAAGTAAAAAAAATAATCTAACCTCTATCCCTGGTGGTCCAGGGACCTGTCTGCCCGATCGCGGGCTGAATGCAAGAGAAGAAACCTATTATTCCTGGTGGTCAGTGGACCCCTCCCCACCCTCCACTGATCCCCACCCCCTCACCCCAGTCAGCGGCAGGCGGCATCACCCCACCCACCTGCCGCCCTACAGCCCGCTGACTGACACCGTCGGTAGGGCTGTATGCCCATTGGTCAACAGTGTGAGCCAATGGGCGTGCAGCCCATACCGTAATACACATTCCAGATATGTGAATCTTTTACTTTTAAAACCATGCTGGTTAGGGTCCACAAGATGTTTTCTAACCAAATTGTCTTCCATTCTTGTTTTTAAAATACCTTCAAAAACTTTGCCCAGGACGCTAGTCAGGCTAATAGGCCTGTAATTTGATATTTCACTCCTATTACCTTTTTTAAATATAGATGTTACCAGTGCAGTCTTCCAGTCACTCTGTACTGATCCAGATGTTAGGGACAAATTAAACAGTTTGTATAGTGGTGCAATCAACCAGGATGCTATTTCTTTCAACATGCGAGGGTGGAGGTTATCAGGCCCTGGTGATTTATTTATATTAATTGAATCTAGTTTATTTTTTATTTCTTGTCTAGTTATTTCAGGCATATCATAGTCTCTTATATTATTTATACAATCCAAATCTTGTTTTGTGTTTTAACGTAGGGTTAACAATTGAACAGAAATCATTATTAAATTCCTGAGCCATTTCCAGGGGGGATTGTAATGTGTTATCACCAATAACAAGTAGGCCAATAGTTTTGGTTGTTTGTTTTTTGTTATTTAAGTATGAATAAAAACTCTTGCCTCCATCCTTAATATGAGCCAGCTTAAATTCTAACGTCCTTTTTTCCTTTCTTATTGCATACTTGCATCTTTTTAGTAATGCCCTATAGTTGTTCTCATTATATTCATCATTGCATCTTATTGTGGCTCTGTATGCTCTTCTTTTTTTTTAATCAGATTTAATATGTAAGATGTTGCCCAGATGGGTAATTTTCCATTGTTATTGTATCCATCTTTGTCTGGAATGTACTTTTGTTCTAAAGTAATTATTTTACTTTTTAATAACTGCCAAATCTCTTCTGGTGATGTAGAGCTGGCATCCCACTTCCATGTATTAAGTTATTTTCTAATTTGGTCAAAATTTGCCCTTCCATAATTTTTAAAAGTTGTTATACCGGGGTTTCGTTCAAAGGGAATTTTTGTTTGAAACATTATTATACAATGGTCACTGTTATGTAGGGGGTCCTGAATATTAATATTTTTAATCTGGTGGGGGATATCTGTTATTACTAAATTAAGAACATTGTTTTTCCTTGTTGGTGTATGTGTAAGTTGAGTTAGTCCGTGTGACTCACATATATCCAGAAACATAGTTTCCATTTTATTATTTGTTGTGCCTTTTTTCTAGTCTATTCCTGGGTGATTAAAACACCCTAGTACTATGATATCTGATTGATTCAGTTTGCTGTTTATACTATTCAATATTGCCTGATGTTCTTGCGGATCAGTATTAGGAGGTCTGTAACACAGTCCCACCAACAGTTTAGTTTGTTTCTCTCTTATTATTTCAATCCACAATATTTTGCTGGATATGTCATCACCAGGTACATTAACAGACTTATATTTGATATTATTTGTGATACAGAAAACTATCCCTCCTCCCTTTTTGGATATTCTGTTTTTATATACAGTGTTATAGCCATTGATATTTATATTCCAGCTGGATTTGTCCCACCACCAAGTTTCAGTGATTGCAGTCATGTCTATACTATCCCTATGAAGTAATACTTCTAGCTCATCTGACTTTGTAGTATGCAGACTTCCTGCATTTGTAAGCAGGAAAGACAACCCATGTTTCTTTTGATTTTTATTTATACTAGTAATGTTACGATATGTATCAGAGTGTTTTGTTTACAATCTCCCTTTGCCCACTTACATTTCATTTTTTGTTGTTGTTAGATCTTTTATTAAGTTAAACGCGATGTACTCCAATGTTCTCGTATCTTTTTTATTCAGTTGTAATCTGCCAAAAGAATATATTTTTTGTTCTGTAACATCTGGCTCTTGGTACCGGTAACACTTCAGAAATAATAAGCATCAAATTCAAGGTTTTTAATGTTTTTACCACTTCTTCCAAGTCTTTTGTTATATTTTTAACCTCCTGCTTCCCGAAATCATTTGTCCCTACATGTAGGATGGCTGTTTTTGGATTTTTTATGTTTTGAAAGATGCCTAGGAGCATATTGGTCACATCTTTTATTGTTGCTCCACTATAGCTGCAGCTTGCCACATTTTCTTTATTCCCCCTAGTGGTGTATCTGTCAGTATATCTGGTAATTGAATCTCCCAGGATATAGATTTGATCGGGCAGTGTGTCTTGTATTGGGGTATCAGTTGCATTACTGTAGATATTAAGTTGTGGTTCCGAAGTGGTGTTAATAGAACTTTCTTTGATTTGGGGGTGGACGGAATTAGACCTATCACCTCTAGTAGAGATAGGAGGTTTAACTGAACATTAGTAGTATGATTCAAGGGCATAATGTGGGGGACAGATGTTGATTCTATACTTGGTTCCTCATCTAAAAATTGTATTAGAGGGTCAAAATTGTTAGCTAGTGGTAACAAAAAGCCTTCCGCCTTCCTTCCTTTTTTTAGTCAGGCCTTGCACCCTGTATAGCATACCAGTTTTCATCACTGGTTTCATCAGTGCCCTCCAATCTGTTTCGCTTTTTTGCAGGAGCACTTCTGTTTTCAAACATGTTTATTAGTACTAAGATTCCCTAAGACATTTTTGTCATTTACATGTTGTGGGGGAGATGGGCTTAGATGCCTGCCATATTGATTGTAAACATAATTTCTATTTGGGGTGTTTGATTCACCACATTCTATTTCATTTATTCTGGAAGCCATACTTGTTGGCTACTTTCAAGAGCCTGTGGTCTGGTACCAAAGGTTGTTATTTCCGCAAACACATCAGCATTTTGCTTACATTTAAAACAAACAAAACGGTAATCCAGTATGGGTATCTCTGAAAATAAATACATCTCGCAGGATAAACACTTAGCCTCCTGCTTACCCAGGAATAGTGTATTAAAGTACATTATGCTCTTAGTAGTTATAGTATGCATAGACTTGGGCTTCTTACCTTGAGGAACTTTATTGTATCTTTATTTAATCCCACCTAACTTCAATGGCTCCTCACACCCCTCACGCAACATGTGTAACACATGCCGATGCACATGTCTCTGCACATGTTTCCACGTACGTGAGCATGCACCCTGCCTGATCTCACCCTGTTCACTGCAGGTCTTGTTAATATAGACCTAGCATGACCCGGAAGTGCCTCCCAGGGTCGCAGCACCCTCGCAATCTGAAATGCCCCAAAATTAGTTACAATTACAGAAATATACCATTGTGCCTGACACTCATGCTTTGATATACTCTGCTTACAAGAGACATGGCATAATTCTCATCAAATATGATTCAAATGGTTATTAGCTGTTTCATAGGCCAGGGGGAAAAGGAGGCAACAGCTGGTAGATGGGAAGGAGGTTTGATGGTGAATTTCAAAGTAGGGGCTTTTGATGCTGTTAAGGCTGTAAGTGAATCTGATCACTTTTTGGTCTTTCCAGTAAAGAAAAATGAAAAAACATTTTTTTTAACATATACATTCCTCCAAGCTCCAAATTCTATACAGATAATATACAGGAGAGTCTTAAGTATGAGATAATGGATATACAGATGAATATTTCCGACTCATATGTTCTTCTAGTTGGCAATTTACGCTCCTGAATTGGGTCCTTTGATGGTCTTTCCAATGAAACAATCCTAAATTGAATGTTTCTTGATGCAAGTAATTTTTCTAGAAAGACTACTGATAATTAGTTCAATGCTAATGGGCAAAGATTGATTGATATAATGAAAAGCAATCACTTTTATCCATTGAACGGGAGAATAAAGGATGATGCTAATGGGCACCCAACCTTCGTTTTACACCTGGGTGAATCGATTTTGGACTTGGCACTTTGGAACGGTCCCCCAGAACTTTGGTCAGAGATGTTGATTCTGACCAGGAGTGAATGTAATAATTTCCAAGTAGCTTTGAATAATGAATAATATAAAAATCATGTTAGGATGCCCCCAACCATGTTGAGAGTCCCACAAGTAGATATTAGGGGCTGGATTCACAAAGGAAGCCAGAAGTCCCACAGCTGCAGTAAAAATGTCTGCAGCACTGTGGAAACGCAGTTGCATGGCATACACAAAGAAAACTGGCACAGCTGTGGATTTGTGCAAAAAGTGCAGCAGGTGTGGTAATTCAGCAGCTGTAGAAATTGCACAAGTGCTGCACAGCTGCAACTGTGGATCTGCAGTTGCGGGAATGGCTGAGGGCAACAACAATAGTGACCCCAATTAGCTGGAGCAGCAGACTAACACAGTACTACCCTAGCATGTAGCTGTAAGCACACACAGAGAGACCAGCAACAAGTTACCCAACTGGGACCTCTGCAGCACCACACGTACCAGCACTTCCATGGCCCCACAGTTGCCGACTGTCACTGCTGGTCATCCCTCCCTGGGGTGTTCCTGTTGCCTGCAGGGTAGCACTCACTGCAGGCTGGTCAGGTTCTACTGCCTGTAGGGCTCTGTCATTGGCTACACTGGGTCTGGTGGTTGTTCTCTGTTGCCATATCATGGCAATGTGTGCTATTGTTGCTATAACATCAGCCACTGCTGTACCCACTGGGATGCTATTACCGGTGCCTTACTTCCACCATAATTGTTTTTAATTGTTGGGGCACTACTGCAGTTTGCTGATGGAGAGTTACACCTCACGCAAATGTGTGTAACATTTTTTCCCCAACTTCGGAAAAAACCTGGCTGAGAATAGACTTTGAGGGGCTGTGTCTTACTGATCTAGCATCTTTTTTTCCTCAGGGACTTCTGCAGCTGCACTTTTTTTGACAGTCCATAATGTTTATTTACACAGCTGCGGAGGTTTTTGTGAATAGCACTCAGAGAAATCTCCCCTTTTTTTCCATAGCTATGGCAGTTTTAGGGACTTAGGGAAGGTTTTGCACCTTCAAAAAGCTGTGTGAATCCAGCCCTAGGTATCTTAAGTAGGTTAGATGGAATGATATGACAGAGATAAACATAAAGAACAAGATTCAAGATTTCTTGGTCTGATAGACCTCTAACGTTGGGGCCTATGAAACTTTTTTTGGTTCAGCACAGGAGCTGGGGGAATGTTTTGAAGAAGTAGTACAACTCCTTTATAAAGAAGGGAACCATAAAAATAAGATAGAAGGAATAGGGGATGGTTTGATCGAGAGTGCAAATATAGAAAGAAAAGACTGCTGGCCTACATTAGAGCTGTAAAAAAATCTACAAATAAACACAGATTTCACAAACTTAAATATAAAAGGAAGCAATGTAAGATATTCCTGGATAACAATAAAAAGGGAATATTATAAGGCCCAATGGGACCTTATGTTGACAGCCATTGCAGTAAAGAATCAACAGTCCTTTCGGTCCCTAGTAGCGAAGGGTTGTAATGATTACAAAGATGAGCTGGATACCTACATCACTAAAGAAGTATAGGTCCAACATTTCTCGAATATTTTCTATGACCCTTCATTTGAAAGTATATCTGGTATTACTAGTTCAAAAGATATCAAATCAAATCAAATGTTATTCTTATAGCGGGTTTCAAAACCAAAGCGCTGTACATAAAAGAAGACACATATGACTATAAATTAAACAAAAACCAATAAATCAATAAAACAAATTAACCATAGTTAGGGAAGGCTAAATCAAATAAATAAGTTTTTAACTCAGTTTTGAAACTATCGACGGTCAGGCATTCTCTTAACCAACGAGGTAGAGAATTCCACAGGGTTGGAGCCAAAAAGGAAAAAGTATGGGCACCAGATGTTTTCAATCGCATCCTGGGAATCTCCAGCAATCCCTCATCAGTGGATTTGAGGGGATGGAGGGGGCAATAAGGTACCAGAAGGTCTTGCAGGTAGTCAGGTCCTTGATCATGTAGGGCTTTAAAGTTTAGCAAGCCAACCTTAAAGGTGATCCACTACTGAATAAGCAGCCAGTGCAGTTCTCAGAGCACAGGCATAATATGACTAGACCTACAGGTTCCAGTCAAAAGCCTGGCCGCCATGTTCTGCACTAGCTGCAAGCAGCAGATATCATCCCCTAGTAACCCTTGGTAGAGGGAGTTGCAGTAGTCAAGGCGGATGGTGACAAAGGCATGAACTAATGTTGGAAGATCGTAGGGGAAACCAGGTGTTTTGCCCAGATACTATTTCTCAGATGGTAAAAAGAGAATTTGACGATGGCTGACACCTGAGATTTTAGTGTCAAACCATCATCAAAAATAACACCCAAGTTACACACCCTGTCTGAGGTAATGAGCGGTATGCCATCAAGAAATAAACCTGATGGCTGTCCAGCCCCCAAACCCACCCCCGGATGACCAGGGTCCACTACCAACCCTTCAGTCTTATCTGGGTTCAGCCTCAACCAGCTGGCACTCATCCAAGTTCTGATCTCAGCAAGGCAATTATTTAGTACAGAGAGTGCATCATTCTATCCAGGTAAAAAAGACATATACAGCTGAGTATCATCTGCATAGCAGTGAAAACTCAGACTGTATCATCTGATGATATTCACAATGGCAGCATATACACTGCAAACAACATGGGAACCAAAATGGAGCCCTGTGGAACTCCGCAGGGCAGGGGGTGAGCACCAGAGGAATAAATTTCAGTGGCAATTCTCCAAGACCTGCCCACAAGGAATGAATGAAACCATTTGAGGACTGTACCAGACAGTCCACAAAGGAAGTGCAGATGCTCCAAAAGCACACCATGGTCTACAGTGTCAAATGCAGCAGAGAAATCGAGAGGGACCAGAATGGTACGCATCTTGTGATCTCTAGCCCTTAGGAGGTCATTCAATACCTGTACGAGTGCAGTCTCTGTGTTATGCTTCTTCCTAAAACCAGATTGGAGAGACTCATAGACATTATGAGTTATCAAATGATCATCCAATTTCTGTGCAACTGCCTTTTCTATAACCTTACCAACAAATGGCAGGTTAGAGATAGGCCGGTAGTTAGCTAGACAGTCCTGATCCAGGGAAGATTTTTTAAGAAGTGGACAAATAACTGCCTCCTTGAGGGGCTCTGGAAAGATTCCCCATTCCAAGGACTGCCAGACAATTTCAGCAAGGATCGGGCAGATGACATCTACTCAGCCTACTAACAGTGGTGTAGGGCCCAGATCCAAACTACAACTGGTTGGACGCAAAGTTTGAATGATCTTCACAATGTCCATGAACTCCAGCTGGGAGAAGTCTGACCAGACAGACCGAGTGCAAGCCACCTCCTGCTGACCTCTACACTCCCTCATAGGAGAGGTCAAGCCAATGCCAGATCTGATGGCAGCAACCTTATCTGTGAAGAATTGAGCAAACTCCTCACACTTCAGCTGGGAAAAAGGTTTCTCTGGGCTGGAGACAGACTGGATTGCACAGTCTGTCAACGGTCCAAAAAAGCTGAGCTGGTTGATTCTGCACAGCAGAAATCTCCCTGGACAGGAATTCAAGACAAGCTTTTAAACCAATTGAGCAGCATGAGGTTTTTTCAGTGATAACTTCTCTTAAATCAAAAAAGTACCAGAACCTGATAAGATCCCTGCTGAAGTGTACTTATGCTTGGTGGATCAATAGTCAAACAGCTTAACAATTTTCTTTAATAAATGCATTTTAAAAAGAAGCATCCCAAATTTGTAGAGAGGCTCAGAAATTATCTCAATTTTTAAAAAAGGGAATCACTATGACCAAACAATGTACAGACCGATTAGCCTGCTTGACATCTAGAGTCTTATTACAAAGACTGAAAACTGGGCTTAAAAATCTGGGTGATATTTCTCTCCTACAAGCTGGCTATAGAGAAGGCTGTTTAACTTTAGATAACTCTTATCTTTGAGCATTGGTTAGAAAAATATATTAAATTGAGAGGACAGAAACTTTATGCTGCCTTTATTGACTTTAGCTCAGCTTTCAATTCTACTGACAGGAATACATTGTGGGACAACATGATGGAGTGGGCGATATGCCCCATCTTGATTAGTATTATTAAAGATCTATATACAGATACATGGGCTGAACTTAGGGCTGGGACAAGAGGCCAGGTCTCAGATAGATACCTTACTAATAAAGGAGTTAAAAAGGGTTGGAGCAAAAATGCAGCACTGCCTAAGTTTGCCGGTCATGCATGCTGCAAACCTATTGCTATGAGTAGTGTGTGCGAAAACTTCAAAAGATCCTGTCGCTGAACAGTGTCATGGAACAAATATGTGTGGAATGCAGCCTATTCTGCACATGCACAGTAGAGCCACTGCTTCTGCACATGTGTAGAAATGAACAACATGGGGATTCACTCCTTCCTGGTGAAACATATCAAGAAAGAAATACACCGGCCACACACTCCCCAGAAAAGCCGACATTGGGTTGCCCAATCCCGGTGTCGGCACGTATCCTCCCACCCAGTGTGCCCAGACAATTTTTGTAATATATTTTCCCAACACCAGGATGCCCACTCCTAGTGTCAGATGCCCCAACCCCCCAAGTTCACTTTCTTTGCTGATGAGGGTGCCAATCCCCGTTGGAACCATGCCTCCCCTCAAACTCATGTGGTACACTGGGAGCCCATCCCAGTGTGCCAAAAGTATTTTTTTTTAACCTGCAAAAAAGAAAATGGTCCTTCGTCATTTCACCAATCCTCCCCCATCCCAACCCTCCTCTGCACACCCACCTCCACTCACACCCCTCACCCCATACTTACCTTCGGAGGTCAGGAGCAGCGATCTTCTGTGGACTGGGATGCATCTTCACTCTTCAAAGCCGAACTGTGAACTGAGGAACTGGTAAGTGGTGTATAATGGGAGTCAATGGGAGTGGGGTTCAACTTAGGTTGATATCTCAGCCATTTTTAGGACTTTTGGCCCCAAGTTTTCAACTTGGGGTTCTTGGAACCCTACCTCATAAACACTTGCACTATCACTTTATTTCTCAGTCCCAAAAGGTGATCTCGCAGTCACTGCTTGGAATCACCTTTCTGGACCAATTAATGAAATGACAGTGCCACTGTTCATGAGGAGAGGTCCCAAAAAGAACATGTTGCAGATCTGATGAAAAATTCCCCCAAAATGATTGCGTTATGAGCATGCATTGTGCAGTTTCTACGCACGGTCGTAACATTGCCAATTTTTCATATTTTCACTCCAGATTTTCAACATTGCCATTTTTTCACACCTCCTTATGAACAGTACAGCTGTCATTTTTCACATCCTGCCCAAAACATATTTTCACACCTGTGGCACAGAATGGTGAGGTCACAGTTGGAAATCAACTTTCGGGACAGATTAACAAAATCACAGTGCCACTGTTCATTAGAAAAGGTCCAGAAATGGCCACGTTGAAAATCTGGTGAAAAATGCCAAAAAATGATGCATTACAGGCATGCATTGTGCACTTTCTATGCAGGTGCGTAACTTCTCCAATTTTTCATATTTTCACTCCCGATTGTCAACAGCACCATTTTTTCACACCATCTCATAAACAGTAGAACTGTCATTTTCACATCCTGCCCCAAAAATGCTTTCACACCTGTGGTGCCAGATAATGCAGTCACTGTGCAAATCACCTTTTGGGATTGAATAATGAAATGATAGTGCCACTGTCACAAAATGCCCATGCTGAAAATGTGGAACAAAAATACCAAAAAAATGCCTGGGGCAATAGGATTTCCAACTGTAACATCTTAGAAACATATAAATTTAGAATTTGACTTCAGATAAGGACCACTTGGCCCACCTAGTCTGCCCATTCCCCTACCTAATGTGGATAAGCTAAAGATCCCAGTTAACCAACAGCCTACTTCCTCCTACCCCCCACTAGAATTGCCTTACATCTCTCCCATGCATTCTTGAATTACCCCACTATTTTTTACTCCACTGCCTCCTCAGCAAGGCCATTCATTGTATTTACAACCTTCTCCATAAAAAAATGCTTCCTCACATTACCTCTGTGCCGTTTACGCTGTATCTTCCAAATGTGCCCCCTTGTTCTTGCACATCTCTTTTTCTGAAAAATGCTACACTCTTGAACTTTGATGATTCCCTTGAGGTACTTGAAAGTTTCTATCATGTCCCCCCTCTCCCTCCTTTCCTCTAGGTCATACATATTAAGTTCCTTTAGTCTCCACTCATATGGCTTCTCTTGCAGACCCTGCACCATTTTAGTTGCCCTCCACTAGACAGCCTCCATCCTGTCTATGTCCTTGCAGAGACGGGGTCTCCAGAACTGCAAGCAGTACTCCAGATGGGGTCTCACCAACTGTCTGTACAGAGGGATAACAACTTCTTGTTTTCTACTGGTGATGCCTCTCCCTATGCATCCCAGTATCCCACCAGCCCTCCTTACTGCCTTCTCACATTGCTTGCCCACCTTTTGGTCATCTGATATGACTACCCCAGGTCCTTTCATTTTTGTAGTTGTTGTTGGTATCTCACCCCCCATTGTGCACTCTTCCTCTGGGTTGTTTCCCAGGTGCATTACTATGCACTTCTTTGCGTTGAATATAAGATGCCATACATTTGACCGTTCCTCCAACCTTGCCAAGTCCCTTCTCATCCTTTCCACCCCACCTTCTGTATCAACCCTGTTGCAGATCTTTGTGTCATCTGTAAAGACACATACTTTTCCTTCCAGTCTCTCTGCAATGTCACTTCTAAAGACATTAAAGAGGATCAGTCCCAGTACTGAACCCTGCGATACTCTGCTAGTAACCCCCCTTTCTTCAGAGTGGACTCTGTTTGCAATTACCCTCTGCATCCTGTTGTTCTGCCAATTTTTTACCCAGGCTACCACCTTGGGTCCCACTCCAAGGCTGGCTAACTTGTCTAGTAATCTTTTGTGTGGGACTGTGTCAAATGCCTTGGTAAAGTCTAGGTAGGCCATGTCCACAACCCCTCCCTGGTCTACAACTTTGGTCACCCAGTCAAAGAAATCTATTAGATTCATCTGACATGACCTTCCCACTGTATATCCATGCTGCCTTAGGTCCCATGCCCCGCTGGCCTATAGGTACTCAACAGTTCTTTCCTTCAGAAGTGATTCCAACATCTTCCCTATGCTGAGGTCAAACTAACAGGTCTGTAGTTTCCTGCCTCTGCCTTTCTCCCACTTTTGTGAAGTGGAATCACATCCACCCTCCTCCAGTCTTCAGGTACCACCCCATCCTCCCATGATTTGTTAAAGAGGGTAGTTAGTGATGTCACTAGTTCTACCCTTAGTTCCCTTAGAATTCTTTGATGAATCCTGTCTGGCCCCATTATTTCATCCACCTTCAGTTTTAAGAGTTCTTTCAGAACCATCTCTTCTGTGAATGGACTGGTATTGACCCCCCATCCAGAGTGTTTCTAATGTTTGGTTTTGGTACCTCCCTTCCTCTTCTTTTGTGAATACTGAGCAGAAGTATTCGCTCAGTATCCCTGCTTTTTCAATGTCACCCTCTGCCTACATTGCCTCTCCTTTATTACGCCTCAGTATCCCTCCCTTGGTCTTTCTTTGCTCCCTAATGTACATAAAAAAGGTTTTATCCCCTTCTTAACAGAGTTGGCTATCTTTTCCTCAGTTTGGGCTTTGCTATTCTGATTGCCTTCCCTGCCTCCTTCTGCTATAACTGATATAGTTCTCTGTCCTGCTTCTTCTGTGTTTCTTTATATTTCCTGAATGCTATCCTTTTCTCCTTAAAGGGGACACTCCCCTAAATTATACATTTTTAACTGTACCTGCATAAAAAAGTGGTATGTAAAACTGTATTTTGCATTGCTTTGCTTTTACGGACAGCATTCTATTACAGTTCTCTTTATGGAACCAGTAATTTGGATGTTTCACTGTGTCACAGTTTGTGTACAGAATACCAATTATGAGCTGTTAACATATCAGAACTATGCTTAAGAGTTCTGTGCACAGACCATAACATAGTAAAAATTCCAAGTTACTGGTTCCATGAAAAGAATTGTAACAGAATACTGCCCATAAAAATAAAACAATACAAAATACAGTTTTTCGTATGACTTTTTATTCAGGTACAGTAAATATGGATAATGTAGGGGAATACATATAATTTCTGAGAACAACAACTTCATAAACAGCTGGCAATTAAAAATGATTTCCTGTCCTCTTTAACCTTCCCTGCCACCTCTTTTGAGAACCATAGTGGCTTTTTCTTTCATTTTGTTTTGTTGATTTGCTTTGCACAAAGGCTTGTTGCCTCTGTGATGGCAGTTTTGATGTTTCCCGTTGTTCTTCCACCCGTCCTTCTTGCCTCTTTACCAGTACTTTTCTGAGGCACTCTCCAATTTTGCCAAAGTCAACCCTCCTAAAGACCAACACTCTTGCTTTTGTATGGCTTGAGTCTACAGCTGTGTTTATTGTGAACCACACTGTTTGGTGGTTGCTTGTTTCTAGATGGCTACCCACTTCTAAATCTGAGCTCCTCTCTCCATCCCCATTTGAAAGTACCAGGTCTAAGACTGCTCCCTCACAAGTGGATTCCAACACTAGCTGTCTGTGGCATGCCCCCTGTAGGGCATCAAGAATTACCCTGCTCTTGGATGTGGCTGCAGCAAAGGTGCTCCAGTTAACATCTGGCATATTCAGGTCCCCCATCAATAATATCTCCCCTTTTTCTGCCACTCTAAGGATTCCTTCTATCATTTTCTTGTCTATTGCCTCCCCTTGAGATGGGGGTCTATAAACAACCCCTGTGCAGATTGTGGTGCCATTTCCTGTCTCCAGGGTGACCCACAGTGCCTCCTCCCTTCCCTGTTTACCCTGCAGTTTGGTTGCTTTTATTCCTTCCGTTATGTAGAGAGTTATTCCTCCTCCTCTTTTACCCTTCCGGTCCCTCCTGTAGATTGTGTATGCTGGTATGTTGACATCCCAGTCATGGTACTCTGTGTACCATGTTTCTGTGACTGCCACAACATCCAGGCATTCCTCTTCCATCAAGGCCACTAGTTCAGGAAGCTTGTTACCCAGACTATGGGTATTTGCATTCATTGCCCTCCATTTTTTGATGGCCTTACCCCTTTTAGGCCCATCCCTGTCCTTACTGCCTTTATCTTTTTTGTATTTATCCCTGTTCTGCTCCCTATTGACTTCTCTACCTTTGTGTCTACTTTGGTAACTACCCTGTTCTGTCGGGGGGGCTGGTATTTCCCTGCTTCTCTTCAGTGCCTCCCCCCATGGCTAGTTTAAATGCTTGCCAATGAAGCATTTAAACCTATCACTTAGGATCCTGGTTCCCCTCCAGGACAGATGCAGACCATCATGCCAGTATAGGCCTGTATTCCTCCAGGCAACAAAACTAAAGTGCAAACAGGGAGGGGAGGAGGCACTCTGGGTCACCCTGGAGACAGAAAATAGCAGCCCTACCCTGTAGAGACTGACAGGCATCAGGGGTGTGACTTGGAATTGTTGGCCATAATGCTCACACCATTACACCCCACCCTGCAGCCAGTGACAGGCATAGAGATATGCCTTTGAGTCTTCTGCCCCAATGTTCACCCCATTCTCCTATACTGCACCCATCTCAGTGTATTTCCTAATGGAATGGGGGTGAGCATGAGGCCAAAAGACCACAAGGCACACTGCAATACCTGTTGGTGTCTGCAGGGTAGAGTGAGGTGAAATGGCATGAGTGTTATGGCCGATGACCCAAAGGCACACCCTCAACACCTGTCAGTCTCTGCAGGGTGGGGGTGGGGTTGGCATCAGTTCAGTACTTTACTGCCATTCCTATTATGCATCTCTCTAACTCCTGTTCTACCAATGCCAATGCCAGCAAGCAAACATTTGGCATTGACAAATGTTTGTTATACTTTCCAGTGATGTTTTGTCAAAGAAATGCAGTTGCTTACCTAAGAAGGTCCTTGTTAGTTAAGCAACTGCCTTTCTTTGACAAAATCATAACTGGAAAGTATAAAAACAAGCTTTTACAAATTTCCCCCATTAAACTCTATGGAGTGCCTCCTCATGCTGTTCCTTAAGTAATGTGGTGAACTTCTGGCATTGACAAATTCTTGTTTAATATATATCAATAAGGTACTGAATGCTTTAGAAGCCCCTGACAGAGACTCTCTTAAATTTGGCTTGATAACTTGCCCTGCACTGGACTATAAAAATGACTTAGTCTTCTTTTCATTTTCCCACAATGGATTACTTAAAAAAAACCTTGATATCTGAACTACAGAATATAAGAATTTGCTGCTTAAGGTGAACATACCGAAGAGCAAGGTCACTGCATTCATTGTCTATAGTAATAAATACCACTAGAACTTTGATTCTATGACAATTGACACAGTGTCAGTGGCTCAGCAGGTGGCACATTCACCTCTGAGGCTGGTAGATCAGAAAGCTGTGGGTTCTATGCCCACACCAGACACTCAGGTTAATATCCCAGTACTGACACTGTAGTGCAGCCTGAGGGGGGTGCTGCACTTCTGAGGTGCCGTCTTTCAAATGAGATGTTAAACCGAGGTCCCATCTCTCTGTTCAGGTGGATGTTAGAGATCCCATGGCAATTCTTGAAGAGAGTAGGGGAATGTTTTATTGCAACTTCAATAAACACATGGTTATAAACAGTGTTAAGTCACACAAATCATAAAAAACATAACAATGGAAAGATAACTCAAATAAGTGATGTAGTCATACATGTACTAATATGCCAGCAAAAAAATATCCATAGCCTAACAAAGGGAAATCTGAAACTAATATGAAACTCCCCCCCCCCACACACACACCCCATGAAAGAATCAGTGGAAGATTTTGTTCACAACTCAAATGAAATTATACATGGATGTATTTCAGCATACAAAATCATAAGAAAAATCAAAGAAAAACCATAAGTAATATTATCAGAGTACTGAAACATCATATATAAATAAATCATATCACTGACACCCCCCTCTAATAAAATTAGTAGGGGGGATCGTACATTGTAACCTCAAAAAAAATCTACAAAAGTATTTAGCTTCATAAAAAAATAATTGAGAAAGAAAACAAGAAGAAATAAATATGACATGATACAGGAGCTGCAACAGAAGTGATCTACATCAATCTCAAAACCCTTTTCTCTGCCCCACTAAAATGGTAGGGAAAACCGTATCTAACACAAAACTAAAAATTGGGCAAATAAGTATTTTCAACATAATAAGCATATCAAAAAAAAGGAAAAATGAGAAAAAAATACATAAGTAGTACAACAGACATTAAACAGTAAGTGGATTGAGCAATACTACAATGCAATACCTGAAATTCATACAAGAAAAAGGGGTTTAAAAAAATTCCAACAAATAAAAACTTTCCTGATACATGTTATGAAAATATGATATATTCCAACAACAAGCCCAGATTCTTAGCCTGTATCTAACCAGGATAGAAATTTCCATTTCTTTCCATAAAAGTGGGAAAAAAGTTTCTCCTGGTCATAGTTTCTAATATTTTAAACCACAGTTCTAACTCTCTAGAATAAATGATCCAGAGAAAAAAAAAATTGCTGTAGGGACTATTTACACCGTGCCTGCCAAATATGGTATTTGATACATCCCAAAATGCCATGAAGAACACCCACATCATAGTTTCTCCCTGAAGGTGGGATAATACCTAAAAATAAAACATCCATTTTTAAGTTAATAAAGGGAGAAGAGGTCCAATGACTCAAAAGAATCAACCAAAACTGCTGAGCATATAGACAGAAAAAAAACAAATGCTCCATTGTCTCCACCGGTGCATGACACATATTTAGGCGAGGGTACACTGGTTCCTTGACCTGTTTATGTTTAAGGTTTCCCTTGACGTTGAGCTTGCCATGAACACTTAACCAAGTGACATCCCACATATACTGAGGCATTGTGGAATGAAGTAGCACGGCCTTAATGTCATACCTATCCTGTTGTGGGAAGGTCACAAGTTCAGGGGTTTGAAAAAAATAAGAAAATTGAATAGCAGTATACAAATCTTTTCGTTTGGTGTGTAAAATTGTCAATTTTGTTACTCACCATAATTTAATTTACCAAAAAATGAAAAAAAAATTAAGAGGGAGATTTTGAATATATTTTTGCTTTGCAATAGGCGTGTCTAGTCCCCAATCCTCCAACCGGGGAGAACATCAACAACCCAAGGAGACCAAAGATGAGGGGAATTACACAATAAAGGTTGAATATTAATATATAAAAATATGGGAAAAAAAGCAAACTACAGAATTCACCATATGTAAACCTCCTTGTCTTTAGGTAAATAAAAAAACACCCCTTTTAATTGGATTCAGTTGACTGCCCCACACAGCCTGAAAGAAAAGACTGAGCAGAGAGGTCTCCAGATTTTTAGGTAGGGAATATATTGCAGCCAATGTAAAAAGAAACCCAATAAAAATGTTTTAATCATAAACACTCATTTCAGTTTCAACATATTCTACCTGTTCCAGAGCTGTACTTTAGTCTTAGCATCTGTAATAAGTTTTTCCCAATTAAAATGTTCAACAATATCCATATCAAAATAAATACCCAAAATTTTAACTTCAGAAGTCACAACCGAAATGCCCATGACTGTACTATAGTTAGAGGTGCCCCCACCTAAAATCAGACGCTTACTTTTTTGTCGATTTATTTTTGCACCTGTTCCCTCCATAAAAGCCATGGTCACTGCTTCTACTGCCTTGCTAGAGGGAATATCTGCCAAAAAAAAAGGCAAAGATCATCAGCATATGCCACTGTGCAAACCTCAGGGACCATTTTATTAAAGGAAAGCCCTCTAATGTTCTCAGTTCCATTGAGCCACACTAAAAGGGGATCTAAAGCTAGATTGTATGACCTCACAAAGGCTTTTGACCTTGTTGATCACACTTTGCTTCTCTCCTTGCTTCGACACCTGCATTTCTCCACCTCTGTTGTTGACTGGTAAGAAAGCTACCTGACAAATAGAATTCAAGTGGTGAAATTTAATTCCTCTCTATCGAACAGTACCACCATTAACATTGATGTACCTCAGGGCTCCATCCTAGGGCCCCTCCTATTCTCTCTTCATATAAATAACATTGGAACTGCTCTAAAATCCTGTTCTGCTATTCTATATGCTGATGATCTTGTCATCTATACAAGTTCTACTGATATAGACATTATCAATACAACCCTTTCCTCTGACTTTAACAATATCCAAAACTGGCTATACGACCACAAACTGGCTGTCAACACTAGCAAAACTAAAGCCACGCTGCTTGGATCGGCCCCAAAGCTCCTGGCTTGCACAACAGCACTGACGGTGCAGAACTTAGAAGGTCAATTACTGGAATGTGTGACCTCTTTCAAGTACCTGGGCATCCTGCTAGATCAATCTCTTGATCTTAATCTTCATGTACAGTCTGTTTGCAGAGCTGTCAACTCCAAACTGGGTGTTGAATATAAGACTAGTTATATGCTCATGCCATTGGCTAAAATGGCCATTGCGAGGGGGATTCTGCTCCCCATCCTAACCTATGGAACTCCCTTATTTGGGGCTGCTCATAAAACTGACCTACTCAGATGAGATATTACGTATAACAACATATGTCGCTATGCCTCTTCTGCTCCTCGGCTTAAACACCACTGTCAACTTTATAATGATCTTGGTTGGCTCTCTCCATTAGCTAATAGGAAATACTACCTTGGCTCTCTTATTGATTCGATAATTCAAAATCAAACCCCTAGGTGTCTTGCAGCTATGCTTGTTCCTCAGCACACACTCCATGATCTACGATCAACTGATAAATCCTTTCTGAATTTGCTGAGGTGCTGCACTAGGAAAGGAACTGTTGCATTTGAGCATGTGGCTCCACAGCTGTGGAATTCCCTTCCCCTCCACGTTAGACTTTCTAGCTCCCACACATGCTTTAAGAGAAAATTGCGCTCAAATCTGCTGATTGCTGATACCTGTTCCTGCTTTCACCCTACCTAATGACTGATGTCTCTTGCCATGTAATAGTATTTCCTCACCTCTGTTTACCTCTCTTACTGCCTCAGCCTGTCCCCACTCCCTTTCCCTGCCCATATGCAATCTTGCACTGCAGGCATCTCCCGTACACTTACATATACTCATATAATCTAATTTCATGGCTTGCTCCCCTTTTCCTCACTTACCAACCTTTTCCTAAATGACACCCCCTGCTCTCAATGGTTATTTCTTCCTGTTGTATTACCTGTTTTTGTGTACCTTGTTCTGTTTATATGATATGTCACCTGATAATTTATTGTCCAAGTTCCTCTCTATTCATTGCATAGGTAAGCACCTATGAACTTCTGAATGGTCTACTCTGTATGTCTCTGATATATTGTATGCACTTTAACTCATTGTATGTAAAGTGCTTTACTTTGTATGTTCTGATATATTGTATCCTCTTTAACTCATTGTATGTAAAGCACTTATAAATTGTTATCCTGTTAAGTTTCTGCATGTCTTTACTCTCCCGGGTCGTGCCTGAAAATAGTCATTTTATGGCTAGTGCACTTACCCAGTTAACAAAAGCTAAATAAAATAAATAAATAAAATAAAATGTACACTAAAGGGCTGAGAGGACAGCTCTGACATACACCCCTGGTGTGTCATCAAAATTTACCGGTCAAGCCGTTTATATAGGGAGCTACCTCAGCTTGATCATAAATCCTCCTTATCCAAGACAAAAAGGAGTCTGGATAGCCAAAACAACATAAACATTTCCATAAATAGAGGTGAGACACTCTGTCAAAGGCCTTTTGATTGAGACTGAGCAAAAAACCTATGACTTCACCTGCTTTACTTCTATCAAAAACTTCTCTAATTAATATTAGTGCATCCATAATCATCCTGCCAGGCGCAGAACAAAATTGGGAAGCATGGATAATAGAGCTTAAAGCCAGTGAGATTTGGATACTTAATAATTTAGTCAATATTTTACTGTCAGAGACCAGCAAAGTAATTGGCCTCCAGTTCCTTAAATCTTCTCTATCCCCTGTCTTATAAAGAAAAATTACCAGCCCTTGTTTAAAACTATAGGGAAACATTTCATGTTCCAAACTTAAATTATACATTTGAAGGAGTTCTGGTCCTAATATTTAAAAAATGGTTGAATAAATTTCATATGGAAGGCCATCGTTGCCCGGTGACTTCCTTTAAGGCAAAGCCTTGACAACCATTTCCAATTCTAGCAAGGTAAGAGGCTGGGCAAGAGTAGGAAGAAAACATGGCGGTATTGTAGGTAAGGTACATGAGGATAGCCAAGTGACACCTTATCCGCCAATAGCGTGTGATCCGCTTTAAACAATTGTACCAAATATTTACCTAATTCTAACAAAATGCCTGTCTGTGATGTCACCTCTTCCCCAGATGACGTAACAAGCTTCCTCATTTCTTTTTGTTTTCTGAGTTGTGCACAACTTTCAATGGGATTCATTAATTCCTGTTCACCCCGAGTACCAAAGCGCTGCTCGATTTCCAGCATCTGTCATGTCTCATAATGAACCCGAGCCAATTGTTGTTTGAGATCATGTAGTGCAACAGGGTCAACATACTCTCCATTATTTAATTTGGAATATGCCCATTGTAGTTCGAATTGAAGACTATGATATGAGGTTCTTTTATGTTTCCCAATAATCTACCAATATTTTGAAAATACTGCTTAATATCCAATTGTGTTTCCTCCCATCATAGTTGGATCGAGACGTACAAAAAGAACACCGACTTCCTTGCTTTAAGAAGGAAAATAAAACCTGTTTTTACTGTCAGGCCAGCCAATAAGGAGATATTTACTTTCCAGTATCCAATACCTTTTAAGGTGGCAGGATAATCTGAAAATGTGACCTGTAGGAGCACATGATCTGAAGTTGCTAGTGGTATTACCTTTTGGGATCTATACTGTAGGTTAGGGGAAATAAACCAATAATTAATTCTAGAATGGCGTGCCCCAGAAAAATAGGTATATATCCGTTTTGCACCTGCAGTATCAAAAACATCCCTCAATCACGTCAGTCGAATCATTTCATTTAAAAAATTAGAATCACAGTAAAGTTCAGTACCATGAGCCCCTCTATCCTGATGAGTTCTGGTAATATTAAAGTCACCCCCAAATAAAACGTACGTCTAGTGAAGAGGTAAGATTGTATCTTAGTTAACAATTCTTTCCTATCAGATTTCAGTTGGGGATTATCTACATTAGGCAAATGAAAATCAGAGGCATAAATTGAGATATCTACCAACAGGCATCTCCTTGCTTCTATTTCTATTACATCCTTGACCTGAATGTTGGGGTTACAAAAACAGATGCCCACCCCAGAACATACCACTTCTCCTTCCCCAGACCAATAACAGGGGCCCCAAAGCCATGCTGCTGAAGCAGCCTCAAAATCTTCCACAGTATAGAGTCGAGTATCTTGGAGAAAAAACAAATCAACGTCTTGACCTGAGAAAAAATCAAAAGTAGCCAACCTTTGTTTTATAGAGTGAATACTGTTCACATTAAGGGTAGCTACAGTAAGATCATAACCAAGACCCAGCAATGTTGTTGGAACAATCAGATGACAGGCAGTTTCTTACGAGCACGCTTTCTAAGACCAGGTCTAGAACACACCTTTTTTCCCTTTTTTACAGATATTTGTGTGTTGCATGAAGCACCCACTTGTTCCCCTTCAGAAACCTGTTCTATCACAGAAGAGGACTGAGAAGCAGCATCGGAATTCCCTTCTTCCCCCCCTTCTTCCATACTGTCTTCCACAGGCAGGCCTTCAAATTTGTTACTAATCAGGGCTAATCAGGATGCTAGGGGCAGTAGGTAGAGTTACCTCAACATGGGTGCCGAAAACCTCAGGAGGATGACAAGCAGAAACTACATGGAGGTCTGGAGGGAGTGGAGGGACCATTACACCATCAGAAGGGGTAACCAGTTGAGGTGGAGTTGGGTCCGTGACAGAAATGGCCATATCCTGCACTTCTAGTGGAGGCACAATAGTTTGACCAAAAGTGGATACCTTGGTAGGAAAAATGGCATCAACCTCAGGATGCTCTGCAGAAGCAGGAGGAGTGGGCCTACCAGGCCTCGGGGGTCTAGGATCCAAACAAGTTCTACCAGAACAAGCTGTGTTAATATAAAAATCCTGCATAGCAAGTCAGCATCATCAGTGTTGTGTGATGCCAGGGGACATTCAGTAAAAGTATGGCTGGGTTCATTACAAAAATTACAGAGGGGATTATTAACACATTCTGAGCCCTGGTGGCCCACGTCACCACATCTAAAACAAACCACCTTATCACAAGATGTACTAATGTGTTGGGGGGGACCCACATTTATAACAACGTCGAGTCTGGCCAGAATAAAAAATAAAACCTTTATCCCGTTCAATGATAAAACAATTAGCTAAATGCTGGAAATCATTGTCTACCTGAAATAATTTAATCTTCAGTCTCCAACCCCCATTCCAGAACCCCTTAGAGTCTAAAATAGCCTCTGGGGAGCCTTGTACATCACGGCCTGGATATTCAAAAGGGTAGTGCATGGCACAACAGGGATACAACATGCACAACCCACCAGTGTGCCCCAGTGCACTATTCAAAGGGGCAAGTTGCGATGCGCAACTCCCGATGCACTGGGGCACATCAGTAATGTATGCGGCGCAAGTGTGGGGGGCACGTCCATGAATATGCGGTGCATCCCGATATTCAGCCTGGGATGTGTGGTACATATGCTGACACAAACCTGCCTTGCACTGCTCAGGGGGGTGCACAAATGTGACTCGTAAAACCAGGAACAAGTCCTAGCCACCCACAGGTGAGCTGCCATATTTCAGGATGCAACATGGCAGCCACCAGCCATGGGTGGCCACCCGCCCACCCAGAACACTGTCCACAAGCTCCCTGCCCTGGGAGCACTGTACCCCCCACCCCATCACCCGATCGTGGGCAAAAGTAGAAATAATCCCTGGTGGTCAAGTGGAATCCCCCCATCACCTGATCATGGGCATAAGTAAATTTAACATCCCTGGTGGTCCAGTGAATCCCCCATCACCCAATCACAGGCATAAGTAATTTAACATCCCCAGTGGTCCAGTGGAATCCCCATTGTCCCATCATGGGCATAAGTAAATTTAACATCCCTGGTGATCCAGTTGAAACCCCCATCACCAGATCACAGGTGTAAATAGCAAAGAAGCCCTGGTGGTCCAGTGGTACCCCTCCCAACCCACCCACTGAGGTCCCCACCACACAGCACCCCCAGTCATCAGCTAGTGGCAGCACCCCACCGTCTGCTGCCCAGTCGCCCACCAACTGACAGCATACAGTACAGTCCGTATGCCTATTGGTCCACTCACGTGGACCAACATTCACAGACCATACCATACTACACCAGGCCCGATATGAAGGTCGTTAATTCACATATCGGGCCTGTAATAGATATGGTCTGCATGCCCATTGGTCCATGCAGTGGACCAACAGGCGACAGACTGTACTGTATGCTATCAGTCGGCGCGGCATGCGGTGCTGCTGCCCTCCACTGACTGGAGGTGCTGGGTGGCAAGGGACCCTCAGTGGTGGTTGAGGAGGGAGGTACCACTGGACCACCAGGGTTTCTTTTGCTATTTCCACCCACGATCGGACAATGAGAGTTGTTTCCACTGGACCACCAGGGATGTTAAGTTTACTTATGCCCACAATCGGGCAATGGGGGGGTTTCCACTGGACAACCAGGGATTATTTATACTTATGCCCATGATCAGGCATATGGGAGAAGGGGACCACCATGGTACAGCAAGATGGCAGTCCCCGATGGCTGCTGCCTGGCAGGATGCCAGGTGCAAGTTGCCGAGAATCAGTGCACCGCATGCAAATGGGGCCATAATGACATGCAAATGACCCCATTTGTAGCTTGCATGCATAATGGCCTCATTTGCATGCCCAGTGCTGAATATCATGTTGGTGCACCTAGCGCAACTGCACTTGCGCTGGTGCAACCCCTTGCTCCCGATCTGCCACTTGCACTGACACAGTGCCACTGTGCTATGTGCAGTGCATGTGCCATCAGTGCCATATTCAACAGTGCTGTGCCATGGTGCAGCACTGTTGAATATCACCTGGTCCATGCCCTGGAGCAGCCCAGTTGCGCTGCACCCAGGCTTGCGCCTCTGCCTGGCGCAGTCTGAATATCCAGGCCCACATCTTTTTTCCAGCCATCATAAGACATCTGTCACATTTACCCCCTAATTTCTAAACAGTATAGTAATGACACAAAATGGCTGCTTTGTCAGTGGAATGACTAGAAATGGGGCCCAAAGTGGATTCGTTTTTAACAAAGCATACTTAGTCCAGAAACATTCCAAAAACTAACATTGAAGGTATGTTCCCCCAGTGCATGTATTAGAGCATAAACCTCTGAAGGGGAAAAGCCTAGAGACTGTTTTAATAACACACGGTCCACAAAAAAACCTATCTGGAAGTTTTGGCATCCAACTCAGATATCTCAAGCGGATGGCATTTCATCTCTTAGCTTGCTCCATCGGTTTATGGAAAAGCTCAGCAAATATTTTTTATCCTTGGGTGGAGCCTGGAGGGGCCTCTGAACCAGCCTACATGGATGAATTATTCTCTGAAACATTCTCAGATGGTCTAGGGACCGCATTCTGTGTAGTAATGTCAGTGACCATAGCCAAGTTCAAATCAGAAGAAGTAAAATCAGAAAATGTACCTGGTAGAGTGGTGTTATGCTTCCCCATCTAGAGGTTGCTGTGATAGGGAAGTAGAGGCCTCTAGGAGTACCTCAGAGACAGCTAGTCCCGTAGCTTGAGAGGCCCGTGGCAACGAACTCTGGCTATCCTCAAATTCAAGATCAACAACCCAAGTGCCATCAGGTGCCTTTGTCTTGCCAGCAGTCAATAGTACGTCCTCTGCTGACCAACCTGGATCTCCCGAGTGAGTGATTCAGAACTCGCACCATATCAGGTGCTGCTGCGATAGATGTTTTAGCAGTATCAGGGGTTGGTTTCAAAAGGAACGTTTTTGTTGAGGAGGATTCCGGAGAAGGAGATGCATCCCCCAGGCATTTCCTTTTCTCGTCATCTTGCAATTTTGCTGAAACTTCAGCATGTGTTAAATTTGCAAGCTGAATATATTCTTGCAACTCATGTTGCAACACAAATTCTGGGTCCACATACATTGAACTAGTACAAGCCATTTGAGTATTCTGTGGTTCTCCTCTTACGGTGTTAGACACGCTTTCAGGAGAAACCTCCACACGTCCACATGCTGGCTGATCCAGTGCAACACTGAGCTCCTCCAAAGTCCTGTGAGACAGTGCACCCTATGAAAGAGTAGGGGAATTTTGTTTTTATTGAGGTCATATTAACAAACACAAAGAAAACATCAAAGAAAATCAACCAAATGTCATAAATTCAAAACCATATTAAGTGATAGGAACATCAGAATCAGTAACCCATAAAATATTTCTCCACATTTTCTTGATATAAACTTCAGTTTGCATAGTTTTTTCCTTATAATAAATATTTATTACTTCTTTACTAATATTACCAATCAATTCAGTATGTAGAATAGTCTTCTGCTGTAGAATAAATAAACATCTAACATTCCAAATATACTATTTTATAACAGAAAAAATAACATTCAGTGTATCCTTATCCCACCGTTTCCATGTATGGTCATACACCCCATAAATCAATGCACCATAATTCATCTGGTATAAAACATTCATGCCCCAGGTTTGTGCAGTATTATTCCAAAAATCAAGAATGTAGGAACAAGAAAAGAACAAATGCTCCATTGTTTCTAATTGTGCCACACAATGAGACCTGGAACACATCCTGTCCTCCTTCATTTTATGCTTCTGATTAGCTTTAATATTCAATTTCTTATGACAACAAAGCCATAAGACATCCTTAAATTTTACTGGAATTCTACGACACGCAATCAACTGGAGAACTGTAGATCTATGTTCCAGTGGGCATTGTGGAAAAGCTTCTATTTCTCTATAATTAGGATCCAAAACCTTATGATAAATTTGTTTTTTAGTTTGTGAAATAACATCAAGATATTTAATATTCCACTTTTTCAGCTTCACAAAAATATCCCTATAATACTGCGGAGCATAAGACACAGTTCTAAAGACTCTGTGAGTGTCAGTTTCCTACTCAATAAACCAAGCTGACAATTTCCATTGAAATAACCCTGTCCAACCAAATCGCAGTCGTTGGCATAAAGGCCTAATATTAATAAACAAGAAATGAAGAAACAAAAAAACCAACGGATTAACCATGTTCAAACCACCCTGGGGAACACGTAAATATAAAATATTTCTCTCTAACAGATTTAACTGACTCCCCCAAATAACAGTAAAAAAAAGACTCAAGATTGTAGTTTCTCTTTCATTCGGAGGAGGAAATACAGTACTAATAAATAAAAATACAGGTAAGAGGTATGTTTTAACTAAATAGACCCTTTTTAATTTCCCAATCATATGTTTGTTCCAATTTACAACCAGATCCTTACCCTGATGTAATTTAATACCCCAATTTAGCAAGTCCTGCTGTCCCATATCATAATCCACCCCCAAAATACATATAGGGCCATCATCAATCGGTATCCCATCAAGATCCATGGCTACTGCCCATCGTAATCCAACCCATTTTCCCTTACTCTTCTGTTTATTTAAACAAACCCCCAGAAGCCATCCCATATAAATCACAAAATTCCACTGCAATCCTAACCTCCCGTTCATTGGGAAGTAAAAGACATAAATCATCTGCATATGCTACAGCAGTGGCAGATAATCGCAGACCTGAAACTACAAATGGTAGAAAAAAAAGAGTCTATCATTAAGGAGCTGTAAAAGAGGATCCAGACAGAAAACAAATAATAAGGGACTCAAGGGACAGCCCTGTCTCACCCCTTTCTGCACAGAAATCAAAGGTCCTATATAGCCATTTACTAGCGGTCATATAACAGCAGTTCGATATAGTAATTGCAACCACTGAATAAATGAGTCCAGGATACCATAATAACGCAAAGTTTACCATAAAAAGGCATGATTCACCAAATCAAATGCCTTTCTCTGGTCTGAGCATGCAATCAACCCCTCCAGAGCCCCAAGTGTACCAGATTCAAAAAGTTCCCTAAGTAGAATAAATATATCAGTCAATCTTCTACCAGGAATGGCACAAAACTGATTCCTGGATATAACATACTGAGCCACCCTAGACAACCGTGTATTTAATATTTTTGTGGTAAAATTTTAAAGTCCACATTCAAGAGACAAATAGGTCTCCAATTATCTAAACACTTTTTTCTCCTTTTTTATATAAAAAAAATAGTAATACCCATCGACATCCCCAAAGGAAGCCCAGAGATATGAAAGAAATAATTAAAAACTGCAGCCAATTCATCCGCAATAAGCAGAACTATTAATTGATAAATTTCCACAGGAATACCATCAGCACCAGGCACCTTTGCCTTAGTAGAAGACTTAATAACTTCTACAATTTCTGTAGCTGAAATGTCTTTAGTAAGTGACTGCAATTCAGTCAAAGAGGTAAAAAATCTGCAATATCAGCATGCTGCCCTACACATTGACAAGCCATATATGTAGATACTGCCTGTAAAATATCTTTCTGAGAAGTTTTAACATTGTGCTGGTCATCCCACACTTCCTCCATTTTCCTATTTTGTACTTTATATGTCTGCAACTTAAAAAAGAGCAGATAGTATCCAATTTCCCTATAATCCCAAACCGTTGTTGCATATGTAAAGATTCCATCTGTTGTTCATGGAAGTCTTTCATTTTAGTCTGGACCTTTTTGATCTGCACATCAAAATTATGTTTAGTCATCTGAGCTAAACTCATCAAATGTTGTAAACATTGTCTACAACTTTGATATTGAATCCTTTCTACATCTCTATTCTGCCTACCAAGTGTATGTAAAACAGTACGTAACTCATATTTCAAATTATCCCACCAAAACAGCGGGGTGCTAAAAATAGAAAATAATATTTTCAGGCCACAAATGAAATATAAAACCTGATGTTTAACCGATTCTTTTGTTAACAAGGATGTATTAAATTTCCAAAGCCCTGGACCATTAAAGGTAGCCAGGGCTCCAATCAGAATATGAAGTTCTTTATGGTCTGTATACGCCACCGATTCCATTCTAGCCCCTTATAGTACCATACCTTTACTTAAAAAGAAAAAATCAGTCTGGGTCGCATGAGATCCCCTCTGAAAAGTCGGACCTCAATGTGACGTATACGAATGATAAGCATCAGTAAGATTTGCCATTTGTAAGATATTAATCAAAAATAAAGAATCACTAAAAAGTTTAGTAGTAACTGTATCCTGTCCCCTGTCTTGTTTCACTAACCCACAATTAAAATCACCACCCCATATCACATTTTGTGAGGAAAACAAAATAGGTCTAATTAATTAAAAAACTTCAATCCTGTCCAATTTTGATTGAGGTGCATAGATATTAATGAGCTTGTAATATATGGAGTCAAAAATAATATCAAGAAGCAGCACCCTCCCATGCATTAAATCCAACACTTTCACTACTCGAATTGGAACAGAAGATAAAATCCCAACCGCTGTACAAGCTCCTAGGCCTATAGACCAATAAGAAGGCCCCAGAAACCATGCTGACTTAGCCTGCACTAGTTCACGAGTCGTATGTAGCCTAGTATCCTGTACCATAATAATATCAGTTTTAGTTGACATAAAATGTGAAAAAACCCTCCCCGTTTCTGTTTATTTTTCATACTATTAACATTAATAGAAAGCAAAGTCAAACCTCGTACCATTCTTCAGGTTGTCATGGTGGTTTATAATACTTTGTTCCAATTCCTTCCCCCCTGTTTCTTAGATGTACCCTTTTTTAATTTCAGGGCATCTTTCTTATGTACCTCACCCTTCTCACTGAAATCTGAATCTGAGCAGGCTTTAACATGACTCAGGTCCCCTGAGGAGGACTTGAAATCATTCCCCCTAACATCTGTGGTTTTAAATAAAGGTTGAAACCTGTTTGATGTCCTAGTCTCTGAAATTTTATGTACCTTTTGCACTGGTTGCTGTCAATTACGCCTCCTAGTGACTCATCTCTCAAAATCAACATTTGGAGTAAGAATGGGGGGTGGCATTTCACTTTGAACAATGTCAGGTGTCTCTACATGATCCTGACTGTCAGGCCCAGAGTGAGAGATACTACAGGCATCTTCATGTTCCATCACCATGTCCCTCTCCCCCTTTAGCGGGAGTGGAACAGATTGAGGAACCATAGCCAACTGCTAAGGAACTACAACAGACTCCCAGGTATCCTCCTGTAGCACAGGTACTGGAGGAGCTTCAGGCAAATTTTGTGCATGTTTCCTCTGTTCCATGGCAACCAATAACCTCTGCTTCTCACTATCTCCTGAGCCAGGCTGATTATGAGCTGCCTGCTCACAATTACCATATGAATGCCCACTTCTCCCACATAAACTGCAAACCAATTCATTATGACATTTCCAATTCATGTGTCCCACTTGCCCACAGAGAGAACATGTCACCCTATCATAGGCGTTACTAATATGGCCCATAGCCCCACATTTGTAGCAACTTTTTGGTTGCCGTGGATAGAAGTGAACCTCCCAATCACCCCCCCCAAAAAAAATAATTAGGAAGATGTTGAAGTTCCCCTTTTATGGTCTTCAAAGTAACTCACTCTCCATCCTCCCGTCCATATATTCTCTGTATCAAAGATGGCCTCAGGATGTCCCAATGCTGTACATCTCTGCTTCAGCCAGAACACTAAATCAGTGATGCTCAAACCCTCATTCCTAAAAAGAATGTTCACAGTTTCCTGTGCAGGCTTAGACAGTGGAACCACTTCAAAGGAACCCATAGAGGTGTATGCTTTACAGAGTTATATCGATCCCAAAATTCGTCCAAACCAGTTTGCATTTTAAAGCTAAGGTCAAGAGTTTTCTCCCCTGAAACATGAATTAGAGCATAAAGCTCAGCAGCATGAAAATGAAGATTATCTTTTAATAAAGTTTTGCCCACATAAACCCTGTCAGGGAATTTCTCAAGGTCACCTTTATAAATCAGTTGAACCGCATTATGACATTTGGCTGGAAATATGTGTTTTTGGAAAAAGAAGCATAAGACCAAGATGGCTGGTCATCTTCCCCCCTCCCCAAGTGCCCATTGTCCCTATTATGCTCAGTGTCCCCATAAGGCCCACGAAACCCCTGAGTTTTGTCCAAATTATCTGCTGTTGGATGTCCAGACGTCATACCAGCGTCCCCAGTTACAGAATCAGGCATTTGAGTACCCACAGCTTGCCTTCCAGGCTCCCAGAAACAGAACCAACATTATGTCAAAAGTTTAACTTATGATTTTGTGTTAAGTCAAAGTCAGATAGCTAAGAGGTATGAAGCACAGTACCTTGCCCAGTTTGCTGAACTGTAGGCCGAGTGCTCGGTTCAAGAAATAATCCAGTTTCAGAGCATTCCCCAGCAAGACGTACTCCAGAAATAGTGATCGGAGTGAAGCCAGACATCCATTTCTGTGTAGTAGGTGAACGAACCCAGCCGACTGCCTTTAATAAACTTTCTACAGTCCATGGTTCATGTAAGTCAAAAGCAGAGCAAGCCCAAGAAGTGCTCTCTACTGCTGTTGTATTTGACATTTTCTCTTTAGACAAAGCCGAAAAAGAAAAGACAGTAGCAGTATCTTGATTGGAGATATCAGACTGCTAAACAATCGGTGCACGTAAACCAGGTACCTCCAACCAGTTGTTAGGGATAGTCCCAGTCAGTATATTCTGGGATGGCTCCTGACAACTCCCGCCAGTCACCATTTGCTTAGCATTATAGTCAACGGTACCTTTTTTAACAACAGTAGACTCGTTCCGTGCACTTATTTCAACATCTAAATCCATAGTTACTGTAGACACATTTGGCAATAGAGGTGGTACTACCTTCGCAGAATGCTGTCCAGATACTATTTCTGAAAAATCATTCTTTGGAGTTATATCTATATCCAGGACTTTCATTTCTTAAGTTCTGGTTTCACCCATATCAAAACGCACTTCTGCATCATAAGAGGTCTCCACATCACCGATATCCATTTGCAAAGGAACAGCCATGACTCTGAACTCCTCCACGTTCTCCACTCTCCACACACCAGCCAGAACTGACACAGAGACAGTCAGCCCATCCTCCTACAGGGCAGTAGGGGAATTTCGCCGGTGTCCTAGCCAAATTTCCCCCAATTCACTAAAAATACCACCAACAGTTAAATCTGGTTCAAGGTTTGGTGGCATTCATCTGTATCCCCCTCCCCCAGGTTGTGCCTAAAAATAGGCAGAATTTATCTAGTGCACTTACCCAGTCAACAAAAACTAAATAAATAAATAAAATCATACTGTTACTTAGGTATAACTTTCACTTGGAATCTTTCTTGAAAAACATCATCTTGATTACATGTTCCATAAAACAAAATCATCTATTATGGTCTAAAAAGATTTAACTATTTATACAGAAGACACACAGTTTGGCCCCTGTTTAAAGTTATTCAATCAAAATATAATACAGAAGTTCTCTAGGGTGCTGAAGTCTGGGCCTTGTATTTAGTTAGGAAGCTGGATAAGGCTGTTGTCCCGGATTGCCCCCTTTTCCCTCATAAAAGACAGACACCATTGTATGTTGTTGTGCTCAGATTGGCAATTAATTTACAGTATTATGTATTATAATTCCATTTTCAATCTCATCATCATTTATTATTGTCTCTTTCACAATTGTATTTAATTGCATCCATATATAATTCTCTGATCATCCCTGTCACTCCCCCAGGTGAAAATCTGGGTGTCTTCTTCTTCTCTTTTCCTGTTAGGTGATGGTGAGAACCGAAACCGCTTTTTCTCCTTCAGCTTCTTCTTCTTTTCATCCTATTCCTCCCCCCCCCCTTTTCTCCTCATTTCTGCCCTCTACCTCTGACAGACCATACATACAGTCCCTTTAGACTGTCTTCCCCTCGTGCTCTATAGTTTAAGGATGGGTGGAAGGAATCAAAACTTCAGCAAAAGTGACTGAACCACCACTGTGCTGTCTCTTATAAATCTCCTTTAGCCCCTCTTCTTCCTGTTGCCTGGCTATTGTTCTGTCTCCCTGTCCCTCCCTTCCCCTTCCCCCCTTCCACTCTGAGCACACCATCTTCAGGTAAAGGAAAGGGGTGCACCAGGACAACTTGGTCTGCCCCTTAAAGGGCAAACTCCGTTATACAAATAGTACACTCTGCTCTGGATTTTTAATAAAGCTACCCTAAGTTACTTTGCCATGGCTGAGTTGGGTTTAAATAGCATTCAAGCAATAGCTGTAAGTAAAATAATTAACTACTGGCTTACAATAAATAGGCTACCAGACGACAGACTTATTAAAAAATGTCTACAAGAAAAGGTTTATTGGAAATACCTTGATTATAAGTCTTCTTACTGACTGGGACATACCTGCAAACTTCTACATTATTATGGAATTGATGCTCTAGTGAGATATGACAATAAGAAAATTCTTCTATGTTATAAATATAAACCATACATTTTTAAGGAAATCATGGAATATCACAGGATTAGACATATGAATGCCATCAAGCAATCTAAATTCAGTAGATGGTACAGTACACTGACAATGATTGTAGACATAGCTTCAGGTATTATTTGGAAATCTTGGAGGATTCTGTTAAAATGAAAATGTTTGCAAAGTATAAAAATGGTATGTTTGACTCTAATGTGCTCCTTGCCAAATTTAATAAATCTTCCCAATCTGGTGAAGATTTGCTCCATGTAATGTTGTACCGTCAGTGGTACAACAAAGCTAGGAAATACTGGATAGCTCCAATACTTGACTCATCGAATTATACTGATGAGCACGTTATTTAAAAAATTCTATTTGCTGAGGAGGAGGAGGAATATATTTTTATTTATTTATTTATGGTCTTGGATTAAAACCTTTGAGAACAAGCTCATTACATAGGTTCCACATCAGAGGTTATACAAAAGTGAAACAAAATGTTTAAAAAGTACATCTACAAGAACATGTATACATGCAGGATTATGAGATATACCAATACTGATGGAGTGAAATCATCATACAAGTGAGACCAGAGCATATACTGTAAGCAGTGAGTAGTCAACCAGGAGAGCAGTACACAAATATTGACAGCACTACAGAATTGAGTGTTAGCAGGAACATACAGTCACTACAGGGGGAGAAAAACATCAGCCCAGAAGGCTTCTTCAGGTTGGCAAGAGAAGAAGGGAGCACAAGGCTAAGGAGTAGGTGGGGCAAAAGGAGAGCACAGACTAAATAAAGTGGAAGGGTATGGAAGATAAGAAGGGAATTTAGGGACTGGGGGGGTGAAATGGAAGGGCAGCCAAAAGTTGTGTGTGACCATAAGACTGATAGAGGACAAAATAAGTGTAAACAGAAGGAAAGTAAGAAGCTGAGACAATAAGGAGCTAAATTATAGGAAGCAGCCATCGCTGGAATGCACAACTAGCAGTTGTTTCAGTTTTGTTTTGAAATGGTCTAATAAAGTAACCAAGGAGATGTCAGGGGGAAGAGATTTCAGCCAACGTGGTGCACGCAACGCCAATGATCTTTGACCCATGAAGGTTGCATATTACTTAGTGATAATACAAAAAGTCAGAAAGAGAATGGTAAACAAACAGAACGCTCAATTTAGAACTGAGTCTACTTTTTAACGAGATGTGATATTTATGTATATTATAGTAATTGTACTTGCTGGTGTAATTTAAATTCATTTTATTGTAGGATCTGTTACTGCTTGTAATGATCTTTGTATATGATTGAACAATAAAGCTATACCTACCTACCTATCTACCACCACTACTTATGTGAATAGTTCCTTGAAGTTTACCGTGTTCATTCTTTTCAGGAATTTGATGGTCTCTATCATGTCTCCCAACTCTCATCTGGCCTCCAGTGAGTACTTGTTCTCTACCATGAGCCGATCCTCATAAGATCTGCCCTGTTGGCCCTGAATCATTTTGGTCACCCTACATTGCACTGTATCTAGGCTGTCCTTACCTTTCCATAGGTGAGGACTCCAGAACTGGGAACAGTACTGCAGGTGGGGCCTCACCTGTGATCTATAGAAAGGTAGTAATGCCTCTTTCCTTCTACTGTCAATACTCCTTCATGTACACCCCAACTTCCTGTTTGCCTTACTACACTGCTTTGCTACACTGGTTTGATTGTTTTAGGGGTCACTGATGACAACCCCTAGGTCTCTTTCCTCAGAGGTCATGCACAGCTTTACCCCCCATTCAGTCCTCTGTCATTGGGTTAATGTGCATCACCTTGTACTTCTTGACATTGAATTTCAGCTGCCAAACCATTGACCACCTCTAGCTTTTGCAAGTCTAAGCTCTGTGGCAGCTCCACTTTTCAGTATGTTCATTAATGACATGGGAGAAGGAATCAAGGTCAAGATGTGCTTCCTTGCATGCAACACTAAGCTCTGTGGCAGAGTAGACAGTGAGGAGGGGGGTTAAGGAATAACCCCCACCTCACTGTCTACTCTGTCACAGAGCTTTTGTCTGCAAAGAAACACAGCTTTCCCTTGATTACTTCTCCCATGTTGTTAATGAACATACTGAAAAGGATTGCATCCAAGACTGATCCTTCTGGCACCCTACTGGTGGCCTCACTCACTTCTGATTTGACCCCGTTGACCACAGCTCTCTGCTATTTCCTTTCCAAGCCAGTTTCTCACCCACCTTACTGACTTTCACTGTACCCAGATCCTCTATTTTCTTTGGCAACCTTCTATGAGGCACCGAGTCAAAAGCCTTGCTGAATCAAAGTAGAGTAAATCCACAGCATGGCTCTTATCCACTACTCTCACAGCCCAGTCAAAAAATATGATCTAGTTTGTCTGTCAAGACCTTCCTGCCACAAACACATGCCGTTTACTGTCTTGGAGTCTATTCATCTCCAGGTAGTTTATAAGGTCCTCTTTGACTAATGTTGCCATCAGTTTACCCACTACAGAGGTAAGACTGACAGGTCTGTAGTTATTGAGTTGCTACTTCTCCCTCTTTATGCAGTGGGACAATGTCTGATACCTTCCAGTCTTTAGGAACTACCCCGTCTGAACTGAGCTATTGAAGAGCCACACCAAGGGTTTAGTTAGTTCCATTGCCAATTCTTTGAGCACCCTTCAATGCATCCCATCTGGCTGTGGGGCTTATCTATCTTAAGGGATGCAAGCTCTTTCTAAACCTTTTCTCTGGCAAATACTTGCTGCCTCATCTCAGGATCTCCTTTACAGCTGCCATAATGCCACTGTCTGGTAGAGGTCCACTGTCTTCCCTTGTGAATACAGAGCAAAAGTAGTCATTAAGAATGGCAACTTTCTGCCTGTGCCCTTCAATTACCCTACCTCCCTGTGTTAGCCTAACAATTTCTCCTCCCTGTCTTTCTTTTTCCCAAATATATCTAAAGAACTGTTTTCACCACTCTTGATCCCTTCTGCAATATGTAGCTCTGTGTCTGTATTGCTTCTCTAACCACCCTTTCAGTTTCCCTTGTTATAATTTGGTACTCACCCCATTCTTCCTTCCCTTGTTTTTCCCTGTCCCTGGTGAAGACCTTCTTTTTGGCTGTCTCTGCTTCCATGACCTTTTCAGAGAACCATATTAGTCTATTGTGCCTTTTTCTTTTGAATATCTTTCTCATGCAAGACTTTGTTGCTTCAAGAATGGCCCCCTTGATTGCTCCCCATATTTCCTTCACATCCCTGATGCTGTCCACTCTCACTAACCTGTCCCAGACTAGCTCACTCAGCTGGTTGAAGTCTGCCCTTCTGAAATCTAGACCTTCAGCCTTTGATGATGGCTTACTTGTCCCAAGGTCCAAATCAAACATATGGAGTTATGGTTGCTGAACACTAGTGACTCCCCTACCCTCACACCTCCTACCACTTCTGAGTTGGTGAGTACCACATCAAGAGTGGCTGACTGCTTAGTGGGTTCCTTAACTAGCTGCATCAGCAGGAAGTCCTGTAATGTATCCAGTAGTGTCTGACTTCTGGAGCTGCTGGCCACAGGAATGACCCAATCAATATCTGGCAGGTTTAGATTCAAGCAATAAACCATGACAGGGTGGGATCTATGTGATATTTCAGCGATGTACTCCCCGGTGCCCAGCAAACCATCTCAAGGGAGTTGGAATTTTTTGTTTTATGCAGGGGGCTGTCCCCCCCCACCCTCCTTCTTAAGGATTCTCAACTCCAGGAGGGTGTATGTTGGGAGGGTGCAAACATGGCATAAATAAAATTTGGGGCCAGGTGCAACAAAAATTATCTGCTCTCAGACCCAGCACTATTCCTGCTGCAGCCCTGAACCTTCCCACCACACTATGGCAGCAGTTCGGCAGCTCACCGTGGTGCCACCGCCTAAAACCCCTCCATCCCCTCCCACCCCACACTCGGCATGCTCACCCCCCCCACACACGTAGGCATGAAGCAGCAGGATGTCTCTATTTCGCGCATCCCCCCCATCCAGTTGCCCACCTTCCTCAGTCACCCTGATAACAGTCACCCTGATGACAGGCACAATGATTGAGTCACCCTTTTGGTAGGCGCCCAATCGTGATTGCCAAAGTCACGGGATACTGACAAGGTGTGGATTATGCTGGGATTTACCTACAGCTGTTGTGGTTTGGCCATGAGGCCGCAGGCTGAGTGGTCAAACCAGGTCAGCTTTGGGTAAATCTCAGCATAATCCACACCCTGGAGTGCTTTATTGTGATTATACAATGGCCCCTATTTTGGCGACAAAGAAATTAAAGAAAACTAGTTTTTTTTGTATTTTGCATTATTTTTATACAGTTTTATTACTCCACTAGAAAAAAATAGTTCTGTTTTGCTATGGAGATAGTGCCTGTCCTGAGGCGCTGATTTACATGAACTGGGACACAGTCTGTTGTTAGTTAAACAAGTTACAAGTCTGCATCCTTGTACCACACCATGTCTCAAAGAAGAAAATACAACAAACACAACTTTAAAGAAGTAGCCCCCTTGTAATTTTTCTAAGTCAGAGCAGTTTGTCCCACGTTCATGTAAAGCAGCCTCTTAGGACAGGGAACCGTCTCCATAGCAACACCATGTGTGGATTAACTGAACTCAATATATATATACACCCTAGGGCAAAGGAGGAAGAGAGGTGATATGATTGAAACGTTCAAACACCTTAAGGGCATTAACAAGGTGAAAGAGTCTAACATATATAAGAATATAAGAACAAGAATTTGTCAATGCCGAATATTGATTGCACTGGTCTGTTGAGTTCGCTCAGTAGCCCTCTGTCACACGCTCATTCTGTTTCTCCCGGTGCTGCAGGCTGCTGTTTTGTACTGGGCTCCTGCCTGCATTGGCACCCTTTTCTGTCCACAAAGAAATTTGCAGCTGTCCCAACAGAACTCTGTTGAGCTCACTTACTCCCCCTCCCTCACTCACTCGTTTAGTGTCTCCCGCTGCTGCAGCCTGCCTTTTTGTTCTGGGCTCCTGCCTGCGTTGGGGTCTTTTTCTGTCCACAAAGAAATCTGCAGCAGTCCCGACACCACTCTGTTGAGCTCACTCATTCCCCCTCTCTCACTCGCTCATTGTGTTTTTCCTGGCGCTGCAGGCTGGCCTTTTGTACTGGGCTCCTGCCTGCATTGCCACCTTTTTCTGCAAGCAAAGCAATCCACAGCAGTCATGATACAGCTCCGTTGAGGTCACTCACTCCCCTTGTCTCACTTGCTCATTCTGTTTCTCCTGGTGCTGCAGGCTGCCCTTTTGTAAGGGTCTCCTGCCTCTGTTGGTGCCTTTTTCTGCCCACAAAGAAATATGCAGCAGTCCTGAAAGAGGTCCGTTGAGCTCGCTCACTCCCTCTCTCTCACTCGTTCATTCTGTTTCTGCTGATGTTGCAAGCTGCCCTTTTGTACTGGGCTCCTGCTTGCATTTGCACCTTTTTCTGGCCAGAAAGGATTCCACAGCTGCCCTGACAGAGCTCCGTTGAGGTTGTTCACTCCCCATGTGTCACTCACTCATTCTGTTTGTCCTGGCGCTGCAGGCTGTCCTTTTGTACTGGGCTCCTGCCTCTCTTGGCACCTTTTTCTGGCCAAAAAGAAATCTGCAGCTGCCCCGACAGAGCTCCGTTGAGCTCGCTCTCTCCCCCTCTCTTGCTCATTCCATTTCTGCGGAAGCTGCATCCTACCCTTTTGTACTAGGCTCCTGCCTGCATTGCCATCTTCTTCTGCCAACAAAGAAATCTGCAGTAGTCACGATAGAGCTCCACTAAGTTCACTCACTCCCCTTCTCTCACTTGGTCATTCTGTTTCTCCTGCTGCTGCAGGCTGTCCTTTTGTAGTGGGTCCCAGCCTGAATTGCTTCCTTTTCTGCCCACAAAGAAATCTGCAGCAGTACTGACACAGCTCTGTTGCGCTCACTCACTCCCCCTCTCTCACTTGCTCATTCTGTTTGTGCCGGCGCTTCAAGCTGGCCTTTTGTACTGGGCTCCTGCCCGCATTGCTGCCTTCTTCTACCCACAAATAAATCTGCAGCAGTCATGATAGAGCTTCATTGAGCTCACTCACTCCCCCTCTCTCACTCACTCATTCTGTTTCTCCTGCCGCTGCAGGCTGCCATTTTGTACTGGTCCCCTGTGTGCATTGCTGTCTTTTTCTACCCATAAAGAAATCTGCAGCAGTCCCAACAGAGCTCCATTGAGCTCGCTCACTCTCCCTACCTCACTCGCTCATTCTGTGTCTCCCACTGCTGCAGCCTGCCCTTTTGTACTGGTCTTCTGCCTGCGTTGGGGGCTTTTTCTGCCCACAAAGAAATCTGCAGCAGTCCTGATACAGCTCTGTTGAGCTCGCTCACTCTCACTCACTCTTTGTGATTCTCCTGGTGCTGCAGGCTGGCCTTTTGTACTGGGCCCCTGCGTGCATTGCTGTCTTTTTCTACCCATAAAGAAATCTGCAGCAGTCCCAACAGAGCTCCGTTGAGCTCGCGCACTCCCCCTACCTCACTCGCTCGTTCTGTGTCTCCCACTGCTGCAGGCTGGCCTTTTGTACTAGGTTCCTGCCTGTGTTGGTACCTTTTTCTGCCCACAAAGAAATCCGCAGCTGTTCCGACAGCTCCGTTGAGGTCGCTCACTCCCCATGTCTCATGCACTCATTCTGTTTCTCCTGGCACTGTAGGCTTCCCATCTGTACTGGGCGCTGCCTCTGTTGGCATCTTTTTCTGCCCACAAAGAAATCTGCAGCAGTCCCGACAGAGCTCCATTGACATTACTCACTCGCCCTCTCTCACTCGCTCGTTCTATTTCTGCTGGAGCTGCAGCCTGACCTTTTCTATGGGGCTGCTGCCTGCATTGCTGCCATTTTCTGCCCACAAAGAAATCCGCAGCAGTCCCAACAGAGCTCCCAGTAAGCTCACTCGCTCCCCCTCCCTCACTCACTCATTCTGTGTCTTCTGCTGCTGCACGCTGCCCTTTTGTACTGTGTTCCTGCCAGCTTTGGTGGCTTTTTCTGCCCACATAAAGATCTGCAGCAGTCCTGACACAGCTCCGTTGAGGTCACTTACTCCCCCTCTGTCACTCGCTCATTCGCTTTTGCTGGCACTGCAGGCTGACCTTTTGTACTGGGCTCCTGCCTGCATTGCTGCCTTTTCCTGCCCACAAAGAAATCTGCAGCAGTCACGCTAGACCTCTGTTGAGCTTGCTCACTCCCCCTCTCTCACTCGATCATTCTGTTTCTGTCGGCGCTGCAGGCTGGCTTTTTGTACTGTGCTCCTGCTTGCGTTGCTGTCTTTTTCCGCCCACAAAGAAATCCGCAGCAGTCATGATACAGCTCCATTGAAGTCGCTCACTTTCCTGTCTCACTTGCTAATTCTGTTTCTTATGACGCTGCAGGCTGCCTTTTTGTAAGTGGCTCCTGCCTCTGTTGGTGCCTTTTTCTGCCCACAAAGAAATCTGCAGCAGTCCTGAAAGAGCTCCTTTGAGCTCGCTCACTCCCCCTCTCTTACTAGCTCGTTCCGTTTCTGCCGGCACAGCAGGCTGCCCTTTTGCACCGGGCTCCTGCCTACATTGCCATCTTCTTCTGCCCACAAAGAAATCTGCAGCAGTTCTGACAGAGGTCCGTTGAGCTCACTCACACCCCTTCTCTCATTCACTCATTCTGTTTCTGCCGGCACTGCAGGCTGGCCATTTGGCCTGGGCTCCTGCTTGCATTGCTGCCTTTCTCTGCCCACAAAGAAATCCACAGCTGTCCCAACAGAGCTCCTTTGAGGTCGCTCACTCCCCCCGTGTCACTTGCTCATTCTGTTTGTCCTGGCGCTGCAGGCTGTCCTTTGTACTGGGCTCCTGCCTCTGTTGTCATCGTTTTCTGGCCACAAAGAAATCTGCAGCATCCCCGACAGAGCTCTGTTGAGCTTGCTCACTCCCCCTCTCTCACTCGCTTGTTCCGTTTCTGCTGGCGCTGCAGGCTGCGCTTTTGTACTGGGCTCCTGCCTGCATTGCTGTCTTCTTCTGCCCCCAAAGAAACCTGCAGCAGTCACGATAGAGCTCCGTTGAGCTTGCTCACTCCCCTTCTCTCACTCGGTTGTTCTGTTTCTCCCGCTGCTGCAGGCTGTCCTTTTGTAGTGGGCTCATGCATGCACTGCTTTCTTTTCTGCCCACAAAGAAATCTGCAACAATACTGACACAGCTCCATTGAGCTCGATCACTCCTTTCTCTCACTCACTCTTTGTGTTTCTACTGATGCTGCAGGTTGGCCTTTTGTACTGGGCTCCTGCCTGCATTGCCGCCTTCTTCTACCCGCAAAGAAATCTGCAGCAGTCACGATAGAACTCCGTTGTGCTCGCTTACTCCCCCTGGCTCACTCGCTTGTTCTGTTTCTCCCACCACTGCAGGCTGCCGTTTTGTACTGGGCCCCTGCGTGGCTGCCTTTTTCTACCCACAAAGAAATCTGCAGCAGTCCCAACAGACCTCCATTGAGCTCACTCACTCCCTCCCCACTCACTCATTCTGTGTCTCCCGCTGCTGCAGTATGAACTTTTGTACCTGGCTCCTGCCTGCGTTGGGGGCTTTTTCTGCCTGCAAAGGAATCTGCAGCTGTCCCAACTGAGGTCCCTTGAGGTCACTCACTCCCCCTGTCTCACGCACTCATTCTGTTTTTCCTGGCACTGTAGCTTGCCCTTTTGTATTGGGCTCCTGCCCCTGTTGGCACCTTTTTATGGCCACAAAGAAATTTGTAGCAGTCCTGACAGAGCTCTGTTGAGCTCGCTCACTCACTCCCCCTCCCTCAGTCACTCGTTCTGTGTCTCCTGCTGCTGCAGGATGCCCTTTTGTACTGGGTTCCTGTCTGTGTTGGCAGCTTTTTCTGCCCAGAAAGAGATCTGCAGCAGTCTTGACACAGCTCCGTTGAGCTTGCTCACTCCCCCTCTCTCAGTCGCTCGTTGTGTTTCTCCCGGTGCTGCAGGCTGGCCTTTTGTACTGGGTTCCTGCCTACATTGGCACATTTTTCTGCCCACAAAGATATCTGCAGCTGTGCTAACAGATCACTGTTGAGGTCGCTCAGTCCCCCTGTCTCACGCAATCATTCTGTTTCTCCTGGCACTGTAGCCTGCCTTTTGTACTGGGCTTCTGTCCCTATTGGCACCTTTTTATGGCCACAAAGAAATTTGCAGCAGTCCTGACAGAGCTCCGTTGAGCTCGCTCACTCACTCCCCCTCCCCCTCCCTCAGTCACTCGTTCGGTGTCTCCTGCTGCTGCAGGATGCCCTTTTGTATTGGGTTCCTGCTTGTGTTGGCACCATTTTCTGCCCACAAAGAAATCCACACCTGTCCCGACAGAGCTCCATTGAGGTCGCTCACTCCCCCTGTCTCACGCACTTATTCTGTTTCTCCTGGCACTGTAGGCTGCCCTTTTGTACTGGGCTCCTGCCTCTGTTGGCACCTTTTTCTGCCCACAAGGAAATCTGCAGCAGTCCCGACAGAGCTCCATTGACATTACTCACTCACCCTCTCTCACTCGCTCATTCCATTTCTGCCGGCGCTGCAGCCTGCCATTTTGTACGGGGCTGCAGCATGCATTGCTGCCCTTTTCTGCCCACAAAGAAATCTGCAGCAGTTCCAACAGAGCTCCAGTGAGCTCACTCACTCCCCCTCCCTCACTCACTCATTCTGTGTCTCCCACTGCTGCAGGCTACCCTTTTGTACTGGGTTCCTGCCTGTGTTGGTGGCTTTTTCTGCCCACAAAGAGATCTGCAGCAGTGCTGACACAGCTCCATTGAGGTCGCTCACTCCCCCTCTGTCACTCGCTCATCTATTTTTGCAGGTGCTGCAGGCTGGCCTTTTGTACTGGGCTCCCGCTTGCGTTGCTGTCTTTTTCTGCCCACCAATAAATCTGCAGCAGCCATGATACAGTTCCGTTGAGGTCGCTCACTCCCCCTGTCTCACTCGCTCATTCTGTTTCTTATGGTGCTGCAGGCTGCCCTTTTGTACTGGGCTCCTGCCTCTGTTGGTGCCTTTTTCTGTCCACAAAGAAATCTGCAGCAGTCCTGACACAGCTCCTTTGAGCTCGCTCACTCCCTCTCTCTCACTCGCTCGTTCTGTTTCTGCCAGTGCTGCAGGCTGCCCTTTTGTACTGGGCTCCTGCCTATATTGCCATCTTCTTCTGCCCACAAAGAAATCTGCAGCAGTCATGATAAAGCTCCATTGAGCTTGCTCACTTCCCCTCTCTCACTCTTTTATTCTCTTTCTGCCGATGCTGCAGGCTGGCCTTTTGTACTGGGCTCCTACTTGCATTGCTGTCTTTTTCTACCCACAAAGAAATCCACAGCAGTCACAATAGAGCTCCATTGAGGTCACTCACTCCCCCTGTCTCACTCACGCATTCTGTTTCTCCTGGCACTACAGGCTGCCCTTTTGTACTGGGCTCTTGCCTCTGTTGTCGCCTTTTTCTGTCCACAAGGAAATCTGCAGCAGTCCCGACAGAGCTCCTTTGAGCTTTCTCATTCCACATCTCTCACTAACTTGTTCTGTTTCTGCCGCCGCTCTAGGCTGCCCTTTCGTACTGGACTGCTGCCTGTGTTGCCGCTTTCTTCTGCTCACAAAGAAATCTGCAGCAGTCCTGACACAGCTCCATTGAACTCGCTCACTCCGCCTCTCTTACTCACTCTTTCTGTTTCTCCTGCTGCTGCAGGCTGGCCTTTTGTACTGGACCCCTGCATGCATTGCTGCCTTTTTTCTGCCCACAAAGAAATCTGCAACAGCCCTGACACAGCTCCATTGAGCTCGCTCACTCTGCCTCTCTTACTCGCTCATTGTGTTTCTTCCCGTGCTGCATGCTGTCCTTTTTGTACTGGGCTCCTGCCTGCGTTGTAACCTTTTTCTGCCCACAAAGAAATCTGCAGCTGTCCCAACAGAGCTCCGTTGAGGTCGTTCACTCCCCCTGTCTTATGTGCTCATTCTATTTGTCCTGGTGCTGCAGGCTGCACTTTTGTACTGGGCTCCTGCCTCTGTTGGCACCTTTTTCCGGCCACAAAGAAATCTGCAGCAGTCCCAACAGAGCTCCGTTGACCTCACTAACTCCCCCTCTCTCACTCACTCATTCCATTTCTGCCAGTGCCATAGCTTGCCCTTTTGTACAGGGCTCCTGCCTGTGTTGATGCCCTTTTCTGCCCACAAAGAAATTTGCAGCAGTCACGCTAGAGCTCAGTTGAGCTCACTCCCTCCCCACCAGTCTCACTCATTCATTCTGTTTCTCCCGCCACTGCAGGCTACCCTTTAGTACTGGTCCCTTGCGTGCATTGCTGCCTCTTTCTGCCCACAAAGAAATCTGCAGCAGCCCCAGCAGAGCTCCAGTGCACTCACTCACTTCCCCTCCCTCACACACTCATTCTGTGTCTCCCGCTGTTGCAGACTGCCCTTCTGTACTGGACTGTTGCCTGTGTTGGAACCTTTTTCTGCTCACAAAGAAATCTGCAGCAGTCATGATAAAGCTCCATTGAGCTTGCTCACTCCCCCTCTCTCACTCTCTTATTCTCTTTCTGCCGATGCTGCAGGCTGGCCTTTGGTACTGGGCTCCTGCTTGCATTGCGTCTTTTTCTACCCACAAAGAAATCCACAGCAGTCACAATAGAGCTCCAGTGAGCTCACTCACTCCCCCTCCCTCACTCACTCATTCTGTGTCTCCCACTGCTACAGGCTGCCCTTTTGTACTGGGTTCCTGCCTGTGTTGGGGGCTTTTTCTGCCCACAAAGAGATCTGCAGCAGTGCTGACACAGCTCCACTGAGGTCGCTCACTCCCCCTCTGTCACTCGCTCATCCATTTTGGCCGGTGCTGCAGGCTGGCCTTTTGTACTGGGCTCCTGCTTGCGTTGCTGTCTTTTTCTGCCCACAAATAAATCTGCAGCAGCCATGATACAGTTCCGTTGAGGTCGCTCACTCCCCCTGTCTCACTCGCTCATTCTGTTTCTTATGGTGCTGCAGGCTGCCCTTTTGTACTGGGCTCCTGCCTCTGTTGGTGCCTTTTTCTGTCCACAAAGAAATCTGCAGCAGTCCCGACACAGCTCCTTTGAGCTCGCTCACTCCCCCTCTCTCACTCGCTCATTCTGTTTCTGCCAGTGCTGCAGGCTGCACTTTTGTACTGGGCTCCTGCCTACATTGCCGTCATCTTCTGCCCACAAAGAAATCTGCAGCAGTCATGATAAAGCTCCGTTGAGCTTGCTTACTTCCCCTCTCTCACTCTCTTATTCTCTTTCTGCCGATGCTGCAGGCTGGCCTTTTGTACTGGGCTCCTGCTTGCATTGCTGTCTTTTTCTACCCACAAAGAAATCCACAGCAGTCATGATAGAGCTCCATTGAGGTCGCTCACTCCCCCTGTCTCACTCATGCATTCTGTTTCTCCTGGCATTGCAGGCTGCCCTTTTGTACTGGGCTCTTGCCTCTGTTGTCGCCTTTTTCTGTCCACAAAGAAATCTGCAGCAGTTCCGACAGAGCTCCTTTGAGCTTGCTCACTCCCCATCTCTCACTAACTTGTTCTGTTCTGCCACCACTCTAGGCTGCCCTTTTGTACTGGACTGCTGCCTGTGTTGCTGCTTTCTTCTGCTCATAAAGAAATCTGCAGCAGTCCTGACACAGCTCCATTGAGCTCGCTCACTCCGCCTCTCTTACTTGCTCGTTCTGTTTCTCCTGCTGCTGCAGGCTGGCCTTTTGTACTAGGCCCCTGCATGCATTGTTGCCTTTTTTCTGCCCACAAAGAAATCTGCAGCAGCCCTGACACAGCTCCATTGAGCTCGCTTCACTCTGCCTCTTACTCATTGTGTTTCTCCCTGTGCTGCAGGCTGTCCTATTTGTACTGGGCTCCTGCCTGCGTTGTAACCTTTTTCTGCCCACAAAGAAATCTGCAGCTGTCCCAAAAGAGCTCTGTTGAGGTCATTCACTCTCCCTGTCTTATGTGCTCATTCTGTTTGTTCTGGTGCTGCAGGCTGCACTTTTGTACTGGGGTCCTGCTTCTGTTGGCACCTTTTTCCGGCCACAAAGAAATCTGCAGCAGTCCCAACAGAGCTCCGTTGACCTCACTAACTCCCCCTCTCTCACTCACTCATTCCATTTCTGCCAGCGCTGCAGCCTGCCCTTTTGTACAGGGCTCCTGCCTGTGTTGATGCCCTTTTCTGCCCACAAAGAAATCTGCAGCAGTCACGCTAGAGCTTAGTTGAGCTCACTCCCTCCCCCCCAGTCTCACTCATTCATTCTGTTTCTCCCACCGCTGCAGGCTGCCCTTTTGTACTGGTCCCTTGCATGCATTGCTGCCTTTTTCTGCCCACAAAGAAATCTGCAGCTGCCCCAGCAGAGCTCCAGTGCGCTCACTCACTCCCCCTCCCTCACACACTCATTCTGTGTCTCCTGCTGTTACAGGCTGCCCTTCTGTACTGGGCTGCTGCCTGCGTTGGATCCTTTTTCTGCCCACAAAGAAATCTGCAGCAGTCCCGCCAGAGCTCTGTTGACCTTACTCACTCCCCGCCCTCTCTCACTCACTCATTTCATTTCTGCCGGTGCTGCAACCTGCTCTTTTGTACAGGGCTCCTGCCTGCGTTGCTGCCCTTTTCTGCCCACAAAGAAATCCACAGCAGTCACAGTAGAGCTCTGTTGAGCTCACTTGCTTCCCCAACTCTCATTCATTCATTCTGTTTCTCCCACTGCTGCAGGCTGCCCTTTTGTACTGGGCACCTGCATGCATTGCTGCCTTTTTCTGCCCACAAAGAAATCCGCAGCAGTCACGATAGACATCCATTGAGCTTGCTCACTACCCCTCCTCTCACTCGCTCATTCTGTTTCTGCCAGTGCTGCAGGCTGGCCTTTTGTACTGGGCTCCTGCTTGCTTTTCTGCCTTTTTCTGCCCACAAAGAAATCCACAGCAGTGAAGATAGTGCTCCATTGAGGTTGCTCACTCCCCCGTCTCACACACTCATTCTGTTTCTGCTGGTGCTACAGGCTGCCCTTTTGTACTGGGCTCCTGCCTCTGTTGGCACCTTTTTCTGCCCACAAAGAAATCTGCAGCAGTCCTGACAGATCTTCTTTGAGCTCTCTCATTCACCCTCTCTGACTCACTCATCCCATTTCTGCCACCAATCCATGCTGCCCTTGTGTACTGGGCTCCTTCCTGTGTTGCCACCTTCTTTTGCGCACAAAAAAATCTGCAGCAGTCACAATAGATCTCTGTTGAGCTCGCTCACTCCCCCTTTCTCACTTGCTCATTCTGTTTCTCCCGCTGCTGCAGGCTGGCCTTTTGTGCTGGGCCCCTGCATGCATTGCTGCCTTTTTCTGCCCAAAAAGAAATCTACAGCAGTCCTGACACAGCTGCGTTGAGCTCGCTCACTCCTCCCTCTCACTCACTCATTGTGTTTCTCCTGGTGCTGCAGGCTGCCCTTTTGTACTGGGCTCCTGCCTGCATTGGCACCTTTTCCTGCCAACAAAGAAATCCGCAGCAGTCACGATAGAGCTCCGTTGAGCTCACTCACTCCCCTCCCTCTCAGTTGCTCGTTCTGTTTCTCCCACCACCGCAGGCTGCCCTTTTGTACTGGGCCCCTGTGTGCATTGCTGCCTTTTTCTGCCCACAAAGAATTCACAGCAGTCCCAACAGAGCTCCATTGACCTCACGCACTCCCCCTCCCTCACTTGCTCGTTCTGTGTCTCCCTGTGCTGCAGGCTGCCCTTTTGTACTGGGCTCCTGCCTGCGTGGAGTCTTTTCCTGCCCACAAAGAAATCCACAGCAGTCCTGACAGAGCTCAGTTGAGCTCAGTCACTCCCTCCCTCTCTCACTCGCTCAATCCTAAATTGTCCCAAACACTGATTTTCGATGGTGACTGCGGTATTCTGTGCTGGAAGCACGAAAACACATTTCAGCCAGGATGTGAAAAATGACAGCTGTACTTTTTACAAGGAGGTGTGGAAAAATGCTACTGTTGAAAATGTGGCTTGAAAATATTACTAATTTCTGAAGCTACAAGGGCGCATGGAAACTGTACAATGCACGCTCATAACACAGTCATTTTATGGAGTTCCATCACAAAATTTTCAACATAGGCATTTTAGGACCTCTGCTCATGAACAGTGTCAGTGTGATTTTCTGAATGTGTCCAGAACACTGATTTCCCACAGCGATCATGCTATTTTGCGCTGGAAGATCGAAAACACATTTCGACCAGGATGTAAAAAATGACAACTGCACTGTTCATAAGGAGGTGTGTAAAATGGCAATGTTGAAAATCTGGAGTGAAAATATTGCAAAGTTGCAAAGGTATGAGCGTGTGTGGAAACTGTGAAACGCACGCTCATAGCACTCTCACTTTATGGACTTTCGTCACCAAATTCTCAACATAGCCATTTTAGGGCCTCTGCTAATGAACAGTGTCACTGTCATTTTCATAATGTGTCCCAAACACGGATTTCCCCCAGTGACCGTGCCATTCTGTGCCAGAAGTGCGAAACACATTTTGGCCAGGATGTGAAAAATGACAGCTGTACTATTCATAAGGAGGTGCAGAACAATGACAATGTTGAAAATCTGGAGTGAAAATATTATAAATTTGCAAACTTAAGAGTGTGCGTGCAAACAGCTCAATGCACACTCGTAACACAGTCATTTTATGGAGTATCGGCACCAAATTTTCAACATAGGCATTTTAGGACCTCTGCTCATGAACAGTGTCACTGTCATTTTTGTAATCTGTCCCAAACACTGATTTCCCACAGTGCTCACGCTATTCTGTGCCGGAAGTGCGAAAACATATTTCAGCCAGGATATGAAAAATAACAGCTGTACTGTTCACAAGGAGGTGTGGAAAAATGCAGTGTTGAAAATCTGGCATGAAAATATTGCAAATTCGCTAAGTTACGAGCGTGCGTAGCAACTGTGCAATGCACACTCATAAAGCAGTCATTTTTTGGATTTTTCCCACCAAATTTGCAACATAGGCTTTTTGAGAGCCCACCTCATGAACACTGGCACTGTCATTTCATTAATCAGTTCCAAAAGGTGATTCCATGCAGTGACTGCGAAATCATCTTTGAGGACTGATTAATGCCATGACAGTGCCAGAATTCATGAGGAGGGGTCTCAAAAACACCATGTTGAAAATTTGGTGCCAAAATTTAAAAAAAAATGCCCGAGATATGCATCAAAGTTAAAAACACCCTATTTATTCCATTATACAGCTTATCGGCATTTCTTCAGTTTGCGGTCGGCTTTGAAGAGTGCAGATGTGTTACCGGGTCCATCAAGATCGTCGTGACTAGAGATCCAGAGGTAAGAATGGGGTGAGGGGTGTGGGAGGCAGGTGCGCAGTGGTGGGTGCGGGTTGTGGGGGAAGGGAGATGGTGAGGGACAGGTTTTTTACAGGAGAAAAAAACATCGCAGGACCATTTTTTTTTTGCAGGGCATGTGGTACACTGGGTGGGCTCAGCTTGCCAACAGACTCTTTTGGGGGGGCAGCTGCAGACGATAGGGGATTGAGCACCCCATGACACACAATAACAAAGGCCACATCATGCGGCCGAAGTTAGGCACCTCCATCGGCACACAAGAAATGAGAGGATATGCTGGCGGGGATTGGGCAATTCTGGCCAGCAAAGACAGAAGTGGAGGTGAACATAAGCCGAGGTTGATATGGCACCCCCCTTGGCACACAACGAAATGGGGGGAGACATGTTGATCAGGACTGGGCTCCCAGTCAGCAACAGCCCTGCAATGAGGGATCGCTTCCTCATTGCAGAGATGATGCTGCAATGACGAGGTGGTCCCTGATTGCAGTGGCTACATTTTTACATGGTTGTGGCATGCTGGCTGAACTAGTGTCAGCAGCAGTGTGCCATGGCATTGGGGGAAGCGGGCCAAGCCTTTAAAGGCTGTGGGGGTAATGGCCACAACAGAGCTGTGCCTCCACAACCTGCTTCTGGAGAAAGCTGCCGCAATGTGTTTCTTTCGCATGCGCGCAATCAACATAAAAATTGCAGAACAAGAGGACACAGCATGAGATTAGATGGAAGGCCGATTAAGGGGTAATGTGAGGAAGTTCTTTTTCACAGAAAGGGTGATGGATGCATGGAACGGCCTACCTCAGGAAGTGGTGGATATGAATACAGTGCAGGGCTTCAAATAGGCATGGGATAGGCATAAGGAAGCAATACAGATGAGTATGAATAGATAGGCCATTGACAGAGCAAAGGTCTATGGCACATTCATAAGGTAGAAAAAGAAATGGGCAGACTGGATGGGCCTTGTGGTCCTTATCTGCCATCAACGTCTATGTTTCTATGAGGAGATTCCAGTATTGCAGGGAGTAAAAGCTGTCCAAGACAGTTTCCACTTTTTTATTCTTTTTTTTATTATTTAAACTGTTGGGACTCGGAGACACAGAGAGTGGGACTGCACCTGAGAGACTTTGTGGAAGGAGCAGAGAGAGAGTGGAGCGAGCTGGAGTAGAGAGTAAGAGAAATGTAGCGGTCTGCCTCCTGGGCAATTGCTTGTTTTACTGACATGGAATCTTTGTTTTGCTTGTTTTACTAAAGGGGGAAAGCAGGCCATTTATTGAGTGTGGATGTTTTGATTCTTGACTGTTGGGACTCAGAGATACAGAGAGCGTGACTGCACATGACCAACTCTGGGGAAGGAGTGGAGAGTAGAGAGTGAAATGTAACAATCTGCTTCTTGGGAAACTGCCTGTTTTACTAACAGAAAATCTTTCTTTTTGTTGTTATTGCTGATGTTTAGTAAATGTAGAGATTGGGCTATTGTGTTGTCTTGATCAGTTGCAACTTCTGAGGGATTCCAGAACATCATAGCGACCCCAGGAGCGGATGACAGCAGACAGTGGAAAATGTTTAAGAGGTGAGCAGCAAAAGCGTTTACAGGAGAAAGTGTGGATACAGATGTTTTGCACACGATGTGCTGTGGATTTTGCGTGTGTTTACGTTTCTTATCCTTTTAATGGTCCACCAGTATTTCTCGCTTTAGTGGGTAAAACAAGATGGCGACATGGTAGTTTTCAGGGATTGGATTTACTTTTTTTGAGATGCAGCTGACTGGCCCCTTTTCCCATTTGTATATAGTAGGATTTGCCACGTGTAAAAGGTTCCAGTCAGCCTATCAGGTTAAGCAATTCGCGGAACCCACTGTATAATTCCCAACCTTCACCACCTCTCCCTTCCCCCTCTTCTATCTTGCTCTTCCCCATGCTCCTTACCTCTTTCTTCCCCCTTTTCTGAAGGTCTATAGATCACCCCCATTCTTAGTTTCTTACCGGAGGATGCTGTGAGCTAAACCCACAGTGATATGGTTTCTCCATTACCTACCCTGATGTTTCCATCCTCCACTGCCTCTTTGCCCTCTCTTACATATAGTGCTAGACCTCCTCTTTTATCATTTCTTCTATTCCAACTACAATTGCAGCTAAATACATGGCCAGATATTTCCTGAAATTTCTATTATATCTGTGCAGAAATTCCCAGCCTGTCTGCAATACCACTGTGGGCCACCTGAGAAAATCTAAAATATCTGTCTGCATCTATGGCTGCAACTGTAAACATAGTGTAGCCTGAGACTGGCAGGTCTCACTCTTTATTCTCTGTGGCCCAAGTGTGACAGGGTGAGTCCTATCTAAGGTAGATACCTATGTGTGAGGTATCTGAAATCCCCCCCACCCCCCACCCATTCCTTTCACTCTTTGTTTCTCTGGGATGGCCGCTCACGCTGGAAATGAAAATGAAATACTGTATGCTTGTATACTGTTTGCTGTATGCTTATCTATTTTAGGGTGTCATATTTAACGATTTAATGGAAAGAAAAAGAAAAAGATATGATGAGTTCCAAGCATTGGCAGGAGAAGGGAGAAGAGGAGTGCACCCTCGTTCTCTGTTCCCCTTGCAAACCCAGTGGAACCCTCATGGACATACTATCTTATTAAAACTGTCTTTTGGGATGTAACAAAATGGAAATATAAGACAAAGAAAGATTAAACTGTACCTGCTGAATAGCATTCCATGACCTGTTATAGGAGTGGCAGCCCACAGATTGAGTCTATTTATGGTATTTTCAAGTGGTGATGTCACAGACTGAGGGAGGGCCTTAGCCTCATTAAGACTAATTTTATATTCAGACTGCGATAAACCCCCCTTAACATAACCCCCCCTTAACATAAAACCCCCTTAACCAAGAAAAGAGGAATTGAGTCTAGGCTAGAAAAATTGACATATATGAATATGTATGTCTTTACTGTTTGATGGGGAACTCGTGAAATAAGAGGTTTATACTGATTTTAGCAAAAAGGGGTGGATCACCTGATGGTGATGCCGTCCATGAAAGGTATAAAAAACCCACCACTTGGAGTAACAGATAGATAAATAGGGGAATCAGTTGAATACTGACTATCAAATGGAGAGGACCTCAAAAGTGTGTGCTTGTTTGCACACTGTTCTGTTAGCAAAGGCTGAAGCTAAGCCTCAGGAATTCTCAAAATTAGAAAGTTTGCTGGATACTGGACATTGAATAACCTTTTGCTTTCTGTATGTTTATTATTTTTTTATATTGTCTGATTTGAATAAAATAAAGCACATTTGAATTTTTATACACCTGACTTATGGTTTGCTGTGTCTGTTTTATCTCACACCTTCACACCAACTTTCAGTGATGTCTACTAGATTAGTACAGGGTCACTATAGCATGGAGAAAAGCACACGTGAAATAACACGCAGTAGGAAGCGTGAATTTTTTTTTTTTATTTTTATTTAGCTTTTGTTGACCGGGTAAGTGCACTAGACAAATCCTGCCTATTTTCAGGCACGACCCGGGGGAGGGGGATACAGATGAATGCCAACTGACCTTGAACCAGATTAAGCTGTTGGTGGTATTTTTAGTGAATGAGGGAAATTTGGCCAGGACACAGGGGAAATTCCCCTACTCTTTTCGATAAGTGCCATGGGATCTTTAACATCCACCTGAACTACCACCAATCCAGGCAGATGGGACCTCGGTTTAATGTCTCATCCAAAGGACAGCACCTCAGAAGTGCAGCACCCCTCTCATGCTGCACTACAGTGTCAGTACTGGGATATTAACCCAAGTTCCAGATGTGGGAACTGAACCCACAGCCCTCTGATCTCCTGGCCTTAGAGGCGACTGTGCTACCTACTGAGCCACTGACACTGCTTATGACACTGACTGACTCTACAGCGACAGGGGTCCTTTAAGTGTATGGCAAGAACTGCCACCCCTGTCACTGTAGGCTGCTATGCTTGAGCCTGAGGGATGCTACCAGGATGGTGCTTGGCTGAGCTGCTCCCATGTTGGAGTGGCTATAGCACCTGCCTCTGGCAGTGGGGACCTGGACTCTGTTTCAGTTCTCCCCAGGTACCATTATACGGCAGCATTTATTTCTTAAAGAAGATCCTCCCCCTCAACCTTTCCCATTGCCCCAAAGTCCATGACCTCCTGGAGTTGATTATAATAAGTCCCAGTGGTGTGGGCGGTATGGGGAGAGAAGCCCCCTGCAGAAAGCAAGAGATTCCAATGGCGTGCGCTCTTCTACTTCATGCTGGGATTTTGTCCCAACGCTGTTAAAGCTTACGCCATTGTGTATGCACTGTTGTTGTTTTATGCAGTTTTAACAGTGACATTATGACCCCATGCCTACTAAATCTATCTCAGTGTCTGCCACCATTACATGGAGCTCACTAATTTTATTTCCCAGCCTCCTGGCATTAAGTAAGACCACATTCCATCTTTCTTCTGATCCCCTTATGTTTTGTTTGTTTGTATTCTTTCTGCCATATTCTTACATAGTCTCCACCATTTTTATGTTGTCTTGCACGCAATCACAAATAACATATTGTTGTAGCTTGGAATGGCAGTTTTTGGAGGTGTGGTCATCTTGTGGTCATTGGCACCACTGCTTTTTTGGGCTGGGCTATATGGCATCAATGAAATAGCATGCTGTCTATGACAGCAGTGAAGAAGCGTGCCACCAACTTGAAACAATTTTGCCACTGCAATGAGGGAGCCAGCCATCATTGCAGGGAATGCCTTGCCTGGTGTAACATTTCAATAAACATGGCGGCAGCTATTGCCATCCACCTTTCACAGTCCCACCTGAAAGCCGACGTCGGGGGTGCCCAATCCTCCTGTCTGCATGCCCCCTCTCCAGTTCATTTGACAATGGGAATCCAATCCCCATCAGCATAATGTCTCCCTATTTATTTAATTTGTGTTCCAAGGGGGTGCCCGATCCCCCTTGGCATCATGGGCCCCCCAAACACAGACATGTTGTGTGTGCCAATGGGGGGCTCAATCCCCATATGCTTCAGTTCCCCTTACAAAAAAACACAGGTGGCACACTGTGAGCCCACCCTAGTGTGCCAAAACACACCTATAAAAAAAAACTTTCTGCAATGTCTTTTTATTTATTTTTTACCTGTGAAAAGAGAAAATGGTCCCTCATTGTCTCTGGCGCCCCCTCCCCAACCTGTTCCCACCCTCTGTGTACCTCACCTCCTCACACCCCCCTCACCCCATACTTACCTCCAGATCCTGATGCGACAATCTTCGGTGGAGCGGGAACACGTCTGCACTCTTCAAAGCCTACCGAGAACTGAAGAAATGCCAGTAAGCTGCATAATGGCATAAATGGGGGGTTTCAACTTGGGTGGATATTGTGGACATTTTTGCGACTTTTGGGTCCAAATTATCAACATGGGGTTCTTGGGACCCCACCTTATGAACTCAGTCACTGTCATGTCATTATTCGGTCCCAAAAGGTGATTTTGTGGTCACTGTATGGAATCAACTTTTGGGATTGATTGGAGAAATGACAGCATCACTGTTCATGTGGTGGGCACCCAAAAAGCCTATGTTGCAAATTTGGTGAAAAAATTCTAAAAATGACTGTTACGAACTTGTGTTGTGCAGTTTCCATGCACACTCGCAAATCTGAGAATTTTTAATATTTTCACTCTAGATTTTCAACATTACCATTTTTTCACATCTCCTTATGAACAGTACAGCTGTCATGTTTCACATCCTGCCCAAAATGTATTTTCACACATCTGGCACTCAATGGCACAGTCGGTGTGGGAAATCAATGTTCTGGACAGATTAAGAATACCACAGTGCCAGTGTTCATGAGCAGAGGTCCCAAATGCTTTCATGAGGTGGGGTCACAAAAAGGCCATGTTAAAAATTTGCAATGCAAATGCCAACTAATGCCCAGGACGTTAGGGTCCCACCCTGTAGAGACTGACAGGCATCAGGGGTGTGCCTTTGGATTGTTGGCTGTAATGCTCATGGCATTCCACCCACACCCCACCCCACCCTGCAGCCAGTCACAGGCATCAAGGTGTGCCTTGGACTCTTCGGCACCAAACTTCGCCCCATTCTCCTAGGCACGGGGTCATAATGTCACAGGACATCATGCCGCATGGCAAAATTGTGCTGCCAATACAGTGCAATTCTTGCCATGTGGCATATCTCTTTTTTTCTGAAAGGGCTTCACCCCACAACCCCTTATGGGGGCTGCACTCAAATCCCCCAATATAGATTCTCAGCTCTGGGGGGGTTCAAGTCAGGGAGCACACAAAGTTAAAAAAAAATAAAAGTTTCTGGGACCGGGAATCAAACCCGGTCCCAGAAGCACTGCCTGGGTTCCCTTCTGCTATGGCTCAGTCCATTAAACCACAGCAGCTAGTTGGCAGAACCCACTCCCAGCAGAGGTCTTATCCTCTGCCTGGGAGAGTGAGAATGGTGCAATACTGCATACAGCAGTATACACGGTATTGCACCATTCACTCACTGGTGCAGCACTGTACTGGGTTTGCCATAATGTCGTACACTATTAAGCATGCAACATTATGACCTGGCACCATTTTCCTATATTGCACCTATCTGAACATACTTCCTTATTGAATGGTGTGAGTGTAAGGCCCGATGATCCCAAGGCACAACGTGACACTTGTCAGAGTCTGCAGGGTAGGGTGAGGTGAAATGGCATGAGCGTTAAGGCTGATGATCGAAAGGCACACCTCAATGCCTGTCAGTCTCTACAGGTTGGGGTGGGGTTGACGTTGGTTCCATACTTCACTGCCATTCCTATTATGCATCTCTCTAAAACCTGCACTACCAATGCTAATGCCAGCAAGACAATATTCGGCATTGACAAATGCTTGTTTTTATTTGGCATGCTGAATGCAGAATTTGTCAACCCTTCCTCATTGGCTTCTTTCCTTAACCTGACTTGAACTTCAACCTTACTGTTGTGTTACCCACCTTGCTGCTTCTAGTCCCCAGTTCAGAGGAGCCTAGCTAGGTTTCCTCACCTTATCTCCCTTATCGGTAGTTCCCTGAGCTTCTGTCTTCCCCACAGTCAGTTTAAGTGATATGTACTGTTCTTGTGACATGCATTTGTGTGTATCTGTGTTTTGTAATCATCTGGAGGATCCCATTCTTGTTTGAAAACATCTCCTGAGGTGTAATGGATGAGTATATATGAAGTCAATTGAGAGTCTACTCACCCCCCAACTGTGATTCTGAAACATGCTGAGGAATGGGATTGTACTGGGGATAACAGGATTTTTCTGGGTGGATAGATTTAACTTTGTAGCCTTGTTATGGGGGTAAACTTCATCAGATCACTGGGGTTGGGAAGGGGGTATAAGGGCTACATCCAGGGCTTCCAGGCCTTCTTCAGTTAACTCCATTTTGGCAGTTCAACATTTTTATACCAGTAGCCCAATTACAAAAAAATTCCAAAGTAAATGTGAAAGCAAACCAACTCCGAAATCTGGATGACAGGGTGCACTGTAAAGTATGCTCATATTAATTCGCAAGCTGTTGGTATGTTATAAATTTTGATGGAGAGAGAGAGATTGTAGGATTAGTGTCAGAAAGTTGCTTATTTTGGTTAATATTTGTGGTTGTTAAGAAGAAATTGTTGTTTTTTATTTTATCTGCAGTACTGTTTGATTTGTTGACAGTTAATATAGCACCTGAATTTTATCAAATGATAAGGGATAGTGAGAATGAAGCAAACTATGCTTTGCTGTTGAGTGAAAAGTTTTGCCTAGGATAATTGAAGTAAAATAACAGTGAGAATCCTGAAATGCAAGAACTTGTGTGTTAAAACAAATTAAAATAAATTACTAAATTAAAATTCTTCAACTCTGTAATTTACAAATTACCAGTGGGGGAGATCACAGTGCTTAGTGGGCCTGCATCATTTTGCTGTTGATGATCAGGTTAAATAGAGATGGAAGGGAAGGTGAGCTTATGTAAGCAAAAATACACAACAGGGTTAGCAGTATTGAGGTATACTGGACTGCTTAGGGTTGTAATGAGGCCCAACACCACATGTAGAGGGTCTTATAGCCCCTGGAAGGTCTGGTGTATCACAATACCACCCACCCTGAAAGGTATTATTGCACTTAGAAAATGGACTACATGCATCATTTTTATAGATTGCCAAACAATTTAAGAAATGCTGTAAAAAATGACAGTGAATAAATTCTTAGTGTTCTTTTTAAAGTAGTCCCTGTACTGCATGTTACCCAGTAGAGGGCACTGTAGTGTTTGGTATCTTATTGTTACCAAAGATGTGTGTTTTTTTTTCTTTTTAAGTTTCCTGTCAGTTGTTTCATGATACTGCTGACTGCGTTTTTTCTGGTCTGTTTCTGTACCGCTGGCTGCACAATTAATTGAGTGGTACTTTCTCTATTTACACTTCAGAAGATGGAGATTCCATGCTGTCTTGCCATGTAGTGGACAGTGGGCAGCCATTGCAGAGGACAGGGAGAGTAATTCTGAATGTTGGGGAGGAGGCTAAAAGGGTGGGTGGGTGGCCTTAGACACTGGAGCGAGTATGGTGGGGTACAAACTAAAATACCTGATTTTCTTTGGGGAAAAAAGTATTCTTTTCCTGGTGTTTTTGCATTTTGGATCAGAGACAGTGCAATCAGCATGAGCAGATCAGAGTAGCACTGAACATGCGACGTGCTAGCGCTACTGCTTTGGAGGGTAAAAGCCTTTTTTTTTGTTTTCTTTTGGGTTTTTTTGTTGGAAAAATTCCTTCAGTATGTGTGTTTTTTTCCTTTATTAATTTATGAAAGGAAACTGAGATGGAATGGGGGGGCACCAACTTGCTTCTAAGCAAGAGAGAAAAACTGGTGTCTGGTCAGTTTCAAAATTTGGGGTGACCAATGGTACCCTAAGTTATGGGGCAGCCTGAATTGGCACTCATTTTTACTGGGCTCTATTGAAAAATAAATGCATGCTTGACCATGGCTTTCAACCAATTGGCATGCTTTATTTTTCGAGCCCATTTGACTTGAAAGCATCAGATGATGTAAATAAAAATGTCAAGTTTCTGTATTGAAACAGGATGTTGTGTAGCTGATTGGATTTCTGATTTAATTGTTTGGTCAAATTTAGGCATGGAATTATGAAAAAAGTAAAAACGTTCAGGCTATTTTATTGGACGTTTATCAGAAAGTTTTATTTTTTCAGACATGCTGCTCACATTTGTATAATAGAGAGCTGGAGTGAGCAAGAAAGAGAGAAAGGGGTGGTGGGGTTAGATTGATATATTGTATGGGTGCAATTACGCTATAGTGGGTAAAACAAATCTAGTTGGTTATTTTGTTTAATTATGAGAGCATGTGTATAGAGGTGAAGAGGTCAGTGCGCTAAATATTTGTTTTCAGTGGTTTTGTGATAGAGGAAGTGATGGATGGGGGTGATTAAAAACATGTATGACACCTTTACTGGTTTCTTATTTAGTTTTGTGAGTGAGAGGTCTGTGGGAGTTAATGTAGGTAGTTTGTTACATTTTGTTATATTAACATCATAACTGGGCTTTGCATAAATTAATAAATGACACTGACAGCAAAGTGTGCTATGCTTTTCTCTTAGATTCAGATTTTCATTTTGGATAACTAAAGTAAGAAAAATAGCCAGAATCCCAACACTAAGGAATTTGTTGTGTTGAAAGGAATTAAAATGAATAATTAAATCAAAACTTATCAATTCTGTAATTTTAAAAATATAGATTTCTGGAGGGAGATTGCAGAGCTTAATGCTGAATGACAGTTTTTTTTGTGAACAAAAACTGATACCACACGATTGTATATAAATTGTTCCCTATTTCTACACCAAAACTGTAGCTTTAAATATGAAACAACTAAATCACAACAGTTTACTTTATTACTACAAATCAATCCTTAATCTCATGCAACGTTTGGCACCTTTCAGTACATTTGGTAATCCAATGTATTAATGCAAACCACAGCTTTATATGAACCACAGTTTTGGTTTGTTAAATCTTAGAAGCATGTTCTGTGGAAAATTTTGGAAAACTGTAGAATTTTGTTGTTTTCCATAGAATTTCACATCAGTTGGGGAAACTTGAGATTTACCATGATTTTTTCACAGTGGAAAAGGATTTCTAAGTCAACAATGCAAAGAATTCCCAGAATTTTGCATAATTTAAATGGAAGCAGAATTTCACAGCTCTACACAGTTCAAAGTACAATACATTTATATAGCTGCACAGCATAACATTTATAGTCAGTATTCAAAAGCAGTTTTTTTTTTCTGGAAACCTACAGCCAGAGGCTCCTTTCTTTTTCTCCTAAGCATTATTTTCACCCAAGGAGCCATTGGTATTCTGCTTTAACATCTGACCTATATTACACAGCCTCTCGCCAACCTACTGCCAACTTTGTTGCTTACTTCCTGTAAATAGGAACCTAGGAGTCCCCCTACCCCCTCCAGGAACACTTCATTCAATGAGCAGAGGCTTGGTGGAGGTGGTGATGGTGAGGAGAGGGTAGGGCCTTCATTGAGCATAGCCAAAAAAGAGACTTAATCTTCAGTATCTGGATCCACATTTTTCCCTCCCAGTGTCCTCTCACAGGGCATCTGACCCACGAAGAGACACAGGTAAAGATTTTTTTATCTGAAATTTGCATTATATGAGAGTTGTGGGTTATACATATAGTGCTTTTTACTTTTTTTGCCTGCTGTTTTTAAATGTTGTATGGCCTAAATTGGTTGATCCATAAAGAACTTTTGAACCTAAAAAACAGGTAAAGCACCTATTAGGGGTTGGAAGGAGGAGGAGATCACCTACCTGTGAAGACCATGTAGGCCCCAGTATTGGAATTATAGGGAGTGGGGCTTGCCATGGCTCATTCCTCCTAACTCTGAAGTGAGGCCCAGCAGTTCAAGCATCACTGTCTTTGACTTATAATGGGAAGGGGGCTAATTTTAAAGATAGGATCCTCATAGGGCCCCAAGCTCCCAAAGCTCAGAAAATCTAATTCAAACATACTGGCCTCACGCTAATGCATTATGCCTCTTAATCATGCATTGGGTGGGGGGGGGGAAATCATGCATCAGAAAGAGACCCTTCATCTTCCCTGAGACAGGAGGAATCTGAGTGTACACCTTTTCTTTCTTTGTCAATTGGCTTCTGATGTCTTAGGCTTGGGAACAAACCTAAGCACCTCCATGGCAAGCAGAGAATTACCAGTTATGATCTGAAAATAATCAGCTGTTCCAGTCTGACTATAGTTCCTACCATGGTGTGAATATCTATCTTATTGTATTACATTTCTCATTATTTTTATATACAGCACATTTGTTTTCTACTTAGTATTGCAAAATTTAGCTGTGATTATATTTCTATTTTGCTATATGCTATGTATAACTTTTCACTTCTTATTGTAACCAGGTTCTGCTTTGCTACTGTAAACCATTGCAAATGAGTCTCTGACTTAATGGCTTATCCAATTCTAAAACATAAAATAATAATTATTATGCTTATTATTATTGTTATTGTTATTAAATCTGATGCTTAAACAATGAGGGTTGTATTTCTATACTATTCTAATTTATACATTCATTATTCCTCCCCAGTATATCCAATCTGGTGGGAAAGGGCTCACATTCCAATATAGTTTATATTAAACTGCCCTTTGCCAATCCCTTCGCCAATAGCAATCATGTCATGAATTACTTATGTCTCCTTAGTAGTACAGTGGCCACTGCCTGTTTTGCCTAGAATACTAAAACTTGAAACCACCATGTATTCCATCACTCTTGTAATCAACAACAAAAGTAGACTCATCTGCTGCAGAGCAACTGCAGTTGGTGACATTTCACCCACTTGAACTCCAGTCATTAATCCACCTACTGTCAGAAGAAAAACACTCACAGCTGTGTTTCATAAACCTGTCACAACAGATTCATAGTCCAAGTTCAAAAAAAGAGCAAACCTAGTTCTGAAGTTTGTGATATCATTAGATATGACAAGCTAAAATAAAAATGTAAGTACTACAGTGCCATTGGCAGAAAGCAAAATGTTAATTTCATGTCATGGGCCGGTTTGCAACTATGCCACCTGAGTTACCAGATATAAAATAGTTATCTCCTGAAAAAGAAGATGGCCTCAAGCTGAAGCAAATAATCTTCACAGGCTACTGATATACAGCATATCCTTGAGCTGAATGATTTAAAACAAATTAATGACTGATATGTTACTTTATATTACTACCTTATCTTCCTCCACTTGAAAGAGCAATGGCAACATCATCCTCTGGAGAATCTGGGAAACACTTCTCAATTACCCACTGCCTTTATATAATCAACAAATGTCACTGAATCTCTGGAACTACAGTACCATAATGCTACATGAGGTATTGACACAAGATGTGCAGTCATCAACAATTCATGACTGTCTTTTAGTGCCCAGGGACAGAAAAGCATATACCATGCCATAAAGGTATTCATGGATTTGAATGTAATGCCACACACTATGCATGTATGTACAGTAATATAGCTGGAGAAATGTTGGAGCTGACAAAGTAGATTGATAGTGCACCATCACAGAAGTTAGTAGTCCTCTGCAGGATATTTTTTATGGTACAGTATATGAGAATCAGTGTATATAATTTTGGTGAAAGGACTGCAAAGAAAAACTAAGCAGATCTAACTGCCCAAACCTCACATATGGAATCTTATACCAAAAGAGATACCCCACACAAGAGGACCTATTAATTTAGTATAAATCATTCAAGTTAGCTACAGTGGTTTATAATAATTTTTAAGTCACATTTTTTTATATATTTGAAATGTGAATCTAGCCCTCCCGGCTCTGAAGTGGAACAGACCTTATCACTGTATCAGCAAGTCTGAATTTAAAGTAGAAAGAACACTGCTAAGAGGAACAATACAAAGACTCCACTCCCACCCACTTCCATAATGCCTTGAGACTATTATGAAATGTGGTTAGTTAACTTGGTGACATTTTTTATTTTACATTTTTTCAAAGTTTACTTGGTCTCCTTCATGCTCTGCTACATAAAGCAGAAGTAAGGCATGTGGGTCACCTTTATAAATACCATGTAGTATTAACACATGCACAGTCACCTGATAGCAGTACATAAAGTATAGGCCATATTGCAAGTAAGCTCATCAGGATTAGAATATCATAGAGCTGTGCAGAATGAGAAAATTCTGAATTCAAGGAATTTCAATGAAATTTCATGAAATTCTGTGAAATGTTGCAGAACTTTGTCAGAATTTCATGAAATTTTTTAAATTTAGTAATTTAGTCATAACTCAGCATTGTTTAAGCTAGCACTCTGAAATTTGGCATGCATACTCACCAGGAGGAGAGCCAATAACGTTCCCAATATCATGACATTCAAGTGGATAGTTTCAAATGTATATGTGCTCAAAGTCTGTCCTTTTATTCTTTTGTGTGAAATTACATGAAAATATTTGTCTGCATATACCTCAGCGATCTATTGGGTCAGAGATCTTACATTTGACACAATTCCTTGATGATAGGTGTTCTAATAATGTGCCAGATTTCAGGACAATATGATGCATTGTCTCAAAATTATATGTGCTCGGAATCTGTTATTTTATTTTTTGCAGGAAATTTCATAGAAAAATTTCATCTGCATATAACTCGGGCACCTTTAGTGCTAGACATGGATAAATTAGCATGAATAACCTTTTTGTAATGCTTATAGAATGTTCTAAATATGGAGAGAATTTGATTGGAAATTTTTAAGTTACAGGGGTTAAAATCTTTACTATGTACAGTAAATACAGTATTTGAAACATTTTGTGAAAACTCTCAAAAATGTGGATGTTTGTAACTTCTATGCTCTTGCAGGCATAGACTTAACATTTGGCATGCATACCCATAATCAGTGTATCCTGGAGTCTAATACAACTGGATAAATTGGTTTAGCAGTTTTAAATTTGCAGTAGAAAAAAATATTGGTACATTTTTATTATTATTTATTACATTTTCAGAATAACCTTTGAGCCAGAGGCTCATTTACAGGGGTTCCACCTCAGGTAGTCAGAAACAATAGTCCAAAGAAGGTAAATACATACGGTTAGGTTAAGGTAAAAATTAGAAATACAGTAGTTTGCAAGTTACAAATAGTTGACATAAAGAACATATCATGGACAATGAACACATTTAGAATGGTAGTTGCTGAGTCATTAGCAAGATATGGAGTTAAACAACAAAATCTCTTGTCTGACTTACAATATGGGGGAAAAGAGGTACTTTGTGGGGGTATTAGTGGGGAGAGAAGCATGGGAAGGGGTGTGAAAATGGGGAAGGAAGGAGGGAGGAGATAACTAGGGAATAAGGGTAGGGTTGATTTAGGGAGGCGAGAGGAGAAATGAAGGGGAGGAGACACAGAGGACAGAAGGTGTTGGGAGGGAGGGAGTAGAAATAGTGGAGGGCAAATTAGGGGGAATTTTCTGACATATTTATAGTAGTATATAGATGAGCCATCCAGAATTCTTTTTGTGGAATTTAACATTAACAATGCACGTATCATTCCTTCATCTGATAAGCTGGGCTAAGCTTTCTGCAGTCCATCCAGAGTTCTTTTTCTGGAATTTAACATTAACAATGCACATATTACTACTATTTTGATAAGCTGGGCTGAGCTTTTTGCAGTCCTACTGTTCCTCTCTGGGTGACTATCCCCCTTTTCTTTTGGCATAGCCAGATTGACACAGCAGAAGTACGGATCCCACTGATATCCTCTTTGTTTTTTACAGTGACAAACTCCCTTAAAACATGAGTCACCTACCCCTTTTCCTATTGACCTACCCTGTTGGTATAGCCAGAATTCTTCCTTCCTGCTGCCCTAGACATTGGTTCCTAAATTACATCTTTTTGAGTACTGTACCTCTATGTCCCAAACTTGCATGTTCATCAGGCTCCCTGGATCATACATTTATTGGTTGTGATCCTTAAATATCCTGCCTTCAGGTTGGAATTGTTGACACTATGTGCTTTCTTGCTCCAACCTGGGGGTCTACCGCTGTTGTGCTATCCAGCTCAGCTGCTTATTTCTTGGTGAAACTGTGCATCTAACTCCTGAACCTGGTGACCTCCTGCACTACCTGCCTCTCATACCCCTATCTTTTAATTAGAATCCTTCAGATAAGACTGAGTGAAATTAGCAAATTCCAGTTTAATGGAATGTTTCATGAAATTCTACAATTTTCACAAAGACTTGTGGGATTTGACTTTAAGTACAGATGTTATATCATAGGTGCTGGAACAGGGGGGCCACTAGGGCCATGGCCCTATCACTTTCATAAGTGGCCCTATCACTTTTTGCTATCATGGTAATATATTTAATAGGGAAAAATTTACCCCTTACGTCCTTGGCCCTACCACTTTCCAAACCGTTCCGGCACCTATGTGTTATTTTGTACAGCTGTGCAAATACTTTTTTCTGAATATTCATCCAAATATTCAGTATTTGGGATTCAGATATTCATTATTCAGTATTTGGTGTCTGGCCAGGAAAGTTGCCTTATTATAGAATTGTTACAGAAGTGTTTAAAATGGCTTCAGGAAGAGGAGGAGTGGCCACTGCACTTTGGCATGTACACTAGTGCCAGACGTTGTCTAGTGCTGCTGGTGCTTCCGGAGGAGTATGCAAAGGAGGTCATAGCACTTTGGCTTGTACACTGATGCAAGAGGCTGGCTTGTACTGCTGGTGCTTCAGGAGGAGACTGCAGAGGTGACAATCTCTATATGGCCAAAAGGTCTCAAGAGGTACTACAAGAATAACATATGACACAGCCTTAACTACGAACATACAAACATACAAAATTGCAAGCAGATAAATTCCTTATGGTCTATCTAGTCTGCTCTTTTGTACAGCTAGTAGCACTTATACTGCAGCTGCCTCTCCCTCCCTTCCCCCCCAGTGACCTTCCCCCTACCCTTTTCCATCCCCTTTTGAAGCAGCCCACTGTTCCACAGGATACCGCTTCTTCTGGCAATTCATTCCACCCAGACACCACCATGTCTGTAAAAAAGTGTCTCCTCATTTCCCTCCTGAACTTTCCCCCTTCCAGTCTTAGATCATGCCCTCAGGTGTCCCTCCCCTCCTTAACTTGAAAAGCCCATATTTGCCCATCTTATTTATTCCCTTCATGTTCTTGAAGGTTTCAATCATGTGCCCCCTAACCCTCCTCTCCTCCAGGGAGTAGATGTTCAACTCTCTCAGCCTGCTCTCGTAGGGTAAGTCTCTTAGCCTCTGGATCATCTTTGTTGCCCTGCACTTCACCCCTTCCAGTAACCTAATATCCTTCTACAGGTACATGCATATCCTCCAGGAGAAAGAGGTGATCCTTCCACTCTACAGGCCACTGGTTAGACCACACCTGGAGTATTGCATGCCGTTCTGGTGACTGAACCTGAAGAAGGACATTAGGTTACTGGAGGATAACTCTGGGATTTCAACAGGCCATAACTCCATCAATATTTGGAGTTAAATGACAATCTCTATATGGTCACAAAGGCCTCATGGGGTACTGCAACAATAACATATGATGCACCCTTAAATAATTGTGTCCATTAAAAAAAGTAAGTAATAAAACATAACTATTCCCATAGATAGTAGTTGCACCCTAATTGTGTCTATTTATGGCAGCAGTTCTCCATGTGGAGACTGAGACTCAAAGCAACAGTGTGTATGCAGAAGCAGGAAGAGAGTACGTAGTACGAAGGACTTGTGGCTGAACTACACACCTACACCAGTGTTTTAAATTTTAACACTCTGACTGCATATTTTGGAGTCTGTGCCTTTCCCATGAATGAGTGCGCAATGCATAGGTGCAAAACAGGCAAATTGTAATATTTGATTTTGCAACTTGGTTGCGAGAGACCCGTAACCTCCAGTGTTCACTTCTGGGTCTTTTGAGCCTTAAAGCTCACCTCTGCAGTGAGCAGGGTGAGCCCAGCAGGGCGTGCATCATCGTGCACAGAGACACATGCATCAGCGCATGTCTGCTGTGTCTGCTGGGGACACTGGGGAACTGAGCACACAATTTATGTTTGGCAGTGAGTAAGTTCATATACTGGCTATTACTTAACCGAGCACAACGGATGGTCCTATCAAACTGTGCATCCTTTGTTTAATGTTCTGCCAGGAAGTCCCCGATAGTGAATTTGTCTGTGATAAATGCTTATTAATAAACATCCTTCAGAAACAGATAGCCAGTCTCCTTGATAGGGAAACAATTAACACAGACAAAGAAAATCTGGAAAACCTAACTGATGATGCTGTAGAACACTATATTTCCTGTAGTCCCTCCCCCAAAATCTTGCAACTTATAATGCTGACTTTCCTACCCTGGAAACAGTAGCTAATCACCCCCAAATCCCCTATAGAGGATTGGGCTTCGGTTACAAACATTAAAACCAAATGCAGAGGGGGTCAGACTCATCATCCCTTCCAGCTTCCTCTACAAAATAGATCTTTGTAACTAATTGACCAGGAGTCTCATGATACAGCTAGTAATTCAGACAACTCTGTTTCTTGTGTTATGCAGAAATCTGTACAATCTCCCAAACCTGCACCTACAGAAATTATGAGCAGAATACATTTTCTGGGGCCCTTTACAACACCAGACACTGAGCCTCAGGAAACATCTAGTGACATCAACCTTTCCATTCAATGCACCACACAGAACCTCAGCTCTTTAAATCCTATTGCTAAATCCAAACAGATATTCATACTAGGCGATTCTATAACCGAACACCTAGACAGGGCCCTTTGCAATCAAGACAAGGTCAATTGTACCTGTTCTAGTTTTAAGGGGGACAAAAGTATTAGACATTGCTGCTATGATTCCCAACATCTTACATAAAATTTAGGTACAAATCCTTTAGTCATTATACATGCTGGTAGAAAATGATATACAAAGTACAAGCCAAAATAAATTGAAACAGGATTATATTGCTCTTAAAAACTTGTTCGTGGATGAAGGGTGTACAGTCTGTTTTTCTGAGATTTTACCTGTTTCCAGAGCTACCCAGTTTGTAACTTCAAGGATTAAGCAAACTAACGAATGGCTTAGAAAATGGTGCATTAAACAAAACATTCCCTGTGTAACGCATTGGGAGAACTTTGTAGACAAACCTCCCCTTGTACAGTTGGGATGGACTGCATCTTAGTAGAAGAGGCAGTATCATGTTGGGGAAATCCTTATTAAATATCAAAAATAACCATTTAAATTGAACACAAAGGGGGAGAATGGGAATATACCCACATCTCTTACACACTCCGACAACCAGTTGCATAGAATATGTAAAATTCTGTCACTGAATGCCGATCACTAAATCTTTCCAAACTGATGAAGATAGAAGCAAAAAGCAAATTGTTGAATCTGGGCATTATACGAATAACAGAAACCTGGTGGGATTCAAATTGTCTGAGGAACCAACACATAATGAGTTATAAACTCTATTACAAAAATAGAATTGATAAAAAAGGTGGGGGAGGTCTGTCTTTATGTAAGAGAGGATATCCCTTCCTATGAATTACAGTCCCGAAATAATACTGAAAGTATTTGGGTGGCAGTACAGTTAAAAGGTCTCTCACAAATAATTATAGACAACTGTTATAATCCCCCAAAGTCTGATTCTATCTACAGGGATGCTTTGCTAAGGGATCTTGCACATTTTTCTGATCACAAGAATGTAATAATTATGGGAGATTTCAACATGCCTCGCATAGACTGGCCCACAAATACAAGTAGTAGTAAACTTGATGCTGATTTTTTGGCCATGTTAGCAGAAAATGGTTTGTCACAAGTCATTTCCTCCCCAACTAGAGGTAGTAACATTCTCAACCTTTTTATCTCAAATATGAGTCATAAACTCTCTAATATTCAGATATTGGATCATTATTCAGTTTTGTTTGAATTAATAGGAATACATTATAGTCTTAAAAAAAAGTCAACATATAGGAACTATGATGGTACCAACTTTAAAAGTGTTATTAACAAAATCAACAACACTCAGTAGGAAAAACACTTTTCAGGGACTTACATGAATGAGGCATGGATTAAATTAAAAAACATGATTTATAATCTAGAAGAAAATCATGTACCCATAAAAAATAAATATAACAAAAAGGGTAGGATACCAACATGGTTAAATAAATCCATTAGATTACAAATTCAAAAAAAAAAAAGCTTTTTAGAAAACTTAAAACCAGTCAATTTATGTAGAATAGCATAGTTTATACTGAGTACAAAAACCTCTACAGAACCTAAAAAACATGAGTAAGAAAGCCAAAATGAAACTAGAATTCAAATTGGCACACACCAAGGATGGATATAAATAACTTTTTTTTCCTACTTAAACAACAAAAAGGCAAATACCACAAAGGTAGGGCCACTTACACATAATGGTAATATTGTGCAGTCTGATACAGCCAATCTTTTTAATACTTAAGTTTGTTCAGTCTTCTCAAATAAAAATGTTTATGCCCCCCTAGATGATACCAGGGTGTGTCCAAAATCTATTCACATTTATAACATCACTGCTTCAGATAATACTCTACTTCTCAAATCTTTAAAAAAACTACTAGTCCAGGGCTTGATTTTATCAGTGCTAGATTTCTTATCAAAACCACTGAAGGAATATCAATTCCATTAAAAGTAATATTTAATAGATTCTTACAGAAAGCTGAAATTCCTGCAGACTGGTTAATAGCATCTGTAACCCCAATACACAAGAAAGATAGTAGGTCTAATGTTCAGAATTATAGCCCCATAAGACTTACATCGATTGCCTGCAAAACTATGGAAAAGACGATAAAATCATTACTAAAGAAAGAAATTAGGGAATTAAATATCAATGACACTACACAGCATGGGTTCAGAGCTGGCCATTCCTGCACTACAAATTTGTTATCATTCTACAATAATATTAGTCTGGGTCTAGATAACAAACAACAGATGAATGTTATTTTGCTGGATTACAGCAAAGCCTTTGATAAGGTCCCCCATGGTAATCTCATCAAAAAAATAGAAATTTTAGGCTTTTCCTATTGTTTAGTTAAATGGATAAATGCATGACTGACCAATAGAACCCAGAGAGTCACCATAAATAATTTAATTTCAAATCTTGGTGTAGTCATCAGTGGGGTTCCACAGTGCTCTGTGCTTGGCTCCATCTTGTTCAACATCTACATTAGTGACATGCAAATAAGCACCAACAATTGGCTGTCTAAATTTGCCGACAAATCTAAGCTTGGTGGTCTGGTGGATAACACTCAAGATTCTGACTCGCTTAAATTAGATTTATAAAATATTGAAAAATGGGCTCTAGACAACAAAATGGAATTTAACATTGACAAATGTGGAGTTTTGCATTTTGTTTTATTTATTTATTTTTTTGAAAGTCGGATTTAAAACCTCTGAGTCAGGGACTCATTTACAAAGGCACCTCATCGCAGGGAGGGTAGACATGGTTACAGTGTGAGATACAATAGTGATATCATACAGATGCAATACAGATAACAAAAGAACACAATATAACAGTGGTTTACAGAATAAAGTTACATGCAGTAAATAGCAATCGTATAAAATATAACAATAGTAGAAGTCACAACCCTGGTAATACCGGGAAATACCTATGTGGAAGGGTGGGGGGGAAACAGGAGTGAGGAAGAGAAAAAAGGGGGGGAAGCAGTCCAACGGACATTGTCAAGGCTATGGGCCAGAAATGGGGAAGGACCCCAACATTAGGTTGATTAAGGGCAACTACAGCTTTGGGCACCAAAGAGGTGGATATGGAGTGTGACTTTAAAGGGACCAGTTTTGGTAGACTTAGTGATAGAGGGTGGGAGGGAGTTGAACCATGTGGGGGTGAGGTAGTGGAAGGACCATTGGGCTAGGGAGGTGTCGGTACAGGGCACCAGAAAGGTGGTCTTAACTGAGCTATGAGTGGCAACAGATGGGAATGCAAGTCACAGGGACATGGTAACTCCTGGGGGGAGAGTCCTAACAGGGATTTTTTGGCAAGTAAACAGGTTTGGTAGCACAGGCACTCCTCCAAGGTGAGCAGGTTGGCAGTGGAATAGAGCAGGCAAGTATGGGTGTGGAGGGATGTGCCAGTCAGAAGCCTGCAGGCCTTGTTTATTGAGGCCTAGATTCTGGTGAGGGTGGTATTGTCAGCTGCAGTGTAAATAGGTAGGCTGTAGTCCACTAGGGACAGGGCGGAGGAGTTGATGGCCAGTCGGAGGGTGGGTTGGGGGAGGCAATCTCTGTGGTGACAGAGAAAGCCAATCCGAGAGTTTATGACTGATGACAGGGTATTGATGTGGGTGTGCAATGTAACAGCTGAGTCGAAGATGATGCCCAGGTACTTGTAGGATGACACCTGCTCGAGAGGGTGCGCATTACTGGGGAGAATGCAGAGGGGGACATTTTTGGCCTTATTCTGGTGATGCAAAAAAAGCATAGATTTGGTTTTTTTGAGGTTAATGGCCAGCTGGTGGTCAAGGAACCACTTTTCAGCTTGGTTGAATGTGTACTACAGGGATTCCTGTAGAGATGCGGGGTCAGGGTGGGAGGCAAGGAGAACTGCATCATCGGCATAGAGTAGCATATTGCCCGAGCAGGAGCTGGGGAAGGTGTTGAGAAATAGGCTGAACAAAACGGGGCTCAGGATGGAACCTTGGGGGACCCCCGAGTGAATGAGCAGGGTATTGAACAGGGTGCCGTTTACCTTCATGTGCTGTAATCTGGTAGAGAAGTAACTGGTGAACCAAGCCAGTGGGCCAGGGGAGAAGCCAAGTTGGTGGAGGGAGTCAAGTAGGAGGGGGTGACAGACAGTGTCAAAGGCCTTGGAGAGGTCAATGAACACTGCACCCACAACATGACCAGAGTTGAGAGCAGAGTGGAGGTGCTGGGAGAACTCCAGGAGGGCTGTAGTGGTGCTGTGTCCAGGGCAGAATCCATGTTGTTCCGGGCACAGCAGGTCATATTTGGCCAGATACTCAGAGAGCTGAATGGCCACTATTTTTTCTAGTGCTTTGGAGAGAGGGGGGAGAATGGAGATGGGCCTGAAATTGTTACGGGAGGTTCTAGCTCCACTCTTATGAATAGGAGTGATTTCTGCAATTTTCCAGGCACTGGGAAATTGACCAAAACATAGTGACCAGTTTAAAAGGTTAGTGAGAGGGGCTAGTACAGTATCTAGGACTAATCGGAGAATCCTGGAGTCCAGGGGATCACAGCTGGGGTTGTTGCTAGCTAAGACTTTTTGCAGATGAGGCCTGGCTTTAGTCAGTGATATGGCACTCAGGTAGAAAGGGGAGCAATCCGAGGTGGGGGGGAAGGCAGGGATAGGGTTGAAAAAGTAGTTGGGGAGGATAGAGCTTAGATCTGAGAAAGCCATATTGAGGCACTCCGCTATGCGGTGGGGATCAGTAGTGATGGTACAGTCTATGGAGAGTAGTGATGGCGGGGGGGATCAGATCTTTCCATTGAGCTCTTTCATATTGTTCCAGAAGGCACAGGATGGGCCCCAAGTGGATTCAAGGGTGGCTTGATAATATTCTGCCTTAGCCTGCCTTATAGCCCAGGTGCCCTTGTTACATGCTGCATTATAGGTTTGTCTGTCAGTCAGTTTGCCTGTCTTGACAGCAATATGCCAGAGATTATCTCTTTGTTTCAGTGTTTGGATGAGGGATGGGGAGATCCATGGGGCATTGTGTTTCTTGGTACAGATTCTGGTCGGGGCGGGCAAAAAGGTTGCAGGCCTTGCTGAAGACACTGGAGAAATAGGCTAGGGCAGAGTCAGTATATCCATTTTGAGTAGGATTGGGGACCAGTCAAGCTGGGCTAGGTGTGTTTTTAGCTTTTTGAGACCCCCGGGGCAAAAGCGCCAGCATGAGGTGACCTGGGATACTGGATTTGGTGTGGGGGATGACCAGTGACAGAGGACAGGAAAGTGGTCAGTAAGACAGTCTGGTAGTACATTAATATCACTGATTTTATGGGGGTGGTTTGACAGAATTACATCTTGGAGGGTGCTGGAGCCACCTGACCAGTAAATCTAGTGGGTGAGGGAACTAGTTGGATCATATCTATTGCAGCAAAGGAGTCCCTAATATGGGGGCTGTGGTACTCAGTCAATTGACATTAAGGTCACCTAAGATGAGCTGCTCTGCCTTGTGTGGGAGTGTGGTGAGGTAATTAATGAGGGAGTGGACAGCTAGTCCTTTGTCCCTCAGGGGTATGTAAGAGACTGTGAGAAAAAGAGGGCCCCTGGCTAGGTCAGAGGTAACCGTAAGGGTGAGGACTTGGGCACTAAAACTGAGCTTGGGGGCAGGGAGAGCATGGCCTAAAAGTGTGTCACACATAAAGACTGCACACCCACCACCACGTTTGCCTATACGGTCTTCCCTGAACAGAGTGTAGCCAGGGAGGGAGAAAACTAAGTCGGGAATTTTTCTCGAGAGCCAGGTCTCGACTAGTGCTATAACATCAGGACGGTGTTGTACAGCCCAGTACTGCAGAGCAGCAGATTTTTTAGGAGGCTGCAAATATTCATGGATGCAATGCTGAGGCCAGTACCAGAGTGGGGTGTGGGGTAGCTAGTTGACAATGGTACGGGTTGGGGTGTATGTTCCCAGAGAGCAGAAAGAGTAGAGCAATTAATTTGATGAGCAGTCTGTGGTGACCAGGACCCTTAGCCAGGTACCGATGCGAGGTCCTACTAGTGGGGGTACAAGGGATGGGTAGGGAGTGGAGGGTAGGTATGGCAAGGAAGGGTTGGCCAGGGTGCCCTGGGGAGGGGATTGGTTGGAGGTGGGTGCCATGGAGAAATAGGGGTGTCCAGGGTGGGGGGCGGTTGGCTGCTGTGGGGTGGTAGAGGGGTTGGGGCTCAGGGTGGAGGGTGGGGGGCAGGATGGGCATGGACAGAACAAGAATGATAACCATGAGTAGGCTGAGTGTGATAGCCATGGTGCCCATTGCTATTTCTTATTGGTGGAGTAAGAGGAATAACTAACCTTCAGTGAGGGTGACTGGCTCTGTGGAGTAGTTTTTTTTTTCTTCCTTCAGAGTACAATATGCTAAAAGTGAGAACAAGGCAGGGGATAACTGTGATTAGAACAGGAAAAAGGCAGAGGCAAGGTTGGAGGATTAATAAGAAAAATAAGATGCCTCTAGTGGCAGATCAGTATAAACTGCAAATGGTAAAATGGGCAAAAAAAAAACCTTTCTCAAAACTTATATCAACTCTAAGAAATCTCTACATCCAACTAAACATTACTTACAGTGAAAAAACAACATTTCCAGCAGAGATTAGTCCTAGCATTAATTTCTTGGCAGCAGTTCCTAGAAGCCTTCTGGATTGCTGTTCATAGTGTGAGTAACACTGGCAAACAGGAGCAAGTGAGATTCCTCCAGGGGTAGATACCAAAATTCAGTGTTCCAACCCATACCTTGCTTGGAGGGTGCACTTCGGGCAGCTTCTCCTTAGGCAGGTTCTCAAACTGCAGAATGCAGTTTGCTTGAGAGGAAACAGCCTGAAAGGGCACAGTAGTCTCCTTGCTTAGAGGGTGAGCTTTGGGCAGCTTCTCCTTAGACAAGTTCTTAAACTGCAGAATGCAGTTTGCTTGTGAGGAAACAGCCTGAAAGGGCACAGTAGTCCCCTTGCTTGGAGGGTGAGCTTCGTGCAGCTTCTCCTTAGGTAGGTTCTCAAACTGAAGAATGCAGTTTGCTTGAGAGGAAACAACCTGAAAGGGCACAGTAGTCCCATGATGCAATTTTGGGACACTTAACCCAAAAAACAATTACTATATAAATAATAGTTTGCTTAAATCTACTAACAAGGAAAGGGACTTGGGCATATTGGTTAATTCCAGACTTACATCCACTGATCACTGTTTAAAAGTGGCCAACATGACTAATGGGTTACTTAGGCAAATACAGCACTCATTTGTTACAAGAACTAAACAATGTCTGATACCTCTTTACAGTGCATGCATCAGACCTCTCATTGACTATGGGTCTCCATTCTGGAGCCCTCATCTTAGGGGAGATATTGACTGACTTGAGAGGATTCAAAGACAGGCAACCAGGATGGTCCTGAGACTAGAAAACAACCCTTATCATACCAGACTCCAGACTACAGGCTTAAACTCACTGTAAAATAGAAGAATTAGAGAGGACCTACTTTTAGTCTATAAATTATTGAAAAATCCAGATCTTTTGAACAAGTGTGGACTTACTTCTACCGTCAGGCAAATTGTCCCTAGATGCCATACCAGGCAACTCATTGTCCCTCAAGCAAGAACCAACCTTAGATTAAACTTCTTTTCAATTAGGGCACCCAGACTCTGGAACAAATTACCACAGGAACTGGTTGATTCTGCTAGTAGTGATGCATTTAAAAAGGGTCTCGACAATTGGCTAACCCAGAAACATATACTTTAATTTGCCCACATTGTGTGGGGGAAAATCTAGATGAGCCTCAGCCTTCTTTTTTCCTATAAAACCTAGTAAACCTAGTAAAACTGGAACTTCAACAGGCCATAACTCCATCAATATCTGGAGTTAACTAAGTCTCTATATGGTCACAAACACTCAATGGGTACTACAAGAACAAAATATGTTGCACTATTAAGTATTTGTGGCCATTTAAAAAAGCAAGTAATAATAATGATTCCCATAGGATAACACTGGAAGTTCAACAGGCCATAACTCTGTCAATATTTGGAGTCACAATGATCTCAATGGGGTACTACAAGAATAACATATGCCACACCCTTAAATAATTGTGGCCATTAAAAAAGCAAGGAATAATGCATAATGATTCCCATTGGATAACACTGGAAATTCAACAGGCCATAACTCTGTCAATATTTGGAGTTAAATGACACTTTTTACATGGTCACAAAGGTCTCTAGGGGTACTTCAGGAATAACATATGCTGTTCCCTTAAATATTTGTGACTATCTGAAAAAGCAAGTAATAAAACATAATGATTCCCATAGGATAACAATGGAACTTCAACAGGCCATAACTCTCAATATTTGGAATTAAGTGACAATCTCTATATGGTTACAAAGGTCTCAAAGGGTACTACAAGAATAACACATGCCGCTTCCTTAAATATCTGTGGCCATTAAAAAAAGGAAATCATAAAACATAATGATTCCCTTAGGATAGCACTGGAACTTTAACAGGCCATAACTCCATCAATATTTGGGGTTAAGTAACAATCTCTATATGGTGCCAAGAGGTACTACAGGAATAACATATGCCGTTCCCTTAAATAATTGTGGACATTAAAAAAGCAAGTAATAAAATATAACAATTGTCATAGGATAACAATGGAACCTTAACAGGCCATAACTCCATCAATATTTGGAGTTAAGTGACAATCTCTATATTGTTACAATGGTCTCATCGGGTACTACAGGAATATGATATGCAATTCCCTTAAATAACTGTGGCCATTAAAAAAAGCAAGTAATAAAACGTAATGATTCCCATAGGATAACACTGGAAGTTCAATAGACCATAACTCTGTTAATATCTGGAGTTAAGTGACAATCTTTATGTGGTCACAAAGGTCTCAAGGGGTACTAGAGAAATTATGGTGCTGCAAATGCAGTAGATAGATAGCAGCACAAGCACACTGTTCTGACAGCAACCGAGTAACAGACTGCTTATACAAGTGAAGGGCAAATAAGAATACCTTGTTTTTGTCACTACAATGTACATCTGCTTCATCATTTCCATGCTATCAATGGTGCTTCTTACCCAACTGGATCAGCAGATTTCTGTCAGAACAGTGTGCTGGTGCACTCACTAAGTTTCAAGAAGGGTGCCTGCTATTCTGATGGCACCTCAATCCTCCTCTAATATGGCAGATGCGTGGCTTAAAGTGAGCCATTGGAGTCCGCACTTTAGTCTCTCTATATATTGAACTCTATGCTACACACTCAAAGTTAGGAGATCACATGGTGTTCCTGGCTGTAAGCTCAGAAAATAGCCTCTGATTGGCCACAAAGCTCTGTGAGATTTTGAAATCTAACCCACTGAACAAAACATCCTGAATATTGGACAAATAGTGGACTATTCAGAATGTCCATCTGACTATTCGGCAAATCTACTATTCGTGGTATTCGGGAGATACTATTAGGTCCACGCACAGCCCTATTATTTTGTAATTTCTGGCAGCCAGCAATTAATAAAATTGGCATACACGATCTCCTTGTAAGGTCTAAGAATCTGTCACATTTCATGGTATTGCATTCTCTAGTTATAAAGTTTCATGGGCTTAAATTTGTAGTTTACATTCTTGCAAAATTAAATTTTTAAATGTTGTGAAAGTTTGACTACTTTTAAGTCATTTCCATTTAAAGCTGCAAATATGACCTTTTTCAGAAATGACCATGTGGTACAATATAGTAATTTAAATGCTTCAACTCTGGTTAAATTTTGATGTGTTTTTAAATTAGAGGGAAATAATTGAAATTTCAATGTTAGTAACATGTTTAGCAGGCTTAAACTCAGTCCTATTTGAAGGCAGAAATCTGAAACTATGTACATATGCAAATGTGAAAACCTGTATACCTGTCAAATTTGATAACATTTCAATGAATACTATCAAAATTATCCTAAAATTACAGAAATCTAATTTTGGCAAAATGTTTGGTTAACTATACCTCAGCTCCCATTGAAGCTTGAGACTTAAAACATGGTGCATATACCCATGTTGGGTGCTTCTCTAAATCCAGGCATCGTGGAGAGATTTAGATAAGGACATTTAAAATTATCTCAAAATAACAGAAATTTTAATTTTGATTAAATGTTTGGCCACCCATACCTCTGCCACCTTTCAATTTATGAATCTTAAATTTGAAACACATTTGTATATTACTGCATTCTGTGTACATTCCAAAGTTGGTGTGAATTGGACTTGGACTTGTAAAACTATAGTGAAATAACTGAAATTTAACATTTGGCAGAATTTCTCAGAATTTTCATGACAATTCCACATAATTCTGTGGAATCAGAATGGTCATTCCATGGGCAGAATTTTATACTCCACACAGTTCTAGAATATAGGCATGTACAGTATAAGTGAACTGAGTACTGGATGCAACACAGGAGTACATTGTACAGGCCTCAGATCAATGCTGGTTGAGAGGAGTTTAGGTTGTAAAAGAGAAGTTGAGGGATATGCTGAGTTTTTAGGGATCACTCCCATCCTGACCTAATTATGAAATAAGCCCCAATGATAACCCCCTACAAAACTAAATCTGGCTCAAATTTAAATTCTTTAATTATTCCATGCACATTTTGATTCTCCCTCAAACTCAATATTTAATGCATACAGTAAACTTTACAAACATATACAAGTCACCTGGAAATCAGCTAATCAAAAGGAAAACAGATACAAGGTCTAATTTTTAATAAACAGTCAGCCAGGTGGCTAAAGAAATGTAATGATTGAGCTGGAGGGGGCACAAACTTGTGGAAACATGGAAGTTAGCCTGTCACTGTTTGTCATAACAGGAATGATGCACAAGACCTACTTTGTAATAAACTGCCATCCAGGTCACTGAATGAAATAAGATGGCATTAAAAGTATAGAACAATCAAAGGAAATCATGTACCAACAAATTAAGACAGTACATAATGCCATGAGCTCACAAAAATCCTTCACTAGACACAATGGAAAATGTTCGGAGATTTGTATAGCAGCAAAAACACTGACATTTCATGGCTATTTGGCTGTCTACTGTACACATTGGTTGGTAATGGTGAGCTTGACAAAAATGATTATTGAGAAATACTTTGCAGACTAATATTGTCAGATGCAGACTAGTATTGTCAGAGGGTATAATACAACTTCATCACTCTTCTCCTCATTTGGAAGAACCATCTCTTGCCTCCCTGCCCCCTACCCTGACTCTTGAGCCCCCACTTTCTTTTCCTAGGTACTACAGTGTTTTTGTATGAAAAGGTTATGCATGTATAAAGCTCCTAGCTGATCAATCCTCCTATGACAAATTTTATCTCCACACAGAGTGTGTGCAGAGTCAGACTGCATGATACTGTACTTATCACCTTTGTAACCCAATTCAGGGTCTACGCACCTAAAGTAGCACTGTACTGCCTTCAATCATCCAAGAACATAGAGCACTGTTTTTTGATATGGGTTTTATGTCTTTTCACATTGTTTAATAACAATTTAGCTAATCAGAGATAGTACAGTAGTTTGCATTTAACTGACTCAAGTGAAAGGTGTTCATAAAGCAGATGTAGTCCCCTTATACAAAAGTGGGAACAAAGAGGAAGCAGGGAACTACAGACCAGTCAGCCTCACCTCGGTAGTGGGGAAGATCATGGAAGCACTACTGAAGGAGAGATTGGTGGAACATCTGGTTGTCAATGGACTACAGGACCCAAGGCAGCATGGTTTCACCAGGGGGAGGTCATGTCAGACCAACCTCATTGAATTTTTGACTGGGTGACTAGGGAGGTGGATCAGGGGAGGGCAGTGGACATGGCCTATCTGGACTTCAACAAGGCCTTTGACACTGTGCCACATAGAAGACTATTACACAAACTGGGGAATATGGGTGTGGGCAGGACAGTAGTGTGGTGGGTAGGTAACTGGCTGGGTGGCAGGACACAGAGGGTGGTGGTAAATGGCTGTCACTCTACAGAGGGAAGAGTGACCAGTGGGGTACCACAGGGATCAGTGCTGGGACCGATCCTATTCAACATCTTCATCAGTGACATGGCGCAGGACCTAGAAGGCAGAATTTCACTGTTAGCTGATGACACAAAGCTCTGTAACAGAGTAGACACACCAGAGGGTGTAGACAGAATGAGAAGCGATCTGAAGAAACTTGAAGAATGGTCAGGGGTTTGGCAGTTGAAATTCAATGCAAAGAAGTGCAAGATAATGCATATGGGGCACAAAAACCCTGGCACAATATATCAGTTGGGGGTGAGGATATAGCATGCACCAAGCAGGAAAGGGATCTTGGGGTTATCATCTCTGATGACCTCAAGGTAGGGAAACAGTGTGACAAGGCAGCAGGTAAAGCAAATAGGATGCTGGGATGTATAAGCAGGGGCATTACCAGCAGGAAAAGGGAGGTCATAATTCCGCTATACAAGACACTAGTGAGGCCCCACCTGGAGTACAGTGTACAGTTCTGGAGACCATACCTACGTAAGGACATAGACAGGGTAGAGAAGGTTCAGAGGAGGGCAACAAAGATGGTGCATGGATTGCATCACAAGTCCTATGAAGACAGGTTGAAGGAACTGAACATGTACTCCCTGGAGGAGAGGAGGAGAGAGGGATATGATAGAGACATACAAGTATCTTACAGGGAGGAACAGGGTGCAGGAAAACACTATTTTTAAGTGAAAAAGATGTTCCAGGACTAGAGGACATGGGATGAAGTTGGAGGAGGACGATTCAGAGGAAACATGAGAAAGAATTTCTTCACAGAACGGGGTGGACAAGTGGAACACCCTGCCAGAGGAAGTGGTGGGGGCTGAAACAATCACGGGATTTAAGAATGCATGGGATAGACATAAAGGAATTCTGGAGGTCAGGGGTAAGGTGCAACAGACTTCTAGGAAAACAAACTGAACTTACAAGCTCAAATGGGCAGACTGGGTGGGCCATAGGCCCTTATCTGCCGACACTGTCTATGTATCTATGTATAAAGAAAAACTCCCAGACTGCAGACCTTTCTCACTGCCTCAGTCTGTACTCCCCACTAGTATGGGCAGTCAGAGACAACCTTTTAGAGTTCATACCTGTTTCTCAAAGCCTACTAGCAACATTTCTGTCTTTCCTGGGTTAAGCACTAGCATGCAGGAGGCCATCCAAATTTAGATCTCCTCTAGATACCACTAAAAACTACACACATCTCAGCCCTGACCAGGCACAAAAGATAAGTTCAGCTAGTTATCATCTGTAGAGCAGTTTTACCCCACAATTTACCTTTTTTATAATCACTCTCAGAAGAAGCAAATATGCTGCCAGTAATGTAGGATATACCACAGACCCTTGAGGTTCACCATTGTCCAAGGCAACAGGACCCAATTGGCTAGACACAGTGGCAACTATTTTCACCCTTTCTGAACTGAACATCAAGACTAGCACAAGACAGTCCCAGACAATGCTGAACACAGATGTAAGGTCCTGAAAAATAAAGATGACACTGCTCTGCAATACCTCACCAGGCAGAGATCAATATATGTACTCTAATCAGGGCAGTCTCCATGCTATGGCACTGATGAAACCTAGATTAATGCTCCTTCAAGTTATCATAGGCCTCAAGGTGTTCCATCAGCTGCTAAACCACCACCTTCTCCATAACCTTCACAAAAAAACAGAACGCTGTTGACTGGACTGTAATTTGCAAGATTGTCAGGATCTAATGATGGCTTCTTAAGTATGTGACTTACTACCATCTCCTTGAGGGGAGTAGACGGATGACCCTCACCAAAGGAAGCTCTGACAATACCCATGAAGACTGCAACCCAAGCTTCCAAATCAGATTTAAGAAGCTCAAGTGGAGCTGAGTGTAGTCTAGGGGTGATATATCTCAAGTCAGAAAACACCTTGGCCACATGATCATCATCTAATGGGTGAAAGTCAAACCATAGATTGACAGTGCTTAGTGCTATCCAGATTGTGCTCCTTTTGCTTTTTTTTTCCATATAGCTGTTTGATTCCTGTTGCCTCCTCCCACCAACTGGCAAGAGGGACACATAGGCATTTTACAGGTTTTCTCCTCTGACCCCCCAGAGGCTCTGTCACGTGGCTGTGTGAGCATGTGGAGGCTCCCTACACACACTGTGGCACCAGCTCAGCCCCTTCCACCTCCCGTAACTGTTTGCCAGCCCCTCTCTTCCTATACTGCCCACTGGACTTCTACCAGGTGAGAGCGGAACTATGCGGGGGCACCAACCCACCCTCACCACCCTCAAGAAAGGAGATCTGCCCATCGGCATGCTCGACTCTGCTCTGCCCCCCCCCCACACCAGCACCCTGACAACCCAAGGTCATTCCCAAACCCAGGTCTCAGGCATAGCATGAGGTGTGGCATCCAGCACCTCAACCCTCAGCACCACTAGACTGACTGCTTCTTTTGCTTTTAACATTGACAGTACAGTAGTAATAATAATAATTTTATTTGTAGTGCACCTTTCCAAAACCAAGGCGCATAACAATAGATCAAAACAACACTTAAAACACTCAATACCAAAACAAATTACAATATAAAAAGATAGTAACATACAGATTCATAGTAAATCAAATAGTGTAGGCATGATTCCACAGATAAGTCTTTAAGGCCCGTTTAATCCTTCCACACTCATGCACTCCTGTAGCTGATGGGGTAGAGAATTCCAAAGCTCTGGGGCCACGTACATACATACTCAGGCCCCAGAAGATTTTAAAGAAACCCTTGGGTTGTCTAGCAACCCCTCATCAGCTGAGTGGAGCAATCACCCCGGACAGTAAGGAACCAGAAGCTCTTTCATGTAGTCTGGGCCCTGTCCATGTAGGGCCTTATAAGTCAGAAGTCCGACTTTAAAGGTGATCCGCCACTGCACTGGCAGCCTGTGCAGATTGTGCAGCACCGGAGAAATATGATATGAACGAGAAGCTCTGGTCAGTAACCGGGCTGAAGGGTTCTGCACTAGCTGGAGGTGGTGGATATTAACCCCAGGTAGCCCTTGGTACGTGGAATTGCAATAATCCAGGCATGAGGATACAAAGGCATGGACCAACAAAGGAAGTTTGCTGGATGGAATAAAGCGTTTAACCCAGGAGATGTTCCTCAGATGATAGAAAGAGGATTTGACAACTGCCGACACCTGTGATCATAGTGTCAGCCCTTTATCAAAAATCACCCCCAGGTTTCGCACCCATTCAGAGGTCAGGAGTGGTACACCCCCGAGATAAAGTCCCGAAGGTGAACCTGCCCCCAACCTCTCTATCCGGTGCCCTGGGTCCACGACAAGTACCTAAGTCTCTTCAGAGTTCAACTTCAGCCAGATCAAATTCATCCAATCTTGAAATTCAAGTAGGCAGTTGTTAAATTCCGAGAGAGCTCTAGCCTGGTCAGGTGCAAAAGAGTGATAGAGCTGGGTATCATCAGCATAGCAGTGAAACCTCAGCCCATACTTTCTTACAATGTCTCAGAGGGGGAGCATGTACACTGTGAACAACATGGAGGACAACACTGAACCCTGAGGAACCCCACATGACAGAGAGACTGGGTCAGAGGAATAAATCCTTGACACCACTCTCTGAGTTCTGCCAGTGGGAAAAGATGTAAACCAACTGAGGACTGTACCTGACAGGCCACAGATGAACCTCAGGCAGTCGAGAAGCACTCCATGGTCCACAGTGTCAAATGCTGATGAAAGATCTAGAAGAACCACGATGGAGCAGTTCCTCCGATCTCTTGCCATCAGAAGATCACTGAGCACCCGAACCAGCGCTGTCTCGGTACTATGCCTCTTACGAAAACCAGATTGGAGAGGTTCATAGATGTCATTGATGATCAAATGGTTCTCCAGTTGTAGGGCCACTACTTTCTCAACCACCTTCCCAATAAGGGGATGGTAAGAGATTGGTCTGTAGTTGGCCAGACAGTCTGGGTCCAAAGAAGCTTTATTCAGGAGGGGTGCCACCACTGCCTCTTTCAGGGAGCTAGGAAACTCACCTGTCTCCAAGGAGCACCAGACTATCTGTGCAAGGACCAGGCCAATGATATCACTATGACCCATAATCAGGGTAGTTGGCCCTGGATCCAAACTACAGCACGTAGGGCACATACCCTGGACAATCCGCATAACCTCCAAGAACTCTGGCCCGGTTAAAGGTACTCCAAGAAAACTGAGGGACAGTGACTGAGTGCTGGTCTAAGGCAACACTCATATAGTGTGTTGGTAGGAGCCCTGCCCTGATGTCAGCCACCTTAGCTGCAAAGGCTTGAGCAAGCTCATCGCACTCCACTTGTAAAAAGGGTCTTTGAATCTGCGGACAGGCTGTGTTGCACAGTCTGTCCGCAGTTCAAAAGAGCTGGACTGGTTGATTCTGAGCTGTCACAATCTCCCCCGGACAGGAACTCTGCCTTCTTATGGGTGATTGCAGATTGATAAAGATGATAATGATCCATCAATCTAAGGTGGTCGGCATTCAGGGCAGATTTCCGCCAGCAATGCTCTAACCTTTGTCCTACTCACTGCAGCTCCCTCACAGTCCCATCAAATCAGGGAGACTGAGGGCAAAGGGAGAGAGGGAGAACTCGGATAGGAGCAATGACATCCAGAGCAGCAGAAAGGACCTTATTGTAGGCCACCACTAATGCCTCAGGGTTGTTGCTTGCCTTGGTAAGAACCAATAGGTCAAGCACCGCCGCCAGGCCTTCAGATCTTATATCTCATAAAGCGCGGTACCTGACCATCTCCACAGGGGTAGGCTGACACAGGGGGATGTGAAAACTGAAACCCATGGTGCAGTGTTCGGACCATCAAACAGGTTCTCCCACAAGTTGAAGGCCTCAATCCCCAGGAGAAAGACTAGGTCAAGATAGTGACCGTGTTTGTGCATAGCGTTGGTAACAATCTGTGTAAGACCCAGAGATGACATCAACTGGAGGAAGTGCTGACCAAATTGTGAGAGTTCGTCATCAACAAAGGCATTAAAGTCCCCCAGGACCATCAGCCTGGGAGATTCAAATGCCATGTCGATGATGAAGCCTGCCACTTCCTGAAGGAAATGCTTCTCATCCCTGGGTGGATGGTAGATGAGAGTATTCCTACAGCTTACACCTGCTACTACTGTACACTAAATGACCCAGCCTCCTCAACTGGTACATTTGTGAGGCCCAGTTCGGTCTTGAAACAGACCACAACCCCCCACCCCTGCGATCCAGTCTCTGGCAGTGTATCACTGAGTACCCAGCTGGAGTTGCAGCCCCTAATATAGGGCCAGAGTTCTCATCCAGCCAGGTCTCAGAGATGCAAGCCAGGTCAACTGTCCCAACAAGATCTGCAATAATTGCAGTCTTGTTTTTAAGGGACTTGGCATTACATAACACCACCCGAGTAGGATGGACTTCCTGGGCTGCCCACACTACCTGCCCATCTGCATCGGTAGTACTCTTGGGTATGGGCACCAGACATGGAAAACCACGATCCAGATTCCATTTCACCCCAGGGCGTCTTCTGGTTTTCACTACCCCGATGCGGTGGCCCCGCTCACTCACCCTCCACCATTCGCACCCCCCTCCCCACCGGCGAACAATACCCAGCGCTCTACAATGCTGGTATGTAGTGGAATAAACCAGCTTCAGTATGCCAGCAGCCTTGGCTTTTAAGACCTAATTAAACCAGTCACACCTCCCAGTTGAGATTAGCTTTCAGCTCTATAGAAAGTCCAAATGGAGAATATTGTTTATGACATAGAAATGCCTGGCTGATCTGTTTTTCTCTGTCACCATAAGCCCCAAAGGAAACATCATATTTTCCATTAGAACATCCTGGTAGCTCACATAATGAGATTTCTGGGCAAGTTTGCTGGAATGCACCCCAGACTTCCTCCACTGATTATCCACCCTTTTGTTTAACACTTTTAGATGGACAAATCAACAGAAATCCTTATGTTTCAGCTCAAGGTAACTGTTGGGAATGAATCAGTGCCTGGTAGTCCTGAGTCCCAGACAAGGCCCCATTATAAGCCTTAACCATTGCTCTGCAGACCCTGGTGAAGTCATCAACCAGATCAAGGCAGCCACCTGCTGTTTAAACATTTGAGGATCAAGATCCCATCTAGCACTAGTGTTTGACCTCTACAGTCAAAGGTAGTTTAATCTGGGCCCCAGTACTGAGCTGAATGGTGTATGGCCTCACCAAATGAGAGGATCCACTGAGGTAATACTTTCCATAGCCACTGCAAACAAAAGGTCCAGTGTGTGGGCTCTTACATGCATGGATGAAGTAAGAATTTGATTAAACCCCAAACAATCCATGCGATGGAGGAGACCGGATGTAAATTAATATGAGGAGTCATCCATCCATGGATTTAAATCAACAAAAATAACCAGTCTTGGTAATTACAAAGCCAGGAGAGACAACCTCTCTGAAACCTCCAGTACAAAGTGCATAGAATACAATATTTGTTCCTGTGCAATGCCTGCCTCATCCTGAGTAAGACTAAAAAAGGACCCTTCTACAGTTAAAGCCAGCCAGGTGGTCAAGTGCCACCCACTTGAGAGACCTCATGCTCATCCATGGAGGCATCACCAGGTTCAGCTTGACTAAAAGCTTGAAGGCCACAGTGCCACTCCTATGCTCTATCCTCAGGTGGTGCACCAAAAATAATCTTGCAGGGGTAAACTTCACCAACCCAGGACTTGCAATGTCATCCAGCAAGATCTCTGTGATGCACACTATGTCAGCATGTGAACTGAAGAAAACTTCTTGAATGATAGCAGTTTTATTCCCCACTGACATGGCATTGCAAAGCAATACACAAGTTAGAGGAGGCTGGCTGCCTCTTACACACCACATCTCCTGCACATGGCATTGCTGAGATATGGAATATGAGAACTAACAATATCTGCCCTGTCACCTGTGACCTTTGGCCTTCTCTCAGCTATCTGGGCAGTGGGGATCCATGCCCAAACACCAGAATCTGAAATATCTTGGCATCTGTGATGTACACTATGATCTCCAGGTGGCAAATGTTCTTTAAAAAGACAGTTGTCTTAAAAGTTTGGGTGGGTGACAAATCTTTCCCCTACACATGATAACCTACCACAAGGCCCAACACAACAGAGAAAAAGGAGTCTTTACTCAAATGAAACATGTCACTTGAGGTTTAGGTCAGCTAACCTGACTGCCCAGGTCCTTATTCCTGGCCAGGATCAGCGGGCTCCTCACTGTCAGAGGGCTTCTGACAGCAGGGAGGCAGACAATATTGACAGGAATAGTGCAGTTATGATTAAGTACACCACAGTGGTGGCTATATTATGTGAAGTACATGTGTTTCCAGGGAGGAACTGATTTAAACCTCATGTTTGTACACAAATCATTTGGTCATAAAAGCTTAGCAGACATCATTATAGAGTTATCACCATTTCTGAAGAAGTGGTTGTGAAGCACAAAACATTAAAAATTTAGTGTAAGAAAGAAATATGGGTTGTTGTATATTTCATTGGAGTTGAGACTCCTTTATCTATGTTCTTGGACTTTGTGCTGTAAGGAGGATTCCTACAAACTATAAGTAGCTGCGTAAAGGCAGTGGGCATCCTCCTATGTGTAATAAAACCTACTCCAAGCCTCATGTTTGTACAGAAAAGTCTAGAAAACCACTCTGGAGATGGTGTGCAGCCAGGGTCAAGGAAATCCAAAGCAAAAAAAAAATGAAAAGAACCCAGTGTAAATAAAGGCTGCAAAAATAAACATAAACTTTGTTCACAAGTCCCTAAAAAGTCCAAGTACACAATGTACTGGATAGCAAATCCTGGCACTTCAAGGTGCTGTACCTCTTCCCCAAATGATGTCTAGAAAAGTCTAGAAATGTTTTTCCAAGTTGAAGTCTGTACAATCTTAATATAAGCACTGAACTAAGGGTCTGGGTCTTCTGACTTGATCAACCAAGCCTCAACAGAGAGCCTGATCAAACACTGGCCTACATAACAGGCAAACCAATGGGACAGTGCTACTAGTGTCAGATCTCTCTAAATGTGTAAACACACTTCCCCACACTGGGGATCTTGGCTCAGGGTGGGATTTCCCACACTAGGGCCTAATAGGCAGCTGCAAGCTGAAAAGCAAACAGACACAAACGCCATTCACTGTACAGAGTGTGATGTTGCTGTAGAATATTGCAAAGAACTGAATAATGGCTACAAAAGGACACAGAGCACAAAAAAGCTAGAAAAACTAACAAAATGTTATTTATCAAATACTCAAAAGACTTCATGTACTCTATGCTGAGTCACTCTGACTCTTCATCTGGGGGTGGAGATGCAGTCATGTAAGTTCCCTTAAATGCCAGTACACTGAGGGCCAGATATTCAAAACTTTGCGCCGGGCAAAAACCGTTTGCGCAGGTTTAGCGTGGGATTAGCGCGGGTCTGCTATATTCAAAAGGCCAAATAGTGCGGGCAAACTGCATTAGCGCTGGGCAAAATTATAATGTATGCAAGGGGCAAACTGACATGAATACAGGCGCAATGGTATATTCAGCGACTAGCGCCACGCTAAGTGGTTTTGCGCGACATAGCGCGACACTTAAGCGGTGTACATTACCGCCCAGAAAAAGCTTGTCTTAACCCTGGGCAACCAGCTTTGCGCGACACTATGGCTTTGCGCTGTGTTTGTGCGGGTTTAACGCGGGTTTTGCGTGACCCTAACAAAGAAATATAACACATAGATAAAGCCAAACATAGAGGAAGCATGCTGCTAACTGATGGCATCACAATGATGCCATCATCTGCCACCAGTCCCAGCCATGCCAGGCAGTAAGTGGTGACCCTGCTGCCAATGGACAGCATGGCAGTGTGGCCATACAGCACACACCAGTGGACCACACATCTGTGGACACCAACAGATGCCAGAACACACATGCAGCACTGTGGGCATGGAGGATGTTGAGGGGAGTATGTATGGGTGGCGAGGCTGTGCCACAGACCAGATGTGGCCACAAGGCTGGGACACATCATGCAGTGCACATGGGCCAGTATTGGGAATACCCCAACACCAGTGTGCCTTTCGGATAATATATGCCCCCCCGGCCACATACCACACAGCTGTACAACTGCCACAGCACACAAAGCCAGAAATGTACATGTCACTGTGAGCATCCCATGCCACAGGTACAGCATCTGTGGGTCACACAACAGTGTAACAGTAATGTCCACTGTCAGCAAACACCTGCAGGTTGGGCCTCTCACTGTGTATAGTGCAGTCATCATCACTGCCCTACACACCAGAGGCAATGCTGTGTCCACACACTACTGGCCCCCTTGCTACTGTAGTTTCTGCTGTGCACTGTAGCATGACCTACAATGTGACAGTTGCATGCAGCACCACCACCATCTGTGCCTATGCTGTGTTGTCCCAGTACAGCTGCAGGCAGCAGTGCATGTGGAAGTAGTGTTCAAAACTGTATAATATTCCCCAAGCTGTTTGCGCAGCGCTAACACGTTTGCGCGGGTTTAGCGCAGGGCTAAACAGTTAGCCCGGTGCAAACTGCATGCAAATCAGGTCATAATGAGATACTAATCTGGATGTTTGACCACAGACTACCTAAGTAGGCTCATTTGCATGTCACTTTTGAATATGGCAAAGTTTAGCTCCAGGCAAACGTGTTTGCTCCGGGCTAACGGTTTAGCCCTGCGCTAAACCCGCGCAAATTTGTTAGCGCTGTGCTAACAGTTTGGGGAATATTTTACAGTTTTGCACACTGTACTTTCACATACACTGCTGCCTGCAGCTGTACTGGGTCCACGCATTTGCCTTTACATTAGCCACATAGTTCATCTCTACCTACCTTCACATCGCTGTGCACTGTGTTGCTGTTGTGGTTTCACTTCCTGGTTGCCATATTCAGATCTGTCTTATTCCAGGGCTAAGTTGCCCTGCACTCCCAGCCAGTTTGCCTTCATTCCCATGCTATATTCAGAAGCTGTTTGCCCTGGGATATTCCTTTTGAATATAGCTTGCTCTGTGCTCTGGGCTAAGTTTGCCCGCCGGGCAGTGCTAATTTTGCCCCGGGGCAAAGTTTTGAATATCTGGCCCTGAGTATTTAAAAAGAGTAATATAGACACAGAATCACAAAAAAAATTACATTTCACAATAATTTACCAATCCTGTTACTTTCTTCTCATAAAAATGTGATGACCTATAACAGGTACAGTAAATTGTATATAGATCAGGTTTTACAAGTTCCAAATCTTCAGATATCTAATTAAATCCAAGTAAATACAATAGGTGATATTATAAATTTGAAGAACACAAAGCAAACAAAAAATCCCTGACATGGGACTGTGCAAGAATAAGCCCTATCGAGTACAGTAATAATGATACATATCACAACAAACTAGGTCAGCACTCTAGTAGATGTTAAAGGAATAATGCCCGACAGGGTGGATAGGTCTTGGATAACATCCCACCTGCGGTGGTTAGGCGAGGCCACCAGCCAAGGGCATCCAACACCGAGAAGGGATGTTATCCCAGCATAACACCCACCCTGGAGGCATTATTCCTATTATACAATGGCTTATTGTTTATAGTTAAAAAAATTATTTTAAAGAATGTTTTTGTTAGTGTGTAAAAATATTTTTGTTTCTCAAGAGAAAAAAAAAAGGTCAGGAGCAGCATGCTCCATATCCTACAAACAATCAGCAGGGGGTTATGCCAGGATAACACCCCTGCTGTGACAGCCACCTGACCAATCAGAAGCTAGGATTCTTTCTTGCCATTATATAATGCCTAATAGTAATCATTTAAGAAAAACATATATCAAAGTAATGCGCCATGGGATTTGCCAAGTGGCGATCACCTGCACAGGTACACAACAGTGTACTGCACTGAATGATGCTAGGCAGGCATAACAGAGCAACAGAATGTCCCCAGAAGAAGCTGTGTTATAGCTACTGATAAAAGTATGTTGTGTGACTCATGGGTGACAGTTGGGGAAGGGGGAGAAGATGAAGTCCAGTGTAGAGCCGTGCAGAATATAAAATTCTGCTGGTAGAATGCCTGCAGAATTACCATTCTGAGTCCACAGAATTTCATGGGATTTATATGAAAATGCCATGGAATTTTGCCAAATTTTAAATTTCAGTTATTTTGGACTAGTTTTTAAAGTGCATATCCTAATGATACCAAATTTGGCAAGTGTGCAAGTACTGATGGCTTCCATATGTGTAATACATGGTAGAGTCCCAGACTGAAATGCAGCTGAGTTATTGGTAGCCAACAATTTTATCAAGATTTAGATTCCATTTTTTTCCTTCTAATTTTAAAATTTCTTATACAAATTTCCCCACAGTTTCAGAATTTAGAGAAACTTGCAGCATGGTTATGTACACCGGCCCAGATATTCAAATTGCACCATTTTGTGGCGCAAGCCACTGCGCTGCTCAAAATAGTTGCGCAAGGGTGTGGCCAGGGTGATATTCAACAGAGTTGCGCTATGGCGCAACTTCTTTGAAATATCGCCACAACCACCCACTAATACGTAGCACAGTGGCACTGCACCAGCACAAGTGGTCAGAATGGAGCATTGAGATGTGGTGGCACAAGTTCCATTGCGCCATGCACAGCACCTGCGATATTCAAAGGGTGACATGCAAATGGTGCCACAATTTATGCAAGGTGCATGGGGGCCATCTGCATCTGATTATGGCTCCATTTGCATACCATTAGCATGCAGGTGCGCCGATCCCCGATGACTTGAGCCTGGTGCCCTGCCAGGCAGCAGCCGTTGGGACCAACGCCCGCTGCAGCCAAATTGCATTACGTCCCCTAAGGGACAATGCGTATCTCCAATCCTGATGGTCAGTGGACCGTGAGTAGCCTGATCACGGGCATAACGGTAGTCCCCGAGTGGCCTGATCGTGGGCATAACAGCATCCCCTGGTAGCCTGATCGCGGGCATTGCTAGTATACCCCGAGTAGCCCGATCAGCGGGCATTACTATAATACAACCCCGGAGTAGCCGATCGCGGGCATTACTGTAATACAACCCCCGAGTAGCCCGATCGCAGGCATTACTGTAATACACCCCCACAGTAGCCCGATCACTGGCATTACTGTAATACACCCCCCAGTGGCCCAATCATGGGCATTACTGTAATACACCCCCCGAGAATTCATTCACATATCTGGACTGACTAGTACGGTATAGGCTGCACGCCCATTGGCTCATGCTGTGAACCAATGGGTGTGCAGCCCTACTGAGCTGTCAGTTGGCAGGCAGCGGGGTGGCAGGTTGGTGGGGTGCTGCTGCCCGCCTGCTGACGGGGGGAGAAGGGTGGTGAGGCTCCGTGGGCGGGTGGGGTGGGGGTCCACTAGATCACCAGGGATTTGGGACTTGGGGGTGAGGAATGTAGCCGCGATTGGGCTCTGTTCAATCCACTGGACCACCAGGGATATTGGACTTTGGGCAGGAGGTCTGATGCCCGCGTCCGGGCTACTCGAGGTGGGGGTTGCACTTCTGTCCACAATCAGGCTACTCAGGGGTGGGGGTTGCACTTATCCCTGCGATCGGGCTACTGGCGGGTTACACTTCTGCCCACGATCGGGCTACTCGGGGGTGGGGGTTACACTTCAGCCCGCGATCAGGGCATGGGAGGGCACTGCCAGGTGCAGCGGGAACAAGTCGAGGGCCACCCACAGGTGGCAGCTGCTGTGTTGCGCTCTGCAATGCGGCAGCTCACCTGTGGGTGGCCCTTGACTTGATCCTTTTTTTTTCGGCTCAACTTTGTGCAGGCGCAGTTAGGGGTTGCACCTGCATAACTCTCCATGGCTCGGGCTGAATATCGGGCTGTGTAGTTTATGCATAGGCACGCCCCCCCACCTGTGCCTGCATGCATTACTGATGCACCCGGTGCATCGGGATTTGTGCAGGCGCACTTTTCCCTTTTAAATATCGCACCAGGGCGCATCAGTGGGTTGTGCATGGTGCAACACTGTTGCGCCATGTGCAACCATTTTGAATATCTGGGCCACTGAGTTTTAAGTCTCAGGCTTAAAGGGGGCTGTGCTCTAGGTTGCCAAACATTTTTCCAAAATGTAAATTTTAAGTTAGTATAATTTTTGAAGTATTCATCAAAGTGTTATGAATGTTATGGGTATACAGGACACTACTACATTTATGTATGTACCCAGTTTCAGATTTATAGCTCAAAAGCTGCGTGAGTTATTGCAGCTAACCATTTTCATGAAATTCCCAATAAAAAAATGAAAGACTTTGAGCACTTAGCATTTTGAGATGAAGGGCCAGATATTCAAAACTTTGCCTTGGGGCTAAATTAGCACTGCCCGGCGGGCAGACTTAGCCTGGAGCACAAAGCAAGCTATATTCAAAAGGAAATAGCCTGGTGCTAATCCTGCTGAATATAGCAGTCTAAGGAAGCCGGGAAAACTGGTCTGGGAGTGCAGGGCAAAAATAGCCCGGGAGTAAGACAACACTGAATATAGCAACAGGGAAGTGCAAACTGCAGCTGCAGCTCATTAGACTCTGTAGCAAGCCAATGTTGCAGGTGGAGAACATTGTGTGTGATTGCACAGAGATGTCTCACAGCTACTGCAAACACACCTCTCAACCCCCTGCCTCATAAATCAGGGACAAGGCTTAAAAAAATCAGGGACAAAGGTTTAAAATAAGGGTCACATCTTAGGAATTGACTCAGGAAGCTGGTAGGATAAGTGGTGTAGTGTAAAATGCATTTTCTAAGGAAGAACACAACTGTAACATTAATATTTGACATTATTTTATGCTTACAACCCCCACTGTTTGGTCATGGAAACACAAGTTTTAGGAGGGACAAGTAAAACATTGAGGTAAAATCAGAGACATCTGAAAAACAGGGACAGTTGAGAGGTATGACTGCAAACAACAATGTAAGCCACACACTGCAGAACTGTGCTATGCAGAAGTGAGGTTTGCCCGGGGCTAACCTGATTGCACAGTGCTAACACATTAGCCCGGTGCAAACTGGTTAGCCCGGGGCAAATGGGAGCTATATTCAAAGCTCCCATGCAAATGAGCCTACTTAGGTAATTCATGGGCAAACAGGTACATTTGCATCTCATTAAGTGCTGCTTAGCATACATTACCATGCAGTTTGCCGGTGCTACTGCATGAAGCACACAGCTCCCTCTTTTGGTCGAAATGGAAGTACAGGCTGGACACTGCAGACCAAGGCAGACCCACAGCATCCCCTGTTGGCTGGAATAGAAGTATAGGCCAGAAGCAGCAGGAACTGTGTGCTGCCAGGCTGAGTTGGCGCATACATATCTCACAACCTCTTGCCACCTGAATCAGGGACAAGGCTTAAACAAATCAGGGACAAAGGACCAAAATCAGGGACACATCCTCAAATGTAGAGATATCCACCCAGACTGCTGGTAGAATATGGGGCTTAGTGCAAAATGCATGTTCTGAAGAAGAACAAGTTTGTACCTTTAATGCTTGCCATTGTTATGTGCTTACAATTTCTACTGTTAAGCTAGGGAACCACAACCGTGAGGAGGGACAGACTAATACCTTTGAGGCAAATTCAGGGACGTCTCTGACAATCAGGGAAAGTTAAGAGGTATGCTCCTGACCCAGTCACAATGAATGTAAACGTAATATTCCTGGTAGTCTAGTGGTCCCCCAACCCCCCTGCATAACTCCCTACCTATTCACAATATTATCATACTTAATTTCCCTGGTAGTCTAGTGCCCCCCCGGACGTATCCCGACTCCTTTTCCAATAAAAGTAAATACATACCCTTGTAGTCTAGTGGTCCCCCCAGCACGTATCCTGACCCCCATTATGATAAATTCAAGCACCTATCCCTGGTAGTCTAGTGGTCCCCAGCATGTTTCCTGACCCCGTTATTAATACATTCAAGCACCTATCCCTGGTAGTATAGTGGTTCCCCACAGCATGTTTCCCGACCCCATTATGAATATAATTGGCTATTTACCCTGGTAGTCTAGTGCTACCCCCCCCAATAGCGCTGTCCCCATTCAGCCGACCCATCTGCCAGGCAGGCGGCGGCTCAGCCCTCCACACACCACCATGGCTGGCCACCAACCGAGCATTCCTCAGTCGGGCGGCCGCCGTGGTGTGCGAGCGAGGGCTGAGCCGTCGCCGCTCACTTCCTGGCAGATGGGTTGGCTGAGTGGGGACAGTGCTACCAGGTGGGGGGTACCACTAGACTACCAGGGTAAATAGCTCAATTACATTCATAACGAGGGTCGGGAAACATGCTGGGGGGGACCACTAGACTACCAGGGATAGGTGCTTGAATGTATTAATAACAGAGGTCAGGAAATGTGCAGGGGGGACCACTAGACTACAACGGATAGGTGCTTGAATTTATTCATAACGGGGGTCAAGATACATGCTGGGGGGGACCAGTAAACTACCAGGGATATGTGCTTAAATGTATTAATAACGGGGGTTGGGAAACATGCTGGGGAGAACCACTAGACTACCAGGGATAGGTGCTTAAATTTATTCATAACAGGGGTCAGGATATGTGCGTGGGGGGACCACTAGACTACCAGGGCTAAGTGCTTACTTTTATTGGACACACAGGTCAGGATACGTGCTTGGGGGGTGGGGCCATTAGACTACCAGGGCTTCTACCACAGCTACTTGAGGTCCACAATGGAGGGGGCACTGCCACATTACCGCCAGCTTTTGTCTGGTGGTATCTAGCGCCACGCTACAGGTCACACTAATGCCTGTAGTGTGGCGCTATGCATTTGAATATGCCATGCTGCTGGTATGCATGGGCGCTCTCCTGTCCACACCCCTGCATACTATTACTTATTTGCACTGGTGCTACCATTCAGCACTGGCGCTAATAGGGCTTTTCAATATTGCAGCCTCGGGCAAATCCAGCGCTATTCCAGCACTATGGATTTGCGCTAGGTGCAAAGGTTTGAATATCTGCGCAAAGTGTCTTAATGTCATGGTATTTGGCACACCATTAGAATGTCTACCAGCACATAATCATGCCAAATGTCTGATATCTAACTCAGTAGAAAGCCGGGTTATGACCAAATATAATAACATTTAAAAATGCCATTGAATTATGTCAAATTTTAAATTTCAGTTATTTTAGTCTAGTTTTCAAGGTATGTATTCAAATGATACCAGATTTGACATTTATACAGGTACCAGTAGTTTTCATAAACACACCAAGTTTCAGAGCCCTAGACTGAAAGGGGATGAGTTGTGGATGGCCAAAAATGTAATCAAAATATAATTTTCTGAAATTTCAATCTAGCTTTAAAAATTCTTATCCAAATTTCTTCACAGTGTCAATATTTAGAGAAACTTGCAATATAGGTATGTGCAGTAAGTTTTAAATATTAAGATTTAAAGTGGACTGTTCTATAGGTAGCCAAACATTTTTCCAAAATTTAGATTTTAGTTATTTTACTAAAATGTTAAAAGCATTCCTCAAAATGTTATAAAATGTTGCAGATGGGATGATTATTACTTCATTTATATATGCACCTAGTTTCAGATTTCTCACTCTAAAGATGCATGAGTTACATGTATATTAACATTTTCATGAAATTTCCCATAAAAATAAAATTGCAGACTTTGAGCACATATAATTTTGAGACAATGCTACCAAATATCAATATGTTTGGCAATCAGTTAGACAACCTATCACCAGGTACTCATGCCACATATCAGATCTCTAGCTCTAGTGACAGTTAAGTTATGAACAAACAAATGCATTTCACAAATTCCATCAGAATTCCATAAATTCAGAGTTTTCTCATTCTGCACAGCTATAGTCCAGCATCCACCCCAAAAGGTATTGTGAATAGATTAAGGGGAAAGAGAAAAAGAAGTACCAAGTGTGACAGGGTTTTATCATAGAAGAAGAAAGTAAAGGGAAAGATCATGAAAGACAAAAAGGAGTGGATATAATCACAGGGCAGTTGACCCTAATGTTTCTGATATCCTTAATGTGTTCTTGTATGCATTCTTTGTCTTGGTGTATTGTTCTACCTACTTAAATAAGTGGTCATGCACATTCAATAACATAAAGAACAAACTGGATTGAACAGTTGACACATTCTTTAATCTTTATGGTTGTTTAACTGTGGGTATGTATATGATTTGCCTGTCAAAGAATACTTGCACATTAAACGGTGGCTACAGTGGTAGAAGCCCACTGGTTGGGGGATAGCTATGTGTGTTGTCTATGTGCAGAAGGTGTAATGTGGCTCTAGAAAAGGTGGTCCTGATGTTCATTGCTCTACTGAAAGTTATTTTGGGCTTCTCAGAAAATAAAGTCCTGGAATGCTGCATTGGTCTAGTGTGTCCTAATTTCTGCATAAAATGTTCCTGACTCTTGGGGAAATTCTGTTGCATTCCAGTATCAATGTGAGTGGCAAGTCTTTTGGTTTATGTCTCTGCCTAGGAATCAAAAGATCTTCCCTGTTTTGAGCTTTAGCTACGTCCAGAACCTTGAGTATTGTTTTGCCATAGCCTCTTTCTTGAATCTGTTATACATTTCATTGGCATATGCAGTAAAATCAGACTCGTGAACAATTTTTTCTTGCCTAAGAAATTGTCAGTGTGGAATTGAAGATATCAGGGGGAGTGCACACTTGTTGCATGCAGCAGTGTTTCCTGTTGTTTCCTTTCTATGGCACTTGGTTACTATTTTATGATTTTCACATACGGTGAGACACATGTCATAGAAACTTATCTCTTTAGCATTTATACAAGATGTGAATTGCAGATTGTATTCATGTATCTCAATTTCCCTGATAAAAAACTCAAGTGCCTCATTTTAGGTGCTATGCCAGATGATCAGCAAATCATCAATGTACCTATGTCAGTGCAGAACAGTTTTAAGGTATACGCTGTTGTTAAAAATGCAATTTTGTTCTCATCGTCCCACATAAAAACTGGCATATCTCAAGGCAACAGTGGACCCCATTGCTGTTCCACATTTTTATAAGCAAATCCTGTTGTTGAACAGAAAATAGTTGTGAGACAGGTTGAAATCCACTGCTACCAATAAGAAGGTTGATATGGGTTCAGTAGCATACTGTAGGTATTGATTTTAAGGAAGTGACTGAGAGCTTGTAGGTCCAAAGCATGTGGTTTGCAGGGTGTACAATGTGATAACATCTATGGGCATCGATCCATCAACAATCATACTTCCAAGAAACATATTTAAGTTTCATCTTTAAGTTTCTCATGAATATGGGAGAAGTCTTTGGTATAGGATCTCAAATGGTGTACCATCAATAATAGAAAAAAAATCACACAACTTAGACAACTTTTCCAATAGATATCCTATACCACAGACAATTGGCCTCCCCAGTGGTTTGTTAATATCCTTATGAGTTTTCAGTAGGTAATAAAAATCTGTTATAACTGTTTTTTAAGAGATTCACTTTCCTTGTCATTATAAATCCCCCACTGTGTATCTTATCAATCAATGGAAACAATTTCATCTGAAACTCAGTAATGGGGTCTCTATTAAGGGCCTCATAGGTATTGGAATCTGACTACAAACTTAAGATTTTTTTGCACATATTCTTGTTTGTCTAATATGACAATGTTGCCACCCTCATCAGCCTCCCTAAAAATTAAGTTGCTATCTTTTTTAGAGTTTCCAGGGCCCATGTTTTCTCCCTGATTAAATTATCTGGTAGGTGGTGCCATTATATTGCACTTAGTTCATCAACAACTGAATCAGAAGACTCCCTCTTACCTGCACAACTTGTTTCAGATACATACACCTAAAGCAGATTTGAGAGCAGCACAAAACTTGGAACTAGGAATTCTGAAAACTAGAACGGTAAAGGCAAATTCTGCATCAACAGTGAGTGGGACTAAACTCTGGAAGAGATTATCAGGTTATTTGAAAACAAAGATAATTATCCTATGGTATAAGATTAAGAAATGGTTAAAATCAGAAGTTTACCAAACTAATTGACAGTGCCCCCCAGCTAAAAGTAAGCACTTTTATTATCACTCTTTATTATTATTATTAATTACTAATGACCCATCATTAAGATTATATGGCTATTGTTATACCATTATTAAATGTAGGATGGATAAGACTAGACTTTGTATTTTTATAATTGTTATGTATGTTGATACTTAAGGATAAACAAAACTATTGGAGTGATACAGTATTTTCTGTAAACATGTATTTTTTTAAAGTATTGTGTGCAACTGTTTACTTTGTGTAACTGAAACTTTTATGGCTTGTATTGGACCCCATGGAAAATGAGTCTAACCACTCAAAGGGTTATCCTTTTCCCGGAATTTATAAGGAATACATTTTTACAAACAAACAAACAAACAAACAATTTCTTGGCATACAGTGCATCCATCTCTTTAAGCCTGATTTCTTGTAAATGTTCACTGCTGTGTCAAGGGTAACTACACAGAAAAGTGAGGTCATTTTGAATTTATTTTTCCTACTTCATTATCCTGTTTAAAGTAACTTGAAGTAAGATCCTCAACTCTTTCAGTGGGATCGAGGAAAACAGCATTTCCTCTTATATCAAGCTGCACAAGTTCTAGGAAATATTCAGTGGTGGTACTTGAACCCATAGCTGTGGCATTTTCACAAGTTCATTCTTAGATAAAGGTGTATCTTCTAGTGCTGCTTGTAGCACGCTGATATCCCCTCTGAAAGATTCCAGTTCTTCTTCATTTTTATGGTTGCATAGCACAGCTATGTGACATATTGCTATTATGTAGCAGAAAAAGGGGACTCTGGAAGCACATGCTTGGATGCCTGCACTATGTCCTTCTACAGTGGAGTTAAAGAACTTATGGTCCTCTCAATTGAGTACAATGCTCTTCCTCCCCACTCAGATCTGGTGCACTATTTTCCTGCTCCACAATCACTACTGGTTCACTTTTAGTTCAGAGCTAGGTTGTACCCCCACCCTGTAATGCTTCCCTGGTATCTAGTGGCACTCCCCACCCTCAAATAACCATCCCTATATCTATATAATATTTACCTGGTGTCTAGTGGCACCTCCACCATCTGATCAACATCCCTATATCTCCCTAATGTTTGCCTGGTGTCTAGTGGCACACCTTGCCCTCTAATCACAATCCCAATGTTTCCTAATGCTTTCCTGGTGTCTAATGGCACCCCACCCTTCAATCACCTTCCCTTTGTTTCCTTAATGTTTCCCTGGTGGTCTAGCGGCACCCCCATCCGCCCTCTGATCATCATCCCTGTGTTTCCTGAATATCTTCCTGGTGTCTAGTGGCTCCCCACTCTCTGATTGCTGTCCCCATGTTCCCTAATGTTTCCCTGGTGTCTAGTGGCACCTGCACCCTCTGATTGTGAGCCCCATATAAATTTCTTAAATGTAAGCTGTAAAATTAAAAAAGTCCTTCAATGTTGTTTTTCCTTTAAACTTGTAAAAAAGAAAATGGTCTCTTGCTAATCTCATCCCTGCCACTCCGACCTCCCACTCAGCAGTCATCAACTGACATCCCCACACACACGCACACTCACTCACTCACATGAATGTGTCCCAGGGTGAAGATCCACTCTCTGATCAAAGACACAACTTGCTGCTGGAACCAGTGACTGCAATATGAGAAACTAAGGTAAGTGCTATTCAGTGTATTTCAATGAGGCTTTGAACTTTGAACTTTGAGGTATAACTGTGTTATTATTCCGTATTTTAACCCCACATTTCCAGTCTGACCTTTTTGAGACCCCAGCTCATGAGCAATGGTGGTGGAATTATGAAAATATGTCCTGAAAGGTGATTTCATGGTCACTTGGTGAATCACCTTTCAGGCGGGATTTGAAAGTTTTCACCACTATTGCTCATGAGGTGGGGTCATAGGCTATGCTGAAAATTCAGGGTCAAAATATGTACAAATTATGAAGTTGTGACTGTACATTGACATTTTTCTATGCTGTCTCATAACTTTGGTAATTTTCAATATTTTGACCCCAAATGTTCAACATATCCATTTTTTCACGCCACCTCATGAACGTGACAGCTGTCATTTTTCTAAAACTCACTAAAATGTGTTTTCACACCTGTGGCATGGAATGATGTTTTGGTGCTACACAATCACATTTCAGCAGGGATTTTAACACTTTCACCTATGTGGTTCATGAGGTGCGGTAATAAGAAGGCTATGCTGCAAATTCATCATTTTGCAACTGTATTGCCTTTGCACAGAGTTGGTCTTGTATCCTCCTCCCATGGTTTTGCTTGCCCCCAAAAAACTTTACATTTATTTTTCTGCATATTTAAAAAAATTCAACTTGTAAATTGAATCTGTTGACCTTGGGTGATGGAATGAGTCTAAAATCTTTCTTTGAGAACAGCCTTTTCAGATTATGTGAGTTGGTATGAACTTATGTGGATTATTTCTTTGGTGCTTTCTTCCCTGTAGATTTGCTGATGCTGTGCTGTTGTTCTTGTCCTGATCCCTCCTCATCTCCCTCTTCTGTTTTTTTCTGTGGTTTCCAGTTTTTGTTTAAGACCCTGGGAGGATTTGCCTTTCTCTAAAACAATTCACATTTTTATTTTTATTTTTATTCTGTGTGGCAGATGTAGAGGTGGAAGGTGTTTCTTCAGCTTCTTTTGAGTCACTTTCTGCTTCAACTCTGGTGTTCTTTTACTTTATTTCCTCTTGCTTTATGTCCGGCTCCTGTTCCTGCCTCTGTGTTGTGTGTAGTTAATGCCTCCTGTTGACCTGCTCTAAATATTGCTTCCTCCCCTGCTTTGAGAGCATTAGGATCTCTCCCTGCTGAAAACCTGCCTAAAATTATAATCTTGTTCGTCCCGCTTATGCTTCTGCTGTTTGCAAGCTATAAATTCATGTTCATGTTTGCTCATATTTTTGTTTAGCTCAGTTTTCATCTGCTTGAATTCAAGCAGAATCCTTAAACTTGCTTAATTCATTTTGAACATCTGTAATTTTGTTTATTACAATGTCACAATTTTTTTTTTAGTTATTTAACCAGAAGTAGCACACTAAGCTGAAAGCTTTTTTACAGGTGTGACCCGGGAGCACAGGGAAGTTAAGTGACTTGCTCAGGGTCACACAGTATGCAAGTGGAAGCTGTGGGATTTAAACCCAGGTCTGGTCTGCTGGATGTCACCAGATTTGCAGCTCAGATCCTTAAACCACTACACTTTATCTTCCTTAATTAAGGAATAATAAGCATTGCAGTGCACTCAGTGCCTCTTCCCAATCAGTTCTATGATTAAATTTGTTCAGTCCTCCTGATAGCTTGATATCTAATACTAGGCCATGTGGCATTCTGCCCTTTTCTATGTGCTCTTCCTGACTACGTATTTTGTACCATATGCTGGTTTATAAAATGGGCAAGAAAGAGCTTGCATCTTGACTGACTAACAGGTACCAGTAGCCATGTCCTTATCAGCTGATATATATGGCAACTGGTACTTGTTACGCCAAGCAAGACACGTTGCAGCCAAAGATCCTTGCATAGCTGTTTAAAAAAAAATTCTGTCGGGCTCTCTCGCTAACTGTTGTCTTCACTTGCAACAGCCACCATCCTCCTTACTGTGACCCCCCCCATTGAAAAGCTGCATTTTAGTTTAATTAATTTGTACCTCAAGGGCTTACCTCAAAAATATGAAAGTGACCTGCCCACCGACAGCTGAAACGGAACGTCCTCGGTTCCAAATTTTAATGCCTTTCCATTGCTTCCCACTTGTGGTCTGAGCCCCTACCCTGATGAGCACCTTCTCAAACTCTTGAGTCTGAGCTGTCACACCAGTAGCATGACTAAAGGTTTCAAATCACTGTACAGACCCACTCATCCACTTACCAAAATTTAGTAAATCATGCCAAACAGCTGCTTCACCAATATTTTTCAAAGCACAGCTCACACGCACTTTGTTGCTATTAAAAGCAGCAGTTCAACGGCCATTTCTTAGCATGAATGGAAAAAGTGGATGCACTCCATATGGTGGCTCATGAGGGTCATGCTCGCTGCTGAAAAAGCCGGTGATAGTGACATAATAATGCTGAATGCTGTCACTCTATGTTAAAACAGCAAAAATATAAAAAAAAAAGCAAAGGGAAATAAAATATGTGTAGGTGCTTGTGGTGCACAGCAATGGGGGGGGGGGAGAGACAGGCTTCTGAGGGACATGCTCTCTGCTGAAAAAACCTGCGTCAGTTTCCTGTTATTTATAATGTTTCCTGATTCCAATCTTCCTAAAACCACAAAATACAGTATAAAGTTAAACAAAAAGACAGTAATATGAAATAAAATTGTCTATCTCTGCTATTTCTGGTGGGAGTAGGGAGCCTGAAATACTTATCAAAGGGAACTATTTTTCTCCATTCCACCTATTACAACATATATATATATATATATATATATATATATATATATATATTCACTTTTTCCTTCTTTTTTTCTTACAAAAATTACTTTGCAGGGTCCATTTTATAAGTGCAATAACACACTCTGAGGTGTGGTTTATCTCCTGATAAGAGCACACTCAGTGGCATAAGGCAGTCGGCGCAAGCACCTCATGCCTTAGTACACCCCTGGGCATGCTCTTATCAGGCGATAAACCACACCCAGTCGTGTGTTATTGCTTGCTTCATTGATGAGTATTCTTTCCAGTTTTACAGATAACCCCTTAATGTCAGTGTTTGTGTTTTTCACATTACCTGGGGTAAATAGCAGTGGTATCTTTTCCTGCCTGTTGTTTATTACCTCTTGCAGAGACTCCAAACAGGACACTCTTGTGCCATTCACACTTGTATTCATCTGTTGTTCTGTAACAGCGGAACTTGCAAAATCTATCATGTCCTCCTACCACAGGTACAGCTGCTTGCAAGTAATATGGAATCAGAGTTGTATCGCTGACGGAACCATGTACAGTATTCTGAAAAATGTGAAGCCTGTGGATTCAGCAACAAGAGACTGTTCTTGTGAAACAAGCTAGTTCATTTGTAGAAATGTCCCAGACTGGAGCATCGCATATCAGGGCACCAGCCTGTGGTGCTACTGCTGTACAGTATAACAAAGAACTGAGCAAGGGACACAAATGAGTACAGCAGACACAAAGCTAGCAAAAATAAAATGTTATTGATCAAATCCCCAAAAGATTTAATGTACCCTGATGCTTCAAGTTACTTTAACTTTTCATCAGGGAGTGGATTCACAGTCATGTAAGCTCCTTTAAATGCTAGTACACTGAGTATTTAAAGACACAGTAATATGCATATTTCATAATAATTTACCAATGGGTTAAAGTTCGTCTCATAAAAATGTGATGTCCAACTTAGTGACCTATAACAGGAAAATTGCATATAGGCCAGGTTTCACAAGTTCACAACTCTCAGAAATCTAATTTAATCCAAGTAAATACAATACTTGATATTATACATTTGAAGAACAAGAAATAATATTAAACAGACTGCAACAGGACTGTGTAGGATTGAACCCCATAAAATAAAGTAATGATGATATCTATTACAAAAAACTATATGAGCACTGTAGTACATGACATCCAATATTAATCCTTTAAAGAAAAATACATATCAGCATAATACGTGGTGGGATCTGCTAAGTGGCGATCTCCTGCATGGGTACACAATGGTGTACTGCACTGAATGACACTAGAAAGGCACAACAGAGAAACAGAAATTTCAAGTAGGATAGCACTAACCTCCAGAAGAAGGCCTGTTGTAGCCACTGAAAAATGTATGTTGTATAAATAGTGGGTGAGAGTGGGGGTGAGGTGGGAAGGGAGAAAAAAGATGAAGTCCAGCATCCACCCCACAAAACTATAATAAGCCAGGTCAGGGGTGGGGAGAGAAAAGAATTACCAAGTGTGGCAGGGATTTAACATAAAAGAAGAAAGTGAAGGGAGAAGATAATGACAATCAAAAAGGTGGGGATATAACAACAGGGTAGCAATGTATGAAACTGGTCAAAATAAAGACCAAACTAGCAACATGGAAAGTAGACAAAATGAACTCAGAATGGATAAGACAAGAACGGTGGTGATGTGTGACAAGATGATGGAGTAGAAACAATGTCAAACACTTTAAGAGACCTGTGGAAGGGAGCAATAAAGAGAAAACAAATTAGTGAATAATTCTCAACTTAAATATTATATATAAACAATATTTACATTCAATCCATTGCCTTGGAGGCACAGCTGGTAGTGCAACCAGAACAGTATTCTCAGTGACCTAGGTTAAAGTCCCAGCTAAGGCACTTAGTTCTTTCTCTCTTCTGTTTATTTGAGAATGAGTGAAAGGCCACTAGGGCTGTCGGAAGTGACATTAACTGGGTAGGGTGGGGAAGACTCGATGGGTGACAGCGCTTTTTTTCTGCTGATAACTTCTATGTTTGCATATCTTTATTATCCCAGAGATCAAACAATTTATATATTTCACTGCTGTCTGAAACACATGCAAAGAAGGATTAGCCTGGGTACAAGAAATAAATGTTGTTTTGGGCTTATATTCACAGTTTTTAAATATAATTGACTGCTGTATTGCAGGGCTGTGATCAAAATCAAATGTTTGAAGATGCCCTTACATTTCAATTGGTTCATTTTCTAGGAATCTTAAAGCTAGATCTATATTAAAATTAGCAACATGAGCAAAACAAACCCCATAACCCTCCTGAATTTTCACAATCAGATGTGTCTCTTACCTGGGTAGTGGAAGCAGTTTCTTGTACACCAGATAAATATGTCATATTATATTCTTCCATTGCACCCCCCCCCACCCCCATACATAATGTTCTGTAACTTTTTCTCTGTTGACTAAAACAACTTTAAGGGTAACTTCAGAAATTATTTATAAAGGTCTATAAGAATCTTAAATTTATCTGGGTGGGGATTGGGGTCAGAAAAAAGTTAAGACCCTTAGACAACACCAGTATTTGTACTGTATTTCTGTAATAGTTCTGTGCAATAAATTCAAGACTTATTTTTCTTCTGGTTAATTAACTCCACTTTGTGTTGTTCCTGTTTGAATTGTTGCTGATTTTTTCTTGTTCTGTCTTGCCTTGTTTCATCCCTTGTCTTTTGAGTTGCCTTGTATTGAAGTGCCATGGTCTCACCTCTCCTGCTACACTGGATCTAAAAATGAAACACATAACTCCCTGTGCTGGAACTGTGGTACAGTAAATCAGAATAATCTGTGCAGCATCACAGGACCTTGTGTCATTACACCTGGATCTATTTCATCTTTTATTCTGAGAATGTGACCTCCCACGATTGGTACTCTGTTCTTTTCCATGGATCTGGAAGGGGAGAAGAGATCTAGTGGGTCTTCACCAAATTCCTGTGCAGCAGATTGTTGACACAATTAATCTGCTCATTTAGCTAATGGAACTGTAGACTCTTACACCACCTAGAACATCAAAATATGATCTCTCAAACTGCTCCTGAACTGAATTCTCTTGTCACACAGAGTCAGTGTTATAACTGATGCAAGCTGTCTCCCTCACAAGAGTACCTTTCACTGTGTTCAAGTGTGTGAAAAACCCCTCCACAAAAGAAGGTATCCAAAAAATGATTTATTATACCAATAAGTCCCCAAAAGTTCCAATACAGAGATTTATCCAACTGTCACTGAAAATTGTTTAAAGGAGAGTTACAATACTGATAAACCTCAACTGGCACTTCAGGAGCAGTGAACATGAATTGGAGCTGCACTCCAAACAAGCAGAACTGACCAACAGAAGCAATTCAGGGTAAAGCTAAACTCCTGACCCACCACTATTACAAGACAGCCATAGACTCATAGAGTCCAAATCTACAGCTAAAATGAGCTGGTTAAATGGTAAGCTAGTGCTAGCTAAACAAACTCTAGCAAGAGACAATGTGGCTACAAAATAATGGTATTGTGGGCAGTGAGAAATGTGTAAACTAGCGATTTTTGACTAACCACTATGCCACTTAACTGCACTTTCTAATTGTTGTGATAACCACACACACTAATACAATATATATATATATATATATATATATATATATGTATATTTCTAGTATAACATGGCAGTGCACTGTGTACATACATTTTACAGATTAAAAAAGACATTGAGGGACTGTTTTCTTCTTTTCAGACTCTGAGGGACATCACAGTAGTAGTAGTAGATTTTATTTGTTTTGGGCACCCTTCCACGAAGGCTCAGAGTACCCTTACAAATGTAAACAAACAGTGAACATAGCACATGATTAGTCAGTTCAATAAAATCAATAACAGAACTCATCAAAACAATTCTCTAAAAATATAAATAATTCTGTTAGTCATGAATCAAATGTGGCTTGAAATAAAAAGGTTTTCAGACCCTTTTTAAAAATTTCCAAGGAAGGCACTTCCCAGAGGTAACCTGGAAGAGAATTCCAAAGAACTGGGGCTGCAGTCTCAAAGGTCCAATCACCTGATGATATTAAATCTCATCCTGGGCACCTCCAGGAGGGCCTCTCCCACTGACCTAAGGGAATGACCCAGATATAGGGATACAGAAGCTCTTTAAGGTAACCCAGCCCCAGCCTGTGTAGGGTTTTATAGGTCAAAAAATCTATTTTAAAGGAGAGGGTGGGGGTTGCCACTAGACACCTCATTTAAATCAGCAATGACATGCATAAGGCTGAAACTGATCTAGATAGCTGGAGAATGTAGACTAGCAATTTTTACACTAACCACTGAGCCACTTAACTGCACTTTCTAATTGTTGTGATACACACACACTGACTAATACATATACACATATTTGCATATATATTCCAGTATAACATAGCAGTGCACTGTCTACACACACAGATCATTTTCACACATACACTAACACATATACACTGCCTTATATGGAATGTATTTACTTATACATCTAACCCTGACTTCTACTGTATTTAGGATAAGCACTGTGTTTTGCACCAACACATTGTACTAATCTACTGTTTGGCATGATTGGGTAACTAAGGTAGTGGACCAGAGAGGTCCAGTGAATGTGGCCTATCTGGACTTCAGAAAGACCTTCAACACTGTCACCCATAGAAGGCTGCTTACCAAACTGTGTATCCTAGGGGTGTATTGTAAAATAGTTCTGTGCATGGAAAACTGGCTGAATGGTAGGATTTGGAGGGTTGTGGTAAACAAGGCATACTCTGCAGAGGGAGAGTTGACAAGCAGGGTGCCACTTGGGTCAGTGTTGGTGCTAGTCCTCTTCAATGTCTTTATTGGGGACATTGCAGAGAGAGAGAGAGAGAGAGACTGAAGGGGAAGATATGCCTCTTTACAGATTATACAAAGTTATGTAATAGGGTGGACATGCCGGGGGGGGATTGAAAGAATGAGGGGAGACCTTAAAAAACTGAAGAAGTGGTCTGAAGAAAGGCAGCTGGGATTCAATGCAATGAAGTGCAGGATCATGCACATAGAGCACAAGAACCCAGGGGCAAAGTACAAACTAGGTGCGGAGGTAGTGACATTCACAAAGCAGAAAAGGAACCTGAGAGTTATCATCACAGAGGACCTAAGAGAAACTAGGCAGTGTGATAAGGAAGTTGGAAAGGCTAGCCAGCTGCTTGGATGCATAAGGAGGGGTATCACAAGCAGAAAGAGGGAGGTCATCTTGCCCCTGTGTAAGACACTTGTGAGACCACACCTGGAATACTGTGTCCAGTTCTGGGGGCCCCATTTGAGAAAGAATATGGAAAGGGTGAAGGCAGTGCAGTGGAGGGCAACTAAAATTATGTTCTGAACTGTGCACTGCTAACATATAGCAGTACAGCCATTTGCAAGCTGACTAGGAAAAGTTTACTGTACCAGAAAATGGTTAACAGAATGGCACATGCACACAAGCACACACACACACACACACACACACACACACACACACACACACACACATATTAACTCTTGTAGATTTCCTGAATTGATAACAAAACACAGCTGTTAATACACTGAGTGCATCCACTCACTGTAATTTGAGCTGGCATGAGTATGCTCCATGTGGAAGAGATTTATGAATGAATCAAACAGTTTCAGCCAAAATAGTGCAGAGCAGGGAGACACCATAGCCAAACAGCCGTAGCAGGGTAATTCTAAGAAAACTTCAATTTTGTGAAGTCCATTAGGAATCTGGGGAGCTCCCCTTTTCTACTGTCATAGCAACATTTCTGCAGAGCTGTGCCCACTGCAGCTGTAAAAAATACATCCCAAAAAGGGAAAAGGGGATAACAAAACTTAACAGCAGAAAATGAAACTGAGTATGCAAGATGCTTGTCAGAGAAACATTGTACCAGCCATCTTGACCCTATAGGGAGCAGTGAACAGTTGTGTTGTTCTGCAAGACTTACTAAGTTCAAGAGCAGCTTTTATGAAATGTTTTTGCAAGTGAGATGGAATAAATCTGCAGATATGTTACAACACAATGCAAAACTGAGTTGTAACTCTAAGGCAACAGCCTTTTCAAGGTGCTGTGCTGGATCAAGGAAAACTTATGCAAATCAGAGAGAACTGCAAAACAACTCAGTGACATGACATCCAGCACAGGGGGTGAGGTGGATAAGGATATATTGGAATCAATCCAAAGGATGGATAGCAAGGGGAGGTAATGCTGGTGGGGGACTTCAATCTACTGGAGGTGGATTGGAGCCTCTCAGCTGTGGCACAGTTATAAGTAGGGACATCCTGGATTCCCTGCAGGGGGCATTCCTCAGGCAGCTAGTTAAGGAACCTACTTGTGGGGGGGGCAATACTGGACCTGGTACTAACAAATGGGACAGTGTTGCTGATGTCACAGTGGGTAACCACCTGGGGACCATTGATCATCGTAGGGTGTGGCTCAATATAAGAAATGGTCCAGAATCAAACAACACTGAAATGAGGGTCCTGGACTTCAGGTTGGCTGATTTTAAGAAAATGAGAGAATGCCTCAGGTTTGCTTCAGCAGGGATAGGGAAACTAGGTGGAGTCGAGGAGCAGTGGACAAAAATAAAAGAAGGTATTGAAAAGGCAACAAACCTCTGTGTTAGGCAGGTTAAAAAGGGCAAGAGAAAAAAGAGACTGCTATGGTTCTCTAAAGAAGTAGCAGAGAAAGTAAGGGCAATAAAGTTAGCATTTAGAAGGTACAAGATGGCACAGAAGGAGGAGGCTAGAGAGAGATATCAGGCAAAACATAGGGAGGAAGAGAAAGCAGTTAGACGCGCAAAGCCATAAATGGAGGAGAATATTGCCAAGTCAGTAAAAAAGGGGCTAAAACATTCTTTTGGTATATAAGCAAAAAGGAAGTGCAAAGGAAGAATACTAAGGATGAAAGGGGAAGAAGGGGTTTGTGTGGAAGTGGACCAAAAAAAAAGCAGACATATTAAACAAATACTTTTGTTCAGTATTTAAAGAGGAAGAGGTAGGTGACGGGCCACAGATAAGGGACAAAGGCATTAAAAGAAGGGAAGTGGACATTAGTCATTTTACAGAGGAGACAGTCCTCAAGGAACTAGCACAACTAAAAGTGGACAAGGCAATAGGGCCTAGGATACTGATGGCGCTCAAGGAGGTGCTGGCTGCACCTCTGACAGCCCTGTTCAAATTTCATTAGAAAGAGGGGAAGTTCCAGGGAACTGGAGATGGGCAGATGTGGTCCCACTTCACAAACATGGTAATAGGAAGGAGGCAAGAAATTACAGACCTGTCAGCCTGACTTTGGTGGTGGAAAAAGTGATGGAATCATCAGTGAAGGAAAGAATTGGGGAATACCTTGTGACCAGTGGATTACAGGATCTGAGGCAGCATGGTTTCACAGGGGGAGATGTTGCCAGACAAACCTGATTGAGTTCTTTGACTGGGTGACAAGGGAAGTGGATCAGGATGGAGCGGTGGATGTGGCTACCTGGATTTCAGTAAGGCCTTCGTCACTGTTCCACTGAGAAGACTGGTGAGCAATCTGGGCAGGATAGGAGTGGGTCCAAAAGTAGTAAAATGAGTAAGAAGTTGGCTAAGCAACAGGAGTCAGAGGATGATGGTAAATGGAGTATGCTCTGAAGAAGGCAAGATTACCAGCGGGGTGCCAAAGGAGTCAGTACTAGACCCAGTCCTCTTCAATGTTTTTATTAGTGACATTGCAGGAGGGCTGGAAGGGAAAGTGTGCCTGTTTGTGAATGACACAAAAATCTGCAACAGAGTGGACACACTGGGGGGATGGAAAAAATGAGGGAATGATCTGAAAAAGCTGGAAGACTGGTCAAGAGTTTGGCAACTGAGTTTCAATACAAAAAAGTGTAAAATAATGCACTTGGGACACAGAAACCCGGGGACAACATACCAATTGGGCAGGGAGATATTGGTATCACAAAACAGGAAAAGGGCCTGGGGTAATCATTTCTTTTTTTTACTTACTTTATTGTAGGTTTTCATAGATACAAATATTCAATTTCAAATTTGCATAATATGCATCACTTACATACGTGCTTACATACAAACAACTTGCCAGGAATACAGGTTAAAAAATTGTGTCCACCCACAATGGCTAGTCTAGTACTGGCCCTCCTTTTATGGAAATGACTAACTAAAAATGGGTACAGGTATAGAATTATCAATCTGTAATCCCATGATACATCACTTTCATCAGTTTTAGTGTGCCTTTTCATAAAAAACATCTTTAAGAAAAACGAAAAACATAACTGTAAAACTCCAACTTTTCTAACAATGACAAAGAGCATAAAAATTGCTACAATTACAAAATAAATATATCTTGCTTTCACTCAGCGGCTTGTACCTGGGTCCCCAAAAGGCAGAGGATGGCAATGTATTCCTGATATTTAATGTATTTCTAGCTGTGGCCCATCCAATCCTTTTCTCCCACTATTTTGCCTTTCACCGAACCTCCCTTCTCTATAGATAGAAAGCTACTCATTTTCCACTATCCATTTTGTCCATCTCTCAATGAACTTATCTATTCTGTCCTGGGTCAAATATGTCAGCTGTTCCATTTCTTGTATTTCATTTATAACCTGTTCCCATTCTGTAATAGTGTGAAGAGTGGGATCTAACCTTTTTCACGTTATTGCCTTCCCCACTGCTGCGTACAGATCAACCATAGATAGTCTGGCATCATCCCTCAAACTACAGGAGGAGGCAAACCCAAAATTAGATGATAAAAATGGAATGGGGACATAATCTGGAAAAGGTTTGTAACCTCCTGGTCGCTTGTGCTATCAAATCATTAATAATTTGGCATGTATCAAAAATATGATTGTGAGTGGCTTTTTGTGTCTCACAATTTTGCCAACAACCCGCATTGCCTATTATAGCCCACTTTGCTTTAATGTGTGGTGTAATAAACTAATGAATTGACATTTTCTATGCAAATTATCACCACTGAGGTGAAGAGGAGGTTTTGAAAACCCCTCTCCAGATCCTCTGCCATTCAGTTTTTGTTAGATGAAATCCTGCCTCCTTCTCCCATTTATTTCAATATATGTGATCCTATCTTCCTTATGTGCAAGCATAGTTTAATAGATATGGGAATTCACTCCCTTAGGATTAGATATGGTCAATATATATTTGAAAGTTGATATAACCATTGAGAAAGGTAAGGCCTTGTTATATTTATTTGCTTGGTCTGTATATAGTTTCTGATCTGATAATACCTGAAAGTGTCTATCAGAAGCCACCCAAATTACTGATGACACTCCTCCCAGGATAGTATTGTTTCGCCCCTGAGTAGCTCTGCTGGAAACTGCATTCCCACTTGAGCTTGGCATTCATACCAGGGATCCAAAGATTGTGGATAAAACAGCTAATTTTTTATGAACCCATGGTATTTCAATACATCTTTACTTATTAGGGGATAGGTTTGAAATCTATCCCACACTGCTAAGGGTGCCTGTATCCCTGAAAACCACTCTACCACTGATTGATGATGTGGGGTAAATAAACAATCCATTGGCATGTGGCCCCATGCCTGAGTTACCTCCAGCAAGTGCCAATGTGCTCTCATTTGAGTTTGCCCCCACAGCACTGCCCACTTCACTTATATGGACAGCCAGTATTCTTCCAAATCAAGTACCGCCACCCACCGCCAGCTTTTTTTAGATAGAAGAAGAAGAATGCTATGCATCCTAGGTCTCTTATCTGCCCAGATAAATTTGCAGAGCTTCCTTTGCATATCTACCAGCAATTGCTTAGATAAACTAGCTGAAGCACTCTGAAAAACAAACAAGAATTGAGGGAGTAAATTCATTTTTGCCACTTGCATTCTTGCATATAATGGTAAAGGGAGCAAGCTCCACCTCTTTACATCCTCACTCACCTGCTTAATCAATGGTAGATAATAATCTTTAAATAAGAATGTGTCAGTGTTCTTAAGTGTTATACCTAAATATTTTAAGCTAGTTAGATTCCACTTCATTGGAAAAGCTCTCTGCAACTGTTGTTGAGGAACAAAATTTAATTTCAGCAACTCTGTCTTAGCTGAATTCAGTGTTTACCCAGACAACTCCAATTATTCCCACTCCATCTCCATCAATCTTGGGAGAGACCTATTCAGTATAGTCATATATAGTAACATATCATCAGCACATAAAGCTATTCTGTATTCATGTCCAATTACGTTCACTCCCCCTATCCCCGGATCTTGCCTTATCCACTGCACCAGTGGCTCTATATAGAAGGTGAACAGCAATGGTGACAGTGGACATTCTTGACAAGATACAATGTATAGGGCCTATGGGCAGACTGGATGGGCCTAGCGGTCCTTATCTGCCAACAATTTCTATGTTTCTGTGAGTTCCCTGGCCTAATAAAAAAACTGTTGAATATCTGGCCATTAGCTCTGATATATGCCTGAGGTTCCTTGAATAGTCTCTGTACAGTTTCCACAAAAGTTTGTGAAAAGCCAAACCTGGCAATGACCCCACACAGGTAACTCCAATCTACCTGATAAAATGTATTTTCGGCATCTAAACTCATAATTAGAGCAGGAGTGTATGTAGAGTTAAGGTGGTCTATAATGTTGAGCATACGGCACACATTGTCATCCACTTGGCACCCTGCTATGAAGCCCATTTGGTCAATATCAGCTAAGAGTGATATAAGAGATTCTGTCCTTTTAGATAAAATAGTTGTAAAGAGTTTATAATCTACATTTAAAATAGATATGGGTTGGTAAGACTCACAAAGTGTAAGGTCCTTGCTGGGCTTGGGTATCACTGAGACCACTGCTTGTTTCCAGAAAAGAGGAGGGAATCCCATCATCCATCCAACATCACCTCCTGGTAAACCCTTTAAAGTAATGTTGTGACCGGATCCCAGAATAGTTTGTGAAATTCTAGTGGAAAATCATTTGTACCCGGACAATCTCCTGTTATGCCATCCTGAATTACTTGCTCTATCTCCCCTGTTAAATTAGGTCTACACAGAGCCATATTTTGTTCTTGAGAGAGTTTGGTAACTTAAGGCCTCATAGAATGCATCCATCTGTTTCTTGGTGGCCCCCTGGCTTGCAGTATATAACTCCATATAGTAGTCTGTGAATATTTCAAAAATGTTCATTGCTCAATGTACTTTATTACTGGATCCTGGGTGTGTTATCTTGGCTATTTGTGCTTGTGCCTTTGTGGCCCAAAGTCTGCATGCTAACAATTTTAATGCCCATGGTCCTACCTCACAGTATTGTTGCTTAAGGAATTTTAAAGATTGCTCAACTTTCCAGTCTAGGAGATGATTAAGCTCTTTCTTAAGGGATATAAGCTCCCTCCCCCTTTGTTTGTCCCACTTCAATTGTTGCACCTGTTCAAGGCCCTGTATTTGTCTCTCAGTCCTCCGATGTTCCAGTCTTTGTCTCTTTCTCACATTGCCTATTGCTACCAGTTCCCCCCTAACCATTTCCTTGATGGTATCTCATAATATCCCATCCCTCACATCAGAAGTATCATTATCTTTAGTAGCCTGCTCAGTCAGCTGTGGGATCTGTTCCCTGACTTCCTTATCTTGTAGTAGAGCTAGATTAAGCCTCCAAAAAGATGATGTATGTTGTGCGCTGAGGGAGAGTTCCACCATAAGCGGGGCATGATCTGAGATTGCCATAGGTCCCACTGTAGAGCTGTCCAGTCTGGCGAGGCTCTCCCAGAAGATAAAAAATAAGCCCAGCCTGGAAAAAATCCCATAGACCTGTAAATAAAATGTGTATCCCAGAGAAGAACCCTCCAGAATATCACCAGGTATCCTGTAACCCCAGTTTACCCAGTAATGTCTGAACTTGCCTCGCAACCCCTAGAGTTTTTTGAGGAATTTGAGATGTACATCCTCACTCACCTGCTTAATCAATGGTAGATAATAATCTTTAAATAAGAATGTGTCAGTGTTCTTAGGTGTTATACCTGAATTCAGTGTTTACCCAGACAACTCCAATCCCTATTGGGATCTAGGATGAGGTTACAATCCCTGCCACATACTAAAATGCCCTCAGATTTTTCTGCCACTGTCATAAGAAAGTTCCTGTAGAAATTATAAGGGGACCCTGGTAACGCATACATTGACAGCAGTGTCAGCATCTGTCCATCCAGTTTTCCCTTTAAAAGGACATATCTACGTCCTGTATCTATTATTTTATCTACTAGCTCAAATGAAACCCAATGTGGGATAAGTATGGCCACCCCTCTTCGATGACTGGTTTAATAGGATTAGGCATAAATCTCCTCAAAACCACACTGTTTAAGTTTCAGGTGCTCGGAATCCGTAAGGTGAGTCTCTTGTAAACATACAAAGGTTGCCCTAGTTTGTTTGGTATATGTTAAGACCTTTTTTCTCTTAATAGGCTTAGACACCATTTATGTTATAGGTGAGGATCTTAATCCCTGAGGCAGCCATATCAGGAAAAATATACCACTAGGCAGCCACTCCAGACGATACCAGTGTCTTGCCTTGATTACCCCACAGGGACCCATCCAGCCGCGTTGATTACTGCCCTGAATAATAACATAATCTGCCAACTGGGCATAACATCAATGCTAACAAACTTTATATTGTATTGTAACATAACTAATCTTCCAAGGTTGAGGGGACTAATAGTAGCCCCCTATCTTTGAGAAAAGGGCCTCCTCCAATCTCCTCCATTCCTCTTCCCAAAGTGGCAGTATCTCCTCCTCCTCTAAAGTGAGATGTCACTGCCTGAACTACTCACTTTATGTGTGGTCCTTTCCAAACCAGATACAGTGCCAGATAGCACAGAAAGAACACATCTAGCCACAGCCCACATCCAATCCCTCCCTGAAAGCTTGACATACTGCATCACCTCCATCCCCCAGAGGAGTTTCAAAATTCAGATCTTCCGGGTTGTGAGTAGCTGCTGTCATATTTGCTCCAAAATTCTCTTCTTGCAAGTGTTACATCTCAATCAGGATATATAGAAGCCCCCCAACCCCCAGTTCTCCCTGTATATCCTCCCACTCCATATATACTCCATTTTGTACAGATCCTCTGAATGTTAGTTTTTATTCCTCCCCCTTTAATATGTTGATAATCCCTCTTTGGAGGTTTCCCCTGCACTTGCCGTGGTTCAGTATCTGTGAAAGAAGAAATTGCTCCTTCTGGTCCACTTGCGGTTAGCTCTTAAGTGTGATTTTCACTACACCTTGTATGTGACCTAGCCTCCTACCTTATTAGGTCCTACTGCCCTTCACTCTGACCCAGTCCTTTCACACATTCAATAAGTACCATATTTCTTGCATAGCTGAAGCCTGATTCCAGATCTACAAGGGGTTATTCATTGCCCTTCCCTCTTGAAAACCTCCTTTCTAATACCCAGGCACTCTTAACTCATGCTCGAATTCAAGCCTCTATTAAGTTCTCTGTTATGGAAAGTCCTTCCCTCCCTCATTTTGAATCTTTCCATTGTTGAGCTTTCTCCACCCTCCCCATCTATTACCAAGACTTGTTAAGGAAGGCCCCCTCCCCACCCAGGGAATCAGTGTAGGATAGTTCATGTCTCTCATTTTACTCAGGCTTCTTTCCACAGCTCATTCAGTGCTACACAACTATTTCACAACATGTAGGAGAGCATATATTTTGTAATAGGTTTTTGAGCTTGTCTATGGCTGTTAGCTCTGGATTCTGTAGTGGAGAATAATCTGTGAGAAACATGTACAAAGAACCCCACCCACCAAGCCCGTGCCATCACAAATCTGTCTGTTCATAAACTAAATGGTTACTGTCCCAAAATATCACTCTCCAATATACACAATAGCTCAGTTCTGGCTGTAGTCCACATTTCTTCTTGTCTGTGCCCTAACAAAACTTGTTGTGTCCGGGGGTATCCCTTGGGTTGCTTGTAATTTGCCACCTAACCCCAGTCTTATACAGGACCATTTATTTTGATTAGGAGGAGATAGTGACCCAAACAGAATGCTCCCATAGAACCATGCTGAGCTGACAGTTCCTGCTCATGATCACTTGAAATACCAGGAGCTCTTTTATCAAACAGCAAAGCCATATCCAAACCCTAGCTCTGATTTCACATCCTTTGAAACCTGGAGCTCTGCCTGCAGTTTAGCCATATAATAAGTCATGGTCTAGTAGGCCCAGAGATTTGTATTCCAACATTTTTAAGTGTCCTGGGTGACATAAACAGAGGAATCAGTGCTATCTGTATACTACGAGAAATCAAAGAACTCGCTCATGGCTGCCAAGTGGTGTTAAAATGTCCCACCTCTCCAAATTGTCCGCAGTCTTCAGGTTGCTAATCTCTCCATCGCAATGTCCCATGCTGATCATTGCATTTTGTGTAGTATAGTTCGGATCTCTGCAATAGTACGAGGGGTGGAACTATGTCTCACTATCCTACTGTTCCTCCTGGAAACCTGCTGCCACTCATCTGTAGTTCCCTTGGTGGATGGTTGCTGCTGGTTCCTTTTACACTGCTCAAATGGAATGCCATGTTGCTTTAATGCCTCTGTTGCTTCCTTGTTTGTTCGTCTGTAAAAGTTTATTCTTGAATTTCCAAGAAATGGATAACCCAATTGAGTGAACTTATGTACAATGGGATTCAACATTCGTAAGTTACACAATTAATTTCATCTTGCAACTTCAGACACATACCTTTTATTTGAAAAAAGGAAGTACAATAAGCAATAGATAAAAAAGGAAAAATACAATATACAATAAATAACATCCTTCTAAGCACAATGATTTTGAGTGGTTAAGAGTACGTAACAGTGGTAGTTTCAACAACATTCTTCGGGTTTTACAAATTCAGATATTTACCAGTTCTTTATCTCCCACCAAGATTTGATTTTCTTTGTTTTTAGGTTTCCTGGCAATCCATTCCATGTTCTGGGGCAAAGGTTAATGATGCAGGAATTGCCTTTTTTTGTTCTAAATGCAGGGATATCAAATTCTAAGTTTTACGCTATTCGTAAATTGTCTCTTAACAAATTAATTTGGCATATATCATCTAGGTAGGGTGGAGTTTTATTTATTAAGTACTGATGTACAGTATATATAGTATGCAGATGTCTGTGATCTGCTAAATTTACCCAGCCCAGTACTCTGTATAATATGAAATGATGTGACATTCTGGGTGCATCCAAGACAAAGAGAGCATATCTGTTTAAGGCCATCTCTATCCTACCCAGATCTGTCTTATGTGCCCCCTCCAATATACTATGTTTCCTAGTCTATGAGTGGGAGTCTGATACAGTCAGATGCCATTTGCCCAAAATATATGAATCTTAGCAGGGTATGGTGTTTGAAACTTAATTTTCTAGGATCTTAAGGCTCTGATTACATCCAAGTATTTAAGCCTTTGCCATTGTATCTCTGGGGGGTAGTCTTGCTCAAAAGACAATATGACTCCATTATACCAAACACCCTCCCTTTTTCCAGGCAATTCTTATTATCTTTTCCTTGGAGCAGTAACTGGCTAGTTTCATTAGAACCTTTCTGGAACATGCAGCTGGATCCTATGGCTTGGGCATCAGAGCCCGATGCACCCGTTCAATTTGCAGGTCGAAGTTTGGAGGAAGGACATTAAGTCCCTCAGGAGGTCCTGCATGAAATCATACATATTACCCATCTCGGCACCCTCTAGTATGCCTGAGACCCTTACATTACATCTTCTTGATCCGGCTTCTAGATCTATGCATTTTTCATTCAGGGCTTCTGATTAGTGTAATATTGTTTCCATAGCTACCTGCATCTGTGGGTGCCATTTTCCAGTTTAGTAGCCCTTTGTTTAGTTTATTTTATTTTGTTCTAAAAATGATTAATGTGCTCTTGAACTAGTTTAAAGTCTGCCGTGTTTTCCAGCCTAGATGCTTTTATTTCATGCAGCAGGGTCTCAAAGCGGTTCCTAGTTAGTCTCTCTTCTTTTCTATCCATATCTTCTTGAGCCCCATGTGTACTAGCTGATGAAGGGCTCCTGCTGCCTTATGAACTTAGAATTTGGTATCGGAAGCCATCCTCTACTGATTTCAATTTTTCTGCTCTCGACCTCATCTGCCTAAGCTCTTCTCATGCTCTGCTTGACATTTTTAAGTATTTTGCTGAGTTTATTCTGCAAGAAGGTGTAGTATTATCCCCCAGGAGGAATGAAAGCTCAAATTCTAGGCTGTCATTCTGGGCCGTGACATCACCAGAGGTTTCTGCGGGTAATAATTTCTGATGATCTGAAGGTAGCAAAGCAGTGTGATAAGGCAGTTGGGGGAGCAAGCAGGATGCTAGAGCTCATTGGGTGGGGTATCACCAACAGAAAGAGGGAGATTGTGTTACCCTTGTATAGCTCAATGGTGAGGCCCCGCTCCGAGTACTTGGTTACTGGTTACTTGGTGTTAAGGACAAAAGGAGGCCAAAGCCCATCATGATTGTCCCCCACATTGTGGGGTATTGTACCCATAGTAATTTAACAAAGAACCAGTTATTCACGTGAGTATTAAAAGTAATGAGGTTTGAGCAGTCCACTAAATCTTGAGGTAATTTGTTCCACAGCTTTGGGGCTCTGTTAGAGAAAAAGTTAAGTCTCTTATTTGTCCTAGCTTTGCCAACTTTTAATTGTTTATTGTGTAATCTTGGTATAGTTTTCCTTGTGTCATATGAAATACCACATTGATCCATTTGGCTGGGGGATTGAAGGATTTTAAATATCTGAAGGAGGTCCCCTCTAACCCTTCTGATCTCCAGTGAATAAAGATCTGTTCTTTTGAGTCTATTTTCGTAATCAAGATTGGCTAAGTGTGGAACAATTTTTGTTGCCCTGTGTTGTATCTGCTCGATCCTTTTTGTATCAGAAATCAGATAGAGCCTCCAAAAGGGGGACCCATAGTCTGCATAAGGCAGAATGTGGGATGTATATAGGGTAATTATACATTGTTCTGTTTTACAGGTAAAGGTGTGATTAATCCGTCTAAGTAGTGCATTAGCTATGTTAGCTACATTATTGCAATGGTCTGTTGGTGACAGTTTATGATTAACCATTATTCCCAGATCTTTTTCAATAAGGGATGATGTAATAATTTTATTGTTGAGGATGTATGTCTGTTTGGGATTGTTTTTGCCCATGTGCAGGACTGCGCATTTGGTTACATTAAATAACATTTTATTAGCTATTGCCCACTGTTCAATAGTAGCAAGATCTAACTTTAATTCTTTTTGATTTGTTAGATTATCTACTCTTCCTCCTAATTTGGTGTCATCATCAAATTCTGTGATAATATTTGGTGATTTTATTTTCATATCGCTAATGAAGATGTTAAATAATATGGGTCCCAGGACAGAGCCCTGCAGGACCCCACTTGTGACCCTCCCCTCCTCAGACAACACTCCAATTATCCTGACCTTCTGGGTTCTACCTGCTAATCAACAGTGTGCCCATCTAACAATTGTTGGTGAGAAACCCAGTGTACTAAGCTTGTTCACAAGGATGACGTGATATTTTGTCGAATGCTTTGCTGTAATTGAATTGAATGACGTCAACAGGGATGTTGGAATCTAGATGTTTACTAACATATTCGTAGAAGGTAAGTAGGTTGGCAGTACAGGAATAACCCTGTCTGAATCCATGTTGAGTAAAGTCTGTAATATTTAAGGAGTGCATTTCTAGTTCGATGGTAGATTTGTGTATTTTCTCCAACATCTTACAAGGAATTGAAGTGAGACTGATGGGTCTATAGTTTTCAGTTTTTGAACATGAACCTTGTTTAAATATTGGGGTGACAATGGCCTTTAGCCAATCTGATGGTACTTTGGCTTCTTTTAAGGATTTATTGAATATTATGGTTAATGATAGGGAAATGGTGTCTAATGTACCTATTAGAAATTTGGAATGTATGTTATCAGGGCCAGGACTGGTTGTTTTGTTTAGAGTTTTAAGGTTAAGCTTTGTATCTTGTAGAGAAATTGTGTAATCAAAGGGGTGGGTATAGAGGTTGGGGATTTGATTCCAAGTGTCATCTTGGGAAAAAACAGAACAAAAATATTTATCAAGAACTGTGGCAGTTTCTGTATCAGAAATGATAGTGGTATCATTAATAACTATAGGGCCTACTGATCTATTGTTTCCTTTTTTTTCCATTGAGATATGAGTACAATGCTTTGTGAGATTCTTTTGTATGGGCAATTTTGAACTCAAGTTTACGTTTTGCAGTATTTACAAGTGTTTTTAGGTCCTTAACCAATTTCCTGTACTTAAGTAGTATTTCCTCTTTGAGATTATTAGTGCAGTTTTTTAAGGATTTAAATAGGGTTTTTTTGAGGGTGATTTGCTTCTTGATAGTATTATTAAACTAAAAGGGGATTTTTTCCCTTTTTATTGTATTTATTTTTCTCAGGAACATACTAATTTTCAAGTTCATGACTTTTTAATTTAAGATAGGTCCAAGCCTCTTCAGTATTAAGTAGTGAGAGAATATGCTCCCAGTTAATACTGTTCTGATGTTGGTTGATTTTGTGAAAGTCAGCCTTATCATATTGTTTGATCATAAGTTTATTACATGACGTTTGTGAGTTGTAGACTATAGAAAACTGTAAGAACATGTGGTCACCATTGCCCAGGGGTCAGAAATGTAAAGGTTGGTTATTTTATTTTCACTACTAGTAATAAGGATGCCTAGAATGTTGGTTCCTTGAGTTGGTTCCCTGATAAATTGGACAAGGCCTAGGTCTATGATAGTTGATAGAAAAAGCTTGTCATGTTGGGTACTACCAGTTGAGGCCTCCCAGTCTATGGTTGGGAGGTTAAAGTCCCTGAGAATAAGAACTGTACCACTATTAGCAAGCGAAGATATTTCTTTTGTTCGGTGTAAGGTGTAGTCTAGGTCAGCTGACGGTGGCCTATAGCAAGTGCCCACCACAATTTTTGGTAGGCCGTAAGGTTGAAGGGTAACCCATACACTCTCAGTTTGGGTGTTAAAGGTTGATTCGAATAATGGAATGTCATTCTTTATGTAAAGACAGACCCCTCCTCCTTTTTTAGTTCCTATTTTGTTTTTGGAATAAAGTTTAAACCCTGGTAGCTCAACTGACCATTGATTGTCTGAGTTAGCCCATGTCTCAGTTATGGAGATTATGCTAAAGTTGTGAGTTTGAATTTTAACTTCCAATTCAGCTAATTTGGAAGTACTTAATGAGCAGGCATTAAGGGATAAAATGTTAAGTAATTGTTCTTTGTATAGAGGGCTAGAGGTAATAAGAGTAATAAGAGATTTAGGGATTGACCTAATCTCCCTCGCTGTTATTGGTTTAAATGATTGTGAATGAATGAGGAGATTCTACATCCCAACAGTGTACTCACTCTTCTGCTGAAATGCAAACCATCCCAGCAAAAGAGGGACGAGTTATCATAGAATTCCTCCTTGTGGGTTAAGCAGGGGAGGTTCTGCCTATAGCACCATTTATGTAACCATTCACTGAGGACTTTGATCTTATTTGAAATCTGAGGGGTTGCTCTGGGGACTGTTAGTACATCCTCTATCTTCTAGAATATTATGGAGGGCAACATAGTCTTGTTTTAACTGCCCAATTGGTGTTCTATTGATGTCATTTGTCCCTAGGTGAATGACCACAAGAGGATTTTCTCCTGCTTGTGATAAAATGGTTTCTACCATTGGTGTTATATCTGACACCTTAGCCCCCCTATAGCGGGAGGATGTTCAGTTTGATTTATCTGGATTGCAGATAGCCTGATCAGTGTATTTAATTATAGAGTTCCCTAAGATGAAAATTTGTTTACTATTTGGTACAGGGGTAGAATATTCCTTGTGTTCCTGTGGAGGTGGGAAGGGTGTTGTGCAACAGTAACTGGCCAGCAAATTTGGAAAATTGTGGACGGGGGAGATTGTTTGTGGGAATTACAGCTGGTGTTATAGTTCCTAGGGAAGCAAGGCATGTATTCAAGATTGCAGTGATGTTTAAATCATCCTCATTTATGTGTGTCAGAGGATCAAAAGAATTATGCAAAGGTAATACAGAAATACCATTAGAAGTTTGGCCACATCTTCTTTCTGTCTCGTTTTTAGGAATGGTTGCCCAGTCCTCTCTTTCTGAAGGTAATAATATCGGTGATGTAAAATCTACTGTATGTCTATGCCAATGGGGGTAGAACTTATAATGTTGCCCTCTTTAAGGGGAGGGATACATTGCATTTTAGTGTCAGTCTCCTGTTTTGTAACAAGCTTATCAGTGCAGGTAGTTGATGTGTCAATGTCTAGAAGTATTGACATCTGGTCTATATAATGTTTGAGGGCATCGATCTCAGGATTAATTGAAGGTCTTGTTGTGAAATGTTTACTGTCCTCTTGTAATGTTATGACTAGTTGGTATTTATTACAAGTGAAGTTTGGGGTTTGTTTGCCAATAGCACACATTTGGCAGGAGGTACAGCGGTTCTTTGCCTGTTTCATTTTTGACTAATGATTTCTATTACTGACAAGCACTGTGGGCTCAGTTTGCAATATCAAACATCTACTGGTTATGGTATATGTCCCTTATCCTGATATCCCAGGTGGACATGGTAGACACGTGCTAAGAAGCCGCGTGTCTCTGTACTATACCCACGTCGCCACGCCCTACTCACTAGCACAGGTCTATTTCTGTGTGCAAAACCGGAAGCACTTGCTCATGCTACTTCTGGTTTTGCAGTCGAGATTTTAGTATTAAAAAGTGCTGAATAAGCCTTTAGAAAGGTTCTCCCTGGCTGAATTAGGGGTTATAAGACTGCAAAAGTGCTCCTTAGATCATGTTCAGCTCTTACAGTGGCTAAGTTGGTAGCTATCAGTGGCAGTTCAGCCTGAACCACCAGTGTCCCAAAATCCTTAGCCAGATAGCAACAACAGTGTAGGAATAAGGATGGTACCCTTTTTCCACACACTGCCCAGGGATATAACTATAAGCAAATAGTTTATTACAATCAGCAGTACAAATGTTTCATTCACCTCTCACCAGAGGTACGCTAGTTTTATGCAAACATCTATCTGTCTACTGTGTCCTATTCTAGAGGCCTCACTTTTGGAAGGACATAGATAGGGTGGAGGCAGTACAGAAGTGGGCAACCAAAATGGTGCAGGGCCTGCATCAAATGCCCTACAAGGAAAGACTCAAGGAATCAAATATGTACTCTCTAGAGGAAAGAAGGAAAAGGGAGGACATGATAGAAACAGTCAAATACCTCACAGTTATTAATAAGGTACATGAAGGTAGCATTCTACATAGAAAAAGATACTCAAGGACAAGGGGTCATGCTATGAAGCTGGAAGGGGGGAGAAAGGGTGGTGGACACCTGGAAAAGCCTCCCAGAGGAGGTGGTAGGTGCTAACATGGTAACAGGATTCAAGCATGCATGGGTTAGATGGCATGGGGTCATTATGTCATGGCTGAAACCACACAAAACAACAATGCTGCATGCAAAACAACATGCAGCAAAATAAGATCAGGAGAAAATGCCCACCGGAACACCACAGCGCACATCATTGGCAACAGTGCCAAAATCTTTGTTTATGCGAGGGGCTATACTCTGCCACACACACCCCGAACTAAAGTAACCAACTCCAAAGTGGATGTGGATCTAGGGGAAAAATAAAAACTGGGAGCAGGGAACTTAATTTAAAAAAAAACTGAAAAACTCGGGATATGGGGAATCAAACCCAGATCATTGAGCCTTCACCGCAGCAGGTGCTTGTGCCTTAGCCACTCCACCATGGGAGTGGCTCAACCAGGCATAGCACTTCTGGTGTCTTCACTCCTTTCTCCATTTTCTAGTGTATGACAGGGGTAGCAGTAGTTTCCTACTGCTATTATACCCCAGTCGCTGTACTTCATTCCGCACTTTAAACTACATGATTATTCATGCGCTGTTTTGGCAGCGCTATATTGACACGGTACTGGATAGACACAAGGAGACCTTAGAAATAAGGCTAGGGAGTGAGATCAGAGATCATGTAGAGTCTGTGGTGGCACAGTAGGTAGGTAAAATAGGGAGGACTAGGTGGACCATGAGGTCTTTATTGGCCAACAAATTATGTTTCTCTGTTTCAATGAACGTTTAATGCAAACAGTACTTCCATGTATCAGGTAGGTGAGACTTTATACCTTGAAACAAATCATCTCTAACAGAGAAAAGCATTATGATGAAGCAGCAGCAGTCACATATAGTATCTGACCTGTACCTCCTACTCAGCTGCTATAAAATGCCTACCATCAAATTGGGATTTGAGTGGCATAGATACTGTCACTAACACAGGAAAAAAAAAATTGAAGCAACAATCCACTTGCACTCAAATTATGACTTGTGTGACATGGACAGAACTTGCTGTCTATAATGCAGTAAAAAGAGTGTGTCATAATGATATGACTTGTGTGATACATAAAAGTACTGTGTGAGCACATTTGGCATCAGTAAATTGGACTTCTTTATGAAAGATGAAAGGCCTAAATGTAAGTAGCTTCATAAAATATATTTTTCTTTTCTTATTTTGTATTTATTTTTCTCAGTAATTTTTACACACACATAGCACAAATTGCTGTCCTGACCACTTCTCCGGTGTGATTGGTCTGGGTATGCTAGAGTCTTCATTAACCGTGAGTGTCTCTTGCCTCTGCCTCTCATTATTGTCGAATACTCTGCAGCTGCCAGTGCCAGCCAGTTTTCACTGGAAACAAGTATGAAACATAGAAACATAGAAGGTGACAGCAGATAAGGACCATGCAGCCCACCTAGCTTGCCCCTTTCCTCTACTTAATGCAGTACAGCAGACCCTGGTTGATCTGTGGCTTACCCTCTCTTTCCTATTGTGAGAGTAACCTTATGTATATCCCATGCATTCTTGAATTCCCCTACCATTTTTGCTCTCACCACCTCCATAGGGAGGCTGTTCCAAGCATCCTTTACTCTTTCTGTGAAAAAGTACTTCCTCATGTTGCCCCTGAGCCTAGTCCCCTCTAGCCTCATATCATACCCCCTCATTTTTGTACACCTTCTTTTCTGAAAGATGCTTCCTTCCTGTACTGTGTTTGTACTTGAATGTCTCTATCATATCCGCCCCTCGCTCTCCTCTCCTCCAGGGAATACATATTGAGATCCTCTGGTCTTTCCTCAAATGACTTTTAGTGCAGTCCTTGCACCATTTTTATTGTCCTTCTCCGGACTGCCTATATTTTGTCTGTGCCCTTCTAGAGATGCAGCTTACAAAACTGGACACAGTACTCCAGATGGGGTCTTATCAGTGATCTGTACAGTGGCATAAACACCTCCTTTTTTCTGCTGGTGATACCTCTCCCTATGCACACTGGCATCCCACTGGCTTTCCCCACAGCCTTCTCACATTGTTTAGTTACCTTTAGGTAATCAGAAATGATTATCCCTTGTCCTTTTCTTGATTGGTGGCCATCAGTACCTCCCCCCCATCTTGTACTGCTCCCTTGGATTTCTGTGCCCCAAATGCATGATTTTGCACTTCTTTGCATTGAATCTCAGCTGCCACACTCTCAACCACTCCTCAAGCATGTTTAGGTCCTTTCTCATTTTTTTCACCCTCCCTGAAGTGTCGACCATGTTGTAGATCTTTGTGTCATCTGCAAAAAGGTATACCTTCCCCCTCCAGCCACTCTGCAATGTCTCTTATGAAGACATTAAAGAGGACTGGCCCCAGCATGGATCCCTGTGGCACCCCACTGGTCAACCCTCTCTCCTTAGATTGAATGCCATTTACCACCAACCTCTGTGTCCTGTCACTCAACCAGTTTCTGACCTGGTTTACCACCTTGGGGCCCACTCCAAGGCCGCCCAACTTATTTACAAACCTCCTATGGCGGGCACTGTCAAAGGCCTTGCTGAAATCTAGGTAGGCCACATCCACTGCCCCTTTCTGATTCACCTCACTAGTCACCCAGTCAAATAAATCTATCAAATTTGTTTGACAAGAGCTTCTCACTGTGAATTCATGCTGCCTCTGATCCTGTGCTCCACTGGATTCAATAAATATCCTTTCCTTTAGCAGTGACTCCATTAATTTCCCCACCACCGAGGTCAGGCTGACTGGCCTGTAGTTGCCAGCCTCTTCCCACTTTTGTGGAGAGGGACTACATTTGCCCTCCCACAGTCCTCCAGAACCACCCTTGTCTCTATTGACTTGTTGAATAGGGCTGTTAGTGGTGCTGCCAGCAGCACCTCTCTAAGTTCTTTTAATATTCTGGAATGTATTGCATCTGGCCCCATAGTCTTGTCCCTGTCCAGATTCTCGAGTTCCTTTAGGACTCTTTCCTCCATAAATGGGCTGGTGTCCACCTCTTTCCCATTGGTGCCCCTATTGCCCAATAGCGGTCCTTCTTCTTTCCCTTCTTCTGTGAATACTGAACAAAAATATTTGTTCAGGATTGTTGCTTTTTCCAGGTCCGCCTCTGCACACCCCCCTCCCTTCCTTTTTAACATGAGAATCCCATCCCTGGTCTTCTTTTTTCAGTAATGTATCTGAAAAAGGTCTTGCCTCCTTTTTAGTTGCTTAGGCTATTTTTTCCTCCATTTCTACTTTTGCACTCCTGACTGCTTTCCCCACCTCCCTCTGTTTTTTTCCAGATACAGTTCCCCATCTTCCTCCCTCTGTTTCCTTGTACCTCCTGAAAGCTAACCTTTTCTCTCTTACCTTCTCAGTCTCATCCTTTGAGAACCATAGTGTTTTTTTCTTTCTCTTTGTTTTGCTTTGTTGCCTAACACAAAGGCTTGTTGCCTCTGCTAAGGCTCCCTTAAGGTTATCCCATTGCTTCTCTACACCCCTCTTCTTCTTCCCCTGCCAGGGCTTCCTTGAGACATTCCCCCATTTTTGCAGTGTCTATCATTAATATTTAATAAGTTTCAAACCACTAAAATACAATACAATGATCACTAGATTATTGGATACAAAGACATTAATAAAACAAAGAAGCATTTTTCAGATACTAAAAGGTTACATAAAACATAACTTAATCAGACTAATAGGACAGAAATCTAAGGGCTGAGTTCAATTGACAAGACCATATCATGCAGTAAAATGTTAGCATACAACCTTGCAAGGCAAAGGAAGAAAATGTACAGGATGTCACACTACCAGTTCTAAAAAGGGGGCCCAGGTATCTAAAAACATGGATGACTGTATGATCAGGAGGTGACAAATTCTCTCATTTTGTACTACAATTGACTTATTATTATACCATTCAGACAGAGAGGATACAGCCTGTTCTTTCCACTTAGAAAGTAAAAGCCTCTTATGGGCCAAGGCTGCTGACTGAATCCAGTTACTCTGCTTCTTCTGAAGTGGAACTAGTTGTGAGGACAGTCCCAATTCAAAAGTCAGCGGAGACAACAAGATCTTAGACCCCATAACTAACTCACAGATTTTATGAATCTGTTCCCAAAGCCGATGCACCACAACATGTGTAAGAGATCAGCATGAGGCTTATTGCATTTCCAGCATTTACCCCCAGGGCAAAAACCCATTTTCTCCAACCTGCTCTGGGAATAATAGTATTGATGTAAAATTTTGTATTGTAAGGCTCTCCCCAAACCTCTTTGAAAGCTTGATGAGCATTTCTCCAGGCAGAATCCCAATCCTCTAAGGAGATATTCAGACCAAGAGCGGATTCCCATTTAGATTTAGCTTTTTCATTGTGAACAGAACTGTCAGTGTTATTACATACTAACTTGTAAAGCTCTGATACCCCACTTTTAGAGCTAGTTGCTCCACAAATCAGAGACTAATCTTGACCTTCATTAGGTAGCACAACATTGGGGCATAAAACAATATCTGCCAGGGATTTCCTAACCTGCAGATAGGTCACAAAATGAAATTTAGGGAGATTAAACTCTGGACTAAGCTCCTGGAATGACTTTAGTACCCCAGAACTGTGGTCAATTAAGTCACCTATCCTGGAAATGCCCCATCTGAACCAATCAGCATTTTGCAATAATGTGCCCCCCATCTGTATATTAGGATTAGACCACAAACCTTCTAGTTGTGAAGGTAATCTGCCCAGTGATAGTTTGGTTTGAAGCAACTTGATTGCTTTTACCAAGCTGAGGATACAAGGGTTAGAGATATAATAACTAGAACTTGTTTTAAATAAAAGATCAGCTGGTTTCCCTGGTTTGCATATCTGTCTTTCCACCTAAAACCAAAGAGGGAAATCAGAAGATGGGGGCAAAAGATAAAATATAGCTTGTTTAAAAAGAAAAGCTAGCTGATATATTTCCCACCTAGGAAGTCCGAAGCCACCTTATGACCAATGAGACCCGAGTTTTGAAAGGGATAGTCTGGGTGCTGTGGAGCCCCACAGGAAAGTTCTAACCATTGATGTAATTTTCTTAAATTTAGAGATGCCAAATACTAATGGAATATTCTGGAATAGATAAAAAAGCTTGGGGCCAACATCATTTTGACAGAATTAATTTTTCCCCCTAAAGACAGGGATAACTTGGTCCATTTCCCCAGATCATTCTTTATTTCCTTCAGTACAGGATCTAGGTTAATGTCCACTATCATGTTAATATTGTTTGGGATTCTCAATCCTAGGTACATAAGAGAATATGTCTTTCAACATTCTTTCTCTAGAATATTATCTCTCCCTTCTTGTCTGCCTTCCTCACAAACCTGCAACACCTGTGTTTTTTTCCAATTAACTGAAAATCCAGAGAAGCCAGAGAATTGATGAAGTACTGTCTTAAGTTACTTGATGGAATTTCCCAAATGCGATAAAGTAAATAGAAATCATCTGTGTATGCAAAGGTCTTGTTGATTACTAGACCTGTTTTGAAGCCCTGAATATTCGGATTTGATTGGACATGTTTAATAAATGGCTCTAATGCCAGAATAAACAAATATAGAGAAAGTGGGCATCCTTGCCTTGTCCCTCTGTAAAGTCTAAATGAAGATGAGATTTTCCCATTCATTATTACTTCTGCAATGGAAGCATTATAAAGGGTCTTAATTCACTGAATGAAACCCTTTCCCACATTACATACCTCTAATACCCTAAATAAATAGTCCCATTCAAGGGTATCAACAGCTTTAAAAAAATCTATTGATAGAACAGTTAAGGGCTTTTTGTCTTTCTTAGCTGAAAATAACACATTGAGGAGATACCTAACATTTTCTATGCCTGACCCACCTGGGACAAAACCCACCTGCTCCCCAGCTACCATTTTAGTTACCATGCTGCAGATCCTAAGGGACAGAGCCTTCGCCAAGATCTTGTAATCCCCATTCAGCAATGATATTGGTCTGTAACTTTCACAGGACAAAGGGTCCTTCTCTTTTTTAGGAATCAGGGAGATAAAAGCTCTGTTGAGAGATTCAGGTAATGGCTTCACTTTGAATGCTTCGGAAAACACCTTACACAAATACTTAGAAATCAGGGGTCCCATTACTTTTTAAAGTTCCCTGGTATACATCAGGTCCTGTGGACTTGTTATTAGGTAGGTCATTAATAATCTGGGAAATTTCTTTAACTGAAATTTGCCTATCTATAGCCTCTCCATCTACATCATCTAAGGGGGTTAAATGTGTGGCACCCAAGAAATCAGCTGACTGATCACATTGTGCTATGGCAGAGCTAGTATATAATTCTTTATAGAACTCAGTGAATACCTTGTTAATATCTTGATTTGCCACTTTAATACTGCCTTGCTTATCTCTTATCCCTGCAATCAGATTCTGGTTAGACCTTTTTTTAAGTCTATAAGCAAGTAGTTTACCTGACTTTTTACCCGACTCCCAGAATTTTTGCTTAGTAATTGCCAGTGCAAATTCAGCCTTTTCAGAGAGTATCTTGTTAACTTCAAACTTAAGCACCATAATCTCATGAAGTCTGGCTTGAGTCCTGTTTCTTCCTTGTTTAAACTCACTTTCTATCTGTCTAAGTGTTTGCTCTTTAGTTTCCAAATCCTTACGTGTTTTCTGTTTTTTTGTGGGATGCAAATGATATTATCCTCCCTCTGAGATATGCCTTAAAGGCATTCCATAGAATAGCATAGGATATGTGTCCATCATCATTGCTCTCGAAATATTCAGACACAGTCCCTTTGAGAAATTCCTTGAAGGCTTTATCCTGCAAAAGAGACGTGTTGAACCTCCAATGCCTATCTGGGCTAAAATCTCTGTCCACGATAAGTTGTGCTGTCACCATGCTGTGATCTGAAATCATACCACTCTTAATATCTGCTGAGGACAAGGCTGTACTCAACCCCTTAGACACCAACAAGTGGTCTATCCTATTATATGAGGAGTGTCTATACGAGTAGAAGGAAAAGTCCCTCCCATCTGAGTGGAGTGTCCTCCAAGTATCAATCAACACCAGGTCTTCTTTGAAATTAACCAGAGCTCTTCTGGGACTTGGCATCAACTGCTGTATCCTAACATTGGATCTATCAAGAAATGAGTCGAGCACTTCATTAAAATCCCCCACATATAATCTCTAAAACATTATACAAACATAACTGGAGAGCAATCTCATGGAAAAAAAGCACTCTGGTCTCTATTAGGGGCATACATATTACAAATTACCACTTTTTTCCCATTTAGAGTACCCTCCAGAAACTGAAAGCACCCTTCTGGATCTGCTATATGATTACTATTAAAAAAGGAGACCCCTTTTCTAATTAATATAGAAGTACCCATTTTTTTTGAGAAAACACCGCTATATTCGGTTTGCCCCACCCATGCCCTGACTGGTTTTGCTGCTTCCTCTAATAGGAGATGTGTCTCCTGAAGGAGGGCTATATCCACTCTCTCCTTCTGAAGGTAAGTCAGTATTGTTTTCTCTTAATTGGTGATCCTAAGCCTTTAACATTCCATGAGGTGATGCAAATATTATTAATAGACATGGTGTAACCATTTATTAAAATATGTATTTATAAGCTATCTGATCTTATGTGACCACATAGGAGAGTAAGTTCACTAAATTTACAAGGTCCTATATAACACTCAACTTAATAGGTTTATCAATGTACTCAGATAAGTATAACGAAATGTAGTTAAACATTTCTTACACTTAGTCTGGTAAGCAATAACCCCCTTACAGTATATGTAACTACGTATGAGAAGTATAGCTGAAAAGGAAAGGTTAATTAAGTCAATTATTGTATATAGTATCAAGTAACCATAGTATCAAGTAGCCCGTATCCAAACAATTAAAATTCTGTATCTAAACTTACTAGGGCGAGATTCTAGAAGGGTTATGCATGGCGTAACAGCAGTTGCACCAAGTAGAATGGCGCATGTAGCAACTTACGCCAGCAGTTGTGACATGTGCGATTCTTATGTCACAGTCCACTTGTACCAAACAGCAGTTATGCCACATAAAACCCCTGCAACATGGTGCTAGGGGGTTTACAGCAGTAGTTGCACCCCATTCTAGAAGGGCAGCCACAAAGTCCCCACATCGGGATTCTACAAGAACCCCCGGAGGAGATCCAGCATCCTAAGTTACACCAGCATTTAGCTGGTGTAGCCTACGGCCGGCCTCCTGGTGGTCCTGTAGACCCACCTGCAGACATGCCAACATGCTGCCATCCCCCCACTCATGCCCTGAACTGAGAGTCGCCGGCCGCATATTCAGCAAAAAGCCAGCTCTGGTAGTCTAGCAGACCCCTGATCTGTATTACGTAAAGAAAGAACCCCACATCCCTGGTAGTCTAGCGGCCCACCCTGATCAATATATTAATGAATGTCCCTCAATTCCCTGGTAGTCTAGTAGCCCCCCTGATTGGTATAGAATAAATACAAACCCTATATCCTTGGTAGTCTAGCACCCCCCCGATCAACATAAATCAATGAATGTCCTTCAATTCCTGGTAGTCTTGGTCTTTACACCCCACTCAGCTGTTGCCAGCCACCCAGCACTGTCCACCATCCCAGCTGGTGACTGGAACAGCCAACCTCTCACCACCATGGCCAGCCACTGACTGTATTCAGTATCAGCATGTACTGAATAGGCGCACTCAGATATTAATGTCTGAGCATGTCTTTAAAGTATGCACCGATACTGAATGCAGTCAGCGGCTGGCTGTGCTGGTGAGTGGTGGATGTGCCAGTCAATGACTAGGGATGGGTGGGGAGGGTGCTGGTGGGCTGGCATGGCTGGGTGGGGGTAGGGGCCACTAGACTTCCAGGAATTGAGGGACATTCATTGATATATGTTGATCGGGGGGCTTAGACTACCAGGGATATTTTTTTATTTATTCTATACCGACTGGGGGGCCACTGGACTACAAGGGAAATGGTGTTATTTTGTTTTCATGCAATGATCGGGGGGCACTACACTACTAGGGTATTGGGGGTTGTGTATGGGGGTTGACCATGCCACCCTACTGTTGTGGCTTGCGACATGCTCGCCAGGTACGCCCACAGTTTGGCATACCTGACCACATGTCACAAGTCACAGGACTTATCTGTGATGACCCTGCCCCTTCTAGAATAGGGTGCAGGGTCATTGTCGCAGTTGTGGGTGGCACAAGTTTTGTTTGGTGGTGACTTGTGCTACCCTTCTAGAATCCGGCCCTTAGACTATAAAAAGCACCAAACAAGAATATATAGGACAAAGAAATAAATATCAAACACAAAAGCACTCAATCAAATAGCAATTGTTAAAACTGGAAAATGTGAATCCAGTAAGCGATATAAGAACTTATCTCAATAGTTTAACTTCAAAAAATAAGTAATAATCATATGTAACCCCAAAACAGGGAGAAGAGAAAAAATATATTTTTTTGTGGGGGTTAAAACAGTAGGATGGAAATCTACTTCGGTACTCTTAGTTCACCGGATCAATAATCCAAAGTGATAAGTTAACCCTTGGTCCAATGAGACTAAAACAACCAAAAAGGAGGGTAGAAAAAGGGGGTCCCAGTCTGAAACCATATTATGTAAGAGGGGAAATATTTAAAACAACTTCACGACAACAGCTCAATTAACAGTAGCTGGTAACTATTGTTGGCATCATATTGGCCATTAATAAATGACTGTAACCCTGTTAAACCTGCAAAGACTCCCAGATAATGCCAGATGTAACATAGCTTAGCTCTATTATGTATCTAATAGGCCCTTCTTCTCCTGTCTCAGTCTCCCTTGACCATTAGTGACCATTACTAACAATACATGGAGTCTCTATACACTTAAGACTGCACTAAAATATGCTAAAGCAGTTTTCTGTCAGCTGTATATTCACATCAGTGGAGCACTCGATTATGATGGCTTTCCTGGGATCTACCAACTGAGCATGGCTCCTCAGGCTGGATTGACACTCCTCCCATATAGGAATAGAAGAGTTATTGTTTAATGCACTACTCTGGGTTCTAATGAAGGGTACACCTGACTCCTCAGGTCACCCTATCACCTTACCCATAAATGCATCTGAGACTATCTTGCATAGTGTCCTGTAGGATCTATCCACGTACTGTAAGTCAGGCTCCCCTTGCTCCATGATACTCTTCCCTGACACCTTCCTTCAGTGAGCTAAGCAAGTTATTTGTTTAATCACTGCCCCAATAAAGCATATATTCAAGTAACAGTATGTAGGCGGAGAGATCTCCCTAGTGTTCCAAAGTCACCTATCACTAAACATGCCTTTAGCAAAACTGAGGCAGACAAAAAGAAAAGGCAGAATCAGTAAATAAAATACTCTGAAGGCATCCATCTGTGAGCATTCCCAGCTCAAGGAAGAAGTAATCAGTCATTATCAACATATATGAGGAAAGGTAAGGTGTAACAGCAGAACAAATACAATTTGGAAGAAGTAGCATTAGGTCTTTCTATCACAATTTTTTGTAGCATACAGATGTAATTTTCTCTTAACAATTTGATATCTTAAACTGATTACATCACTTGCAACAATTTTCAGCCTCACAAAATAATAATAATTCTGACAGTATCAACCTATCTGTAACAGTATTCTGTCTACAAAAAACAAACAAAAAAAAAACCTTTTATGCATGAAATACATCCTACTCTGTATCTCAAGTGTTGCATACCCTCACTTGACAAATCCATATCTAAAAATAAATGTCCAGCAAACTTCACAAACTTCTTTGTCAGCAGATGAATTGGCTCTGCAATTATTTCAAAGGGGAGTATCTCTGCTCAGTCATGACTTTGCACTGTCAGATGCATTATCCTGTTCAGCTTACTGACTCTTTCCCTAAATAAAAATGCTTGAAATAGAAGAGTTGCACAGCCAGTACCTTTCAATTTCATAGGAAATTCTCCATTCAGGTTTCCAGAGTAACTCCTTTCTCTGATGTATGCAACCCAGCAGGAAGTACACCCACAACAGTTGTTATGTTTCTTAGTTCCTCTTCTACAAATGATTCAGAAGCTGTTGTAGTGGGGGCACATAAGTCAGTGACCATCTCAGTCACTTCCTGCTCCTCCGGTCCATATGGTGAGGAAGCATTGGAGTAAATAGGGCTTTCTCTGCTGCGACTTCATTTTTTTATTGTTTTACAGTACTGGTGAACTTGGTGTGTATTGTGATTGCCTTTTAGATGGTCTTAATTTCCTCTGGATCCCTGGAGACCAATTACCCTGCCTATCATTCCTTTGTTTAGATGTTGAAGGGCTCAGGTAAGCAGATGATCAGTCTGTGTGTTTTTGAGGTGGATTAGTCACAGCAGGACTCTGGGACATGGGCCATTGATTTTTACTGTGCTGTACTTCATGCTAAATAGCTAGTGCGATCATCATTCGAGAATCGAGATGTCGCGTGTTGATTTTGAAAAAACCTGTTGGGGTTCAGAAATTAATTTAAACTGTTCCTTGTGATGCTCCAATCCTAGCTGCAGATATTCCCAAACATCAGCTGCTGTTAAACAAGAAATAGTACTGCCATTCCCTTCTCTTATTACTAATGTACCAGGATATTTAAAATGATACTGCACCCCAGCTTTAGATAATTCTTGTTTTGTTTCATAGAATTCACATCTCTTCTCCATTACAGCCCCTGAATAATCCTGAAAAAAATTTAATTTTCTCCCCATTAAAGAACAAAGACTTCCTTTCCCTGGCTAACTTAAGGATTTGTTCTTTGACCAAGAACCTTAAAAAATAAGCACTTATTGGTCGAGGTTTGGCTCCTGCTTGAGGCTTAGGACCCAGAGATCTGTGAGCCTTTTTTGTTTCTAAAGGGTATGGCCATTGGTATTGGAGTAGATTGGGAATAAACCTTTGATGAAAACCGGGCATATTAATGCCTTCCCAGCCTTCTGATATCCCTAAAATCATTAAGTTATTCTTGCGACACCTATTTTCAATATCACCTACTTTGTTAGTCAGGAAGTCAATCTGCCTAGCCTGAGACCCAGCTAACAGTTTGAGAAGGGCCACCTCTCTTTGTAATACAAGCAACTGCTTGTCATTACCAGTCAATTTACACTATTTATCATAGTGTTTGTACCTAACCTGAGAGTAGAGGTGCAGGTTTTAACCTCGTCCATGCCAATTTTTAGCTCTGTCATCATCCTCTTTAGCTGATTTGTATCTTCTTTACTTGCTTGCATATTAAGATTATTTGAGCTGCCCGTCATTTTTTTGGCCTCCATGGGTACTTTCCCTGTTGCCATTAGTGATTTTTTCCTGTTAGCCACGTTTGACATTTTGAAAGAATGGTTAGTGATTTTTTCCCGTTAGCCACGTTTGACATTTTGAAAGAATGGCAACTCTTTATTTGTGGTAGAAATGTTCCCCAGAGGTTTCCAGTGACCGCTATTGATTTTTTCCATGTCAAATTTGACGCAAAGATGTTTAAATAAATAAAATAAAGATTTCAGACTGGGAGCACTCATTCAAACCACCGCCATCTCTAGAGCATCGCACGCTCTCCCCATTTTTGCAATGTTGACCTATCTGAAATCCAGGAACCTTGCTTTTGTGTGGTTTGACTCCTTCACTGTTCTCACATTACTTCCACAAAACCAAGTCCAGCGTTATTTTGCCATCTTTGTTATCCCAGTCACTTAAACCTGATCTCCCTAACTTACAAATATGTTGATCATATTGCTTATCCAATATCAATACATTATAGACTGCATTAGCCATACCTCCTCTGAACGTACTCTGCTGCTGAAATTGACTCCCCAAGAGCCTTCTTGAAAAGTATGTTTTTCATTAAAATGAGGCCATCAGAGTTAGTGTTCTGTGGAATTTTCAAATTGTGATGGAATGGAAATCTACTGAAATAAAGAAATCCACCTAATTCCACATCAGAAGCAGAATTCCAAAATTCTGAAGGCAGAATTTAAACTATGTATTTGCATTGGGTTTTCCCAAACCACTGAAAACTGATCCATGGTTTATGTAATTGTGAAAAAACAAATTGGGAGAGCTTTAGAATACTGAGGAACTTTAAATAATCCCAAAAAGCATTTTGGAAGTGGAATTGCCATTCCAGCTGAATACTCATGGCAAATTTCCAAATTTCACACAGCTCTTATCCAGGCATTTAAAAACTCAAAAAAGCAAAAAAAGAAAGCTTCTGTTGTACAGGGTTATTTTTTAACTTATGCAAACTATTACAAATGGGAAATCATAGCAAAACAATATTCACATCATTGAAACATAATACAGTATACATTTGTGAAGGCAGTGGGGTCTATTAGAGCATTGCTGTGCAGAATGAGTTACTAGATTCAAATCCCACCAGAGTCATTAGCTCTCAATACATAGATACATACACAGTGTTGGCAGATAAGGGCCTATGGCCCACCCAGTCTGCCCATTTGAGCTTGTAAGTTCACTTTATGTATTCCTAGAAGTCTGTTGCCCCTTACCCCTGACCTCCAGAATTCCTTTATGTCTATCCCATGCATTCTTAAATCATGTGATTGTTTCAGCCCCTACCACTTCCTCTGGCAGGGTGTTCCACTTGTCCACCTCCCATTCTGTGAAGAAATTCTTCCTCATGTTTCCTCTGAATCGTCCTCCCTCCAACTTCATCCCATGCCTTCTAGTCCTGGAACATCATTTTTGCTTAAAAATAGTGTATTCCTGCACCTTATTCCTCCCTGTAAGATACTTGTATGTCCCTATCATATCCCCTCTCTCCCTCCTCTCCTCCAGGGAGTACATATTCAAGTCCTTCAACCTGTCCTCATAGGACTTGTGATGCAATCCGTGTACCATCTTTGTTGCCCTCCTCTGAACCTTCTCTACCCTCTCTATATCCTAATGTAGGTAAGGTCTCCAGAACTGTACACTGTACTCCAGGTGGGGCCTCACTAGTGTCTCGTATAGTGGAATTATGACCTCCCTTTTCCTGCTGGTGATGCCCCTGCCTATGCTTCCCACCATCCTATTTGCTTTACCTGCTGCCTTGTTGCACTGTTTCCCTATCTTGAGGTCATCAGAGATGATAACCCCAATATCCCTTTCCTGCTTGGTACATGCTATATCCTCACCCTTAACTGATATATTGTGCCAGGGTTTTTGTGTCCCATATGCATTATCTTGCACTTCTTTGCATTGAATTTCAGCTGCCAAACCACTGACGATTCTTCAAGTTTCTGCAGGTCCCTTCTCATTCTGTCTACACCCTCTGGCATGTCTACTCTGTTACAGAGCTTTGTGTCACCAACGAACAGGGAAAATCTGCCTTCTAGGTCCTGTGCAATGTCACTGATGAAGATGTTGAATAGGACCGGTCCCAGCACTGATCCCTGTGGTACCCTACTGGTCACACTTCCCTCTGTGGAGTGACAGCCATTTACTACCACCCTCTGTGTCTTGCCACCCAGCCAGTTACCTACCCACCACACTACTGTCCTACCCACACCCATATTCCTCAGTTTGTGTAATAGTCTTCTATATGGCACAGTGTTAAAGGCCTTGATGAAGTCCAGATAGGCCATGTCCACTGCCCTCCCCAATCCACCTCCCTAGTCACCCAGTCGAAAAATTCAATGAGGTTGGTCTGACATGATCTCCCCCTGGTGAAACCATGCTGCCTTGGGTCCTATAGTCCATTGACAGCCAGATGTTTCACCAATCTCTCTTTCAGTAGTGCTTCCATGGTCTTCCTCACTACTGAGGTGAGGCTGACTGGTCTGTAATTCCCCGCTTCCTTTTTGTTCCACTTTTGTATAAGGGAGCTACATCTGCTGTCCTCCAGTCTTTGGGTACCTCCCCTGTTTTCAGTGATCGGCTAAACAGGATTGCCAGAGGTTCAGCCACCACCTATCTTAGTTCTTTAAGGACCCTGGGGTGCACCCCATCTGGCCCCATTGCTTTAGCAGCTCTTATTACTTCCAGTTCCTTCATGACCCTTTCTCGTGTAAACGGACTTGTGTCCATTTCTGCACCATTCCCACTCCTTGTACTCCCTTCAGACCCATTACCCTCCTCTTCCTCAGTAAAGACTGAGCAGAAATACCTGTTCAATATGTCAGCTTTACTGTTGTCATCCTCCACACGGCCTCCATCCTCCCCCTTTAGTCTCACTATCCCTCCCTTTGCCTTTCTTTTTTCACGTATGTACCTGTAAAAGGTTTTGTCCCCTCTACCCACTGATTTTGCAATGTGCTTTTCTGTCTGAGCTTTGTCTTCCCTTACTGACCTCCCTGCCTCCCTTTCCTTTTCCTGGCACTTCTCAATATCCCCTTCTGCCTGTGTCTTTTTGTATTGTCTGAATGCAATCTTTTTGGCTTTCACTTTCTCTGCTACCTCCTCGGAAAACCATAATGGCCTCCTCTTCCTTTTCCCCTTGCTAACCTGCTTAATGCATAATTCTGTTGCTCTTGTAATCCCCATTTTAAATATTTTCCACTGTTCCTTAACCCCTGATTCCGGCCCCATTCCCCTTAATGCCTCTTTCAAGCATCTACCCATTTTCCCAAAGTCTGCCCCCCTAACATCCAGGATACGTGTTTTTGTGTGGTTTGGTTCTGCTCCTTCCATGATTTCAAACCACAATGATTGGTCGTCACTGTTCCCCAGGTGCTCCCCCACTGTTACTCCCATCACACTGTCCCTGTTTGTGAGCACAAGGTCCAGTATTGCCTTCTGCCCAGTTGGTTCCATGACCAGTTGCTTGATGAAGGCACCTTGAAGAGAGTCCAAGATAAATCTGCTCCTAGTTGATGCTGCTGCTGCTGGGATTCTCTAGTCCACATCTGGAATCTTGAAGTCTCCAAACAGCACTACACCTCACCCTTGTCTGCCATCCTTTGGATGGCTAGCATCAGTTCCCTATCTGTTTCTTCCTCCTGGGCTGGTGGTCTATAGACCACACCTGTGTGGATGGCTGGCCCCATTTTCCTTTCCAGCTTAACCCACAGTATCTCTCCCCCATTTTGCTCATCCTGTATATATGTGGCCCTTATGTCATTTTTCACAGAAAGTGCCACTACTCCTCCTCCATTCTTACCTGCCCTGTCTCTTCTGAATATGTTGTAGCCAGGTATGGCCATCTTCCAGTCATGGTTATCATTACACCAGTTTTCTGTGATGGCCACAATGTCCAGGTCCGACTGCACCATGACAGCCTCCAGATCCTCCATCTTGTTGCTAAGGCTCCTGGCATTGGCACACATGGCTTTCCATGATTTGACCTCCCAATGCTTTGCATGGAGCAAGCCACTTGATTTCCTTATGTTTAAGTCTTTCCTGCTCTAACCTTTGGTAGAATCTTAGGCTGTGCATTTTCCTTTTCACCTGCAGAAATGGGTGGAATTTAAAATTATGTTAACTCCATTCCAGGGAAATGATATAAATGTTGCCCAGTATAAATTCCTCAGGGTCAAGGTCCTGGATTTTTTTTCTTTTTTTTTATCATGAATGCTATTTTTGGCCCTGTGATTGCTGCTAGGGGATCATCCCCCCATATTGGCTAGGTCCCAGTATTCACCAGGAGCCGGCATCATGGAGATCACACTGAGGGGTTTTGCTCCTTAAACAACTCCCCCTCCCATTTTCATCAGCAGTATTTACATTTCTGCAATTTAGTTAATATTTGTAATCTCTAACCAGGGAGGATAACTAAGCTATGATCACTTGTCTCCAGGTGTGACCTCAAAGTGGATTACATCAACATATTTTATTGATGGGGGAATGTTGGGTATGACACTTGAAAATTCTCCTACCCTTCAGAAAGGGAGTACTGCTAATCAGTGTCTCTGCATGCAAGATGGCCAACCCTAGAGGTAGAGGAGGAAAGACTGCAGCTATCTTGAAAGAAACTGACACAAGTGAGCATCTACTTACAGAAGATCCAGTTCTGAAACCGAACCTGGAAGCTGAAATTATGAATTCTGTGTCTGCTCATAACAGGCCTTCAGCACAAGAGTGGTAATGGACTCAGCTGATGAGGATATGGAACACAGCTGGGCAGATCCCAGTGTGGGTGATAACATATTGTCTGTAGCTATGTCTGAACAAAAAATGCATCTTCTTCATCTCCTAGATGAGGAGGATGAAAAAATTACAAGAGAACAGCTGAAGCAAAGTTCACTCCACCAAAAGAAAGAACAGATACGGCAACCAGAGATGCTGTCAGAAGAGCAACTGACAACATCAGATCAAAGAGACCTGGCTCCTTTGCAAATAGCTGATGCCAGCATTACATTTGGGCTGAGGAAAGGCCACCCTGCTGCTATTCTGCTGGCCTCAGTAGCTGAAGTGTGGTCAACCAAGTGAATAATAAGAGCAGTCAGCTGAACAAGAGATGTTAACTCTGGCATATGGCTGCCAGGCTGGTCACTGAGTGCTACATAAATAATGGCAGAAGCAGCAGCTGTAAAAGCACAACTTGCAAAGCCCCCAGCAATGATAGCACTGCAATCAACAGCTCCTACCTACACAAAGATGGAGCCAACAGCCCTCCCAGTACTAAACAAGGATGCAACTATAATAAACAAGAACTCTCAGGTACCTGACAGCCTGGAAGAAGAAGTACCAGCAAAGAGTAAGAGAAATACTGAGTCTGATCACACTCACCAGAACACTGGCCCCTGGATAGGCTCACCACAGAATTTACCAGTGGAAATGAAAGAGCAGCTTAGTGAAGAGCTAGACACAGTAGACAGCAATTACACACTCACTCCTCCTGAAGTGTGGCTCTCTACAAATACAGGTATAAGTTATTCAGAAGACAGACAAGACACAATAAGGGAAGGTGAGGAAATGTTATTTATTTATTTTATTTAGTTTTTGTTGACCGGGTAAGTGCACTAGACAAATCCTGCCTATTTTCAAGCATGACCCGGGGAAGGGGGATACAGATGCCAACTGACCTCAAACCAGATTAAGCTGTTGGTGGTATTCTTAGTGAATGAGGGAAATTTGGCCAGGACACCGGGGAAATTCCCCTACTCTGTGCTGCTGTTTCAGTGGCCAGAGGGGGAGTATGGGCATTGTGGTGTGGCGACTGAGTGCAACATGGCTCAGTCTGAGCAAGACGTGGGAGAGAGAGCGCTCGTAAGCGCGGAGTTGGTGGCTGACGAACGGGCTGTTTGGCCCAAGAAGAGTGTTCCTGAGGGCAGGATGGAGCCTGTTTCGGCACAGAGAATGGAGGAGGCGAGGAATTGTTTGGAGGAGCGGGGTTCCTTTAAGGCTGGAAGAGCGGAGGACCCCTTATCGTTGGAGAGCAGTGCAGAGGTGGCGGTGCCTTTAAAACCGGCAGGAGAAGCCGGCAACACGGAAGTGAGGGCGGGAGAGGTCGGTGGAGTGGTGCCTACACTGGCGGTCTTGGCGAGAAGAAACCTGGTGAAAGCAGAAGGCAAATCGGAAACGGAGGTCGGAGGAAGGAGAAGAGAGTCGGAGGCCGAATGAGGAATAGGCGGAGAGAGAACTGAACTGAGGGCAGGAGCGAGAGGTAAAGGATCCGTTTCTACACCTCGCGACCTGTAAGTAATCGACCTTAAACAACAACTTTCCTCATGATTCAGATTTTGAAAGATGCAGGATTTGTGTTCAATCTAAGGTGGTGGCTGCTTCTAAAAAGATAATGTGACCTATCAAATCAAGCATGGGCAGCAAGAAGGAGTGTCTGATTTTTTCTCTTCTGACAGTGCAGCCTTTAAGGCTTTCAAAGGAATGACTTGGGTACTGGACAAAAGGAGCTGCTAGTAGTTGGGGTTGTGGGGAGCATGATAGCTCTTGGTCACCCTAAGCTGCTTTATCGGCTGCTGGCTGGAAGCAGCAGGATCATGGGAGTATGGACGCCTGATTCTTCAGGGATAATGCTTGGGGACTGCAGTCTGCTTCACGGAATGGCAGCCAGGGGTGGGGAGGGGGACAGAGTTTCTACCTCTGGCGCTAATTTTCATGAAAGTAGCAGAGAACTGTGCTCTGTAGTAGGAGGAGAATAATTATGTACAGCCGGTATGGAAGAGTGTTAAGGTGAATAACATTGAACAGTTGAAAATTAGTGGGGAAAAACCAGAAAAACCTTTTATCCAGTCTATTTTCACAGTGCAAAAGGAAGCAGCACCTAGGAGGAATGCTGTAAGGATTCGGTATAAAGGTGGTTTAAAGGATAGACCAAACAGATATTATGTTGGCAGAACATTAATTAAAGAGTCTTTGAAGTTTTCTCCTAGGGATGTATTTGCATTTATCAACATTTCGGTGAGGACAATTATGACATTAGTTTCATGACACCTGCTTTGCTTGGACCTTTTGGGAAAGGTATAACCAGGTGAAGTTTTCCCTTTATGGACACCCTTTTCGTAATTCCTTTGTCTAAACCTTTGATAAAATTTGTGACAGTGATGTTCAGGAATGAGGGTGTTCAGGTGGAGGATATTAAATTTTGGTTGGCACAAAATGTGAAATATTAAGTAGAACCGATCCATTTTGGATTCAAATTGTTTTTGGACAGGGGTGGAAATTTAAGGTGAAACTTAAACAAACAGCAACAGGGTGGAACATATTCCCAATTCATTTATGTTAGGAAGAGACAGGGGTTTGCTTTTATAGTGGGCAGCCCAGGGCCTGCTATAAATGCGGATCTAAATCTCATTTATCTAATGTTTGTGACCAACCAAAGTGTGATAATTGTGGAGAAGTGGGTCATGTTACTGTCTTCTGTACGAACTCTTTGAAATGCGATTTGTGTGAAGAGATGAATCATACCTTTAAAGACTGTCCTGGCGGCCCAGAATAAGCAAGCATGTGGAGTGTCAGACCTTTTGATTCAACAAGCACAAGAGGCTGGAGTGTCTCGGCAGGAGGTATCCATTGGGGTGGAAGAGGTGTTAACTCACCAGTATGAGGTACACAGCAAGAAAGTTCAGACAGTGGGCAAGCGGTTCTAAAGAAGGAAGCCGGAGAGGGAGAGCTGAAGCTTCTCCAGCCGGTTTGTTATTCTGATGATTTAGAGGAAAAGAGTGGAATGGGTCAGGTAACTTAAACCCCACTAGCCCTCCATTATTACGAAGGTCTAGTAGGGCAGTGAAGAATATGGTACGGTGGAGGTAGAAGGTATTGAATCAAAAATCCGTTTGAAGAACTGTCCTGGGAGATTCAGAGATGGATATGGGGATACTGATTCCCAAATATCGGTTCAAGAGGGAGAGAGAGTGCAAAGGGATGATTATAAGGAAAAAAAAGAAAAGGAGAAGAAATGAGAATAGTACAGGTAGGCAGTCTGACTTCGTACACTATAATGGATATTACATGGGCTTCCTTTAATACCCATAGTTTGTTAAAACATCTGAAAAGGCGTGCAGTATTTCAGGTACTAGCTGATTTGCATATATCTATTTGTTTTTACAGAGACGTGGATGTTTTCTAGATTTCAAGTCGATGTATTCACTAAGGATTGGCCGTGGGGACCTCGTATTGGTCCTTTGGTGAAGAAAGAGCGGATGGGATAGGAATTCTTTAACTCCTTTAATTTACGTTACTTAAGTTGATAGAAGTTTGTCCTGGGAGAGTATTAATTCTAGATGGTTTTGGTTGAAGAAAAGATCAGGTTAATTAATATTTATAGCCCTCAATCAAAAGCTGGAAGGGTGGCGTGTTTTTCGGACATCCGACCATTTCTAGTAACAACTATTCCAATTCTGTGGGAGGGATTTTAATTGTAATATAAAGCGAACAGGGTAAAGGTAGTTTGGAGAATGGGAAGAAAATCTATTGTGATTCGGTATGTCTTCAGAAGATTGTTAGAGCAGGCAGACTTGGTAAATTGTATGGATAGTCAGGGGAGGCTGTTTAGGCACTTTCTTTACAAAAGGAAGAGTTTTATGATTGATTATTTGTTTATATCCAAGAGAATCCAATTCCATAGTCCACAGGTTATTCCCATGGAATTCTCTGACCATGCTCTGATACTTATTAAGGTGGGGACACAGCAAGGGTTTCTTAGGCATAAATCTATATGGAAATTGAATACATCAATCCTTCAAAGAGGGTAGTTTCAAATTCCATCCATGGTATTTGGATGCCAGGTTGTCAGTGGCTTTTTGTATCAAGATCTTGGGGTTTGGTGGCAGGAAACTAAAGAAGACTGTATTGGATGGTTTAAACATTATGGGGTTAGGAAAAGGAACGAAAATTTTTTGATTATCTTAAACTCAGGAAACAGCTTCAATATATTCTGTCATGTAAAGATTCTTCTAGAGGTAATTTTTGGAGCAGATAGCGGAGATTAAAAGTTTAATGAGGGAAAGACAGTATGATAGAGCAAAATCATTGCAAGCCTTGATTCAGAATCATTTAAAAATCTGTTTTTGGAGATCCTTGAACTATGTAAAGCAGTTAAGGAGAAGGAGACAATCGAATTTTTAGTCCAGGAAATACTAAGGTTTCTTCTATCATTGAACTAGGAACAATTATTAAAGAACATTTTAGGGGTCTGGAACCAAAGGTTGCTCCATCGTCTCTCCTGATTAATCAGTTTTAGGACCTAGTTTAAAAGATAATAGGGATAATGATGGTCTGAAGAAATTAGGCAACCCATTTCAAAATTTGAAATTTTGGGAGTTATTAAATCACTAAAACAGAATGTGTCCCCTGGTATAGATGGGTTATCCAATGAGTTTTATAAAGTGTTTTCATCTGAATTAGTAGAATGTCTCTGGTTAGTATTTAATTTTCTCCTCACATCGGGGTGATGTTACATTCTTTTACAGAAGGCGCAGACATATATCTTTAAATCTGGAGATAGGGAAGCTTTGGAACTGGAGGCCTCTAACTCTTTTAAATTCAGATTATAAAATTTTGACTACCATAATTAATAACAGACTGAAGGGGTGGTAGAGAGGTTGTTTTACCGTGCAACATAGTGGGGTTCCAAATAGAAGAATCCATTCAATATTAAGTCTAATTAGAGATATAATTGAGCAGGCTGGGGAAGGGGCCATTCGGTGTAATTGTATCGGTAGATCTTGAGAAAGCATTTGACAGAGTTGATCATGAGTTTTATTTTCATCTCTTAAGTGGTTTGGTATTCTAGAGTATCATACAGCTCATAAGGGGTTATACAATAATGCTACAGTTTATCCAGTTTTGAAAGGTACTTTAGGAGAAGGTTTATTATGAAATGTGGAGGCGGCAGGGATGTCCATTAAGCCCACTTCTGTACAACTTTTCTTTAGAACCCTTAATAAGAGCAATTTCGTTCCACCCTTATGGTTAGGACTTCAGGTGCCAGGGATTCGAACTCTGGTCTTATACAATCTTTTGCGGATGATATTTGTCTATTTTTTCTAACCATATGGAATTTTCTAAATTCCTTAAAGTGTTTAAATTTTTATGCGGAAGTATCTAATGCCAGACTGAATATGCATAAATCAAAGGGCTGTTTTGGGTAATTATCAAAGAGAATTGTTTTCTGTGAATTTGGTTGAATTTTCTAAAAACCTTTAAAAATATTAGGCGTAGAATTTAAGAATCAAAATTGCCCAGTGGAGGTTTGGTCAGGTGTTTTAGATACAATTCTACAGAAAGTTTTGATTTGGAAAGGTTTAAATTTTCTAAAATAAAGAGGATTCAGATAATAAAACAATTTATTTGCCTAGGCTGCAGTATGTCGCAGTTATTTTTCCATTACCAGTACAGCTAGAAACAAAATTATATAGCATATGCTTCCAGATGTTATGGGGAAGCAGATTGAATCAATTAAGAGAGGATGCACATACCTGAACAGAAAACAAGGGGGTTAGGGATGGTTGACCGTAGTATTTTTGTTTTCACTATTCTGTGCCTTTTCTTTAAAGAAATGTTTAGGGGTTCTACTGAAATAGACAGTATAGTATTCCAGAACGGTTGCAAGCATACCTGTGTATGTGAAGCCTTCAGCTCGAAATGGTCTGCAAGATTTAGGACTCGGATTATTTTAAGCCAGTGGCACAGAAGTTGTTTAGATGGAAAATCTCAAAAGATATGATTTTGAGATATACAGCAAAGGGTTGTACAAGGCAATTATGGTACAATATGTTCAGATAGAGCCAAACTTTAAAAAATTGCCAGTGGGAACAAAAAGTAATGTTGGAGCAGCTCAATAATAGTAGGCTGCCTCTTATATGTGGGAAAATTTATGGTTAACTATGTATGGGAGACTAAATGTAAGGTACAGCCAAACACAAGGCAATCGAAGAAAGAATTTGTCCTTACCCAGACTGTGTTAATGTGGAGGAGACGATGGAGCATTATTTTTACATTGTTCTTTTTCCTCCAAGTTATGGAGGTTCCTAGCACAGGTATGGAATCTCCATGGTTAGCAAAATGGATTATGATCTCCTTGTGATTGGTATTTTTCCTCATTATTTGAGTGGTTTTGAGAAAATACATTAAGAGTCTTTTGGCTAGTTTGCGGTTTGCTTATGGCAAACTAGGGTGCAATGGGTGTTATACAAAAGAGACCATCATTTGAAGGTTTTAGAATTTATGTATCCAATGTTTTGCATAGGGTTTATATGGAGGAATGTCAAATATATGATGCAGGAAAGTCAAACTTTGGTGGAAGGGTTTCTTCACTTTATTAAATACAAGTAAAAATTAAAAACAGAGAGAAAAAAATAAAAAAAATATAATCAAAATAATAACAAAATAGTATGCATAGAAACAAGCATTTACAAGTTTTAGACTATTGTTTTCCTTTTGTTTAATGTGAAAAGTTGGTTTGTATGAGTTAATGTTTAGTTTTTTTATTTTTTTTTTCTTTTCTTCTTAGTGTATTATCAGCAATTCAAGGATGTATTGATATGAAGTTATGTATTTCTTGAGTTTGATGTATATGTGAATATTTAATAAAAGTTACCCCTACTCTGCCTGCAGGGATGCTGTCACTTCCTGCCTTTGGGATGGAGAGACCCAGTTCACAGTTGGACAGAGGAGGAGGAGGAGGAAGTGATGATGTGGCAGGACAGCAGGCTGTGCTGCAAGGAGGAGGCCCGATTTCAAGGCCTACATTCTCCTTACATGTACAAAAGGCAGACAGAGAGCTGGTTGATGTGGAGGAAGAACTTATGGATGTGGAAGCTACTGCAGAGAATCAAAACATGATGTTGGAAACTGGAAAGAGCACTACAGAAATACTGAAAATAGACCTGAAAGAGATTTGTGATTCGAAGATATTTATTTCAACTGAGAACCTGTGGCTACAAAAGCCTGAAGTTGCTATACCTCCTGAGAAACCTGCAGAATCTGCATTAAAAAATTCCCTACAAGAATTACTGTCTAAGGAAAATGAGAGACATTCTTTGGAAAAAGAGCGTTTGAGCAGTTTGCTCACTTACAGAATGACTCATCAACTGTCAGAACTCCCGGACCACTTGTCATCAGGCCTGCACTACAGGATCATGTGGCAGCTATGGGAGAAGCAGCAGAGTTGGGTGGGTCAGTTCCAATTACTTCTTCTGATACCGCTTCTGTAGTAACTGAGATATCAACACCTGCGGCTGGCAGTAAGGGAGTGCAAAGTCACTCGTGCCGAAAGCCAGTAGATTCAAATCCTAAAACTTCCTTGTTGAGATACTGTATACCCAGTATAGTTTCTGATAATGTTAAACTGCTCCAAATAAATACAGCATTTACAGGGCCTGTGACTCAGGTGAGTTCTGACATATCCACTGAACTGTCTGGCTCGAACCTCTCTAAAACAGCTGGGTTCGTTTTTCAGAATGCCATGCCGGCTTCGATTTCTGCTGAACATACCAACGCAGTGATTTACCAGACTTCACCTTCAAAACAAGAAGGGACAACTGTATTTAATTTTTCAAGATATGTTGAATCTCGATCTAGGATGAGAGATGACAATAAAATAAAGCGTATGGCCCAGACAATAACAAATATAAATATTTTTGTTACAGCACCTTCTAAAGTATTACAACCTGACCAAAAGCATCAGAACTCTGGGCCCCTGATTGTTTTTCAGGTGGGGCATAATGAACTTCCATCACCTACAGTGACTCCAGGCGAGCCCTGGTCCCCCCAGAAGGCATTGAGTGAGGCTGGTTGGACGCAGAGCACTCACGGAACTTGAATTCCCACCCCTGATTGGGACCCTATGCTTAATTTTTCTCAAACTTCACCTGAATGGTGTCCTAAAGTTATGCATCCTGCTGCACATCCAGGTTTAGTACCCACAAACCTTGTAAATGGCAATCTGGCATTTAATGAATCTACATCCATTTTAAACCCTCAAAAACCTGCCGTACAGCCCCATACCATTAGTTTGGCTCCAGAGACACCTCTTCCTGAGGAATAAAATCCTCAATTTCCCATAGAGACACAAACACCGCTTCTCTCAGAACTCTTTTCTAGAATCAGAAAAGAAGCAGCCCCAAGGAGAAATGCTGTCCACATTAAGTATAAAGGAGGCCTTGAAGTTCACTCTGACAGGCACCATGTGGGCAAATTATTACTGAAGGATTCTCTGCACTTCTCCCCAAGAGAAGTCTTTGCATTTATTAACATTTCAGGGGAGGACAATTTTGATGTTTGCTTCCGATCTGCTTATGCCCTTGACTTATTTTGGGAGAGGTATAACCAAGTTAAATTCTCTTATGCATCCCCTTTTTGGTTATCCCCTTAATCAAACCACTGATAAAATATGTTACTGTAATTTTCTGCAATGAGCGGGTCCATGAAGAAAATATCACCTACTGGCTCAGCCAGAAATGTGATATGATGAGTCCTCTGGAAGCTATATTAGATACTGAAATGTTTTGGACTGGGGACTGGCACTATAAAGTTAAACTAAGACAAACTGAGTCTGGGATTGAACATATCCCTAATTCTTTTTTGTTGGGGTGTGATAGAGGTGTTTGTTTCTACGCTGATCAGCCTCAGGTCTGTTACAAGTGTGGATCTAGAACTCACCTTTCCAATTCATGTGACAGGCCTAGATGAAATAACTGTGGGGAAATTGAGCATATTGCTTTTCAGTGTGCAAATCACATTAGGTGTGATCTCTGTGTAGATACTGGTCATGTTGTTTCTGAATGTTCTTGGGCTGCTAAGAATAAAGCTACTTGTTTAAACCCTGATCTCCTTATACAGCAAGCACAGGACTTCATTTCCCTCCAACCTACTACATCCTTAGTCCCTCAGCCTCCGACTGGTATTCCTCTGGAGGACCCTCCCCCCCGCCTCCTCCCTCTCTTGATCTCACTTCGAGATTAAAGGCAGAACCAGCCCCCCCATTACTACAACTTCTTTAGCTTTGCCTCCTGACTCCTCATTACCAGTGTGTTACACTGACCCTGCAGAAACTGTTTCTGCCCTCTCCAGTCAACCATCTTATAATAGTTTACCAGTACATAGATCAACTAGGACTCTGAAGGTGGGACCGGTTCAACCCCTTGTAGAAATAGATTCCAAAAACCCTTTTCTGTCTTGGCCACCCAATGGGGGGATTCTGAGATGGATTTGGGGGATTCTGATTCTCAATCTACTAAAACAGAAAATAATATCACTCTGCAGCACAAAACAGATTATAAAGGAAAGAAAAAGAAAAGGAGGAAAAAAGAGCCATGAGCTAGACATTACTTACATAAATGGCTCCTTTCAGTATAAGTTCACTGAATGTTCATAGCCTGTTGAGTTTTAGAAGGAGACATGTAGTGTATATCCACATTCACGATAATGCTTTTGATATTTGTTTTTGCAAGAAATATGGATGTTTTCCAGTGACCAGGCTAGGCTGTTCCAAAGGGAATGGGTTTGGAGACCTTCGTATTGGTCATTTGGAACAGCAACAGCTGATGGCATAGATTTTTTATTTAATTCATTTGATTTTACTCTTATTAAACTGATTGATTTAGTTCCAGGGAGAGCTTTAATTTTAGATGGTGTATGGAAAATGATGCACTGCAGATTAATCAATATTTATGGTTCACAGGTCAAATCTGAATGGGTGGCCCTTTTTGACAGTCTAAAGCCTTATTTACTTACCTCATATAAGGTTTTCTTATGTGGAGATTTCAATTGTAGTTTAAAATCCATTCCTGGTAGCACATCGAATCACGGGAAAGTATATTGTGATTCAAATGCATTACAGAAACTAATAGAGACAGCTGATCTATTAAACTGTAGTATCTATCAGAGTTCTGGGCCCGAGTTTACTTTTCAAAGAAACAAATTCACTTCTACCATTGATTACATGTTTATATCTAAATCTTTACCAAAATTTCAGTTTCAGACTCGCTTCACTGATTTTTCAGATCGTCTGTTGTTGCTTTGTTCTTTTTCTAATGTTCCAGACCAGCCTCATGTCAGGCCAAGATGGAAATTCAATTCTTCCATCTTATCTGACCAATGGATAAGGAATCAAATCACTGATATATTAAAAGCTCGATTATCTGTTAGTTTTTTGTATGAGGATTTAGGGGATTGGTGGGCCAATTCTAAAGCAGATTTTAAAACCTGTTTTTCAAAACATGGGAAATATAGTGAAAACATTACATTTCTTAACTATCTAAAACTTAGACAGTAGCTTCAGAATCTATACTCCATGGCTAATACCTCTAGATTGGACTATACAGACCAAATTTCTTTACTTAAAGAAGAAATGACAAAATGTCAGCATGACAGAGCACAGACTATGAAGGCCCTGCTTCAGAATGGGACCAAAAAGTCTCCCTATGGAGATCCATTTGAAGCCTTTAAAAAATTAAAGGATTCCACCTTTTTAGACTCTCTGCTTGATAATAAGGGGAATAATGTGACTTTCATAGAGGTGTTAAATAAGGTTATTAAAGATTTTATTTCTTCCCATATTCCTTCAGACCTTCCTTCAGAGGATGCTATAAAGCAATTCTTATACACAATATCTATTCCTGTAGTCTCAGATAGCAAAGCTGATTTAACACAACCTATCACCGCCTCTGAAATTGAACAGGCTATTGAGACTTTGAAAAATGGTACATCACCTTGTTCAGATGGACTGATGAATTAATTTTATAAGACATTTTCGGAACCACTGTCTATTTGTTTAGAAATGTTTTTTGGTTTTTTTACAATTTCCAACTGTATTCCTCTATGGTTTACAGAAGATTTGTTGATTTTTATGTTTAAATCCGGGATAAGTCTTCTATTGATAATTGGAGACCAATTACACTTTTTTTTATATTCTTTATTTTTTATTGTTTTTTATATAGATTTATTTATATATATATATATATATATATATATAACAGCAGGAGTACATCTATACAGTATTGCTCTTTTGTCTTACAATATATGGAATGTTCTTCGGGTTGGCAATTCATGTTTCTATAACATCATTCTGTTATATATCAAATGACACTTGATCAAAATTCATATCTTACAAAAATTGGTCACTTTCAAATGGCTCTATCAGGGAACAAATGTTTCAACTAGAGGTGAGATATAGAAAACCCATGGTGTCCACTGGAGCTCAAATCATGACATCCTTCCAGCTCTAGAAGCTACTATTCTCTCTAGATAATATATCTCAGTCATCAATGAATGCCAATCAGAGAGGGTGGGTACTTTAGCTGTTCGCCTTAGGCGAGTTATAACCTTTTTAGCTGCTGCCAGGTACAGGTATAACTTATTTCCACCTGATGGAAATTTTCCGTCTTCCCCAATATAAAGCAAAATCATCTGTTTGGATAAATTAATTTCTGGTCCCACAATATTTTTGTATACTCTTCTCTATATCTAACCAGTATTAAGTAACTTTCGGACAGGTACAAAAAATGTGTGTTATATTTGCCATTTTTTCTCCACATTCTCTCCAACAAAGGCCATACCTCATAGACACAAATTTAGCAATTTTGTCAGGGGTATAAAAATATCTACTATGACATTTCCATATATATTCTGACCAGTATGATGACTGTGATACTTTTCTTGAGTGAGGAATAGGTTCCAACCATTTCTCATAAGTTATCTGAGTCCCTAATTCTCTATTCCATCTCCCTAAGATATCTTCAGTGAATTCCTTTCAAAAATCTCTTATTGCTTTATATATTTGTCCAATTAAATCAATTTGTTCCCTGCCTTCTATAGCGTCCCTTAAAAGGGACATCAACATACGTATGAGAGAAGGCAGAGTATTTAATGCTAATTCTTTCTGTATAAATGACCGAATCTGTAAATATCTATAATGGTGTGTATGGGGAAGTAGATATTTTGCCTGTAGTATGGCAAAAGGCAATACTCCATTTACATCTAGGTACTGATATAACAAAAGCAGACCTTTTTTCTACCATTCTTGATGGACCTGAATACCTCCTATCTCCGAAGATACACTTTCTGTGTTATCTGTGTACTTATCTAGGTGCTTGTCACAGGTGTCAGAAGGGAATTGTTATCTGTGAAATTAACTAAGTGTAGAAAGTTTTGCAAAGTAGGGGGAGTGGCTTAGCTAGAAAGAGCCAGGTTAAGACCAGATATAAACACTGCCCTAGATAGTTTCTGCCAGAGGACAAACAGAACACCAGGAGGAAAGAGCTACTGGTATAACTAAAACTTCTCTACTCGGACTATATTGCACTGCTTCCCTCCCCTCCAGCCCCCCCCACCCTAAACCAGTTCTAGTTTTATAGGCACAGGATTTAACTGACAACAGGAACTTCCTGTTTGGGAGCAGGAAGTGAGTGATCACAGAGCCACCAAAGACTCACCATACTAGAAGGGCAAGAGTAGCACTCCATCCCCCCCAGCTGCTGGAGGTCTGACTCTGAGCAAGTAAGGAGACTACTGAGAAATATAGGAACTTCTTGTCTCAGAACAAGAAGATCAGGAGCTAAAAGGGTGCAGAGGCAGTAAGTAAGTAGGGAGAGAAGAAAAAAATAAAGTAAACAGAGGAAATAGTAAGTATTCCAAATAACAGTTAGGGGGCCAGAATAAAGACATGATGGGAGTGGTGCAGTGCAGTGGCTGTGGAGCAGCAATCTTCCGGGAGATGTTCTGGAGGATGCAGTGTTGTCCCATCTGCAGACACCTCTCTGGGCTGAGGGAGGAGGTTGCTCATCTCCAGGCTGAGTTGGCCAGGATTTGTGGGACCTCCTCTCCCACCCAGGGACCAGCAGGGTCACTGCCGTTGCCTCAGAGGTTGCCAAGAAAAAGGAGTGGTTGGATCACAATGGGCTCAGGGAGGGTGAAGGTGGTGGAACAGTGGTGCATGCCTCCAGTTGTACCTCTCCACAATTTCTATGCCATTCTGGAAAAGTGTGGTTCCTCTATGGAGGCACCCACAGTGGAGACCAAGGAGGATGCTGGCAACCTCCACAAAGGATACCCACAGGAGGGTGGCATGGGACCCCACAGGGGAAGGAAACAACTCCTGGTGGGGGACTCCATTGTTAGGAAGGTAGAACTAGGGGAGGAAGGGGAGAGGGAGGGAAGGTGCCTGTCTGGCACCATGGCTTGAAGGGACAGTGAGTGAATCCTCAGGATTGCAGGAGCAGCCGCACAGGGGAGGGAGCTGGATGTCATTGTCCACCTAGGGACAAATGACCTGGCTAAGAAAGGGATCAGAGCAGTGCAAGAAGCATTTGTGGAGATGAGGAGGGGCCTTAGACAAATAGCACACACGGTAACCTTCTCGGAGGTGCTGCCTGTCTATGGCATGGGTGAGGCTAGGGTGCTCCACACCATGGGATTCAATCAGTGGTTGAAAAACTGGTACAGAGCTCAGGGATTTGGCTTCACTGGGGACTGGGGGTCCACCTGGAGGGATGCAGGCCTAAACTGGCATGATGGTCTGCATCTGTCCAGGAGGGGAACCAGGATCCTAGGTGATAGGTTTAAATACTTCATTGACAAGCATTTCAACTAGTCAAGGGGGGAGGCACTGGAAAGGAGCAGGGACATCCTAGCCCCCCCAAAATATCAGGGTACTAATTGAGGTAGACACCAACACAGAGATGTTGATAGGGAGAAGTGCAGGGGTAAATGGAGAAAGTGACAACTGCAATAAGGACAGGGATGAGGCAAAAAGGGGTAAGGCCATCAAGAAATGGAGGGTAATGAGTACCAGTGCCTGTAGTCTGGGCAACAAGCTCCCTGAACTGGTGGCCTTGATGGAAGAGGGATGCCTGGATATTGTAGCAGTCACAGAAACATGGTACACAGAGAACCATGACTGGTATGTTAACATACCAGGGTACACAACCTACAGGAGAGACAGGGAGGGCAGAAGAGGGGGGAGTAGCTCTCTATATAAGGGAAGGGATAAAAGCAATTGAACAAAAGAGTAAACATGGAGGAGAGGAGGCACTGTGGGTCACCTTAGAGACTGGAAATGGCACCACAATCCACACAGGGGTTGTATATAGACCCCCATGTCAGGGGGAGGGAATGGACAAGGATATGACAGTAGGCACACTTAGGATGGCAGTGAAAGGGGAGATACTGTTGATGGGGGACCTTAACATGCCAGATGTTAACTGGAGCACCTTTGCGGCAGCCACATCCAAAAGCAGGGCCATTCTTGATGCCCTTCAGGTGGCATGCCTCAAACAGCTAGTTTTGGACCTACTTGTGAGGGAGCAATCCTAGACCTCGCATTCTCAAATGGGGACAGTGAGAGGATCTCAGATCTAGAAGTGGGTAGCCATTTGGGAACAAGTGACCACCAAACAGTGTGGTTCATGATAAACTCGGCTACAGAGTCAAGCCATACAAAAGTGAGGGTTCTGGACTTCAGGAGGGCTGACTTTGGCAAGATGGGACAGTGCCTTAGAAAAGCACTAGCAAACAGGCTAGAAGGAGGGGTGGAGCAACAATGGGGAAATATCAAAACTGCCATCACAGAGGCAACAAGCATTTGTGTGAAGCAAATAAACAAACCAAAATGAAAGAAAAAGCCACTATGGTTCTCAAAAGAGGTGGCGGTGAAGGTTAGGGAGAAAAAGATAGTATTTAGAAAGTATAAGGAAACACAGAAGGAGCAGGACAGAGAACTGCACCAGTTAAGGAAGAAGGAAGCAGGGAGGGCAGTCAGAACAGCAAAGGCACAAACTGAGGAAAAGATAGCTAACTCTGTTAAGAAGGGGGATAAAACCTTTTATAGGTATATCAGGGAGCGTAGAAAGACAAAGGGAGGGATAGTGAGGCTGAATGGAATGGATGGTGGGTGCGCAGAGAGTGACAGTGAAAAAGCAGGGATACTGAATGAATACTTCTGTTCAGTATTCACAAAAGAGGAAGTGGGGGAGGTGCCTAATCCAATTAACAGAAGCACTCTGGAGAGGGAGTTGATCCCAGTCCTTTCACAGAAGAAAGGGTTCTGAAAGAACTCTTCAAACTGAAGGTGGACAAAGCAATGGGGCCAGATGGAATTCACCCCAGAATTCTAAAAGAATTAAGCAGAGAACTAGTGACACCACTGACTACCCTTTTTAACAAATCATGGGAGGATGGTGTGGTACCTGAGGACTGGAAGAAGGCAGATGTGATTCCCCTTCACAAAAGTGGGACCAAGACAGAGGCAGGAAACTACAGACCTGTCAGTTTAACCTCTGTGGTAGGGAAAGTGATGGAATCACTTCTGAAGGAAAGAATTGTTGAGTACCTAGAGGCCAGTGGGGCACAGGACCCAAGGCAGCATGGGTTCACAGCAGGAAGGTCATGACAGATGAATCTAATTGATTTCTTTGACTGGGTGACCAAAGTAGTAGACCAGGGAGGGGCTGTGGACATGGCCTACCTAGACTTTAGCAAGGCATTTGACACAGTCCCACACAAAAGATTAGTAGTCAAATTTACCAGCCTGGGTGTGGGTCCCAGGGTGGTAGCTTGAGTAAAACATTGGCTGAACAATAGGACACAGAAGGTAATTGTAAATGGAGTCCACTTTGAAGAAAGAGGGGTTACTAATGGGGTACCGCAGGGTTCAGTACTGGGTCCAGTCCTTTTTAATGTCTTTATAAGTGACATTACAGATGGACTGGAAGGAAAAGTATGCCTCTTTGCAGATGACACAAAGATCTGCAACAGGGTTGATACACAAGGAGGCATGGAAAGGATGAGAAGGGACTTAGCAAGGTTGGAGGAATGGTCAGAAGTATGGCAGCTTGGATTCAATGCAAAGAAGTGCAAAGTAATGCACCTGAGAAACAAAAACCCAGGGGAAGATTGCACAATGGGAGGGAGGTAGTAACAACAACAAAAATGGAAAGGGACCTGGGGGTAATCATATCAGGTGACCTTAAGGTTGGCAAGCAATGTGAGAAGGCAGTAGGGAGGGCTGAAGGGATACTAGGATGTATAGGGAGAGGTATTACCAGCAGAAAACAGGAAGTTGTTATCCCCCTGTACAGACAGTTGGTGAGACCCCATCTGGAGTACTGTGTCCAGGTCTGGAGACCCTGTCTCCGCAAGGGCATAGACAGGATGGAGGCAGTTCAGAGGAGGGCAACTAAATGATGCAGGATCTGCAACAGAAGCCATACGAGGAGAGACTAAAGGAGCTTAATATTTATACCCTTGAGGAAAGGAGGAAGAGGGGGACATGATAGAAATGTTTAAGTACCTCAGTGGAATCAACAAAGTCCAAGAGGGTAGCATCTTTCAGAAAAGAGATGTGCAAGAACAAGGGACACAATTTAAAGATAGAGGGGGATGGCTCAGGGCAATGTGAGGAAGTATTTTTCATAGAGAGGGTGGTGGACTCATGGAACAACCTTCTTGAGGAGGTTGTGGGGTCTAAAACTGTGGGAGAATTCAAGAATGCATGGGACAGACATAAGGCAATTTTTGTGGGGGGTAGGAAGAAATAGGCTGTTGTTTAAATAGGATCTGCAGCTTATCCTCTAGGTAAGGAAATAGGCAGACTAGGTGGGCCAAGCGATCCTTATCTACCGTCAAAGTCTATGTTTCTATGTTTCTATGTTTCTGTACCTATTAGTTTAAAATAACCAAAAACTTCAGTTAATGTAGTAGACGCCCTTAGCTCAAACCAAGCCTTTAACGTATAACGAGTTCCAAATGTAAAGTTTTGTAACTGTGGATAAGCGTTTTGGGGGGCAAATATAATAGGGATAATATTTACTAAATCATTTAGTATAAACTCAATAAATTTCCATGGTTTTTCTACCTGAGGATTCAGCCATGTCATTACTATTTTACATGTTACTGCCTTATGGTAATCTCTAAGGTCTGGAAGATTACAACCCCCCTTTGCCACTGGTAACTGTAACAGAGACCATCTGACCCTAGACTGCTGTCCCGCCTACACAAATCTCGAAAAGATTCTAGCCCAGGATGTAAAGTAGAATTGTGATGGAATAATCGGCAAAGTCTGGAAATAATATACTGTAATATCTTAGGAAATAAGGTCATCCGAATCGCTAGTATTCGAGATGAAAAAGAGAATACCTGATGTGTCCAATTCCCGACTAAATTCTCTATCTTTATCGATAGGGGCTCTAAATTAAACGGTTCCAAATGTTCCAATTTCTCGGGAATATTTACACCTAAATATTTAATTTTATTATTTCTCCATTTCAGAGGGATCTGGTTCTTCAGAGACTGACAGGGGATGAAATTTAAAGATAATAACTCTGTTTTTTGTATATTTATTTTGTATCCGGCTATCTCTGAGAACTTATCTATCACTTGTAAAGTAGCAGGAATGGACTTTTCAGCTTCTAGGAGTGTTAATAATACATCATCTGCATATCATGATATAGTAAAATCCCTCCCTCCTAAAGGAACCCCCTGAATATTAGGATGTTGCCTTATGGCTTTAGTCAATGGCTCAATGTATATGGCAAACAGTAAGGGGGAAGGTGGGCAACCCTGCCTAGTTCCCCTTCCCAGCTGTATCATTGAAGATAACTGTCCATTCACTTTAACATATGCCTTCAGAGAGGTATAGATTTTCTGTATCATGCTACAGAATTCCCCAGAAAATCCAAACTTGCACAAAGTTTCCCATAAAAAAGGACAACTGAAGCGATCAAATGCTTTGTCTGCGTCAAGGCTGAGCAACACTGCCTGTATCTGTCTCTGATTTAAGTGGTCCAACAAATGGATCATTCTACGTATATTATCTGTGATTTCTCTGGCTCGAATGAACCCAGATTGATCTGAATTAATCAAATAGGGTAACAATTCCTCCAGTCTATGTGCCCATATGGACATAAATAACTTGTAGTCCATGTTTAATATGGATATTGGCCTATATGAAGTAGGCAGATCTGCTGGTTTGCCCTCTTTTAATATAGGTGAAATATTAGTGTAATCCCATAAAGGAGGAATTGGACTCTACTGTTGAATTTCTAAAAAGGCCTTTAGTAGTAAGGGGGTCAGTTGTTTATTAAAAGTCTTGTACCACTCGGATGGAAATCCGTCTAGGCCAAGGGTTTTTAATGATTTACTTTCCTTTATAGCACGTCTGACTTCCTCTGATCTGATAGGGGCTTTTAATCTGATTTCTATTTCTCTTGTTAGCTTTCTTAATGCAAGGGGGGAAAAAATTCCTCAATTTTGTTAAATTCTGGATCTTGTGGTTTCTCATATAGCTGCCTATAATATTTCTGAAACAATTGCATTATCTGCAGTGAATTAAAAGCTTTTGTTTTTATCTCTGGATCCACTAAATGTGTTATGATTGTGGCTGTCCTATGTCCCCTAAGCCTCCGGGCTAAATTTATTGCCCCTTTTGGCCCTCCCTCATACCTACATGTTTTCAAGTAAAAAAGTGCCTGTTGTGTTATTTCGTCTAAAAGTTTCTGGAGTTCAGCCTTTGTCTGATTAATCTGGGTTTGAGCCTCTGTAGTAATAGGGGTAAACTTTGTTTGTATTTCCCTTAATTTCTCATGTAATTCACCATATTGTGTTTCCCAATATCTCTTCTTGTATGCTTGTATGCTGAATATGCAATTATCTCCCCCCGATCACAACCCTCAGAGTATCCCAAACAATTGCATTGGATGTCTCCTGGGACAAATTTTCTGCAATAACCTGTGCTATTTTTGAGTTAAGCTGTCCCTAAAAGCTTTATCCTTTAGAAAGGATGTATTCAGGTTCCACTCAGTGGATTTCCTTGGTATTTTAAAATCTAGCCTCAAAAATAGGGGAGAATGATCAGAAAGAAATCTAGGTCCTATAGTTAAATCTTGTAAACAGTCCAAATGTTCTTTTGAAATGAAAAAGTAGTCCAATCTTGAGTAAGAATTGTGTCTAGGGGAGAAAAACGTATATCCCCCAGAAAGAGAATAAAAATGTCTCCATACAGCGATTAGACCCAATGCCCTAAATTGAGAGATAAATAATCTTTCAGCTGATGTTAACCTATATTTGGAAGGTGCAGAGGAGTCCATCTGAGGTGTCAAAGTTAAATTGATATCTCCCCCATTATAAAACAGCCGTACATAATGTCTAGAAGTTTTGCAAACAATCTTTTAAGAAGACAAGCTGATGTAAGAGGGGAAAATACATGTTCACTAACGTGACCTTTGTCCCATAAAGGGTACCTTTTAAGATTATATACCTTCCCTCTGAGTCTACGCACTGTGTTTCTAAATGAAAAGGAGAGGTCCTAGGTATTACAATGTCTACTCCTCGTCATTTCCCTTTAGGGAAGGACGACCCATTTACCCAAAACCTGCCCCCCCAATTCAATTTTGCATGTTTGGCATCTGTTAAGTGTGTTTCCTGGAGGTAATAAAAATCACTGGGGTGTTTCTTAATATATTGGAACAGTCTGGCCCTTTTGATGGAGTTGTTAAGTCCATTTATATTAAGTGACAGTGCTTTTACTATCTGAGTAGCCATCTTATTCCCTTATGGAAACATATTCTCTCCTGTTGTCCCCATCTTAATAATCCAGTTCCTGAAGGATCACCATACTGATGTCCCCCCCGAGCCATCTCTCTGAACGTCACTTTTTTTGAAACATTTTATGCCTTTCCCATCTAGATTCTTCTTAAACATCTCCTGCTGTGATCTTATAGACCAATTACTCTTCTGAACTCTGATTACAAAATATTGGCTATTGTCCTTAACACTAGACTTAAGCGTTAATGCAAACATGGTATTATCACCTCTACAGTTCTGTGGTTTACCTAATCGAAAGATTCAATAAGCCTTGATGATTATTAGAGACCTTATTGATTACGTCTCCATACAAGGGGGAACTGGGTGCATCATTTCTGTAGACCAATATAAAGCGTTTGATAGGGTTTCTCATCCCTTTCTTTTTTTTAACCTTAGAAGCATATGGTATCACACTACAAGTAATGCAGTGGCTTAAATCTTTATATCATGTGGCAGTAGTTCACCCGGTAGTTAGACATCAAATTACAGAAGGGTTTTCTATAAAGACAGGAGTCCGGCAGGGTTGCCCCCTTAGTCCTCTCCTGTATATTTTCACATTGGACCCACTGATTCATCTTTTGACGGATAACCCGAAATGACTGGGAGTGACAGGGCCGGATAACAGTAAAGTGTCTTACATGCATACTTATGCAGATGACATTTGTTTATTTTTTTCTAACTATACCCAAGTTCCCCTTTTTTTAGAATCCATTAATATTTATTCTGTTTTCTCTAATTCCCGATTGAATAAAACAAAGAGCAAAGGTCTGTTCATTGGAACTAACTTTCCAGATCCAGTTATTATAGAAGGGATATCACTTTCTACAGAACATCTAAAAATCTTAGGCATCTATTTTGGTGCACAAAACATTCCCTCTTTTAATTGGGATTCTGCATTGGCTCGCATAGATATCAAAGTTCAAAGATGGAGGCATTGGAGGATGACTAAGTTTAAACGTATACAGATTATTAAATGATTTATCATCCCTATGATAGTGTATACCACCATGATTTTCCCACCTCCCATACAGTTAGAAACCAAATTATATAGTCTTTTTTTTTTAGATGCTGTGGGGAAATAGACTGAACCCCATTAAATGGCAGTAGACATACTTACGGAAGGATAAAGGAGGTCTTGGCATGATAGACCCCGTGGTTTTTTTTTCACACTTTGTTTTTTTCTCAGTTCCTCAAATGTGGTCTGATGTCTGGAGATGTGATACATTCTTACTGGATTAAAATAAATCTGTCCCGATATTTCGCCAAATGGCAGACCATGCCCCCTAAATTGACTGGTTGTCTATACATTCCACAATGGTTAATACCTGCTGCCCAAAAACTATATAAATGGGGTCTAATGCCACAACAAATTAATGGAAATTCAGGGCCACAGCTGTATAAAGTAGTCATGTCTTTGATTCATCCAACTGAACCCTGTTTCAAAAATTGTCCATCTTCCCATAATTCAGGAGTTCTGTCCCAATTAACCAATCTGAGAATCCCTGTTCAGATGTGGGAATTTCTTTGGTTAGCAGTTTATGGAAGGATTAATATAAGAGGGAATGCAAAATATAAAGCTAAAACTGAAAGGAATTGCCCTTATGACTCTTGTATTAATCAAGAGGAAACTATGGAACATTTTTTATTTCACTGTTCTCATGTGACATCTCTATGGGATTACCTTGCCACCAAATGGAATATGGGTTGGTAAAGGAATATGCACTATGATAACCTGGTATTGGGTCAATTTTATAATCTAGGGACTCATTATTCTAAAGAAATGCCGGTTGTCTTTTGTCGTTGTCTAAAATTCTATCTTTGGCAAGCCAGATGTCAGTGGGTATTATACCAAAGATTGATGCCATATGAAACAGTGGGAACTCTTATACAATCAGCCATGGAGAAAGTGTACATTTCGGATGTAGCAGTACATACATCCAGAAAGGTTTCCACTTGGTGGAAAGGGTTTCCTGTGTTCATTAAGTATAAATAATTGATCTTCCATGACTAGAAGAATAAGAGAATTTAGATTAGATCTGCTGGTTTAACTGTTTATATTAATTGAGAGAATATATTGTAGTTTAGTTTAATAGTTTATTTGGAACATTGTTAAAGTTTTTTTTTTTTTTGTGTGATTTAACACAGGTTTTTCTTTTCTTTTTCCTTTATATAAATTTGTTTTTTTTTATATTACTGTAAATTTACATGGTTTTGACAGATATGATCTTTGGTGTTACTACAATAAAAATTCCCCTACTCTTTTCTATAAGTGCCATGGGATCTTTAACATCCACCTGAATTACCACCAATCCAGGCAGATGGGACCTCAGTTTAATGTCTCATCTGAAAGATGGCACCTCAAAAGTGCAGCACCCCTCTCATGCTGTACTACAGTGTCAGTACTGGGATATTAACCCAAGTGCCAGATGTGGGAACTGAACCCACAGCCCTCTGATCTCCCAGCTTCAGAGGTGAGTGTGTGACCTACTGAGCCACTGGCACTGCTATAAGGGGAGCATGGGTGAATTCTGGTATTGGAGATGCAGATGAAGGTCCAAGTAACAAAAACACTGTCCCCATGGGCTCCAGGTCATCCCAGGTAGGGTGGGAAAGGGACAGCTAAGAACCTGTCTAAGAGCCTAGACATTATGAAAGAGCCCAAGGAATAGTGCAGCAAGAGGGGAGAGGATTTTAGAAAGGCTGATTTTTTAACAATACTAAGGCTACTGCACAGGGAAAGAATGCATTGAGAATGCACTACAGGTGTGATCTGGATATCCTCCCAGATAGGTCATGTGTAGGGAGAATGGTCCTGAAGTACTCAATGAGGTTCTTCTCAATGGAAATATATGCACTGATTCATGCCCATGGAAATGTTATTTTTGAAGTGAATTTTAAAGTGGCTGCTAACCTAAAAATGTTTTGGACAAAATATGATGCCATGAAGTACATAGATCTATAGATGCCATTTCAGGCAATCTTTCTCACAATTCCATCATTAAGAACAGTTACCATACTTTTTAAGAATGAAGGGGGGGGAATGTCTATGATATACAATGTTGGCTAATACAAAGATATGACATACTTGGACTTCTGGACCCATAACAGATGCTGAACAAATATGGACACAGGGCTGGAGGTTTAGAGTAAAATTACAACACAACAAAGCAGGAATACAACATCTACCAAGTTGGTTTTATCTACAATGAGACCAAGAGCAATGCTTCTATCAAGGACAGCCTAAAATGTGGTTCAAATGCAGGTCTGTGAATCATGTGAGTAATGTCTGTGAACATGTTATATGCAACTTGTGCTTAGATTATGGACATGTGAGAAACTACAGTACTAATGATCTGCAATGTAATCTGTGTGATGAGAGTGGATATTCATACCAGCAATGCTGGAGTGAGGGGAGGTGAAGAAGTGGCAAAATTCATGGAGTGGAAAGGAGAGAACAGGTTACTATGCAGAGAGAGGGATCGGGCATTTGTGAAGGGTCTTCAGAAAATAGTTTTGCACTGCTAGACAGGAAGATGGTGGAGGAGGGAAATGATGAAATTAGAGGAGTAATTGATAAATGCCTGGACCAAACTGGAGTGGGGGGATGTTCTGCTGGGAGAATTGCAACAGGGGCAAAAGGGGAAAATAATGTGCAGGAGGAAGAAGAAGAGCTGGAAATGAGAGAGGGAGAGGAATGGAAGCAAGCAGGGAGTAAGAGTGGTGGAATCCTAGTGCTGGGGGACTCAATATTAAGAGGAGTCAGGTGGCGTAGCAAGGAGGAGAGGCATAGTCGCATTTGGGTGGAGGCCATGCCAGGAATGACAGCGGAAAGGGTGGGACAATCTGTTCTGAAATATGCTAGAAAGGGTAGAGACAAGCCTCATTTAATTATACATCTTGGGACAAACGACCTGGCTGACAAGGCAGTAGATATAGTCCAGAGGAGGTTTGAGGAACTAGCACAATTATGTGAGGGGGCAGGAAGATCAGTAACATTTTCAGAGATACTGCCAGTGCCCAAGGCAAGCACAACAAGAAAGCTGAGAATAGAGGAATTTAACAGATGGCTAAGAACCTGGTGTTGTGCTAAAGGGTATGGGCTGTTGGGGGGTGGGGAGGGACCTGGAAGGACAGTGGTCTGTATGCCAAGAACAGACTACACTTGAGTGAGGAGGGAAAGAAAGTGTTGAAACAGAGGATGGAGGAGTACATAGAGGAAGTTGGGGAATTTAAACTAGGAGTGGGGGGTGGCAATTGGGCAAGAGATATATAGAGACCTCAGGTTGGGAAACCATATGAGCTTACCCCCCATAACAGTGACAAAGGACAAATGGCAAGTACTATTGGTGATGCTAGGAAAGGAGGGCAGGATGGGAGGGGGGGGAAGGGTGGAAGGTGGTTACTCTTAATGCTAGGAGCCTTGGGAGGAAAACTGCAGAGTTACAGGTGCTCATGGCAGAGGGAGAGGTGGACATTGTAGCCATCACAGAAACATGGGCCACCCATACAATGACTGGACCTCTCTGTACCAGGGGACAGGTTATTTCATAGGGACAGGGTGATTGGGAAAGGAGGGTGTGTGGCACTATATGTGAAGGAAGAACTGAAGTGTGTAAGTGAGGAAGGGGAGGAGGGTAGTACAGAGTCACTTTGAATGCAAATCCAGGATTTCAAGAATAGGATTCTTAGAATGGGAGTGGTGTACAGGCCACCATCTCAGATGGAGGAGTTAGACAAGGAACTAGCAGAACAGATCAGGAGGACCTGTGAGAAGGGTAGTGTGGTGATTGTGGGGGACTTCAACATGCCAGGAGTGGACTGGAGTACCCCAACAACCAGGAACAGAAGGGAGCAGGTACTGCTGGATGCCTTCAGGACAGCTTCCTGCTGCAAATGGTCAGTGAACCAACAGGTTAGGAAATACTCTTGACCTTGTGCTGGCAAATGGGGACTTTGTGAGGAATTTACAGTGGAGGAACGCTGTCAAGGAGTGACCACCACTCAGTATGGCTCACACTGGATATGGGCAAGGAAGGAGTGGAATCTGGCACAAGAGTGCTGAACTTCAGGAGGGCTGACTTTGGGAGGATGGGGGAAGTGGTAAAAGGGTACCTGGCCAGAATTCAATCTAGTATGAACACTAACCAGAGGTGGGAGCTCATAAAGCTGGGGATAGTGGAGGCAACCAAAATCTGTTGCAAGGCCCAGAGCAAGAAGGCTAGGCCTAAGAAACCGAGCTGGTTTAGCAAGGAGGTCATGGAAAAGGTAAGGAGAAAGAGCTGCCTTTAGGAAGTACAAGAAAACAGGAGGGGAGGACACGGGAGGAGTACTTGACAGAATCGATGGAGGTGACAAGGGCAGTAAGGGGGCCAAAGCATCAATACGGAACTCAGGCTGGCACAAGGCATTATGAAGGGGAGAAGGACTTCTTTTAGGTACATCAGGAGAAAAGGAGCTATAAGGGCCACATAGTAAGGATTAGGAAGGAGGGGGGTTGGGTGAAGCAATGGTGGGATAAGGCAGAAGCACTAAATGAGTACTTCTGCTCAGTATTTACTAAAGAGAAGAGGGGGTGACACCCAAGGGGGGAGAAATGGCAGAAACGGGGGGAAGGGGTGACAGATGGGGAAATCATGGAGGGCAGAGTTCAGGAGGGTTTGAAGGCACTGAGGGTGGACAAGGCGCCAGGCCCAGATGGCATCCACCCCAGGATACTGAAGGAGCTGGAAGAGGTCCTTGCAGGACCTTTGGCAGACCTATTTAATGCCTCACTACATTCACAGTGTGTACATCAGGACTGGAGGATGGCTCATGTGGTGCCCCTCCACAAGAGTGGCCTCAAGGATGAACTGGGAAACTACAAACCAGTAAGCCTCACATCCATCGTGGGTAAGCTAATTGAGACTATCCTGAAGGAGAGGCTGGTGGCCCTTCTAGAGGTCAAAGGACTAGAGGACAGCAGACAGCATGCTTCATACGGGGCAGATCCTGCCAAACCAACCTGGTGGAGTTCTATGACTGGGTAACTAGGCAACTGGACAGGGACCATGCAGTGGATGTCCTGTATCTGGACTTCAGTAAGGCATTTGACTTGGTGCCACATGGAAGGCTGGGAAGTAAGTTAGTAGGCACAGGGGCGGGTGCAAAGCTGGTGAGATGGGTAGGAAACTGGCTTCAGGGAAGGCAACAGAGGGTGGTGGTGGGTGGAGAGCTCTCACACCCAAGGGTAGTGATGAGCGGTGCTCCACAGGGCTCGGTGTTGGGACCAGTGTTGTTTGGGATATTCATTGCAGACATATCATGGGACATCAAGAGCAAGATCAGTCTGTTTGCTGATGATACCAAGGTAGGAGCGGTGGTGGATGACCTAGGGGGGTGGCAGGGGTGGCAGGATGACCTGGAAAAGCTTGAAACCTGGTCAGACACCTGGCAACTGGGGTTTAATGCCAAAAAGTGCAAGGTGCTGCATTTTGGGATGAAGAACCCAAGCAGGAGTTACCAGCTGGGGGAGTTCAGCTAGCCCAGACAGAGGAGGAGAAGGATCTGGGGTGCTCATACAGGGTCACATGAACAACTCAGCACAATGTAGGAAAGCTGCAAAGACCAACAAAATGCTGGGTTGTATTGCAAGGGGTATATCCTCGAGGAGGAGGTGATTCTGTCACTGTATAGCTCATTAGTTAGACCACACCTGGGTACTGCGCAGTACTGGCACCTGTATCTGAAGAGGGACATTGATACTGAGGTGGTGGAGGGCAGGGCGACAAAGATGATCAAGGGGCTGGGGAACTTATCATATGAGAGAAGGTTGAGGGAGTTGAACATGTACTCACTGGAGGACAGGTGGGACGGAGGGACATGATTGAAACCTTTAAATACATGAAAGGAATAAACAAGATAGGTACAGAGGGGCTATTCAAAGTAAGGGAGGGGAGGGACACCAGGTGCCATGATATGAGACCGGAGGGAGGAAGGTTCAGGAGGGAGATAAGGAGACACTTTTTTACAGAGAGGGTGATGGCTGGATGGAATGCATTGCCTGCATAAGTGCTATCCAGTAGAACAGTGGACTGCTTCAAAAGGGGATGGGACAGGACAAGGGGGAGGGTTAATGAAGGGGAAGGGTGGAAGGGAGGGAAAGCTGCAGAATAAGGGGTGCTAGCTGCACATTAAAGCAGACTTGATAGACTTCTAGGCCTTTATCTGCTGGCACATTTTGTATGTTCATATGTTTGTATCTGCAATGTAACCTGTGTGATGAGAGTGGAAATTCATACCAGCAATGTTGGTGGACAATGCACAATGAAAAAGATAGACCTAAGCAGGAGGCTCTCCTTGCATCTGCACAAAAGTCTAGAATCACTTGACACCAACAAGTATCTGAACAAAAAGTTGAACAGCACCTTAGATAGGCATCCTCAGGGACAGTGGGGCAACAAACATGGGTACAGCCCCAAGTTCAATGCACTGACCAAGAAGATCCACCAGCCCCGTACCCCATGTGAGCACAGTTCAGGAAGGGACGGACTTCAGATTCATCAGTACTGGTCTGATGCACAAAAAAGGGAACCAGGAAGTCATGTGCACTCGAAAAGAACCACAGATCATTGTCCATTTCAATGATCTTTGCAAAAAGTGCTCAATTTATGGAGACAGTGAGAACAGTAGGTTGCTACTCGCCACTCTTGCCCCCGTGCTTTGGGTCAAAAGACTATTCATCAGGGGGCATGGTCAGAGGAGAAAATGACACTGATTAAATATCAATGCCTCATTAATATTAAATAGTGTTTGTTCATAAAAACATTGTGACAGGCTAGAAACACAATGCAGAAACAAGTTCAATGTTTCAAAATGGCAATTACAGGACAGCATTGATTTGCAATTGCATGCACAATCAAAATCATATTTTTTCCAGAAACAATTATGTGCTGTGCATGTTGGAAAGTTGTTTCAAGACAGAAATGAGATGAAGGCAGTAGTTTATTTAGTTGTTTAACTATGCTACACACTAAGCTAAAAGCTTTTTTACAGGTGCGACCTGGGAGCACAGGGAAGTTAAGTGACTTGCTCAGGGTCACACAGTATGTAAGTAGAAGCTGAGGGATTCAAACCCAGGTCTGGTCTGCTGGATGTCACCAGATTTGCAGCTCAGAGCCTTAAACCGCTGCGCTATACTGCCTCCCGAGTAGTAGCTTACATAAGCACCAGGAATGACAAGGAATGGAGGTGACCCCAGTGCAACATGTACTTATCAAAATGACAACTAGAGAGAGAAGAGCATATAGCAGTAGAGCTGAGTGGGATGGGAAAATTCTGAATTCATGGAATTTTGATAAAATTTCATGAAATTCCATTAAATTCCATGACATTTCATGGAATGTTATTGGAATTTCATGAAAATGTAAAAATTTAGTAATTTGGTCATACCTCATCCATCTGTAGAGCTAGAGCTCTGACATATGGTATGCTCACTGTTTGGGAGGAGTGCCAATGGCGTGACAAATATCATGAAATTAGCATGGATAGTTTCACAATTATAGGTGCTCAACATCTGACATTTTATTTTTGGTGTGCAATTTCATGAACATTTTTATCTGCATATACCTCAGCTGCCTATTAGGCCAGAGACCTTATATCTGGCATGATTACTCGACTATAGGTGTTCTAACAATGTGCTACATTTCATTACATTATGATGTATCATCTCAGCATTACATGTGCTCAAAGTCTGTCACTTTATTTTTTTGTGGGAAAATTTGCAAAAAATTTCATCTGCATATGACTCAGGCACCTTTGGAGTTAGTCATATGTGAATTAGCAGGAATAACCTTTTTGTATTGCTTATAGAATGATCTAAATATGGAGATACTTGGATTAGAGATGTTTAAATTATAGGGGTTCAAACTTTAATATGAAATTATTTGCAAAATTTTGTAAAACTCTCAAAAATGTGGATGTTTGTAACTTCTCTGCTCATGCAGGCATAGACATAACATTTGACATGCATATCCAAAGTCAGTGGGTCATGGTGTCTAACACAACAGGATAAATTGGTTAGCGGATTTATTTTTCTTCCATTTAGTAAACTTTATTGGTTTAAAGTTTTTACAACAACCACCACCATCAAAACAGACAACGAGTAAATACATTAGACAAAAAAGCAGTCATTGAAAAGTACAGATACATGTGTATCATATATAGCACATAAGTAAAGAATACATTATAATACTATAAGTTCTGAAACCTAATATCATTGTCTGTTTCCGACCCACTACCCCCCCTACTCATCCCCCCAGTCTACCACCTTATTAACACCCAAGGATGGTTATAAAGCAATTAGAATACCATGTTACGTATATATATCCTTAAGAGAGAAACTGAAAATAACTAGAAACTACTGAATCACTAAAAGGGTATACAATGATTCCCATCTTAGTTTATAATTTTCCACCCTATTATTAACCCCAGCAATGATGAGCTCTGCTTGCAAGGCAAACATAATCTCCTTATACCATTCCATATAGGCGGGCGTGCTTGGTTCCTGCCAATGTCTCAAAATGACTTTCTTAGCACAGCTTGATATTAGAGCCATATGTGCTCTTTGTTGGCTCCCTTGTGAACCTGTGTAGTCATCCAAGATGCTAATTTCTAAGTTGAAATAGTCTGATAGTGCCAAAAGCGGATCAAGGCGTGTTTGAATACTATGCCAAAAGGAAGTGATTTTGTCGCATGACCAAAGCATATGAAGCAGGTCAGCCAAAACCTGATGACACCTGGGACACAGATTGGATGATACCCTCCTCATTTGATGAAGTTTAGATGGGGGATAAAATAAATTATGGTTAATATATAATTGCATCAATCTATATCTATCCCACTTAATATAATTGTATAAGTGTTTCCAAATGTTGGACCAGTTCCTGAAAGGAGAAATCGGGGTTAGGGTATTGTCCCACCAGTAGACCCTTTTACCTTCCAAAGTGACAACTTTTGTTAAAAGAAATTTATATGAATAGGATATGACATGAGAAAAGGGGATAGAGCTAATAAAGGGAATTAAAGCAGAAGTAAATGGACTGTTCCACTCCCCCGGTCCAAAATGATGTGTCAGCATGTGGGATATCTGAAAATATTTAAAAACGTATCTAGGAAGCCAACTAAAAAGGTGACTGGCAGCATTGTAGGAGAGGAGTTTTTTGTCATGAACCAACTGGTTCACTCTAACAACACCCATGTCAGGCCAAAAAAGGTGAGATTTAATTAGTTTACCTGAAATTAGAAGATTAGGGTTGGAGAACAAGGGCTGGGCAGTATCCTTATATGCATCCACCTTGAGGAAATTAGTTAATTGATGCTGTGATTGAAGTGAGGAACTTAATGGTGTTTCTTTTAGGGATATAGGAAGGTTCTTCCTAATAATATAAGGAAGGGCCTTGGGGTCTATAACATATTCAAAACAGAGTGCTTGTTCAATTCTAATGCAGGAAGGACAATATATGGACTCTGTACTGTTCACAGGAGGTTGCATCCAGTATCTAACCCTGACTAGGTGTATAGCTAAATAATATATGTAAAAAATGGGAGCTTGAAGGCCTCTATCAGTTTTTAGATGCGTAAGTTTACAATAACTTCTTCTGACTTTTTTCCCCTGCCATATAAAACTATTAAGGATTCTCTGTAACTGGGAAAACCATGATAATGGAAGAACCCCATTAAACATTTGTAGGGGGTATAAAACATGAGGTAAAACATTCATTTTTATTATACTCATACGACCTCATATAGAAAGAGGTACTTTTGACCAACGTCCAAGGTCTTCTGTTAATGTTTTAATTAGAACATCTAAATTAAGTTTTTTCATAATATGAGGGAAGAGTGCAGGTAAAACCCTAGGTATTTAAATTTTTCAGAGTTCCATTGTAATCCCAAGTGTACTACATCAGTTTTCATTGTGTGCTTATTGAGAGGAAAAACTTCAGTTTTTCCAATTTTTAACTTATAATTCGGAATTGCTTCGAATTGGGAGATAATATGGAAGACAGCAGGTATAGATTGAGCGGGGTTGGAAATATGAAGAAGTATGTCATCAGCATACACAGAAATTTTGTATTCCATATCACTTATTAATATGCTGGGTACGAGTTTCAAGCTTTTAATTTTCTTAATAAGGGGTTCTAGATATAAGTTAAAAAGGAACAGGGAAAGGGGACAACCCTGACGGGTACCCTGAAATAACATAAAAGATGAGGAGAGGACACCGTTACAATGGATTTGAGCTGATGGGGAAGTATACGGAATTTTGACCCATTGAATACATTCCTTCAGAAAATGGTATTTAGATAATACCATATAAAGGTATTCCCAAGAAACCCTGTCAAAGGCTTTTTCTGTGTCCAGGGAGACAAGTGCTGCCAGTACAGATGAATCCCCGGACACAGAGGAAAGATAAGCTATTTTTCTAAGATGATCAGATGAAAGCCTTCCCTTTATAAACCCTACCTGTTCTGTGCTTATCAGGGAGTCCCAGACCTGGCCTAATCTGGAAGCAAGGATTTTCATGAGAATTTTAAGATCTACATTAATTAAAGAGATTGGTCTGTAATTTGGAATGTAAAGAGGATCTTTGCCAGGTTTGGGGATAACAATTATAATAACACGAGTCAAAGAGGTATCAGATATTCCCTATTTAAAGATATAGTAAAAAGTATCTAAGAGGATGGGGCAATTATCTCCTTGAATTTTTTGTAGAATTTAGTAGTAAAGCCATTTGGGCCGAGGGATTTATCCTGGGCAAGAGAATCTATGGCTTCATAAATTTCTATTAATGTAATCGGAGCCTTCAGAATATTAACCTGATTATCTGCTAATATAGGGAGATTGATATCTTGGAAAAAATTGCCAAATTGATGAGACAGAGAGGGGAGTGCAGGTGCAGAGTATAATTGTCGGTAATATTCTTGGAATGCGTTGGCAATATCCGGGGGGAAGTTAAGAGGTCACCTGTCATCGAATAAATAGAGGTGATTATCTTGTCGGTTATTTGGGTACAAAGACGAAGAGCCATTAGCTTTCCCGCTCTTTCACCATGATCAAAGTAAGATACTTTAGAATGAAGCATTAGGAATTCAGCCTTTTCTGCTAATAAATGATTATATTGGGAAAGTAGAGATTCAGCCTTTTCCCATTCCTCTATAGGGGCTGAGGGGAGGAGAAGCCTCTCCTGATTTTCTATCTGGGCTAAAATTGAAGAGAGAGCCGCGGCTCTTTGCTTCTTTCGCTTAGTCGCCAACCGAATTAATTCCCCCCTCAGTGCACTTTTCAGTGATCCCCACACAAAATCTTTTTTGGGTTGTGACGGGGCATTAATGTCCATAAAATTAGAAATGAATGTTTGAAGGATCTGTATTTGGTCTTCGGATTTTAGAAGTTGATTGTTCAACCTCCAAATTATATCTCTATGTATATTGGGAGATAGATCTAGGTGAAGATGGACAATACAGTGATCAGAAATGACCTTTGACGAGTAATAGGCTGGAGAGACCCCCAAGAGGTGATCCACTGTTATGAGAAAATAATCTATCCGGGAAAATGAATGATGGGGAAGGGAATGAAATGGAAATTCCTTTTTTTCTGGAAACATTGTCCTCCAGGGATCTATCAGTCCATCAGAGTTCATAAACTCTTGTAATGCCTTTTGTCTCGGTGATAATTTTTTGCTGGGTCTGACCAGATCTATCTAATAAATTAGATAGTACCTGGTTCCAATCTTCACCTAGTACTATGGGAAACATAGTCCAAGGGGCAAGAAGATTCATAAGATTCATGAAAAATTCAGGATCGTCACAGTTAGGACCATAAATGGAACCTAGTATCACTTCAGAGTGGCCCAAAAGGGCCCTCAGAAGAACAAATCTTCCCTCTGGGTCAGAAATGTGTTGTATAAGATGAAATGGAATTTTAAAGGTAACCAGGATGTCAACCCCTCTTCTACGGGAGTCAAATACTTGACCTACCCAATTTCTATGTAAGTAATGAATTTGACTAACCCTGAGATGCATTTCTTGCAAGAAAGCCACATCAATTTGTAGACTTTTTTAAGTGGAGTAAAACCTTGGATCTCTTGGCAGGAGTCTGAGCCCCCTTTGTATTCCAGGAGCAATTTTTGAGACTAGCCATATGGAATTATATAATACCGTGGAATGTAGCAAAAAATAAAAGAATATAACCAATCCCGAGTACTTAACCAAAAAATATTTAACCCCCTTACAGTGGCAGACAATCCCTTACATATTATTTTATCTCCTTCCCCCCATTCCAACTTATTCACCCCCCTCAAAGCTAGGACCTAAAGGACCCAGGTCTGGACCCCACTCTTTATAGTAAGAAACTAAGCCACAAACATACCCTAACAGGGATAAAGATTTAGGAGGTCCCAATCCCAAAGTTTGATTCATGACTGCTTCTCCTGCAGCTGAGCAATCATGCATACCCCGTCCCACCCCAACGAGTTGATTAAAACAAATGTTAACAGAAACAATTTACTAGATTTATAAAACAAAGGTACCAAAACCTTATTTTCTGCATACCTGTCCTCGGTAAATCTGAAAAAAGAGTTAAAAAAAAATTACTGTATTTAGTAGACATTATACTGACATGTTTTTCTTTAATAATCCCTAAATGCTCTGAAGGCTGTCAAAACCCATATACTGTACCTTATATTCCAGAAAAGTACCAAAGAAAAACAATGAAAAAAAGGGAAGGGAAAAGGAAAAAAATCTTGATCCCTTTTCCTTTCCTATCCTTCACTTATCCCTTTTTTCTCTCCTTCCTCTACACAACTCTGGAAATAAACATCAAGTTGCCTCCAGCGAGAAAAAAATATATCAATAGCGAGCAGGGACCTAAATCCAGGACTCTCTCTAATGGAGCACAACCACATGGGGAAAACAAAAAAGAAAAAGATGACTTACTAAGGAAAAAAAGGGCAGGACCCCATGGCCATAAAGTCCAAGTCCGCAATCCCGGCTCTGACATCATGGAACTTAAACATTTTTTGGAGGCAGGTGCCCGAACCCGCAAATCCAATTTAACATTACAGCCCAAATGCTATCCTGATAATGCAGGATCCTTTATAAAGGGATTAAGCAATGCAGCTTCAACGTGAGGTAAAAAGATCTGGGAAGAGGGCTGCAAGCTCTTTAGCTGCTTGCTCTGCATTCTCAAAGGTTTTCCAGCTGCCACCATGAAGAACAGATAACCTAGCGGGGTAAAGCATCCGAAATTTTATTCCTGCAGCAATTAATCTAGTAGCAGAGGGGTGATATTCAGCCCTTTTTTGACGAGTTGCAACTGGTAGGTCTTGAAAGAACTGAGTCGGGTTGTCTTCCCATTTTACTTCTTTAAGATCTTTGACTGTAGACAAAATATGTTGACGATCAACAAAACTCAGCAATTTCAGGATGAGCGGTCTAGGTTTAGCCCCAGCAGGGGGTCTCAGCTGTAAAGATCTGTGGGCTCTTTCAACAGCATAAACTGTGGAGTGGAGGAGGGCCAGCTATTTTAATGAGCAGCTTTTGTATAAATGTAACAGGCGAATGCCCCTCAGCTTCTTCTGGAAGACCGAAAATCACCAGGTTGTTACGCCTGTTTCGGCCTTCCAGATCTTCAAGTTTTAACTCCAGCTTGTGTAATTTGTACCAAATTGAAGTCATATCAGGCTCCATTCAAGTTTACCATGATTCAAGTGAGGCCGTATGGGCAGAGACGTCAGAAAGAGCCTTGTTGGTTTCTTTGAGATCAGCTTGCATCTCTTTTAAATCTGTGGCAAATTCCACAAAAGCCATTTTGAGTGATGCCATTTCTATTAAAAATCTTTCCTCCAAGAGAGGGGCTACAGCTGCGGGAGGTTGAGAGCCTTTACTCATGCTAGAGGTGTACGTTCTGGCTTTTTTGGCCTGCTTATCCGGCGTAGTAGGCGGCGTTCTAGTCGGGAGAGCCATTTACATTTCAGCCTCCGTTTCTCCTAGTTATCTCTTTTAAAAGCACATAATTCGGTGTCCGATGTTGTCCTGATGTAGAGAAACGCTATCCGGTTGCAAATTAGAGTGCCATTTGGTCAATTTACAGAAATTTACAAGTAAATTAAGTCATTGAAACAGGAGCGAGAGCACAATGCCACCGCTTAGGGAGAAAGCATCACGTGATTCCCCTGGTTTAGCAGATTTAAATTTGCAGTAGAAAACAAAACAAAAACAAATTGTTGGTAACATTTTCTCACATATGGTATCATATAAATGAAGCAACTACAACTCTTTTTGTGGAATTTAACATTCAAAATGCATGTATCACTGCTTCATTTGATAAGCTGGGCTAAGCTCTTTGCAGTCCTGCTGTTCCTTTCTGGGTGACTATTTTGCCCCTCCCCCTTTCTTGACATAGCTGGATTGACTGAACTACTAATCCCACTGATATCCTCTTTGTTCTTTACAGTGACAAAATCTCTCTAAAATGTGAGTCACCTATTCCTTTTCCTATCCACCTATCCTGTTGGAATAGCCATAATTCTTCATTCCTGGTACCCCAGACATTGTTTTTCCCCACTACATCTTTTTGCTTACCACTGAGTCCCAGACTTGCACATACATCAGCCTCCCTGGATCATAAATTTACTGGGTGTGATCCTAATATAGTCTTCATTCAGGTTGGAATTGTTGACAATCTGTGCTTCCATGCTCCAACCTGGTGGTCTACCACTAGTGTGCTACCCAGCTCAGTTGCCCATTTGTTAGTGAAACTATGAATCTAAATCCTGAACTGGGTGACCCCCTGCACTACCTGCCTCTCATACCCATATCCATTAATTATAATCTCCCAGATAAGTCAGTGAAATTAGCAAATTCCAGGTTTATAGAATTTTTCATGAAGTTCTACAATTTTCACAAAGACTAATGAGATTTGACTTTAAGTACAGGTGTTTTTTGCAACTTCTGGAAGCAAGCAATTATTAAAATTGGCACACAGTCTCCTTGTAAGGTCTAAGAACCTTCAGATTTAATGGTATTGCATTTTCTAGTTTTAAAGTTTCAGGGGTTTATAAATTTGCAGTTTACATTCTTGCAAAAAGTCATTTTTAAATGTTGTGAAAGTTTGACTACTTTTATTTAAATCAGTCTCATTTAAAGCTGAAAATATGATCTTTTCAAAAATTACCATGAGGTATAGTAGTTTAAATTTTTCAACTCTGGTTAAATTTTAACATATTGTTTTAAATTTAGAGGGGAATAACTGAAAATTAAATTTTGGCAACATGTTTGTCAGGCATTAACTCAGTTCCTTTTGAAGCTAGACATCTTAAACTATGCACATATACAAATGTATTTATAGCCTGTATACCAGTAAAATGTTATAACATTTCAACAAATACTATCAAAATTATACTAAAATAACAGAAATCTAAATTTTGGCAAAATGTTTGGCTACCTATAATTCAGCCGCCATTAAAGTTTGAGACTTACAATGTGGTGCATATACCCATGATGTACATTTCTTTAAACACTGAAACTGTGGAGAAATTTGGATGAGAATTTTTAAAATTTGATTAAAATAACTGAATATTAAATTTTGATTAAATGTTTGACCACTCATACCTCATTTTCAGTGCATGATTTTGAAATTTGATACACTTATGTAAGCTTTTATGAACTGCCTACATGCCAAATGTGGTGTCTTGTGGACATGTGCTGTCAAACTTATTGTGAAATAACTGAAATTTAAAATTTGGCAAAATTCCACTGAATTTTCATGCAACTTCTGCAACATTTTGTGGAATCAGAATGGTCAATCCATGGGCATTCTGTGGGTAGAATTTTATATTCCACACAGTTCTGTAGAGCAGCTGATGCTGCTATTGAACTGGGACAGGAAGACTTGTCAAAACTGAAGACATCCAATTTACCAGTTACCATATGTGAAGCTATGGAAGAGGAGATTATGCCCCCTACAGGAATGACCATAGTAACACAGAAAAGGACATTAAGACAACAGCGGTCCAAGGCAAAAAAACAACAGAGAAATTCCACAAAACTCCCTCTGGAAAATAAGTTTGATTTATTGGCTATAGGCAGAAACTGGGGAGATTTGGATAGTGCAACAGGGTACTGGGTCAGTGCCATGCAAGAAAGACAGTGTGGTATTAATCATGTTGTGTATAGCATTCCTGGAATTACAGTGCCGGGGTAGAACAGTGGTAGGGAATTACCAGTACCCCTGTTGCTGTACACTGAAAACACAGAAGTATCTGGTTGCCATTTGCTGGGGTGCTGGTCAAGCCACTCCCATGGTGGAGTGACTAAGGCTCCAGTACACAGTGGAAACAGAGACCTAGAACCATGGTTTAGTTCCTACCAGATCTTCCTGTGCTTCAGCTTTTTGCATCTTTAATTTTTTTTAAAACAAAACTCTCAAGTTACTCCCCATCCCGAACCCCAGTATATTATAATAATTCTGGGAGGGGTGGGGTCAATCCCCAAAACACATATAAGCCCATTGTTTTAAAGGGCATGTGCTGTTTGTGTCCAACTGTGTTTTACCAGACAATATTATAGCACACACTCTTTTGCTTTCGGCATTGGTTGCCGCACAGTTTTTGCTTTTGGCAGAATGACCCCATGCCATGCAACAGAATCCCAAGCATCATCCACCAGGTCATCTCAATGACTGGCATCCTCAGAGATGAAAAGTGGTTCTTAAGGCTCCAGGATGTCCAGAAAGAGGAAAAGTCATCTTGGGACTAGAACCAGAAGTAACAAAACTGGTATGAACTGAGCTTTAAACACAGCAAAACCACCCCACTAATTCTCTAACTTTCCAAAAGAACAATGAGATTCACATCAGGGTGGAAAAACAAAAGATGTCCCTTGAAATGTTAAATTCTGAAATATCTACCATATGGCATTTATCTATTTCAAGAAAGTTGGATGAATATGTGTTTGGATGTAGTGCAGGTAAAATGATTCTGGTGTTGGGGAACATTATTTTGATCATTCGATGAAGATAGATGTGATAGGGTGCAATATCTTTTTAAGGGCATAGAATACACTGTCACCAAACTGCTAAACAGTGTAACAGGAAAAGGCTACATTAATAGATTTTATAAATATTACCAGTAGATTCCATATTCTTAATAGAAGGTGGACTTGTTAAAAGCAATGAAGCCCTTGCTGTGTACCTCTAGAAATTTGATTTAGTGGGCGATTTTAATTGTGTATTAGCCTCTGATAACAAAGGAGCATGCACTAATAAAATGTTCTATGATTCAGATTTCTACTTAAACTGCTAAAAGGTGCTGATCTATAACATGAATACCAAACAAAACATATTACAGAAGGATTTACATATTGCAAAAATAAATTGGCTACTAGAGTAGATTTTCTCTCGCAGTCCTTGACAGTTCAGCAAGTGTAATTGGTACTAACAGAGAATTCAGACCACCTGTTGTTAGGGAGCTTTCTGGGAAATTCAAGCAATTTTGAATAACAGAAATGAAAATGGAGACTTAATAATGAAGGACTAGACCAGCCAGAACTGAGCCATTCCTTAATTAAATTATTTAATGCTAGAAAATCAGTGGTATGCTTTTATGATGATATTGGGATGTGGTGGAAAGATACAGTACCAAACCTGACCTTCACTGTTACAAATATTATCAAGGTTAATTAAATGGAAAGAGTATTAAATATATCTCACACTTAGACCCCACTTGGGAAAAATGAGTATGCTTAGTCCATCAAGGGATAGGTACTTTTTCAACACAAATTAAAAACATAAAACTGGAAATGCAGCAACTACAATATGACCTAGTTAAATCCCTTCATGTTCAATGACCTATGTGAAATGAGTTGAGGTGGGCTCAGTCCAGATCCCAGTGGCAGCTGTCCACATCATAAAACCACCAACACAGTAGGGACAAATTAGCACCCTTATTGACAATCTCACATAGGAGGACAATGACTTGATGGGATATGGATGTGTTCATTCACATATTTGTGCCTGTGTAGTACAGTATGGTCTGCAAGTCCATTGGTCCACACTGTGGACCAATAGGTGTACAGGTCAAACTGTACGCTGTCATTCAGCGAGTGGCCAGGTGGTATGCAGGTGGAATGCAGCCACCTGCAGATGACCGGGGGGGAGCTGGGTGGCTTGGTCCTCCCTGGGTGGGATGGGAGGAGGGACCACTGGGCCATGAGGTGATGGGGTTTGTACTACGGATGCTCACAATCAGGTGTAAAGGAGGGGGGCACCACTAGACCACCAGGTGCAGAGTTCTCCGATGCTACTGCTTGTGATCGGGCTTCACAGAGGGGAGACCACTGAGCCACCAGGTAGAATGTTTCTATAACATTCCTGCAATTGGGTGACATGGGAGGGAGGGGCGGGACCACTAGACCACCAGGTCGGGGTTGTTACTTTACTACTGCCTGTGATCGGGCATAGGGGGGAGAATTGGCTGCCAGATATTCAGCTACTACTACCAGCAACTCCACAGGGCACCAGGCACATTTCACTAGGCTGCCTTGTGCATCACATGCAAATGGGGCCATAATGGCATACTAATGGCCCCATGTGCACCATGCATATATTATGGCCTCATTTGCATGCCCAACACTGAATATCATGGGTGATGCGCACAGCACAACTGCATTTGTGCTGGAGCATTCCCATCCTCCCTGTCTGGGGAATGCACCAGGGCATTGTTCCTGCACCAGGCACATTTTGTGCCATATTCAATGGAGATGCGCCTTTGCACATCACCATTGAATATCGCCCTGTCCTGGCCCCAGTGCAACTCAGTTACACTGCACCCCCACTTGCACCACTGCCGGGCGCAGTCTGAATATCTGGCCCTTTATGTTCATTGATGGTGATAAGTATGATAGAACATGAACTGCACAATATATACAATAAAGAGAGCACCTTTCTGTAAAAACAAATTTTGAAGGAAAGATGGAAAAACATGTATTTTTTTTATAGTTTAGTAGCTTGAGTTTTTTTTTACCTTATACTTTTAAAGTAGTTCACTGTTGTGATTAAAGTAATTAGTCTATGGTAATTTAGTTCTATACACAGTAGCAGGACTGGAATGGAGGAGAGTTACCTTTAGCTTGCAGCTTTAATTCTTTTTCCTCTTTTTTTTAACTCTTAATAGGTGGAGAATATACTTTGATATATAAACAGCTATAAAACTATCTTACTGTCATTGTAGTATGATAGTGTTGCTTATTTTCTCTGTAATATGTCTTTTTGATGGTAATAAAACATTTCTCTACTGTTTTTCAACAAGTGCCATGGGGTCATTAACTTCCACCTTGACAGTGACCAGAGATAGGTAGAAGTTGCCTCTGTTTAATGTCTCATCTGATACAACATCCCCTCATACTGCACTACAGTGTCAGTAATGGCTATTACCTCAAGTATCTGGTATGGGGATAGAATCCACAACCTTCAGCTCTTGTGTCCTCAGAAGTGCATATGTTACCAACTGAGCATGCAACCATGAACACTAATGTTCCATCATTTATTCCTGCAATAGCCTTAATATTGTGTGAATTGGAACATTTAAATATTACAATTCATGCAAATTAGAAATATCCTGTATACAGTATTTCATGGGTTATTTATATGGAAGTTATCAAAATTCAGCAGAAATCCTTGAAAGGGAAATTCTGCCATTTCACCCAGAACTAGTAGAACCAGGACCCCACTGAAAAATGAGCTGTTATCCCCTCAGCTGGGAAATTCTGCATAAAGAAAAGAAGAATATAAAAAAGCTTTGTAAATGAATTCAGAAAAATAAATATGAAGTATACCTATAAGTATTGGAATGACCACATTTTGCAAATGATTTATTCGCCTTTGGCACCAATCTGTATTTAATTATTAGGACATGCTTCTGAGTGACATTGTTTTGATAGTACTTACACTGTTCATATTGTAAGCAGTAAATATGCATTTGAATTTACATATTTTAAGTTCCTACATGCTGATATTCCACTACTCAAACTGCTAAATCTAACAGATCCAGGTAAATTTACAGTATTGTTTGTTTTGCAGATGTAGGCTCAGGTAGTCTGTTTGCATATTTTTAAAAATGCCTATTTTTCATAAATTAAGCATGTCATAATTTAAGTGCAATTACACGTACTGCCACTTTCTTTTTGCTAAGAAACTCTGTTTAATGCTCCTGCTTAGTATGCCTTTCCTGGTTAAACAATTTCCTCCTTCACTTTTCCATTCCCTTTCCCTTAACATTTCGCCTAGCACAATTTGATGTAATTATACTCATATGCATATATATTACTGCATTTCATGCATACAGGTTACTCATCATGCTGACATACTGTATACTGCAGTATTTGATTTCACAATTTTGGAACTATTCAGATACTTGCTATGTACATTTTTGATAAACATATTTTATGTAACACATAAAAGGTTCCCCTGCTCACTGCAAATGGATCTTTCAACAGCAAGACACTTAACACTGGCATGGGATTTTTGGTTGTGGTAGCAACATCACTGCACTGAGGTGCCCAACAGAATGAACCATCTGTCTGTATTTGGCTGTTTTCAGTCTAAACTGGAAGGAATGTATTGCACTGCAGCCACCTGTTTTCAGGTAACATTTGTTCTATTGAATCCTTGTCCACTTGCCACACAAGGGTTTATATATCCACAATGTCTTGCACTGCATTTGGGGCTTGTAAGTGTATGTGTGTGGTTTGATCAGAGACATGTATAGTCAATCTGTGTATTTGTTCTCTTCTCTTCTTGCAACCTTTATGGAACCTACACACTGCTCATCTTACATACTGCCTCTCTCATATGTTATCTCCGGGAGTACTAAATCCCTGATATCATAGGAAAGGCATGGCATCCTTTATTTGCCAGAGAGCACCCTCTGTCTCAGGTGAAAAGGGAGATCATCCCCACTTTAAACTGTGATTTTAAAGTAAAAAGTGATATTACTACTGATACTGATTCTGATTTATATTGCTACTGTTTTGTTTTTTTCAGGAATTTATTACCCAAGGTGGGCACTGGCAAAATGTGTGAAGTGCAAAGTGATGACTTTGTGAAGTTCTTCCCCAGTAAAGTGTCTCTTTTTCAATGTAAATTGACAAAAATTCCCTCTCATGAATTTGCCACTTTGCGAAGTGCTTCACCGAAAAAAGGCCATTTTACATGGCAAACTTCACAAAAATAGCAAAGTGCAAAGTTGGGGTCCTCACTGGGAAATTCATGAAACTTTCTGAGGCTAATTTCAGTCACTTCACAACAACTTTGCTGGCAAAGTTTATATTCACTGCATCTCTACTTATTACTTGTACTTTGCAATTATTATTTATATGCAGTGATTGTCACTTCATTTCTTACTGTTGTATCATTCCCATCCATATTCCATCCCTTGGGTCACACCAGGAAATGAGCTCCAGCTCAGCATGCCGTTCCTAGTCACCAAATTTTAAATTAAGTAAATTGATAAATATTAATCTATCATGATCTATAATAAACCAGGTTTTGATGAAAATATGCATGTGCATGCTTCACAAAATGCATCACAAGATCCTCTCAAAATTTGTAAAAATTTGACATGTTGGGGAACCAAATACTACATATATGACATGTGGATTTTATTTTTGCAAACCATTGCAAAGTAAGAAGTGAAAGGCACAAAATTTATGTCACTTTGTTCCCAGGCACTGACCGACTTGCAGTGAAAAAATGCTGCAGCTATTTCCCTTTGAAAAAGAGACACTGGATAGTTTGATACCTTTTATTGGGCCAATATATCCTCTGTAAAGAAAGCTATAGTACACGGTATCCTGTGAATATAGTGAGTATTTTACAGTGAGTCAAAAAGGGTGAAATCAAAATAGGGAGGGTGTTTAATGGGCTATGTGATTTTTATAGTACATCATTAGGTGAGCACTTTTAAAGCACTTTTTGAGTGAATTTGGCATGGTGGGGAGTAGTAATGGTAGAGAGCATATTAGGATTTGTTTGTGCTGCTAGTTTTGAGCCATCTGTCTAGTGTAGTGGTTAGAGTCATTGCCTGTGTGGCTGACAGACCTGGGTTCAGAACAGGTTGTGGGATACTGTTTTTTAGGTGTGTGTTGTACATAAGTTTTTTGCTGTTATTTTTTCATGTTTGCCTCTTGTTACACCTGTCCTTCAAGCTGTGTTCCCCCTCACCCATAAGTTGACTCCACAATGTTCTATCCCCTGCCAACGTTAGTCCCCCTTGGGAGTAGGCCCCATCCCGAATTTTCCCCCATTTCTCAGTGTCACACCCCACTCCCCGCAGTTAGTTATTTTAAATCAGGTGGTGTGCAGGGCAAAGACACCCACAGAAAAAGCAGAGGTACCAATGCTGTTTTGTAGTATGCTATAGTGCTATGCGCTTTTTTTTTGTAGTGTATTTTTGGTTTGGCATGATTAATGATCTGCCATTATGACATGGAACCATAGTACACTAGGTTTTGTGGCTATGCAGATCCCTTCATCAGGTGTAACTGAAATACAAATGTTTTCCCATTGTTTGTTTTTCCAGAATTTCAAGGCCACAGAATTGCTAATTTGCAGGAATTTCCCCAAGTGGAATTGAAATGCTGCCCTTCCCTATAAGCAGTGGATCAAATAGGATGCAATGTAGTGTTGTGGCTAAGGCACTGGGGTATAAACCTGTAGACCTGGGTTTGAATCCCACAGCCCTTACTGATTTCCCCCTTGCTCATGTCCCTACATGTCCCCCTTTCCAACTAAATCTTCAATGGTACAGTACTCAGGGTAAAGGCCAATTGGGCCCTCTCGATCCCAACTATTACAACTGTGATGTCAATTGCATACATTTGATACTGCCTTACGCTGTGATGCACCCTGCAATGTTTTCTGTAAGCACTAAAGTTCATTATGCTTTAACTATCTGTATTTTTGCATTGTACTGTACATAATGTCATCATTTGTTACCCCCTACCCTCAGGTCGCACCTGGAAATGAGCCTTGGCTCAGCATGCCTTTCCAAGTAATCACACTGTAAATTAAACAAATAGCACCAGGCCACTGTTTTTCACATGATTCTGAATTACTGTCTTCTTGATTCTATGTTCTGTTCTACATCATGTTACTTTTCTGCATATTTTAAGGGCTTACGTTCCACTTGTCATTGATGAAAGGTTGACAGGCATGGTTGCAACAAAGTGCTTGAGCAATAATCTGTATAAGGGTGAAGGATTCTCAACAGTAATAGGAAAATGTTTTCCTTTTAGTGAACAGAAAAACAGAACATCCAGCATAGTGTTTTATTACTGTAAAAGGCAAAGCTCACTGAACATCTCTGTGTAGTATTTGACACCAAACAGTTGGAGTAATAGACCCATTCACATTCATGATATAGTTATATCGACATCTTATATTTTATGAAAACGTAAAAAGATGATACATTGGGATGAAACACCAGTGTTTCATGATACCAGGCCTGGTGAGTCAATCTGGGGCCACATCATTGAGTCTAGTGCCAAAGAGCACCAACTGAGAATTTTAATTCTCAAGTACATAACTGATGAACGAGAAAACTCCAGCAATACAGACTTTGCTTAATTGCTGCCCAATTTAGAGGAGTGTTTATTTTGCATTATAAAGGTATATATTGCAAAAAAAGACACAAAATAAGAGATATGAATGATTTATACAGAATAGTGGGGCATCCTGATGAAATGAGGTGGTCTCACAAAATGTTAGTGTTTTATTCAAGTGTTTCATTTTTTTATGTGTTCAATAAAATGTAAGATATCTATATAACTAAATTAATTGCAAAAAAATGTGTTAATGCACTAGTTAGGGTTAATATGACAAAAGTAGGGAAATGTGGAGTTAGGATTTACCACACTAACACCCCACTTGGCAGGCAGCAACAGAAAACAACTAATGCAAACACGGGTGCTGCGAATGATGCTGTATGCAGTGCCACAACACGACAGGTTAGCCCAAACTCTGACACAGTTTCCAAACAATTATGCACACTAGCACAGATGACCACAGACTGTAACGTTGCAAGGCAAAAGTAACATTTATTCATTCAGTTCAAATTGAAAGTTACAGATTTCAACATTGCAAGTTGCCTCTTATCCATTTCATTCAGTGCAGTCCATGCAGGCAGCTACTCTGCATACCAGCCTGTTCCCTAGTGCTTCAGCTCATTACAAGCCTTCATCAGGGGCTGTGGCCAGAGGTATGACAGCAATGTCTTAAATACCCCTTATCCCAATAATGCAGATAAACCACCTCATTGCAGTTCTAATTAGTGTTACAAAATTGTGTCAAAACTTTTAAGCACAAAATACAATTTAGTTTTTCTCTTAACATTGTTAATACAGTTCTATGTCATTGGAAGTTTTTAATTTTCCTTATCCAAAGCTGCTGTTATCCACAATGGAGAGAGACAGATGAAAAAAGTCCTGGGACTTCATCATTTGATCACCCTTTGTAACTTCTTTTTTCCTTCACTTTCCTTGGTTACTTGGGATCTACATAGACATTTAAGCCAGTAGAAAGTTTATGTATTCTCAAAAATAAAAGGTCAAAAGGTCAGAAAAAAGTAAAAATTCATAATAGAGACAGTATACTTCTAAATTCTAAATTCTAAATAGACATATAGTAACAGTTTGCATTTTATCCCAGTACTTCATTATTCATTTATAGTACACTTTCTTATTTCAAAAAAGCTTGAGATTCCATATCTCATTCAAACCCCTCAGTTTGAGACTTTTTAATTTGAAGATCCAAATGCTCTCCTTTTTGAGTAGCAGATTTTTTCTACCACTCCCTGTCCTAGGGCAAGACATCATTTGTAATCCCATGAATTTCAACTGTTTTGGATATGACTTATGCTTTTCACTGAAGTTTCAGCCCACGACGATGTCTTGTCTGCTGTTGATAATGGATCTCTCAGATTCTTGAATACGTGTTTTCAGGTTTCTTACTGTCTTGCCTATGTATATCAAATTGCAGGGACCCCATAGGACATATACTACAAACATATTATTACAGTTAATAAATTCTCTGATCTCAGTTTCAGTGCTGCTCCTAGGGTGTTTAAATGTTTTCATTTTGTTTGCAAATATACATATATTATAGTTGATGGATTCATATAAGTCCTTCAGCTTGGTTGGTTGCCAGATGCCTATTCTCTGTGCTTGTTCTGTTGCAAACTCACTATGCACCAGTGTGTCCCTGGTGCTGCATGCTTTACAGAATGCTATATGGGGTTTTGTTTCAACGGACTCTCCCACTTTGGCATTACCCTGCAGGATAGGCCAATTTTTACATATTATATTCCCAACCGCTCCTGCAATTTTGTTGTATTCTGTCACACGTTATACTGTACAGTACAAACACATTAAACTGTTCCACCAATGATCAGTTTAGCATTGTTTTTTACAGCTGGCAATGCATTGGCAACTCATATTGCATTGTTTTTCAATGCTTAACCAGCTCAAGAGCAATGTTTGTAAAATGTTTCTTCAACTCATTTGAAATGTATCTGCAGTCCAGTCACAATGCAATGCAAAACTGCATTTTAACTCTTAAGGAACAGTTTGCACAGGGCTTTGTGCTGGATCAAGCAACACTTACATAACTCAATCAGAAATGCTAAAGCAACTCATTAGAGGAACAGTTTAATATGACTTGTACTGTAGGTCCATGGTCTTCCTTTTTTGGGGTATCTGATTCAGTTAGTAATTCTTCTCTATTTTTTTTATTTCTAGCCTTGTTTTTTGCATCTAATAAGAGTTCTTCATTATATCCCCACTCCAGAAATCTATTCATACGTTCCTCTGCCTGCATGTCACAGGTCTGTAGGGAACTGCAGTTTCTCCTAATCCTGATAAACTGGCTAAAGGGGATCAAGTTTTTGAGTACCTGGGGTGCACACTTTGCACCTGCAAAAGTGAATTTGTGGCTGTGCTCTTTCTGTATCTCTCTGTTTCTACCATCATTTTCCCTTCTTTATTCATGACATTCAGGGTTAGATCTAAGAAGTGTAACTGAGATTGATCAGTGGTGTGTGAAATGTAAATTTAGTTCATTTGTATTGAGCCAGTTTAAAAGTGACTCAATTTATGTGACATACAGAAATAGATTAGTTGCCAGATTGGTCCTGTAAGAATAGTTCCAGAAGCAAATAGGTTGATACCTTTTATTGGACCAACATAGATGTTACCAAAAGAAAACAATGTCCAAGCTTTCAGACCAACCAGATCCTTTCTCAGAGACTTATGGCAATCATTCAGAGAGTTACATTCTATTAACACCCTGATCACACATGAAAAATACATAAAAAACAGAAATAACAGTCATTGGTTTAAAGTAACTATTTCAAAAAATCACATATTTAAATGGAATGAACAGCATTCCATTAACTTGCTACTACTGAGAATCTTTTCAAGGTCAAATAAAATCCACAGTATATAAGCTGAACACCAAGTAGACAAAACCTCTGACTGAAATTATTAATGAAAGTGTTATAAGAATACATTCAAAATTAAAAGCAAGACCTTTAGATTTAATACCACATGATAAAAAAAAACAGTGCAACAGAAATTGATGTATGGAAATAAAAAAATGCATTTACCTTGTATGAACAACTGTTTAAAACATTCATATATAATTAAACATGTCTCAAGATATTTTCTAAACTATACTATCAACCAGTTAACACACTCCATGAACATTAAAATCTACAGTGCCGTAACAATATTTTTTACAAGATAATATCAATTGTCAGTATTATTGCCAAATAAAAAAATAAACCTCTCAGGTACCACCTAGAAAATGAGTTCATGCATTTTAAAATGTTTGAAGTTTAATAATGAGTCTGTATATAATCAATTAGCTATATGAACAGAAACAGTCTTAAGAATCTGAATAAAACACCAGTAGAATTAACCCCCCTCCCCCCAGAAAAGATAACTAGAAAAGTAGTGTATATTCACTATATATGTGAACTAAGATTCCTAACACCCTGTAGCATAATAATGACATGTACCTGAATATAAGACTGGAGTACAAAACAGCTCAACACCACCCAAGGAGAATGCACAACTTAACTAAAGTCCAGATAGCAACAAAACAAAAATCAGCACTCCTCAGGAACTAAATAAATACAGCTTTAATGTAGTAAAATCAAACATCCGCCATCACTACACAGGCGTCCACCTACTACAGAAACTGGAAAGTGACCCCGCCACAAAATATAAAAGAGAACTACAGGACTTAGTTAGATCATTTCCTAACCATGTCCAAGGCAGACTAATGGACCTTATCCCTGTTTAACCCAAGCCAGGGACATTCTACATACTGCCCAAAATACATAAATCTAGCAATCTGGGGAGACCCATAGTCTCTGCCAATGGTAACCTGAGTGAGGGGATCTCAGGATTTGTAGAAGCCATTTTAAAACCACTGGTTATAGAAAGGCACAGCTACATCCAGGACACCACACACTTCCTGTGTAAACTTTCTGGTTATAAGGACTTGCCGTCTAATACCATTTTAGCAATGATGGATGTAACATCCCTCTACACTAATATTCTACACAAGGATGGCATTTCAGCCTGCCTTTAATACCTACATGAGAAAGGATTAGACCAAAACATCAACCCTGAAGTGGTGGGGAAACTTACGGAATTCATTCTGACACATGTCAACTTCAGCTTCAATGGTAAACATTATGTTCAAGCTGTGGGGAACAACAATGGGCACCAGGATGGCACCACAGTATGCTAATCTCTTTATGGCCAATTTGTAGGAAGACTTTTTAAGGCACAGTCCTCACAAACCACTCACTTATTTATGTTACATTGATGATTTGTTTATAATTTGGACTGAGGGCACAGATGCACTTAAACATTTTCATCAGGAACTTAATAACCTCCACCCTACCATAAAGCTTACCCTGGAATATTCTGCCACCAGTGTTAATTTTCTGGACACCACTGTCACCATCAAGGATGGAACCTTACATATATGTATTTACAGGAAGCCAACAAACAGACAGAGATACTTATACAGGAATAGTAATCATCCAAGCCACACAAAAAAATATGTCATGTACAGTCAAGCACTTCGGTATCACCGTATCTGTTCAAATGAGGAAGACAGAAATACACGTTTGGCTATGTTGAAAAACACCTTTATGGAGCAGGGAGACTCTTCCAGATAAATTAACAGAGCAGTAAAATGTGCAACACAGGTACCCAGAGAGCAACTAATTCAGTATAAGGAACCACTGCCAACAGAATACCTTTATTAGTCATGTATCATCCTGAACTTGAACTTCTACATAAAATTATTATGGACCTCCACCCTATATTCAGTGAGGATGAGACCCTAAATTGTATTTTTCAAGAACTACCTGTACTATCTTTTAAACAACCACCTAATTTAGCCAACCTGATTGTTAGGAGTAAACTTGCACCAGAACAGGGTACCAAGACACTAAATGGTACACAACACTGTAATCAACCCTTATGTAGAACTTATGAACTCATATTCACTTCAGATTGTGTGGTTACATCCCAAAACAGAATAGTCAGGATACAGAGGAATTATACCTGTACATCGTATAATGTTGTTTATTTCATTTAATACAAGAGATGTCCACAAACAGGGTATGTTGGAGAGACAAGCCAACCTTTCCACACTAGAATGAATGCATACAGACATACCATTAATATGAAGGTGAATGACAAACCGGGGGGGCAACACTTCTTTCAGAATGACTACTGTAGCTCAGATATGTCAGTAATGGTCTTAAAAGGACATTAAAATTATACAGCAGCAATGGACTTTTGAGATTAAGCTCATTGTGGGGGATAATCTCTGAGGCACTCCACACTCCTTACACATGGGTTGTGTCCACCTGATAGGTTGCTTGATGCACATGTGACTTCAAAGAAGTCCAACCCCCTTCCTTTGTGATGCAGCTTTTCCAGGATCAGTTCTTCATGTACATCTGTAGGTTGCGGGCACATCACAACAGCTCCCAAGCAGTTATTTCAAGAATATCACACAAAAGGTAAGGCCACCAGGCTTAACAGTTTTATATCTAATGTTTTTGGCTTCTTAGGATATGCTAGCATAGCAAAGCATCTTATTGAATTATGTTGTGAAAATATATGGCTCAATCTAGATTCCAGAGGGAGAGTTGGTTGTTTAAAATAACTTCCTTTGTGCTACTCAAAACCAATTCATGGTATCTCACTAGGAATCACAGAGACAATCACTCAGCCTACATTTAAATTATTGCCAGAGGCACACTACAGGAGATCAACTCAGGGTATTGTGTTATGCCCATAAATTTCATACCAGATGCCTTAGATTCCCTCTCAGCAAATCTAAGATGAATTAAGCACTCATGACTGCAGTTTGCAGCTTTCTGGGATCCCTGCTAGTGGTCCCAGTTCAGCCTGCACCCACTACTACACTCTGGTGGGATTGGGAACAACCTATGGCTCCTGCTAGCAGCCATAGGAGTGCTGTCCCACATATATTTAAAACAACTCCTATATGGAGTTTGGTTGCTGCAGCAAGTGAATATTTCAAGCACATTCTACAGCTCCAGTGTGCTGATAAAATTTAAGTTTGCTAAAATGCAGATAAGAAGACTACATTATTCAGAGCATTTGATATCAGAAGAGTTGACTCCTGCTAATATAACAATATGAGCATAGAATATAAAAGTACTTTAAATGCCTACACAGTGACTGAATGACTGGGCACAGTAACTGATTATCCTTGGGGGGCAGACAATAAATGATGACATTATTGCAAAGTAAATCTGGTACCCCTGCTAGTGGTACCTGTGCTTAGATGTACCGTAAAATAATTCAACACAGCAGCTCCAGAGTATGTTTCAGCAGATATGCAGTTGTTTAAAATTTCAAAACTGGTAGTTTTAGAGATGTTAGCACTGCAGCTTCTACTAGCGTCGGTTGTCTAGAAAAATATTAGCTGAGAATTTGCTAGCACAGTATTCAAATTATGAACATTATCACATCATACGAGCATAGAGATTAATAGCTACCTGAATACCCCTGCTAGCGGTGCCAGGAGCTAAAAACAATGTCTGACCCACATAAATGAACACAGAATCTATGCAATGATTTACAGGAGGTAATATAATAAATAATCAACCTGGTTCCCCTGCCAGCAGTTCCTGAGTTGTATTATTCACCAACAAGAACCTGGTGACCCACTAGCATCACTAACTTGTAAAAAGGTACTCACAAACTCATCCAGAAAAGTTTCCTTGCATTAGAAGTTGCTTAAAATGCCCATGCCGGATTCAGTCATTCCTCAAATTCAGTGGCAGTAAATAAAAGCACCTGCAACCATTTCATGTTATTTTATATCCAAAAACACTCTCACAGAGAAAAGGAAGCTCTAGGGACCAACATGGAGCCACCCAAATGTTATTTTATGGCTTCACAAACATCTCCTAGCAGCATGTCCATCCCCCCATGTTTCTTCATAGTTTACAAATCTCCTGCTACATGAAAGCTGCAAGCTGACTGGCTCTCAACTTTCGAGAGATCTTGGCCACCACCTCAGAGGAAGATAAACAAATAAGATTTGACTAAATCCAATATATCTTGTAATGGAGAATGGAGCTAGCAATTGTACAGCTTCTGAAGCCTAAGCCCCCAAACTTTTAACACTGACCACGAAAGACAACTGAAGAAACATATTTTAAAGAACAAAAAATAATGCTTCTGCCCCCAAACTGTGTCCTATTACACTGGCAGCAATGCAGATGATTCCTCACTCAGCTTGGCATGCCCAAGGCAAGGATTAGCTAAGACATCCCGCCCCACCTCACCCTCTTAAAGGCACATGCCTACATTATACCAAAGAATACCAAGGCATACAAAGGGCCAAATAAATAAATAAATAAATAAATAATAAATAAATAAACACAGTACTGCATTGTATTGGGTCAACATACAAGGAGGTTTGATTACAATAAAATAATTATTTGGGAAATAGTGAGCTTTAATTAGCCATTTCTTTTACTGATATCCACAGTTGTTTCCTTCTCTTACAGGCACAGTCACATATTAATTAAGGAGCCACTACTATGTACTGTGTACAAAGATGACCAAATAGATTCCACAGCCACAGGTACTTGGAAGCCCCTACCAGTGGTCCTAGGAGCTCAGTACATCAGAGGTTACAAAATAATTAAAAGCTCACATTCCTTAAATGGGCAGATACTCTTGAGTCCCCCTAGATGCTGCTCAGAACAAACATACCACTTTACTAAGGTGCCTGATGACCTGGAGCCCCTGCCAGTGGCTCCAGGTCTATCCACTATTAAATGAGCAAGTGGCCACCTTAGAATATCAGGAGTACCCTGCCAGCATCCCGGACTGCTAAAGTACTAAGCAATGTGTCACAGTTCCCCATTACAAGCATAGTAGCACCTGAAGCACTCACTCAAGACATAACTACACAACAGTTTCTGAATCATTTTCTCAGTCCTTCTGTGTCTCACCTCAAAAATGACATGCTCTCAATAGGTTTTTATGGCACATTATGTCTTTTAAATTCACCACCTTCTTCTATCAAAAGGTAGAGGAAACTCTTCTATCATCTACCTGACTGAAATACCACAAACAAAGTAGGTCTCATGAGGAGGAACATTGAGGGACTAACCTAACTTGCCTACCCATATCGGCAGCCGCTAGAAATATCATCACGAGACTTGCTGCTGTGATCTTGGAAAAGCTCTCCACTCCCTCCCTTATCTATGTGGGATTTAGGGTGTAGGCAGCCACCAGACAGTGAAGATTGACTGATTGTCACTGCCGCCATCTAGTGGAGAGCCCAACTATACTCACAAATGTCCAACCAGCACAGAGGGTGTTGGTTAAAAGTACCAACAGATCTGCAACAGCAGACCACAATGTGAATAATTAAATATAAAGGCAACGATTTGAAAATCAATTAATAATGGGGAAAATACAAGACAGCAGAACACTGAGTCCCTCACTCGTTCTAGCCACATTTATAGGGACAGTGCACACTTTAATGCACAGGCACAACAATAGCCTGTACGGTGCAGAACATTATTGAGTACTGTGCAGGGGAAGAATTAAGGGAAATAATAAAACAATATATCTAATCCCCCAACACCACTCTCTCTATTTATCCTTTCTCAACCTACTACAATACCCAAAACAAAGAGCTGCAGCCAACACAATGTGCCGCTAGCCCAAAAACAACTAAGCATACTGTGTGCATCAGATGCAGAAGGTGCACCCATGCCATCTGACCAGGAGGACACCTATAAAAGACAAGGCACAAACAAATATGCCACCTGCAATCCCAAATCCTCCACTGGGCAGGATTTAGACATAGCAACAATTCCCCACAAAAATAATCAACCGATGCAGGCACAACTAGTGTAAAACACCATGTGAAATAAAGTTAGGTACTGGCAGGGCCAGAACCCCACTGAAACACACTCTGATCTAGAAACAGAGATGGAGGTGGTTACACAAACACTAACATCCATATTGTGTTTTCCTGATCAGATACAGCCATTAGTGCAAAATACAATGATGAAGGTGGGGTTTGTCACATCAACTCCAACCCCACTACCCAACCTAATCCCCACATCTTAATGGCACACTGCCTATACCATTTGCCTGCTAATAATGCCATACACCCTTGAGTAGCTTCTACATAGTGGCCACTCCACTGGGAAGCCTAGAAAAGTTGTACATACAAGAGTAAAAAATGGTCATAAATATTTTGAAAATCAGGGCACTATCCTGTGCACCACTGCAATTTACAAGGCTAGTCAGGAAAAAGGGAAATAGCCTCATGAGCTTGGACAATCAGGTTGTCATCTCCTATATCAACAGGCAAGGAGGAGAAGAAAGAGCAGAGCAGGCAAAAGGCTCAAGACTCATTCTTTGGACCAAAACATCTGGTGAGCATCCACCAACAGAACAATCAATACCCAGATTCTACTCCCAATTCAGATGATAAATCCATGGGAGGGAGCGCACTATCAACTACTTACTATTCCAGGTAACCTACATCTTTCACTGATACTACAGGTCTTGAAAGAGATATGAGAACCAGAACCTGGGTAATAAACATCACCCTCATTGGCCCGGAGAACAAGTTCACCATGATAGTGACAAGAACTAGACCACCCATGGACATACCATTCAGGAAGATATTCTCACCCTGACCAGTATGCCTCAGGCAGACAATCTCAACTAACAGCCAACTGAAAAGGAGAGACTGTTAAGAGAGGATGCAGTGGTCACCACCTATGGAGAAACCCCATTATCTCAAAGTATCATTTGAGATTATTCACAGGTGGTGAGAAGAAAAGGGAAAAAAAGAATACAACCTCTAAGGCCACAGTGCCCAAATACTTCTTCCTTCAGCAAGGTCTGAAAAGGACTATACCAGCATCCCTAATAGTGCAAGTAGCAGCAATCAATCCAATCCATCCTAAGATAAATAATGAAACCCTAGGACCCCAACTTAGTACCCAGGGCAATGACAGCTTACCATCCAAACCTTTAAGTTCAGTAATAAGGAAATAGCCATGAGCTGGACAATCAGGTTGTCATTCTTATATCACAGTAAGAGGAACAAAGAGCAGAGTCATGCAAAGAAAGGCTCAAGACTCATTCTTTGGACCAAAAACATCTGGTGAGCATATCCACCAACAAGAACAATCAGTGCCCCAGATTCTACTCCCAATTCAGGGATGACAAATCCATGGGAGTGGATGCACTATCAGCTACTTGGTCATTCCAGGTAACCTACATCTTTCCACTGATACTACAGGTTCTGAAAGAGATATGCAGAACCAGAACCTGGGTGATAAACATCACCCCTCATTGGCCCAGGAGAACAGGATTCACCATGATAGTGACAATAGCACTAGACCACCCATGGACACTACATCATTCAGGGAAGATATTCTCACCCTGGGATCCAGATGTCACCCAGGTCAGAACAATCTCAACCAACAGCCAGGCTTCTGAAAAGGAGAGACTGTTAGAGAGGGATACCACCCAGTGGTCACCAACGCTATGGAGAAATCCCATTATCTCAAAACAGAGACATTTGAGATTATTCCACAGGTGAGTAGAAGAAAAAGGGAAAAAAAGAATACAACTCTAAGGCCAGTGCCCAACATACTTCTTCCTTCAGCAAGGTCTGGATAGCGATCATTCCAGCATCCCTAATAGTGCAAGTGGCAGCAATCAATCCAATCTGCATCCTAAGATAAAATAATGCCCAATCCCTGGGACTCAACTTAGCACCCAGGCATGACCAGCTACCATCTAAACCTTTAGAGTCACTACCACCAAATGGCAAACACTTAACTTTATGGTCACTATATGTTCAGCTAAATGCATAATTGATCTACAAGCATTATCCCACAGACTGCCTGGGCAATGACCTACTCACCATCTGAACCTCTACAGTCACTACCACTCAAAGGGAAAATGCTTAACCCTTATAGTCACTATATGTTCAGCTAGATGCATAAGCAAACTACAAGCATTATCCCACAGACTGCCTTATCTGGTATTTCATGAGGACAAGATCAGTTTAAAGATGATCCCTTCCTTTCTGCCTAAAATATGCACACTTTTTCACACCAAACAGGATATCGAAATACCTATCTATATGCCTGCAGACAAGGTAGATAGGGACCCTCAACATCATCTGCTAGCCATGAGGAGACTAATGTCAACTTACATCACAAGAACGGCAGACATATGGCACATATTGTCTTAAGTCTCCCATCACAGAGGTGTATAAGGCCTCAAATCATACACCACCAACAAAAATCAAGGTCATTCCAATACAGCAATAGCCACATCATGGGCTGAGAGAAACATGGCCACAATAGAGAAAATTTGTGCGGCTTACCACATGAGTATCGAAGCACACATTCTTACTAAACATGACAGGGTAGATGTAGCTCTGGAAGCAAAACTCACTTACTTATGTAGTGTTGTTAGCAGCAAAGCTGAACATAACATAATTGACTGACTACACACCTTTCACTAGGGTACTGTTTACATTGAAACCCATGTGTAGGAGTGTGGTGTCCTGAGATTATCCCCATAATGGTAGTTTACTTTCACCTGGTAAAGGTGATTGTGGGGTATACATCTCGAGGCACTCTACAACCCACCCAGGTAGTCGGTCGAGACAAAGGACTCAAAGATGAGCTCAAGATGTAACAATCAGCATGTCGTATGGGCTGGAAATTTTAGATTATATGAATAAGAAATAAAGAGAGGACCATGGGCTGCTGTAGAATATTTGATAAACATAACAAATGCCTCTACTATAATTTATTTTTAACATCTAACATACATATCAGGAAACATTATGCTGCCTAATAACAAGTCAAGAGTTTTGGTTACAGATTAGGTAGAGCTTTGCAAGCATTCAACCGATCCTACATGAGGTGGCATCACACAGGAAAGGGGTCAGACTTTGAAGTCACATGTGTGCATCAAGCAACCTATCAGGTGGACACAACCCACGCAAGGAGTGTAATGCCTCAGAGATGTATACTCCTGACAATCACCTTTACTAGGTGAGTTTCAACTACCATTTTATTTCAGTATGGTAGCAGATGGCATGAATATTGATTTGCCTTTATTACACATTTCCCTCTTAAACTTTACACAGAATTTCATCATAGGATGGACATTTTGCTATGACTTACTAACATACTAACATATTACTAACATACTAAAATGCCAGCAGAATAGGCTCAATGGTCTTCGAATTAGCTGCTTGATTGTGCCTCACCCCTTGTGCTGACCTTGTTGTCCCCTCGCCTTCCTCTGGCTTCTCCTTCCCAGTTCTGACATACTTGCTGCATTGATTTTGCTTTCCTGAACCCTTCCCCTGTACCTGTCCCACCCCTCTGAACCCCCCACTGTCTCTGCCTCCACCAGTCTCCCAGTTGTAGTGCATTCCATGGCTCTACCACCCTCCTCAGTGAAGTAGCACCTCCTCCTTTCTCCCCTGAATCTTCCCCTCCAGCTCTACCCATGCCTCTAGTGGCCCCTTCCTTCTTCCTTCGAAGCACCTCACTGTTCCTCCCCATTTACCCTCTTCATGTACCTGAAGACCTCTATCATGTCCCCCGGTCCCTCTTCTCTCTTCCAGTGTACATATTTAGCCTTCAAGCCTCTCATAGGTCCTGTCCCCCAAGCTCCCAAATCATTTTGGTTGCCCTCCTCTGGACCCTTCCAGGAGGTTAATGTCCTCTTCAAGTGTGGCTCCAAACTGCCATGAGTACTCAAGGTGCTGACCTCACCAAAGCTTAGTTATACAGAGGAGTATCACTTCCCTCCTTCTGGAGGTGATCCCCTAAGCGTGCATCCCAGCATCCTGTTGGCCTTGGCTGCTGCCCTCCTACAAGTCTCAGACTTGTTCATCTTGGACATCCACCACCACCCCAGGTCCCTCTCAGCCATTGAGACTTGCAGTATTTCCAGGGTGTCCACTGGCCTGGGTTTCTGGCCCCAGGTGGGAGTACCTGCATTTCCTCGCATTAAACCTCAGCTTCCACTTCTAGACCATCTTTCCAGAGCCTCCAGGTCCCCCTGCAGGCCACCCTCCTCCTCCCATCCACCACCTTTCCCCAGTTTCGAGTCATCTGCAAAGAGACTCATCTCACTCCGATTCCTGTCCTTATGTCAGATACGTGGGCGTTGAACAGAAGGGGCCCAAGGACTGATCCTCTGGGACCCACTTAATGACCCTCCTGGGGAAGAGATTATCCCATCAACACGACCCTCTGGGTCCGGTTCTGGAGCCAATTGCCTATCCATCGGATCATCTGGTTTCCCACCCATTTCTCCTAGTTTATCCAACAGGCCAGGGTGAGAACAGAGTCAAATGCCCTTGCTGAAGTCCAGAAAGAGGACATCCACTGGTTCACTCCAGGTCCAAGGCACTTTGTCACCCAGTCATAGAACTCACCAGGTTTGTCTGACACGATTTCCCGGGATGAATCCATGCTGTCTATCATCCAGGCACCCTGACTTATCCAGGGCCCCTAGCCTTTCCTGACAATGCCCTCCATCACCTTGCCCACCACTGATGTCAGGCTGACAGGCCTGTAGTTCCCTGCCAGCTCCCTTGATCCCCTTGTGGATAGGCACTACATGCACCACCTTCCAGTCTTGGGGCACCACCCTGTCTCAGAGAGATGGTGAAAAGCTCTGCCAGGGTTTCGCTTAGGACATCTGCAAGTCCTTTCAGCACTCTAGGATGTACTTCATCCGCCCCTCTGTTCTCCGCCTTAAGGGAGCTGAGGCTTCCCTCACTCTCTCTGTATTTCCACTTCCAGTACCTCTTCTCCCTGCCTTACCCTCCACCTGCCAGTGATGCCCCTCTCCCCAGACCTGCCGATTGTGGGGCGCCCCTTCCTCATTATCTCTGTCTCCTCCCATGTATGATGCAGCATCCCTATTTTCCCTGGGTGAAAACTGAGGTGGAAGTACCTTACTTAGTACCTCAGCCTGCTCCTCTGGTCTTGTGCCTCCTCTCTCCCCTGATTTTAATCCTGCTAATCTGCCCCTTCACCCTTCGTCTTTCCCCAATGTATCTAAAGAACCCTTTTCCTCTCCTAATTTCCCTGGCCAGGTTCTGCTCCTTCCTTGCCTTGGCCGCCCTCACCACTCTGGTGGCCCTTCAGCCAACAGCTCATACTCCCTCGATCCCTTTCCTCCTTGAGCACTTGAATTTCTTATAGGCTGCTTTCTTTCGCGACCACCTCCTGGACCTCCCTGGTCCACCAACAGGGTTTTTGGGCCCCACCATTATCTGCCTTACTCTTGCACAGGTGCTAGTAGCATCCTGCACCCCTCTCCTGATGATTTCCACACTACTATCAGCATCCATGTCTGACCTAATCCCATCCAAATGCTCCCTTAAGGACCTTCCCATTTCCTTAAAATCCACCTCTGAAGTCGTGTTACTCCGCCTTTGTGCAGCCTTCTACCCTCCTAGGTCCAGGCAGAACCAGACCGTGCATGGTCACTCCCGGCCATGGGTCCCTTACCTCCAGGCTCCCCAATCTGGTCACTGTCTGCCAGGACCACATCCAGTACCTGTGGCCTCCTGGTCGGTTCCCTCACCTGCTGAGTTAGGAACGCGTCTTGAAAGACATCCAACAACCTCTGTTCCCTGGTCACAGAGGATGTCATAGTCTCCCAGTCTGTTCCTGGCATGTTTAAGTCCCTTAACACCACCACCGTTCCTTTGCCCAGTTTGCAGTGTCTCCTAACATCTGCCACCAGACTGTCCTCCAGCTCCTCCGCCAGGCACGGGGTCTATACACCACTCCTGTTTTCTCTCTTGCCCCCACTTGACATCAAGGTGACCCGTCGCCTCCGCGGTTCCTCGCCTCCTCAACTCCCCTATGCCAATGCAGTTTTTACTATCATTGCTACCCCTCCCTGCCCTTCCCTCCCCTGTCCTTCCTGAACATAGTGTAACCCTCCAGGTTCAGGTCCCAGTCATGTCTTGCAGTGGCCCCAGTCTCAGTGAGACCACTGCCACACATCCACTGCTCCTAGTTAACATTGCCTGGAGCTCAGGCATTTTATTGCCCAAGCTCCTGGCATTTAGCAGGACCACCTTCCACCCTTTCCCTGGTTTCATTTCCCCTGCTCGTGTTCCTTGGGGTTCTGTTTTCTCTGGTCTGCACTTTGCCAGTTGGTCTTTTCCTGCAATCCTCCTGGTCCCCAGGGGGTGGAGACAGCAGTCCTCCTTTATCGGCATCCCTTGACTGCCTTTCTCCCATCCCACCCCTTCACAAGTTTAAACCCCACTTTTCACCAATGAACTCCTCCATTTTCAACTAAGGATTCCCCTCCTCCAAATTGAGATGTAGTCTATCTCAGCATACAGCCTCCTTATCCTCCCAGTCTCCCAATCCCCATCAACCCATACCCTTGGCCTCCACACCACTCCCTGAGCCACTGGTTTATCTCCCTAATTTTTCTTTTGTGTTCCCCACTAGCCCTTGGCACTGGCAGGATTTCTGAGAAGGAAACTGTGCATTCTGTGTCATGACAGACCCTAGCGAGCTCCTGAACTCTTGCCTGTATCTGCTGGCTTTCCTCAATGTCATTTGTGCCCAGGTGGACCAGTATGTCTGGGGAACCCCCACAGTCCTTTGCCAGCTGATATACCTGGTGCTTATCCCTGTGCACACGTTAGTCCAGGGAAGCATCTTGTTTCTAACTGGCCAGGCTCTCCTCCCTATCCCATTTGATACCCTGATCATAGAATCCCCAGCAGGAGCACCTTGACCACCCTTTCCTCCATTTCCCCTTCCATGTCCCTCATCCTTTCTACCGGCCCTCCACCCAGCTGGCTCCTTGTTCCTCCTCTATCTGGGTGCCACATGCCACCTGTTCTTTTTTACCCTGGCCACTCCTCCCTCCAATCCTATGCCTCTCCCTCCTCCTCCTCCTGAGTATCCTTCTGTACCTTGTTAATTTCCCCACTCACTGCTGCGGCAACTGGTTCTTTCTCCCCATCTCAAACTAGCCTGGCTCATCCTCCCTTCCTTCCTGTCTCCATTTAGTTCCTCCTTGCTCACTCGTGCTCCCCTGGCCTAACCCTTCAGCTCTCTTTACTGAATCATCCTTGTACTCTGGTCCTTCTTTACCTTTCCTCCCAACTGGTCCTTCTCCTGCACTTTCCTCCCTCTTCCCCTGCTCCGATTTACTGCTTCCCATTCTCCTGCATTCCAGGTCCCCCTGTTCTTCCTGCTATCTGGCCCCTGCCTCCTGCCCCCCACTCCCACACCTCTTTCCATCTCTAACCACCTCACCATGGCTACATCCCTCCATCCGTTAGAGCAGAAGAAGGGTTGGGGGTTACTAAGTATAAGGTCTGATCCACCTCCTGCCTTGCTTCCTTCTGTCCAGCACTGGCTATCTGCCTACTTCCTGAGAATGTTGTCCCTCCGTCCCCCTTTGTGAGGGTCCCGGTTACCTACCTGCTTCCTTGGTAGTGTCCTTTTGGGCCCCCTGCCAGGGTCCTATGCTTGACCCCTGAGTATTCTCCTGCACTCCTTTCCCTATACCCCACCCCCAGTGCTTGGTGCAACCCTGTGGGAGATTTCCAGCCCTTCCCCAACCATACCATCCTTCCCCAGCTTTCTCCTCATCCCCACAACCTCCTCCTGTTGTGCCAGCTGGTAGCACACTGGGCAACCACCAAACTTCCAAGCCCAGTCCAGTATCATGGCTGCTCCACACCCTGTGCACCCCACCACCCTCCCAAAGATGCCGGCCCTAATGATGTGTGGTTCCATCCCTTTCAAATAGTTTTCCTTGGGTGAGCCACCAGGTTCCCCTATTCCAAGATACCCCTACTGCCTAATCAGGTCACCCACTAATCCTAGAGACAGTCCTACTGTGCACACCACTAACTCTGTTACTAGGTGCAGTACAACACATTATACATGTAAGGAAAATGAACAACTCCTAAGCTCCTCTCCCGGCCTTTAAATCCAACCCCAGTGGCTAGAATACATGAGCTGCACCAGCAGCATTTTCCCTCAATTGCATGGCAGGTCTTCCCCTATAAATTTGCAGACTTCTGGGAGGGAGGGTGGGGAGGATGGGTCTTGGGCAGACACCTGACAAGAGAGATTGTATCAGCCCTGTGTCTCCCTCCAAGCCCTGCAGCTAAAGAACCATCTCTAAGCAAATCCCTCCAAACAGGTTTTATCCAGAAGAAATAGGCCTCTACCAGTGCAGCCTGTTACAAAGTGAAACATCCACAAAAAGAGCCCCACTTACAGCCACTAAATCAGTTTACAAACATCCAGGATCCTCCAGAACAATACCCTGCTAGCCCCTTAGAAGCAAGAAAGAAAAGAACTAACCTACCAAGTAATATCCACAAGAACCCTGTGAAAACAGCAGCAGCTACTGTCCTGGAACACAACTGATCCTGCCCCCCTTCCAGTTCTTTCAGTGTGTTTTTGTTGTTGCTGTTGTTATTTTCATATAGTCCTTTTTAACTGCTTATCAACATGTTGGTTTCTCACTAAATATACATGTCTGTGTATGGGGAGGCTGTCTTGGGTGAGTGTGTATGAGGGAGGAGTTTAGTGTATGTATCTGGGGGTAACTTTGTGTGTGTTTTTAGAGGGGTTGTAGGATGGTGTTTTTGTTTTGTGGAGAGGGGGCTGTGTATGGGGGGAGGGGTTGAGGTTTTGCTAACATATATAGGTAGGCGTTCATTCAGGTACACATCATAATTATGCTACAGGGTGTTAGGACTCTTGGTTCACATACATAGTGAATACACACTTATACCCTTCTTTTCTAGTTATTTTTTCCGGGGAGGGGAGGGGGGAGAGTTTAATTCCATTGGGGTTTTATTCAGAGTCTTAATACTGTTTCTGTTCATATAGTTAATTGATTATATAGTGACTCATTATTGAACTTTGAACATTTTAAGATGCATGCACTCATTTTCTAGGTGGTCCCTGAGATATTTATTTTTTTATTTGGCAATAATACTGACAAGTGATATTATCTTGCAAAAAATATTGTTACAGCACTGTAGGTTTTAATGTTTATGGAGTGTGTTAACTGGTTGAAAGTATAGTTTAGAAAATATCTCCAGACAGGTTTAATTCTATATGAATGTTTCAAACAGTTGTTCATACAAGGTACATATAAATATATGTGTTATTCCCTCTTATTTCCATACATAAATTTCTGTTGTACAGTTTTTTTTATCATATAATACTATCAAGTTTTAACTTGGACATTTGTGATATTAAATCTAAAGGACTCACTTTTAATGTTGAATGCATTCTTATAACACACTCATTCATTAATTATTTCAGTCAGAAGGTTTTGTCTTCTTGAGAGTTCAGCTTATCTGCTGTGGATGTTATTTGACCTTGAAAAGATTCTCAGTAGTAGCATGTTGATAGAATGCTGTTCATTCCAATTAAATCTGTGATTTTTAGAAATAGGTACTTTAAACCAATAAGAATGTTTGTCTTTTTCTATGTATTTGTATGTATAATCTGGATGTTAATAAAATATGACTCTCTGAACAACTATCATAAGTCTCTGAGGAAGGACTTGGTTGGTCAGAAAGCTTAGACATTGTTTTCTTGTTGGTCCAATAAAAGGTACCAAACTATTTGCTTCTGAATCAATTTATATAGGATCTCCATGCCACACACAAACACACCACATCGTCAGTGAAGTGATACCAAGCTTTTATGTTTGCATGATGTGGGTTCACTCTTTCATTCATCACCAAATCCTCTTCCCATTTAACTAGGAACAGATTAGCATAGGATGGCTCCATGGCCACCCCATCGCTGTACCACATAGCTGCAAATAGAATCTGTCCTCTAATTCAAAGAAGTTTTTTACTAAAATAAATTCTAGTGCTTCCAAAATGAAATCAGTCAGAAACTGGTCACTGCATTCATGTTATGACAGGAAGTGTTTACAAACCTCCATGCCTGGTTGGTGCTTAATGGTGGTGTAGAGAGCTTCTACATCAATTCCTAACCAGTGATATGATTTTTCCATTCAAAATTCTGAAATTTCTTCAGCACATCCCCAGTATCTTTTAGGTATGAGGCAACCATATCACACGTTTGTTAAGAAAGTAATCCACAAAATGACCTAGGTTTTCTGTTATGCTACCTATTCCTGACACAATGGGTCTGCCTGGGGGATTCTCTAAATTCTTGTGTATTTTGGGCAGCATATAAAATGCAGAGGTACAGTAACTGAATTTTCATTCCACATGTATTTAAATTCCTGCTCTGTAATCTGGGTTTCTATTATTGCTCTTTTCAAAATAGATAATAATTGTTTCTTGAAGGTATGAGCGAGATTGTATCAGTGATTTTTCTGTACAGTAGTTAGTTCTATTCTCAAATAGGTCCAGTGCTATATGTGTGTAGTGGTCCCATTTCAGTATGACCACATTTCCCCCCTTATCAGCTGGTTTGATTACAATTGTCTTATTATCAGCTAGTTCATTTAAAGCTTTCCTCTCATCTGCAATAATATTCTATTTTACTGCCATGTTTTTACAGTTAAGCCTGATCTTCTACCTGTTTCAATACAACTTTTTCATAACAGTTGATAATGTTATTATTTATATTGGGGCAAGATGTGACTTCCTCCTAAACAATCGTTTCCTTTCATCTGATAAACAATAGCTCAGCCTTGATTGATCTACACCTGATGCACCCATGGATGAGTCCATTAAACCACATTCTTCTATCTGTAATAGTTCTTCTCATTCATCAGCTTCCATTGTATCCAGTATATTTGTTAAACTTTCAGGTTTATTTCCCCATACTGTCTCAGGGCATTCCCCCATGACTTCATTCAGTGCCCTTATTTGATAGTCCAGGTTCTCCCTGGTTTCATTCTGAACATTTTCTGTGATATTAAACCCCATGGTTCTTTGTTTTAGCTTGTTGTGAAATAAATACTTTAGTTTTAATTTTGGAAAAACTCACGTAGATCAATTTGTATTTGGAAATTACTGGCTGTGGGGGTGGCTACAAATGTATGTCCTTTCCTTAGAATGTTTAATGCAGTTTATGTAAGGACTTTGAGAGGCTGATTACTTGTGAAGTTTTCTGCCTTCAATTCCCATTGTTTTCTTTCCTCATTTGCCTACTTTTTTCCCTCATTGTGTCTTCCATCATCTATTCTCCTTTTTTTTCTTTGTTTCCTCTGATCTAAACAAGTTTGTTTATTGATTCCAGTCCTTTCAGTGTTCCCAGATGGTTCAGCAGTATTATTTTCTGATTTCTCAGAGTTGCTGGCTGCTGTTTTAGTGCTGTTGTGATTTCTCTGGTTACTGAATCTTACCTTGGATCTCCTGTGACTTTAGGAACATCTAGAGCCCCAAGCAAATATTTGATTATTTTTATAGTCACCCTAATCTCAAAGTAGTTTTTTCTGCTTTCTTATTATCAGTTCATTTTCATGCTTTATTTTTGCTTGCAAACTCATGTTTAATGTTTTCCCTTTGTTTGCAAATATACCTGTACATATGTTACAGTTGTTGTGATAAGGGTATTTAACACATTGTTGTCATACCTCTAGCCACACACCCTGATGAAGGCTTGTAATGAGCTGAAACAATGGTGAATAGACTGGTATGCAGAGTAGCTGACTGCATGGACTGCATTGAATGAAATGAAATGGATAAGAGGCAGCTTGCATTGTTGAAAACTGTAACTTGCAATGTGAAGTGAATGAATAAATGTTTATTTTACCCCACAATGTTACAGTCGGTGATTGTCTATGCTAGTGTGCACAACTGTTTGGAAACTTAGTAACAGGAACAACCATTACAGTTTCACCTCTGGTGCTACTTTGCAAATCAGGCATGGGATGTGCCTTGGGGTTGTCAAGCCAAATGCTCACCCTATTCCATCAGTAAATAAACTGATATAGATATAGTATATGAGAATGGGGTGAGCGATCGGTTTGACAACCCCAAGGTGGACCCCACACCTGACTTGAGAAGAGGCAATATAGGCGAAACCATCATGGTTTTTCCATGTTTCTGCCTGTAGGGTGGGGGTGGGTTGTTAGGGATGGAAACCCTAATGCCACATTTCCCTATTATTGTCATTTTAACCCTAGCTAGTGCATTAACAAACTTTTCTGCAATGAATTTCCTTACTTTTTGAGATAGCATAATCATATTGTTATTTGACTGTGGGAGAGCCTTCTGGGCCCTGCACTCCCATCCCTCCATAGTTTTTCAGCCAGTGTAATCATATCCTTATTTACCTGTGCATCCCTCCATAGCTGTGTATATCTATGTTGCTGTAGAAGTGCAAGGCCCTCCAGGCTCTGCACATCCATTAGTAGCACAACAACAACCAAATTGTTTCCATAGCCTTCTTATTACCCCACCTCATTAACCCAGTACTAAAATATTTCCAGTCCCCACCAAAATGTAATTCCACAACACCACAATGTGATTTCATGTCACAGGCATAAAAACACATTTTGGTGAAGATTTGAAAAATAAAAGCTGGCACATTCATCAGTTGGTATAAAGAAATTGCTAGGTTGAAAATTTGGGGTTAAAATATTGAAAATTATGAAAGTTATGCGCGAGCATAGCTTCATTTCAATGGACACAGATAACTTCACCATTGTAACATATTTTTACCCTAAATATTGAACATACCCTTGATATAACCCCACCTCATGAGCAAGAGTGGTGAAATTTTTAAAATCCCACCCAAAAGGTGATTTTCCCAAGGGACCATGAATTTGCCTTTCAAGCAAATTTGCATAGTTACAGTGACACTGTTCATGGGGTGGGGTTTCAGAAAGGACATGTTTAAAATTTGGTGTCAAAATATGCAAAAATGGTCAAGTTATGCACCAAACCTGAAAACCACACAGAAATACATTGAACAGCACTTATCTTACTTCTCATATAGCAGTCGTCGGTTTCAGCAGCAAGACATGTCTTCAGTTGGAGAGTGGATCTTCACTCTGGGACCTGTTCACGTTAGTGAGAGTGTGTGTGTGTGTGTGTGTGTGGAGATCTGGGAGATGCAGGGTAATGGGTGATTGTCGGAGGTCGGGGTGTGGGGTCACATTGCTGGTGGACAAGGTTTTTTTTACAGATATTAAAAAAAAGACATTGAGGGACTGTTTTCTTTTCCCAGTGTTCAACTGACATCAGAGTGTGGGGTTTCCATTAGCCACTAGGGCAAGAATAAACATTAAGAGAGAACAGCCATCAGAGGGTTGGGGGTGCCACTAGACACCAGGGATAAAGTGGACATTGGGGGTGCCACTAAACACCAGGGAGAAATAGCAAATATATAATATAAAAATATATATGTGGAGAACAATCAAAGGGTTGGGGTGCCAGTAGACAGCAAAGAAATATACTTTATTAAGGGGACAGTGATCAGACAGTGGGTGGTAACACTGGTCAAAAGTTGTAAATTCCGCTTTAGTGGAACGTTTGTGAAAGTTCACCAAGTTTTGCATAATGTTCCAAACTTCCGCTATTGGCGAAACTGGAAATCTTCCAAATGTGTTGATGAACTTTTTCCCTGTTACACAGAATTTTCTTGCTGAACTGCAGAATAATACACATGAACTGTGGACATAATCCTCAATTCATCTATTTATTCTGCAGTTCAGATAAAAAAAAAACTTTACCTGGTGTCCCAAGGGGCAACCCCCCTCCAGTCACTGGACCCTTAACATTTTATTTCCCTGGCGTCTAGTGGCCCCCCACCTTCTGATTGCCAGCACACTAACCTCTAATATTTCTCTAGTTTCTGTTGGCACCCAAGAGTGTTGATATTATTTTTCACAAAGCAACCTTCAGCTTTTAAATACTTCAGATTACCGCAGGTCAGAGAATTCTTCTTTTAGGCTGTCAACAAGCACCTCCACTACCACAGTGTACCAGCAGTGCAAGCAACAGCTGCTTAGCTTTTGGGGTGGTTGCTTAGCAATGGTATGTTAGTATGCCTGATGACAGTGCTAATGTTATCATGCCCCTTTACACTGTGGGTATCAAAGGGCTAGCCTCATGGGGGCTCATTGCTGTCAGTTTGCACCATGTTGAAGTAGAAAGCAAAGCACACCAGGTACAGGACCAGCTTTTCTTATAATGACAAACGCACAATGGTCATTGTGGTTTGAAGCACTTGCAAGAAAGTTTAAAGTGTGCAGGTTAGAGAGACACAAGAAGTTTTCAGAGGCAAGCACTTAAACTCCAAAGACAGTAGTACACATAGATGGTGTATAGTTAGAAGCAGGTACATGAGCATAAACTGACTGTAGTTATTAAGGTGGAAAGCATGGTCTAATGTATACCAGCAATGGTTCACAGGATGATTTTTTTTGCAAATTCAGACTTCATTCTGTGGATTAATATGTGGTATGCGTATCCAGAAACACAAACTGCAGCAGTATGGTTTGTTTCTTAGAATTTAACAAAAGCTACTGTGCCTTTTAGTGTCCTTAAGACATGGTCCTTAATAAGGGCTCTAGATCGAGAACAAGTTTTAAATGCTTACAAAAAAGAGTTTAATGTTGTCTGTTCTTGTTTCCAGTTCTTACTACATTGCTTCCTATTTATAACTAACTGTCTAAGTAATGTGCAAAGCAAATGTGACACCAAGCTAAATGACTGCTTTTTATGGCTGCAAGAGGCAGAGCCCTGCAGACATCTTGCTATCACTTGGGAAAAAAGGGCACTTCAGACTCCCACTGAAGCACAATTTTGGAGTTGAACCACAATCCTTTCACTTTTGAAATCATTCCACGGGGGAAGTGGGGGAAGAGAGAAAGAGTTCCTTTTCTACATGCAGTATTCTCATGCCAGCTCAAATTGCAATCGTTGGATACGCACACTGTAAACAGCACAGGCAACTTGTTTTAGTCTTAAAGTACACCTAAACCCTCTTTATGCACATTTGTATCAACAGTAAACAATGCCCTGTTGGCAAGGGTGCAGTGCTTCAATTTTTCTTAAAGACTTCATTGATGTTTTTTCTAATGTAGTTCTCCATGCATCAGTCTTAAATCAGCAACTGAACAGTCTATGAAGCACAGCTGTAAGGGAACTTTGTTTTATAGATTCTTTGCTGTGTGCCTTATCCATTCGAATCACATAACCTGTCATACATAGAAATGCAGCCCCCCGCCCCATGTCTATGGGTATGGATGGAATATGTCCATGAGGAGGGGGCACCCACAGCAGCAGAAATAATTCCAGTAGCCATGTTATCCAGACCCAGATGTCACATACAGGGTCCCTTTTCCTCACTGATGCTGGATGAAAACAACAGGTTAAGGCATATTACACAGTTCCTTTCAATAACAGAATGTCAACACAGAATTTGAAGAAACAACAGGGAACCCAAATTCATTAAACATATTCATGCACAGTTCCGGGGAGCATCAGTTATTTGTGGGGAACACATTCAGCTTTCACATGGCCAGTATGGCCATAATATCAGCTTTTACCTGGACAAAGGAGGTTCCACACTCTTTAGGGCAGCATTAACTCAAGACCGCTATGGCCACAAAAGTTTGAAGGCAGCACAAGTCCCAAAACAGTTCACAGTACTTAACAGCCCATTATTCTTCACAGGCACCCTAACTCTCAACAATCCCCATCTCTCTCTCCCCCCCACACACACACTGGCTCAGCAGGTCCACTCGTAACATACAATCCTCATGGCTTGGGGATTTGTAGGTTCCCTCATGACACCTGCATCCTTTCCCAAAACTGGCAGCAACTGTCCCCAAATTGAGAAGGGGTCCACGTTTCATGGAGCTTCAAGGCACTTCACTCTCTGGACACTACACTCCATTTTGCATTCTTGCCCACTTGATCCCTACATGAATTGTTGCAGGCTGCCAGGGCACTCTGTGACTTGTGGTTGCTGGCTCCCCTCTGAACATTAGCTGCCCTCCAGATACTGTGTGGCTTGTGGCTACTTGCTCACACTTTGTCCTCTATGTCACTCCAAGTGCCACCGGCCAGGAGCTGGAGTGGGCAATTGCCGCCACCCAGACCTGACTCAGTCCCTCTCCACTTACACCTCTGACCAGAACTCTCCCTCCCACCCAAACAGCTAGGCTTTATCCCCCCATGCACCTGTGGTGACCTCCTGACCCTCAGGAGACTCCTTCTGAGTGCTGAGAAGAATTAACCCTTTTCCCTATGGGTTGAATTAGGCCACAAAAATGCAGGAAGGGACGAATAGACTAGTAATCTCCCAAGGATGGGTACATAAACATAGATACTGACAGCAGATAATGACTGCTGGGCTCGTCTAGTCTTCCCATTTTTAATTATGCTCACTTTTGCTGCAGACCCAACTTGACCTACTGCACTGTCTTTTCCACCCCTTCCTTTCTTGTACAGTTCCTTTGTGCCTGTCCCAGGTATTTTAGAAAGCCACCACTGGTTTCACCCTCAGTGACTCCCATGGAAGGCTGCTTCAGGAATCCACCACTCTTTCTGTGAAGAAGTACTTCCTCACCTGAATCTACCTCCTTCAAGCTTCATATCATGACCCTTTGTTCTACAGCACCTTTTTTATGAAATATATCTCCTTCATGTACAGTACTTTATTAACCCCCAAGAGGTATTTAAAGGTCTCCATAATATCCCTACTCTCCCTTCTGTCCTCCAGGGTGTTCATATTAAACCCTTTCAGTCTCTCCTCATAGGGCTTCTGATGCAAACCTTGCACCATTTTGACAGCCCTTACCTCTCTTCTTGCCACTTTCTCTTTTTTCCAATTGTTCCCCCTTCTACACTTTTCTCCTTTGACTGCTCCTTCCTCCCTTCTCCCTTTGCTAACCCCCTGCTTCACTGAATAACTTGCATCCTGGTGGGACTCTCTCACCTTAGGATCTCCCTACTCTCTATCTCAGTATGTGGTGGCCCACTTTCTGCCTTCCCTATTTCTTCCATCACTAGAGATGGGTAAAATTGGAAAATTGAATTCCATGAAACATTTCACAAAATCTGTGATATTTTTCACTGTTGCAAAATGCAGAATTTTGCCCACGGAGTGCAAAATTTTGCCTGGGAAATGGTGAAATTTTGCCACTCGCGGGTGAAATGTCACCATTTTTGGGCAAAATTTTGCATTTCGCAGGTGGAATTTTACAATTTCGTGGAACAGCTGAATTCCGTTAAATATTTTGTGCAGTGAAATTGCCAATTTTGTGGGAATTTCACCAGTGAAATTTAATTTAACCACATCTCTATCCATCACCTCACCTCGTCTACTTTAAACATCCATTGAAGTAACATTTGAATCATCCACTGAGGACTATGGTTGCCACCTGGATGAAAGCAGGCCATCACCTCAATACAGGTTCTTATTCTTCCAGGTTGGCCCACAGTCCCCAATGTAGAGATACCTCTCCTTCCTGCACCATTCCTTCTACTATTACTTGAAGGCCTTGGTGTGGAGCTCCCTCTCCTTCCACATATAGTACAACACACATTTGCCACTCACATTTTAAATACATGGGAAACACAGGATCAACCAGGTAAATGATCTACCTTTACCAAAAATGATATTTACACATGAAGCTGACTACAGCAATTCATCTTTATGTTTAAGGCCATGAAACACTCTTAACAAGTTAATGTATTAACAGTCATAGTGGCTGTGACCAGTCCTTGTTTTGTATGTTACCACACTTACTAACCAACTGTCTGTATAAAGTGTGTAGAGCATATGTGATACAGAGCTACTGTAAATAACTTCCTTTTAGGTATGTTCTTACATTTTATGTGCATGGGTCCAACTACAGGTGGTTATTAAATGTGGTAACACATAAAAAGCAATCATTTCACTCTGTATCATGTTTGGTCTGCACTTTACTTAGGCAGTTAGTTATGAATAGGAAATAATGTAGTAGGAACTAAAACCCAGAACAGACAACATTAAATTCTGTTTTGTAAGCATTTAAAGATGAAATGTAAAAAAACATTGCCACTTTTATATGTTATCTGTAACAATTATGTTATTTTAATGTCATATGCAGAACTGCAATCGGGTCTTGGCCACAACATCAGATCTGCAAGAAACATGTTAAAAAAGGGAATCCATAAGAATCAAACTAAAATTAAATACTACTTCAATGACTAATTACAGGTATTACACCTTATTTGAATTAATAATATGCATACTAGATTAAACTGACACTCTGTTCATGCTAATCTGTCACAGTCAATGTCCTACAGATTTATTTGTAGATTTCATGCTTGACAGCTGACAGAGGTTGCAACATCATCACTGTCAGGTGCTACACTTTTCCACAACAGAGAAATGTTATCAGTCTTTACAATTGAAGGGACACAAATATTGTAAAATAATTTAAAAAGTACTTAAACAATCATAATAAAAAGTGTACAGTTCTGCATAAGACATTAAAATAACACAATTGTTACAGATAACATACATTTCACCTTTAAAGCTCACTCTTGGTCTAGAGCCCCTATTAGGGGCTACATCTTAAGGACATTAAAATGCATAGTAGCTTATGTTAAACACTAAGAAACATAAACCATACTGCTGCAGTTTGTGTTTCCAGATACAAGTACTGTAAATGCCATTTTGCACCCAGGAAAAGATTCTGGCAAAAGGAAAAGGAAAAGGATTTTCACCTCATGTAAAAGGATCTCTTTTTGTAACTTGTGATACAAAAAAAATAATCATTTTTGTATCATGAGTCATGAAAAAAGATTAATAATCTTAAAAAAACTACTTTTAAAGGGCATTTCTCTCTAACAGTTATGTGCAGAATCCAGCTAAAAGGGTCTAATAAGCAAGTTACATGTGTTGGTCACTCTCCACTCCAGAATGTAATTTCAGTGGTTTTCCAACTTTGAAATTTGAGGGGAAAAATAGAAAACAAGATGGCGGCAAATGAAAAATGATTATTGGCCTCATGAAACAGGATTCCCAATATGAAAAATTCATACAGCTATTTTGAAATGCTGACTGAGCATGCTCAGAACCAACAATTTTAAAATGTAATATTTTTTCACCAGACAAGAAAAGGAAATTCTTCTGAGCCAAGCTCTTTTTACCCTGAAAATTTCAGACCAAAATTCCAAACTATTTGGGCAGTATGCAATGGCAAAAAACAGAAAAAAACAGTGATTTTGTAAATTTTTTCGCTGTTTGCATCTCCAAATCTGCACTTGCAACTGAACCAAACTTGGCCCATCAAGAAAAATACCCCCATGAGACTGTGCATGCAACATTTTGTACAGATCTGTTGAATGGTTGTGAAGGTATTAAAGTACAAAAATTAGGGTTTAACATTAAAGTACCTACTCAACCCTAACTATAGTGGTGCTACCTCATTTGGTATGTGGATCCATTACTCCAACCATCCAGAGCTATAAACAGTGTGGTTTTCTTTGTATTTTGGGGAGAGCAGGGCTACACTTGTCTGCCCTTATTTGGTAGCATTTGGCAACAATGCATCTCTCTGTGCATTCCTTTCCCTGCAGTTAGTACCAACTCAGTGACCCCTTTGTCTCCCTTACCCCTCTGATTTATTTTCCCTCTTTTTCCATTACTCTTCTCTCCCTCAGTTCTCCTGCAGCCTCTTTTTGCTTCCTACAATATCTTTCTCTTTTTAGACTGGGTTGTCTTCTGCTCCTCAGAAACTCTGTATACTGGTGTTCTACAATATCACTCATCACCCCAGTGTTAGCTGGATGGTTTGTAAAAATAACCTCTTCTCATCTCTTAGCGCTCTGACATAGTCCCCCCTTCTTCCCTGTTACCCCTCTCTGCTTCAGTTCTCCTGCAACCTCCTTTTGCTTCCTACAGTATCTTCCTCAGTTTAAGCTGGGTTGTCTTCTGCTCCTCAGAATCTCTGAATGCTTGTGCTCTATCATATCATCCATCATCCCAGTATTGGCTAGATCATTTGTATAAATACTGATTAGCTTCTTTTTTACCTTACCCTGTATATATGTTTGGTAGAGCTGTGCAAAACAAACCTTATAGTGGTGGAATTTCCACAGAAGTCAGATATTCAATTCTGTGAATGTTTGGAAATCAAATTGCAACTTTCACAGAAATTCCAGCTTAGAGCGGCACAATAAATGTATGAATTGTGGATTATTATATTAAACTGCAGAAAAATATTCCTAAGAACTTATCTCTGTCAGTGGTCAGTTCTACAGACTTTATTTCAGCAGTTTAAAGCATTAATCCACACTTCATACATTTATTCCACAGTTCAGTGAGTCACTGAACTGCAGAATGAATGTATGAATTGTGGATTAATGTATTCAACTGTGGGAAAAAAGTCCAGAGAACTGATCACTGAACTGCATAATAATTACATGTATTGCAGAATAATACATTAAACTGCAGAATAAAATTCCTCAGAACTGTTATCTTGCAGTTCATGTCTATTGGTCTGCAACTCAGACAAAAATTCCATGGAACAGGGTGAAAATACACCAAACAGATTCAAAAGATTCTGATCTCACCAATGGCAGAAGTTTGGAAAATGTCATGAAATTTTGAGAAAGTTCCAATAAAGCAGAATTCACAACTTTCACCCAGCTCTAGTGTTTAGTCAGTACTGTATTTTATATTACAGTCACTTTTTTCACTGTAAATTTGCATTATATTATTTTCCTTCCCTTCTTTCTGTAACTTCTTGCCCTGGGTCTCACCAGGAAACTAATTTTGGCTCGATGTGCCTTTCTTGTTCAACAATTTACAATAAATAAAATAGTAAATAAATATAATGGGAAGACCCTCCATAGTATAGAAAAGCTCACTACTATACAACTACCAAAGCTCTTTAAACAGCATACCACTAAGAATTCAATATGTATCTCCTTCCTCTACATCATAACCATTTAGTTGTTTAACACCCTCTTTCAATTGTGCCCTAATAACTGAAAGTAAGCACCTGGCTCTTCCTCCAGTCACTTCTTCTTTGATGGCAACCCTATTCTCAAGATCACTTAATTCCATATGGAGGGTCTTCATTGAGGCAAGTGTTGAGCTGCTCTTTGCCATTCAGTTTTCTAGATATTGGGCTAAATTTTCAAAGGTCAGAGAATGATGCAAGATGCTTGTGCCACAAAAGAATGATGCAAGGAGCAAACTGCATCAAAACTTGCATCAATTCTGTTTTTCTAACACTGCTTGTGTCAAAAGCAGAACTGCCTGCACCAAAGTGGCTTGTGTAATGCTTCTGTCAAAAAACTGAGTGTGTCATGTTGCAATGGGACTTGCATCAAAAAAAATATGCACCACTCCTTTTCTGGATTTTCAAAGGTAAAAGCTGTTGACGCTGCACCGAAAATAGCATGCACCTGTTGGTCCAACCAGAGCTGGCCTTGCTGACATTGTCACATATAAAGGAGAGGGTAAATCCTGTAGAGGTTTGATTATAGAGCCCACATTCCCCTGCAGGACTAGTTAAGAGTGTTTTGGGGGCTTAAAATGCAATTGTCTTAGCCATTTCATCCGCTGTATTTTTTGACTCAGCTTGAGTCATTCTCAATCAATGCATCATCTTTTTAATGCAGCTTGAGTCATTTTCTTGCCCCATGCATCATCTTTTTATGCTGCTTATGTCATTCTCGCTCCATGCATTGACCCTCTTTTTGATTCACCTTGAGTCTTTCTCACCCCCTGCTTCGTCTTTTTGGCTCAGCTTAAATCATTCTCGCCTCATGCATTTTTCACTAAGCTTGCATCAGTCTCTCCTCATGCATCATATTTATGATGCAGCAGACCCCCTGTGTCATTTTTCAGGACTTTGCCACAAAGAATGCTTTCCTTGCAAAATATGGCACATGGTATTTGGCTCCCCTGGATTTGATGCAAGGTGTTTATTTAACGCACTTTGTATTGGCCTAAGGGCCCTTTTAAAATCTGGCCCATTATCTATAATTGTAGATGGAAGATGACATTTCACTTGCTAACAGATTGAAGTTTCAGGGGATTTTATTTGTAGTGGGTATGAGGGAGTAATGCACAATTGAATGAAGGATAGGAAAATATACTTTTGTTAGTCATTGGCCAAAACTGTTTTTAAAGTGCTTTTTATAAAAGGAAATGGTCTGCAGAGCTGACCAAATATTAAGAATGGTGGGTATAATTGTTGGGAGCACTATGAGTCACTACAACAAAGTGGTGGTCAGTATCATGTTCCTTTTTGTCTAGTTATGTTCTGACATTACTGCTACAATGCCCTGAGTGATGATTAAACATAATGATTGGAAATACATAGCAATCAATCAAGTAGCAGTAATGGCTTTGTCAGTTCTTTCCAGTTCATGTCTGAGGGTGCTGATTGACATGACTAGCCAATAAAGAACATGCCACTGAGCACTACTGTAAATCGAAATTAAGCTAAGCCCTTTAAACCTTCAGGGCAGCAATATACTTTCTTAATGATGAAAAATTTTGGATAGGTGATCATGCTAGTGGTCTCATTTCTGAGATGGTCCTTACAATATTTAAGCAATAATCCACAACAGGGTGTGGGTTATGCTGGGTTTTACCATGCCTGCATGGATTTGGTGTGAGGCCACAGGCAGTGAACAAATCAAGCACCAGGTATGAATAAATCCTAGCATAATCCACACCCTATCATGGATTATTGTGATATAATGTATTCTTTTTTTTGTTCAAAAAAACAAAACTTTTTTGACAGTTTAAACCATTTTTCTTTAACTTATTCTTATGCTAGAGAAAAAGTAGTTCCTTGTTCGTACTGAGGCATTCACTGATATTGCAGCTGCCATTGAATAAGGAGACACAACTGGGTGGCAGAGGAATATGCAGCTCAAGCCTCAGCCCCCTTTATTCTCATTTATTGGTATTGCATGTGCCATTGAATCGGAAGTGGACTGATTGTTTTGTGTGTATGTATTTATTTATTTGAGTTGTGGTGAGTTAGAAAAGTGAGAGGCCAAAGCGGCAGTTTTATGCTCTTAGCAGCTGCTACTGAGGCCCCGGGAGCATCGTGATCAGCTCGCACCATCCCCCATCAATCATTATGATATTTTAACAGTTTCAACCATTGTCAAGTGGGGAAAGTGTTTCTTTTTTAAAAATGAAGCCTAAAACATAGAGAAATCTCACCCGAAAAGCCCAGCCATGATACTGGGCATGTACCTATGCATATGCATATGTATATGAACATGCCCAGTATTATGGTTCGGCTTTTCAGCCATGATTTCTGTATGTTTTGGCTTCATTTAAAAAAAAGAAATACTTTAAAAAAATATAAGTTTTGAGACTTTATAAAAACACGTAAAAAAGAAAGTCCCATTGTTTTCAATGGTCTGCGCGCTTTCCTTATTTTCTCTGTTGTTTCCAACCCTGTTTCAGTTGGCCCTTTGTTGCTTGTGGCATTTGCTGCTGTGCAGTTTTTATTGGTGGAAATATGACCCTGTGCCTAAAAATAGGACCCCAAAAGTCAGCCCGGTAGCGTGGGGGGCTGATACCCTGCAAGCACCTTACCTTCTGTTACACCGGCAACATGTGTTTGGAATTTAGCACAGTTTGCCAAGGTTCAGCTGGGATGAGAGAGGATCAAGCACCCTAGGGGCTGCTCTCCTCTCCCAGAAAGGGACATCTGCATGCTCTGCTGAGGACAAGTGGCAGTGCAGGATAAGGAGAGCAGAGGAAGGGATGGTTGTGGGACTTCATGTCATGTGCATGCCTTGACACATGCACACTTATGAGTGCACCCCATCATGGGGAAACAATGACAAATTATGGAGGAAAATGGTGGCAGGACAGGCACAAATGAAGCCTGCCCACCGATCCTCACTTACTGCATGACCTGATCACTAAAGCTGAAGACTGGATATGTGTGCTGAGGGGGGAGGATGACTCTACCCCTCCTAGCCCCACCATTGGGGGACTCCATGGGGATACCAGATTCATAGGTGAGTTCTGGGGAGAATACAGGTAGACATCTGGCAAAGTAAAACTTCACAGGTGAAGTTTGGGTGAAGTGCTGAAAATTTACACTTTGCACAGCTTTGCAAAGGTTCCCCGTGCCTGGAAAACTTCAACTTCACCTGAATCATGAAGTTTTCACCACAAATTGTGGAATTTGACCTGCAAAAGCCGGAACTTGTGGTCAAAATTGCACACTTCATGATCCACGAATTTCACAAATTCAAGTGGATTCGCGGTTCAGTGAATTCCATGAAATTTGAAAATTAATTTGCAGAGTGAATTTTGCAGACTTCTCCAATCTCTAGTTATAGGACAGTGGAGTTCAGTGGGTAGAGCTAAGGGGATCCCATCCTGTCCTGACCAGGAGGATACACAATGGATGAAAAAAAAATTGGCCCCAAGGGCCTGATATTGGAAAAGGGGCAAAAGTAGAGTGCAAGGGTTTTCACTGTGCTTTGCCCATGACATTGAGGATGCTGTATTCAGTTGGATCATGCACTGGTGCTATCCAACTGACTATAAGGGCATGTTGGTGCAGCGCTAAGTTGAGTAGCACTGCCAATATGGATCCTGGAAGTGCCAGGAACTGCACCCCTAGACTGAATAGCACCTGGAGCCCCCAGTACAATAGTCAGATGGCAGCATTCAAATGAGCCCATTGGGCATGCAAGGTGATAAGGGACCATATGCATGCCCAGTATGGGCTAATTTGCATGGGAAACGGTGGTAGATTTGATCCCTTCTTGTGGCCAGCCCCACCCACTCCAGTCACCTGTCCCCAAAAAAGTTAAAGCAATCCCTGTTATCCAATGGTCCCTTATCCTCTGATCCCTGTCCCAGTTAAAATGAAACATTCCCTATTGTCAAATGGTCTCACTGTCCTCTTTCCCTGGCCCTGCAATAATTACATTATTTCCTGTTATAAAATAGCAAGAAAAAATCTAGAAATCTCATTGGCCAAGAGAGATCAGCTGACCGTACATTAAATCTCTATAAATCTCTATATACACACAGTCATCCTGGTCTGAAACCACATCACACAATGAGCAAATCAGTCCTCCTACAACCAGAACTATCTTCCATCAATCTCCCTACAACCAGAACTGATCTCCCAGCACAAACATGGCTGCTACCTTTTCACTGTAAAAACCTTCAACTGTGCCCTAAAAATAAATCTACCTTAAATATAAAATAAAACAAATTAATTAAATGTTGTTTCCCAGATCATCACACTCTCCTTACACACATAAACAAATTAAAAACATTAAATATTGTTTACAGTTTTCATTACAACTGTTTCTTTGCTAACAGTGAAAAATCCCCCATCTGTCTTTACCTGTTCATCAGGGAAATCTCTTCTGCTTTCCCTGACAGTTAGAAAATTGAGTCTCTGGCTCTAAAACATGCCTCTGTATTCCATGGTAAACATTCCATGATAAACATTCCATATCTTGAGTGTGGGGAAAGACAGAGAAAATAAAACAGGATGAAGAAAGTAGGCAATAATACTTTATCAACAAAGAGAAAAGGTGGGCAAACACAATACATAGGCAAAGGTAGACTGTGGTTCCACTCTAAAATCCTGTGCCTGGAATCATTAAGACAGTCGAGCATAGAACAAACAAATGGCACTTGGCAACAGGCTACTAAAATCATGTTAACACAGTATTTTCCGGTGATGAAATGAAATACACTACGATGTCAAAGCATTTGTCCTGTAAGTGTATTGTCTTTTTACTTCATAATGAAATAAAGTGTTACATGATTTTAGCAGCCTGTTGCCCGGTACCATTTTTCTTTGTTCTGTGCTCGATCATTTTAAAATGTTCCCATATTTCCTCAGTCTATCATTCACTGCATAATTCTGGTGGGTAAGAAAGCTGCTCATTCAGGTTCCAGTATTTCAGTATGGTGTGGTCCTGGAAGACAGATGGAATCTCGATCATCCATATATGTACTTGCCTAACTTCATTTGAGTGAGTCAGGGAAGTGCAGGGGGAGTAAAACACTTATGTGAGTGAAAAAAAAAAGAATAATAAAAATGTAGCCTGATAATTCACTGATTGGGTTGGCAAGGAGGGACACACAGACAGGATAAACCTACCAAACTGAAATAAAACAGCAACCACTGAAACTAAATTTAACAACACCATTATTATTATTATTATTATCATAACTGTTACTAATTTAATCTAGTAGCAGTAGACGGAAGGACTATTTTATATTAAAATCACACTTTCATTTACATTTTTACTTATTTGAAAATGAGTTTCCAAATAAAATTTTTATAAAAATAAAAGGCCATTTTATAAGTGCAATAAGACAATCCAGGGTTGTGCATTACGGTGTGATAACCGCACTCCTGGGGTGACCAGCACTCTGCCTTCTGCCTCTTGCCTAACTACGCCCCTAGGAGTGTGGTTATCACACCATAATGCACACCCCATTGTGTCTTATTGCTTACTTATCAAGTGGTTCCTTCACCCTCAATCCCTGGCCTCAATCAAAATGAATTATTTCCTTGTGTCCAGTGGTCCCCCCACTTTCTGAACCCTAGTCCTGTTCAAAGTGAATTATTCACTCTTGTCTAGTGGTCCTCCTGTCCTCTGATCCATGGCCCCATTCAAAATGAATTATTCCTTGGAGTCCAGTGGTCCCCCTGTCCACCTATCCCCAGACAGATTCAAAACAAAGTATTCCCTGGTTTCCAGTGGTCCCCTAATCCTTTGCTCCCCAGCACCATTCAAAATAAAGTGTTTGTACTTGGGAATAATGTAATTTTAACAGGGCTGGGGGTCAGAGGATGGGGAAGACCACTGGACTGTAGGGAACAAGACATTTTTAACACGGAAAGGGAGTGGAGGATGGGGGACCACTGGATCACAGGGAATAAGAAATTTTTAACAAGGACAGGGATTGGAGAACAGGGAACCACAGGACATCAGGAAATCATTTAATATTAATGGTGACAGGGCTTGGAGGACGAGGAGGAACCAACGAATACCAGGGAATCAGTTCATTGTAATGGGGATGGGGATCACAGGGTGGGGTACCACTAGACACCAGGAAGCAGGTGTGCTCCCCCCAAATGAAGCAGTCCAGAGTAAACCCACACAACAAAATGAGTAAATGGTGGACAAAATCACACACTACACCAGATTTAAATTCCAAAATGAAAGAGATTTATTGAACTGCAACTTCGGTTGAGGGGTGTACCATGACACACTGCCCCAGGTTTATACTGGACTGGTTTATTAACTTTGGGGCTGCTTGTCTTCAACCTGCACTGTCCTCCAGTCTCTGGAGTAGCTATTCTTTTGTTTTGTGCTCCCCCAAATGCCAACATGGTTGTTGGCTGCAGTGGCTCCACCAGTTGCTAGGGTTGCCCGGAGTAAGTCAGGCTTTTTCTCCACGGTAATTGCAGAACACAAGGTGGCCTGCACTGTTCCTTTTGCACAGCACGAATGGGGCTGGATATTATGCTGCACCCATATTCATGGCCTATATCCATTCTTCCAGTGCTATCCAAGATGCTTGAGAAGTTAGTGAGCTTCCAAATAAGAGATTACCTTGAAGTTACTAATCTCTTAAATCCAGCTCAATCTGGATTTAGGGCCAGGAACAGCACTACCTCTGCACTGGCCAAAGTCACAAATGACTGGCAAATCGAATTAGACAAAAAGAACAGTGTCTGTGCTGTATTCCTTGACCTAAGCAAGGCATTCAACACAGTGGACCATGAGCTGCTACTCTTCATTGCACTCCATAGGCTTAGACCCACCCTCTCTAAGTGGTTCAGGTGTCTATCTGATAGGTCACAACAGGTGAAAGCTGAAGGTGACCTATCCTCACTAAAACCACTTCTAAGAGGAGTTCCATAAGGATCTATCTTGGGCTCTATCCTTTTGCCATTTACATTAATAATATTGATTCAAATCTCACCAAAGCCAATGTTCACCTCTTTGCAGATGATACTGTTTTGTATGTCAGTAATCCATCACCTGTAATGGCCTGTGAAATTTTACAAGCAGAATTCTCCCTTTTGCAACATCATCTACTTGAGAAAAAGCTCCTCTTAAATGCAAAGAAAACAAAAGCAATGTTCTTCTCCAATCATACCTATACTAATACCTCCTCACTAAGCAATCTTCCCCAGCTATCCACCATCCTTGGAGAAAGCCTGGACTATGTAGATAAATTCAAATACTTAGGGGTGTGGATTGACAGCAGGCTTGACTACATACATCATATTGAAGAACTTCTGAAAAAACTTCGCCAGAGGCTCGGCCTATTCTTCAGAATAAAACACTTCCTATCCAGAGACTCAAGGTTGAGGCTAATCCAGGCCTCATTTCTTTCACTTATCGACTATGCAGACTTCCTTTATGGTCACTGTCCTATTTCCTATTTAAGCAAATTGGATACCCTGTATCACAGAGCACTAAGGTTTATTACAGATCTTCCATTTAACACTCATCATTGCTCTTTCTATGCTGCAGTTGGATGGGCATCCCTACACCTCAGAAGGAACAGAAATGCTGCACTTTGAATTTACAGAGCTTTGTCTAATAAACTTCCAATCTGTATTTTAGACTGCTTTGCACTGGCCACAGCTAGTTCCTATGCCCTAAGAAGCAACAACTTCATCACGCTCAAGATACCCAAAGTCTACACCCGGCATGGAAGGTCTGCAATCAGCTACTCTCTAGCAATGGCATGGAATTCTCTACAGAAGACACTAAAGTTGACCAACTTTATACCTCTAGCATCCTTTAAAAGCTCTGCATAAGACTCTTCCCAGAGAAATGCAACTGCTACCACAAGACCTAGTCCAGTCACATCCACAACCCTCCCCTTCCAGTCAGCAACTATAATTGGTAGCTCTCCCATAAATTATCCCTTAGTATTCCCCCATGCAGCTCCCTTTATTTGGTATCTCAGCCCCCTATCATACCAGTTTTGCAGTTTTGCTTCCCCTGACTATGATCTTCACATCAACGCCTGGCACTTACCTCAACCCTAATTACTCCCCCATACCTCCTACTACTATTAGTCATAGACCCTGTCTGAATCCCCCACCAGCCCTTCCATGTCATTTGTCAGAGGCTGTAATCACCACTTTTTTGCAGTCAGTCAATCATTATATCTTTTTGTCTGCTTTAGTTTTCCTGGAGCCTGTAATTCTGGGTACCTTATTTTTTGTGCTTGCTTTGGCTCCTCTACTGGGATTTGTACATACTGGATTTTTTTAGTGTATTTTCTTGTATCCTACCTTGTCCTGTTAGGGTTAATCAACCTCTGCCCTTCGATTATTGTATATATGTTTATTTTATTGAATCTGTTTTATTACAAGTGTTTTGTATATATCTGCTAATGTACCAACCATTGAACCTTGACCTATCAGGTCCATCTTGTAAATGAGCCTTGCTCAATGATGTTTGCCTGAATAAATAAAGATTTGATTGATTGATTCATGTCCCCACCCCTCGCTTTGTGCACTGATCCTTGCGCACATGCTAACCTGTTTAGCACGCACTGCTGACCCTCTTGAACATTGTTCATGGGTGCAAACCCAGGCAAACAGCAGGCAATCACTTTTTCCATCTGGCAAACAGTTGAATATCAGGCACCAGGATTTTAGCAACTATTGTGAGATGAGTTTGCCACCCCACGGCTAGTCAAATAGTTGTAAACCTGTTACCTTATGTTCTTTGATGAATGGATAGTGACTGCTACAAAGAACTGTAAGTGTTCACTTGCTGTTAATTAATATATCATATTAAACTATGACTTTAAATCTGTTTCTAGGTCTTTATTAGTCCTACACACATAGGCCCAGATATTCAAATCTTTGTCCTGGGACTAAATTAGCACTGCCCGGTGGGCAAACTTAGCCCGGAGCAAAAAGCAAGCTATATGCAAAAGGAATAGCCCTGGGCAAACAGCTTCTGAATATAGCATGGGAACAAAGCCGGGCTAACTGTGCAGGGAAAGTGTAGCCCTGGAATAAGACAGCTCTGAATATAGTAACCAGGAAGTGAAACCACAGCAGCAACACAGTGCACAGTGACTTGAAGATAGATAGAGGTAAACCATGTGGCCAATGTGTGTGCCAGCAAATGCTTGGACCCAGTACAGCTGAAGGCAGCAGCGCATGTGAAAGAACTGTGTGCAAAACTGTATAATAGTCTCCAAACCATTAGCGTTATGCTAACACATTTGCACGGGTTTAGCATGGAGCTAAGCCGTTTGCCCAGTGCAAACACGTTTGCCCAGCACTAAACTTTGCCGTATTCAAATGTGACATGCAAATGCACCTACTTAGGTAGTCTCTGGGCAAACATCCAGATTAGCATCTCATTATGCACTGATTTGCATGCAGTTTCCCAGCATTACTGCAGGGTCCCACAGCTCCACCTGTAGGTCAGTCAGGAAGTACAGAAGCTAGCCAGCTGTGGCCGCAGCTCCACCTGTAGGTCAGTCTGACAGTGCATGATAGTAGCTGCAGGTTAAATGTATGCAGTACAGCACAACATTGTGTACCCAAGGGGATGACATAGCATAGGCACAGGTGGTGGTGGTGATGCATGCAACTGTCACACTGTAGGGCATGCTACAGTGCACAGCAGACACCACAGTGACAAGGGTGCCAGTAGTGTGAAGGACACAGTAATGCCTATGGTGTGTAGGGTAGTGATGACCACTGCACTGTACACAGTGACAAGCCCACCTTGTAGGTGTTTACTGACAGTGGACATTACTGTTACACTGTTGTGTGAGCCACAGATGCTGCACCTCTGGCATGGGATTCTCATAGTGACATATACATTGCCGACTGTGTGCTGTGGTGTTTGTACAGTGGTGTAGTATGTCACGGGGGCATGTACGATCGGACAGGCACACTGGTATTGGGGTATTCCCAATACTGGCCTATGTGCACTGCATGCTGTATCCCAGCCTTGTGGCTGCACCTGGCCTGTGGTGAGGCCTGGCCACCAATACACCTTCCCCTGAACACCCACCATGCCCACAGTGCTGCATGTGTGTGCTGGCATCTGTTGGTTACCACAGATGTATGGTCCGCAGGTGTGTGCTGTATGGCCACACTGCCATGGTGGTCCCTGGGGGCCAGGTCACCACATACTGCCTGGCATGGCTGGGATTGGTGGTGGCTGTTGGCAACATTGTGGTGCCATCAGTGAGCAGCACGTTTCTTCCATGTCTGGCCTTTTCTCTGTGTCATAGTTATATGTTAGGGTCACGCAAGGCCACACTAATGTCGCGCAATGCCACAATGTTGCACAAAGCGGGACTGCCCAGGGTTAAGACCAGTGTTTTCTGGGCGGTAATTTGTACCATGCAAAGGGTCACGCTAGGTCATGCAAAACCACTTTGCACAGCGCTAGTCACTGAATATAGCAGTGCACCTGTATTCATGTTCAGCTTGCCCCTTGCATATATTATGATTCTGCCTGGCACTAATGCGGTTTGAGCACACTATTTGGCCTTTTAAATATGGCAGACCTGCATTAATCCTCTGCTAAACCCATGCAAACAGTGTGCACACCGTGCAAAGCTTTGAATATCTGGGCCATAAAAACTAGTACAGAACAACATTTAAATTTCATCAGTGACATTTCAACAAATGGTGAAATTTGCTTTTGCAAAATGTTGTGAAAAACAATTACATTTTTGCAAATGTCCACCTTAAGCTGCAGAATTTTGGCATATGCTGCAAAATAATTTTCATCATAAAATCATAGAATGGTATGAGTCAGAAGCCAGAGGCCATTTGGACTTGATCAATTTACCCTACCAAGGCATATTTACTATTTTCCATATAAACATCCAGGGAAGCATTGAAGCTATTTATTGTAATGTTGTCACCACCTCATTTTGTAATCCACAGAATTTATTTCCCTTGAACTGGTTGCTCTCTTCTTGTATCTAGCAAATGGAACACAGCTTTAACTGAAACTGAGACAGGGAACAGGAGATACTGTTGTAATTGAGAGGAGAAACTGTAGTAACTGTGAGGTGACACTGCTGTAACAGAGACTCGTCTGTAACTGGAAGTAGATCCTGATGTAACTGGGATGAAACACTGGCATAACTGTTGTGGTGAGACACTTGTGTAACTGGGAGAAGAGTGTGAAACACAGTTGTAACTGGATGTGTCAGGAAACACTGTTACAACTTGATGGAGCCACTGTCGTAACTCATTGAAGACCCTGCTGCAACTGGAGAGACAGTGATGAAACTGAGAGGAGACACTATTGCAACTAGAAAGAGACTGAAACACACATGTAACTGGAAGGAGAGATACACTGGTATGACTGGGAGCAGACAACTGTATAACTGGAAGAAGACACTAGGATAAATGGAGTAACTGGGATAATACTCTGAAGTAACTTAGAGGAACCAGTGCTGTAACTGAAACACTAACATAACTAAATTGAAAAGCTGCTATAAGATAAACATTGGTGTAACTGGAAGAAGACAGTGATATAACTGGGACTAGACACTGCTGTTACTAGGAAGAGACACTGCTGTAACTGAGACACTGGTATAATGGGTTTTATAAACTGTCATAACTGGGAGATACTTATCTAACTGAGAGGAGACATAACTGGGAAGATACATTATAACTGAGAAGAGATCCTACGGCAACTGAGAGAGCAGAATAACCTGGAGGAGATATTTGTATGATTGATAGACACTGCAGTGACTCAGAGGAGACTCAGATGTACCTGATAGGAGACTGAGCAACTGAAACACTGGTGTATCTGGAAGTAGCTACTGGTGCAACTAGGATGCATCACTGGCACGGCTGTTGTGGTGAGAAAGCGGTGTAACAGAAGGAGAATGTAAGACACTGCTGTAATAGATTCACTGGCATAACTATGAGAAAACCACAGTAACTGTGAGAAGACTGCTATAAACTGAGAGGAGACATTGCAGCCAGAAAGACCCTCATATGTAAGCGGGAGAAATAATTCTCATAACTGGCAGGAGACTTTGCCATAACTGAGAGCAGACAATGCTGCAACCGAGACACTGGCATACTGTGAATGAGGTGGTACTGGCATAACTGAGGAGGAGACCCTGCTGCCCTAACTGGTAGATATTAGAGTACAGTATCTTGGAGGACACACTTGCATAACTTGATGGAGAAAGGAAAGAGATAAGAGCCTGTAACATGTAGGTATGTGAACAGCAGAACTGTTACAATGATGTTACTGTAAACTATGATTTGTCTTCTGCAATTCTTTTGTGCAAAATTTGTAGCACAACATGAATGTTCCCAGAGATTGTTCCACAGTTTATAAAGCAGTGGTCTATGTAAACCTTGGAATACCCTGCAAAGAGTCTACTTTCAGTGTTCTGTTAATGACTCATATTTAAGTAGCCACAACTGACAAAATTATGTTCACCTCCACAAGCACCCCTTGGGTCCTGAGACCAGCATTCGCGTACCTACAGCCGCCACAGATCTGCAAGCCTTCCATTCAAGCTGGGCCTGGGCATTACTCACTTTTGGTTTTTATTCCTTGACACTCCAAAAAAAAAAAAAAACAGCAATGCTGATGCCTGCTGTCAGACACCCCACAGTGAGGGCACATTTTCACTGACATGCCAAGGACAGAAATCCACCTTAACCATTTCCATTACAACCACTGACTGAAAAATAATGTGACAAGTATAGATGTCAAGTCAAGAAACTTCACTTTGGGAAATACTTTGTGCGTGAAGTGCCATTTTGAGAAATTATTTCCACAGCAAAGGACCTACTTTGCTCAGCGAAGACTACGTTTAGTGACACTACATCAGAGAAGTTGCTGGTAAAGTATTATTTTGCATAGAGCTTGTTAGCCAAACTGTGACTTTACTTTATATTTCAAGCATCATTAACGTACAAAAAAAATTACTGTAAAATACTCTCATAGACTTCAATGGAGAGCACCCCCACACTCTCCTTCATTAGATGTCACAAAACATCTGAGCACAGCCCTTACAGAAATATAAGTGTGCTATGCAAATGCAGAATACATGCTACATGCTTAATTGTACAATCTTTGCATGTGATTTGCATACACAAAGTGAACTTATGCGAACCAGGTCTAAAAAGAAAATCAGATTCACATGTTGCAAGCTTGACATGTGTGCAGCAAATAAGCAGGTAGGAACATCTAAAAATCACATCAGGTTCACGTGTTGCATGCTTGCCATGTGTGCAGCAACTAAGCTGGTGCAAATCTCATTTAAAAAACACATCAGTTTCTAACTACTGCTAGCAATTAGAGCCATTTAAAATATATTTTTCATTGATTTCCCATTAAAATTAGATAAACTCATTAATTCTGATCATTTTGCAAGTTGTTTAATTGTTTTTGATTTGTGTCATTAAATTGCCATTAATTTGCAAAGTATTGTTTGCTTACTGCACTAAATGCCTAAGATATAGTCATCCAACATTTCCCATTCCAGATGTGCAAAGAGGGGCCTCTGTGTTGCAAAGCATGACCTTTATGTTTTGGGCCATGCAAATCCCTTTATGCATATGTAGCACTACAAATATGTTTCTCCATGATTGTTTCAGCTCATTAACTTTCCCTTTGTCATTCTGTATGGAGCATATATTCTATGGCCATGCTCAGCACTCATTGTGCTGAGTAGGGTCTTGGAAGCATGCACCATGCCTCAAATTTTGTCACTGAAATGAGGGACATGGACACTCAAAATGAGGGACAATGGGGGACACTAACCCTCACAATGGTCAGGACACATCCTGAAACATGGAGATACAGTACCTCAGAGCACAATGGAAACCATTGTATTTACTTGTACCGATATTAGCACCTGAGAATGAATTTCTATCATAAAGCGGGGGTGCCATTTAGGTAGGAAAGAAGGGGGGGCAGTTGCCTCCACACCACATTTGTGACTAGGTTGTTCTTATGGTGTGGCAATAGTGGCATTACATTTGTATTTAATATTTTGCACAATAAGTACCCCCCTGGTCTGTGTGCACTCATGCTGCAGGTGCACTTCTGACTCGACTGTGTCTGTATTTTCTTGTCCACTCTCTCCACCTACTGTAGTAGTGGCAGCACCATCACACATGATGTGGAGGAGCTCCAGCCAAGCAAGAGCACATGAGTCATGCAAGTGTGACACTGTCTTTCCCGCCACAGAGTAGACAGGCTGTACACTACAGCTTGGAGGAGTTGGTGAGCACTGAACTCTCAAAACAATGTTGTGGCAGCATATTTTTGTTGGTCTACTCTTAGTGAGTCTCCATCTCCTTTGGTGGCTGAAGGGGAAGATGGTGAGCTAGAAGCTAAGTAGAGACTTGGCTACCTACTAACTCTACTAGGTTCACCTCACAAAAAAAACAGCACAGCCCCCCCCCGTGGCAGCAAGCTAGACCTAGCAGCAGCAGTGACAGTGGTATGGGTGGTCTTCATGGGCCTTGATCTCTGCAGTGCAGCAGCAGACATGGCAGTGGCCAAGCAAGAAGCAAACAACACAGGTTAGGATGGATTCGGTTGGTGAGGTGACTTGGTTGCGGACCATGTTGGGAACCTGGGATAGTTGGTTCTAACATCCAGCTTCTGGTAAAGGACGGAGGAGGAGCAGACTGAAAACTGGACTGGTGGCACACGGGTCCAGGCTGCAGGTTCTGACCAGATGGCCAGGTAAGTAAAAGTAAATGATTTTTTACAGGGGGATTAGGGAAGGAGGAAGGACTGAAATATTGGTTTGTTTTTCACGTTTCTGTGCCTTTGGGTGGTTTCATGACCCATATGGGATGGGTATTGAATGGAATGGAATCAGGGAGAGAAATCAGGACAATGTTTTTTTTTGGATGGGGGGAGTTCAGGTCTTCAGCCAGAAAAAAAATGGGTTAGTGACTGGTTGGGTTTAAGCTCAATGCTGATGCACTGCTCCTGGGTATAGACAGATGAATCTTATACATTAGAATTTTTCCTGATTTGCATATCACTTTTTAGTCACAACAAATAAGGTTTACCTTTCAGAGAAGTTCAAGACATTCTAGAGCTTGCCACCTAGGGGCTAACTAGCACCTGGCCTCCAATGGTTGTTGGCTCCCCCCTGCTGAAATCTGAAATGACACCCCTGCCATAACGCCTAAAGTTACAGGGCATCCTCTGTGTGAGCAGCATGTTTTCCATGAGGGATGGATGAGGATCAGAGCAGTTTTCAGGGGTAAAATGAGGGCTGTCCTTTGCATTCAGGGACAGTTAAGCGGTATGGTATGCACAGACTATTGGAGCCCCACTATAGTCAGGCTTACCTTCCCCCCCAGTGAAGCTGACCTCCACATCCCCATGCTCAGGCACATTATGACATAGGGCAAGGGAGGCTGCAGGGGCGTGCACCATTTAAATGAATGGGGATTTTTTTTTTACTATTTTACACATTACTAATGGAAAGTTGGAGATTAATGAAGGCCACCGCTCAACTAACAAGGGCCATGTTAGTAGAACAGTAGCCTTCTTTATTCTCCAACTCACCATCATAATATATAATATAGAAATAAAAAATAACTTCATTCATTTCAAGGGGGTACAACCCAGCACTCTGACCCATGGACACCATCTCTTAAAAGCTCCTGCCTCTGGCTCCCTAGTACTAAAGTAAGAGACTCTCAACGATATCTATACTTGGTGGGTTGTCTGTAGCAGCATGGTTGCACCCTCTACAGTGTGTGTGCATGTGGGGGGGTTGAGTTATTGTTACTTTTTTGTTTGCCCCTTAACGTCAGTTTGTGTGGAAGCATTCAAAACTATGAAGAGAAAATAGTAGGCGTACAAGCCAGACAGAAGTAATTTAGTAGTTTTGTGGGTAAGTGTGTGTATTGGGGTGGGAAGAACTACATGTCTTTCCATTGGTATATGTGCTGCAGTTCAACTGTGCAACTGAGATGGGGGGGGACAAGAAAACTAAAAAAATATAACAGTGGCTATAAGCAGGCTGCATGTGTGCAGATGTATGCAGATTTATATTGCAGTACAAGGTAGCCATTTGTATGCAGACAGTATAGCTTAGTAGTTAAAGGCACTGAACTGCAAACCAGGAGACATGGAAACCTGACGACCTGGGTTTGAATCTCTTCACCCCCCCTGTATATGATGTGAACCTGAGCAATTCATTTCCATTTTATGTATGCAGTTATCAGTGACCTCTTGCTTTTTGCACGCATGCCACATGCATGTAGTCTGTTCCAATGTATCATAAAAAGTATGCTTTCCACACTTGCTTACTGCATGCATGCCACATGCATGCAATCGGTTCCAATTTAACATTTAAATTATGTTTGCAGAATGCATATCGCATGGGTAGTTTCATGTGTGCAGCATGAAAACATTTCATATAATTATTTCTGTAAGGGAGGGGTGGGCCTGGCACACTGGGGAGTAAAAAGGATCAGCTAACCATTTCCTTGGGCCAATTTACTATCCCTTCCTTCCAAAATAGTATTGCATTCAAAATGACCATTTTTGTACCCTGGACGCCATTGCTGTGGAAAGGTAATGGAATATAGTGTTACTTAAATCCCGATTCTAATCTTAGAAATTCATTTTCTGACATAGTATTATGGAGTGAGTACACTATCTATCTCTATATCTGTCTGTCTGTCTGTCTGTCTGTCTGCCTATCTGCCTCTCTATCTATCTAGCTATCTGTATGTATACAGAATATATAGGGAATACTTAGTGGGTAATACTGTCTGGAAACTGCAAATTCCAAATCTGCAGAAATTTCACAAACTTTTGCAAATTTCATGAAATTTTCTGAAATTTCCTGAAATATTCTGAAATTTCAACTTTGGTGAAATCTGAATCCTCCAATTGTGTTTGACAAGTTTTTGCTCCATTCTGCAAAATTTTCTGGCTGAATTATGGAATGATACACATGAACTGTAGGATGCCAGCTCTTTGGAATTTCATTATGCAGTTTAATACAGCAATCCACAAAACATGCAATCACTCCGCAGTTTACTGTTCAGTTCTGAGGAATTTCTATCCACAGTGTAATACATTAATCTGCAATTCATAGATTCATTCTACTGTTCTAAGTCGACATTTCACAAAATTTTCCAAAGTGCAGTCTCAAATTACAAGCAAGTAAATGCCAACATTTGCAGTTATTCTGCCAGACTAATTTTATTTTTGCACAGCATTAATTAGTAGGTTGCAGTGGAATTATACATTTATCTCACTAGTGAGTGGTAAGACCCATAACTTTAATCAGTGACAAAGCCATGAGTTAGTTACATTGTTGTGTAGTGATAAATGGGCCAGTCTACTATAACACATTATGCATTTGTTATGTACCATACTACTTGTAATACTTTTATTTGTATATTACCTTTTTTGCTTACAATGGCGATTATTTCCAGTGTAAACTCTCTATATGGCCCATTGTTCTCTATGTTTTATTTCCAGGTTCTACATGGAAATTATATGTTCTAAGTGAAACAATATGTGTCCTGAATGAAAATAAATATTTACAGACAATCATGATTTATCAGATAGATGGATAGCTAGATAGATAGAGAGAGAGAGAGAGAGAGAGAGAGAGAGAGAGAGACAGACAGACAGACAGACAGACAGATAGATAGATAGAGATATGTATGCTATGCATCTTTATGGGTGAGGAGGCAGGTCAATAATGGCACCACCACAAGTGATTTATACAAGTCATGCCCCCTCCCATATATATGAACTGTCCCTGATGGTCAGTCTTTCAAAAATTTAGCCTTTTTGTGACTGCAAAGTTCAGATTTGTAGAATAAAATATTGCCAGATAGTAATGTTAGTCTCCTTCTCCTTCAGAAAATGCTTTTCACACTAAGATCCACAATATAGCAAGCTGTTTGAGCTGATGTTTTCATTTTTTAAGAGGTAACTCTAATTTTGGTAATCTGTCCCTGATTTTGTTAAACTCTGTCCCTGATGTGTAAGACAGGAGATTGAGAGGTATGTCCCTCACAAGTGATGATTAGTGGCATATTCACAGTCAGGCCATTACAGTATGTCTCCACTATATATAATGCATTGACACTGTAATGCCTTACTATGTGTCCACTATATACAATGCATTGATATGGTAATGCTTTGTAATATATGGATCTTTGAAATAATACCATCCCAAAGCATACAAAAAAATCCTAGTAATACACTGAAGCCAATGTAATAATAGTATCATTCATGAGTGATAATACTCTCGTTTGAGCTCTGAACAATAGCATTATCACAAAACCTGAAGAGTGCAAACTCAAGACCGTATGCTTCTTCCTGACATTCCCAAAGCTGTGCATGGTGACGTTCCTAAAACCATGCCTCCTGATTGGACACAATTTCTCTGTGGGCAGGCCAAATAGTTAAATAAACATGGCAGGCGTATCTTGCTTAGTGAGACAAAATCGTCACTTCAGTTTACTACCGGTACCCATGCCATTTTTCTACCTATCCTGCATACGCTAAAGCAAGAAAAAAGTAAAAGTAAGACTGCCTACCAAAGAAAACTCACTGAAGCCAACAAGGCAGACCGAGCAAGTGGGCGGGGGAGGGCATCTACATGGAGAGAATGAGTCCTTACTGCAGCGGGAGCCTAACTTCTCAGCACCACATAAATAAACAGCTGAAAAAAAAACTTGCATCCATATATTACAAAAAACAAAAAATAGGTAACTGTTCATCACTCGGGAGTAATACCATGTCGAGTTTCTGGGGACAAGGGAACCTTTTGATTGTATTACTCCCTTGTAATAGACACTCACCTATCTATTATTCTATGTATTATGTGTCCACTATATACAATGCTTGATATGGTAATGCTTTAAAATTAGTTATTTGATTTAACTTTTCTGTTTGATTTCACTGCTTTGTTTTGAGTGCAGGAGGTCCCTATTTGATTTCATTGCTTTGTTTTCAGCAGGAGGGCCCTGACTTGGCACTCCCTCCTCAAGGACCCACTCTCCACTCTCCCTGCATTGCTGGATAGCCTTACTGATCCAGCTGCTGACCGCACACAGCCAGCATGCATGCCTGCCTGACCAAGAAGCAGGAGGCCCCTGACCAGGTGCTCCATCTTCAAGGACCTGCTCTCCACTCTCCCTGCATTGCTGGATGTCCTTCCTGACCAAACCACTGACCACACACAGCCAGCATGCCTGCCCACCCAAGAAGCAGCAGGCCCCTGAATGGGAGCTCCATCCTCAAGGACCCACTCTCCACTCTTCCTGCATTGCTGGATGACCTTCCTTACCCAGCTGTCAACTGCACACAGCCAGCACGCCTGCCCACCCAAGAAGGTACACTTCCTGAAGAAACCTTGCCACTGCTTGCTTTCTGGCACCTGTCCTCCTGTTTGCAGATTGGCTAATCATCTGCCCAGCTGGAGGCCATCATTGGCTGCTCCCTCTGCACCACTTCCATTTTGCTTTCCTTTACATATGTTTGTGTGTTAGCTTGTAAATCAAACTACTCCCTGCTTTGTACTTGGCTTAATTTTTGTTCAAATTTCATACAGCCTCGGGAGTTTTTGCTTTTAATTGTATACTGTTCCCTGCACTGTATTTGCTTTGTGCTATTTAATGGGGTTTTTTTTTGATCGATTGATTGTCAGACAGCTTTCATTTAAGAGTTAAGGTGCTCTGAATATTTCCTTAGCCTTTGTTACCTCAGTTTGAATTTTTCTGTTTAATTTCTATTCCTTTTTTCTATCTCCTAAGCCCCACCTGTTCACTGTTTCCTCTCTGTCTAACAAGGGATCCGACTTTTCTCCTGATTGTTCAGGGCTGATCCCTGAGTCCCTCTCCCCCCATTTCTCTCACTCTGTCTCAGTCTATCCCCCCCAACTCTCTTTGGTGCCTTCCCATCTATTCTGCTAATCCCCATTTCTTCTGTGCTCCTGCTGTTTCACTGTCTCCTTTCCCTGTCTGCCCCTGCCCATGATTTAAACTCAACTGTAAAATAACATAGTCTTTCTTCCTTTCCCTCCTTTCAGCAGGAGGCCCCTGACCGGACGTTCCTTCCTCAAGGACCTGCTCCCCATTCTCCCTGCATTGCTGGATAGCCTTTCTGACCCAACCGCTGACCGTGCACAACCAGCACACCTGCCTGCCCAAGAAGGTGCACTTCCTGAAGAAACCTTGCCTCTGCTTGCCCTCTGGTGCCTGTCCTCCTGCTCGCAGATTAACTAATAATCTCACCAGCTGGAGACCATCATTGGCTGCACCCTTAGCACCATTTCCACTTCATTTTCCCTCACATTTTCCACTTCATTTTCCCTCACATTTTTTTTATCTCCCCATTTTCCCATTTGCAAGTTATATATCTCTACTACTTGAGGGCACTGTTACTACATCTCTTTTTGACTAGGTTAATTGCTGATAATTGCAGATTATTGAGATTGACCACTAGCAGGGCTACAATCCTTTCTCTTACTTCTAGGTGCCTCCTCACTTTTTCAGACTGGTCACTTAGCGTTAAGTAGGCTGCCAAAATGCAGTCTCTCTTGCTATCTCTTGGCTGCTTAATAGGAATTTTCCTTAGTATCCTCAACCCACACACTGTACCCACAAACCCAGATTTACCGATAAACCTGTCCCTTATTGAGCCACATACTGTAACTATAAACCCAGATTCACTGACAAACATGAAATTTTTTGCAAAGTACAACTTCCACTATGGAACTAAACCTCAGGAAAGTAGGATTTACCTTTCTATTCTGCAGCCTTCACCCTCCTTCCCTGTCCTTGAAACCCTTTCAGCCCGGGTGCTCTTGTATGCTTCTATTGGTCCCTTTAGTCCTCTCAGTGCCTGCCCATCCTCGTATATCTTCCCCAACTCCAAAAGAGGTCAGACTTAACTCTTCAGGTTGCTGTTAGGTGCCCTCAAGAAACTTCTTCTTTTATTGTTGTTCTGCTTGGGTAATGTTGAACTAAATCCAGGCCCCCCCTTCTGTTATTTCTGCACCGTCCAATCTAGTATTGTTAAAGGACATGAGCTTTCTACACATAAATGCTTGCAGTTTGTTAAGAAAACTTGACACTATACAATCATGGATTAGTCATACAAAACCTAACATACTAATAGTAACTGAAACTTGGCTTAGAAGCTCCACCCCCAACCATAAGTTAAACTTTCTTTCTTATAATGTATTCAGAGCTGACAGAAAATTGGGGGGGGGGTGCAATTTACATCTGAGATAAATTCACAGCATCTCTAATCAACTCAACTACCATACCCAAAGAATTTGAACATCTAACAATAAAAGTCCTATGATCTCTGGCTGTATCACTATGCATTACAGGCTGTTACAGACCTCCCTCGGGGGGGGCTTGAATTTCTGGGTCATCTACGCATTTCCCTGGATTCACTGTCATCAGAGGTGATCATCATGGGTGACTTCAACCTCAACTGGTTCTCCCCAAGTTCTAAATCACTAAAAGACCTCTGTGATGCTTATGGTCTTACCCAGCTTATCTCTGAGGCCACCCTCCAATCCTGCAAATAGTACACTGTTGGACCTAATTCTTGTAAATCAGCCCCACTTTATAACTCATGCTGGCACATTTTTCAATGACAGAAGTGACCACAGTTCCATATCCTGCGTGAGGGCTGTTCCTAAACCTATCTCTACCTCTAGATATATATTCAAAAGATGTTGTTGTAATTCTGACTACTATGCCTTCCTCTCAGACCTAAAGAATACCAGATGACAAGACCCCTACCTAGCTACTACTGTATCTGAGGCCTACGACCTGTTCCAAAATATAGTCTTAAATGTCATAGATAAACATGCCCCATTAGTTAAAATTAGAACTAAGAAAAAGTCACACCTTTGGTTCATCGACAATCTAAATGCAGCCCTGCATAACAGGGATGCCCCATGGAAAACAGCATGCAAATCTAAACAGCCAACAGACTGGGCAGCATTAAAAATGGGGAGGAACCAATACACAAAGCTTATAAGGGCCAAGAAAGCCAAATACTTCCAGTCAGAACTGGACTTCTCACATAACTGCTTGCTAAGTTCTGGAGAACACTGAAAGAAACTGAAGGGCACAGTCCAGCTAACTCTCTCCCTGCCAAAATCTCATCTGGTGGTATTACCACTACTCATAAACAGTCCATTTTAGACCTTCTAAACAATCACTTTGCTACAACTGGGTTAGCTTTTGATACCTCTTCTGCAAACAAACTGCTCTCCCAGACCATTGTCCCTGACTTGGCCTGTCCAACCACAAGTGCCCCCATGCAAAAAGCAAAATTCTCATTCTGCCCTATCACTTTCAAGCAAGTGGAAAATCTTCTACTGGGCCTTGATACAAGAAAAAGCACGGGCACTGATCAGCTTGATAAATTCTTCCTAAAACTAGGTTATCATATTCTGACTGCACCCGTCACTCATCTCTTCAACATGTCACTTGCTCAATGTGCTCTCCCATCAGTGTGGAAAATAGCACATGTAATCCCGCTATTTAAGTCAGGTGATCTGAGTGACCTTAATAACTACAGACCTATATCTCTCTTTCCCATCCTATCTAAATTACTCAAAAAAATAGTCAATTCACAACTAAGAAATCACCTAGAATCATTTAACATGCTTAACCATGTACAGTCCGGATTTAGACCGAATCACAGCACAGTAACTGCTCTAGCCAAAGTGACCAATGACTGGCAACTAGCACTCAACTCTAAAAAACATGGGGGTGCCTTATTTCTCTACCTGAGCAAGGCATTTGAGACAGTGGATAATGACCTACTACTGCTGATACTACGTAACATTGGTCTCAATTCCACTGCATTGTGATGGTTCTCTTGTTACCTTATAGGCTGGCAGAAGCAAATCAAGGCAGAAGGGAACCTCTCCCCTCTGAAAAAACTTCAGAGAGGTGTACCACAGGGGTCTATATTAGGACTGTTACTATTCACAATTAGAGATGTTGAGAAATAAAATTTCACCAGCAAAATTGCCATGAAATTGGCAATTTCCCCGTACAAAATATTTTACTCAATTCGTGAAATATTTAGTGGTGGAAAATGCTAAATTTTGCCCCCAAATTGCAAAATGTCACCTGAAAAGTGCAGACCTCTGCCCAAAAAATATAAAAGCTTGCATTTTACAGAAAAATGTTGTCATTTTGTGTGAAATTTTGCAATTTCCAGGTGAAATTTCACAATTTATGGGGTGAAATTTCACATTTTGGAACTTCAAAATATTTCATGAAATGCACAAATTTTGTGAAATATTTAGCGTAAAAAAATTTCTAAATTTTGCACAACATTATTCACAATTTATATCAATAATATCAACTTTGGTATCAACTCTGCAAACGTCCACCTTTTTGCTGATGATACCATCCTCTACATCTTCAGGCCCACCCTTGAACTTGCCTGTAATGAACTGCAACATGAATTTATCTTGTTACAGCAAAACCTCCTGCACCTAAAACTTCTGTTAAATGCTAAACAAAACAAAACCAAGTTCTTTTCCCTGCATGTCAACTGAATAAACCACTGTCTTTTAGGTGTCACACTACAAATCACAGCCCTCCTGGGGGAACCACTGGAGTTAGTGGACAGATTTAAATACCTGGGCTTTTGAATTGATCACAGACTTTCCTTCTTCAATCATATTGAGGAACTGGCAAAAAAGTTAAAAAAATGACTAGGTCTCTTGTTTCGATTTAAACACTTACTAATGCAGGATGCCAAAACAAGACTGGTGCAAACTGCTTTCATCCCTCTGCTGGACTATGCTGATTTTCTTTACAGTCATGGACCCAGCACTGCATTAACAAGCTCGACACCCTGTATCATACAGCACTAAGATTTATTACTGGAGCACTGTGCTCTACCCATCATTGCTCCCTCTATTCCCAGCTTGGTTGGAAGTCACTTAAATCCAGAAGACTGAAAAATGCAGCTACTTGGAGCTATAGAGCACTTACTAACAAGCTCCCCCAATACATTTCCAATTGCCTGCTAACTAGTACCCCTGGAAGTTACTCCCTGAGAAGCCACTCCTACATTTCAATACCCCTAGACTCACAACACACTTTGGCAGATCTTCTATGAGCCATGCCCTTTCTGTACTTTGGAATAATCTCCAAAAAACCCTGAAACTCTCAAATTTTGTTAAAATGGCCACCTTTAAAACTCTGCTCACATGTTCTATTAAAGATACTTATAACTGCTTTCCTTTACCACCTTCACATCTGGAGCCTTGTGTGCTTGCACTCTACCCTAGCTCTCACTAGTATGACATGTTACTGTTACCTCCTCCTCTTCCCTGCCATCTACTGCTTCCATCTACCTCATTATGCTCTTGTTGACCTGCTTCTGCCTCTCAACTTAACAGTAATCTTATTTCTTGCTTAGGTGTACTGTATGTCATTGTTATACTGCACTCTGTGAATTTTATATGATTCTATCATGTGCTGTAACACACTGATAACTTATGTTCTCCTTGGCCCAGGTCCATCTTGTAAATAAGTTTGGGCAATGGTGAGCTGCCTGGTAAAATAAAGACTGATTAATTGATTGAGTGCAGCAAAGACCAATGTGATGTCATCAGGCATTGGGATTTGAGCAATCTGCTCTCTCATTGGTTAAGGGTTCCATTGTGACCTATCCATAGTGGACATAAATGCTGATGATTCACCCAAGATTGAGATATATTGTTCTTTGGAATTTGCCAGGGACTGAAAAATCATGTTCTGTAAGGTCTGAGTCTCATCTACAGTATATAAATAAGGTTACACAGCCTAACTGTAGCAATGCCACCCTACTGCTTTAATGTTTAATATCTATAGTTTAGCAATACTACTTACAGTGGCAAACGTAAGAGACAATTAGCATTCTCAGGAGGCGGGTATAATCTAGTCGTTGAGCACTGGTTTGGGAGGCAAGAGATCACAGGTTCAGACCTGCACAATTACCCACTGTGTGACCGTAGGCAAGTCACTTAACCTCCAAGTGCTCTCCAATAGAGATGGGCAAAGATTGAAAATGTTGCTTCTTATATCGCTTTGTGAAGTTTGTTGACTTTGTGTAGCGTAAAGTGACAACTTCACTAAGGTTTTACCAGGTGAAGTGCCATTTTCCTCAGCAAAGTATACACATAAAGGCAACTTTGCTGTTGAATTTGCTGGCAAAGTTATCACTACACATAGACTTCAGTGTAAAAGGTATCGCTTTGCCTTGCAAAACTTTGTAAAGTGGCAAAGTGCAGTGAAGTGCAACGTTGGTGCTGGAAAAGGGAACATCGCAAAGGTTTGCAAAGGTAAAGTTATCCCACTTCACACCAGCTTTTCTGACAGATTTTACATTTGCTGAGTCTCTACTCACTAGTCCACCCAGCTGTAGATATGGGCAAAAGCAGAACCCCACTGAAAGCAAGAAGCTGCATCTTAACTGCACTATCCTGAGTAAAACAGACTAAGATAATTACATTCTATTGATAAACATGAATTTATAGAAATACATATTGATGTTCCAAATGCTGTGCAAGGAATGTGGGATCATGGCCAATAGCAGAGGCAGAAAATAACGCGGAGAAGGCTAAAAAGAAGTCCATGTGAGTTGCATAATTGCTAGGGAAGCTACCTTTAACCACTGTCAATTAGTTCCTGATTGATTTGGGGTGTCCTAAATTATCTGACAGTCTGCAAGGGATCATCTAAATTGACTGATTAGCACAATGTGGATCTAGTTGTAATTGATTAGAATTGATTACTTACTGATTGTTCTGTAAAAGTGGGAAAGTGTATGTCCGTTAGGGGACGAAACTGTAAGAATGTCCATTTACAGTAATACAGTATTAACAAAACTGCCATACTGCTGTATTCCTGAGCAGCAGGCAAGAAGAAGACAGGCTACAGACATTGCTATGTAAGCATCCTGAAATGGACTTGAGGCTTTTAAATACAATAGTTTGATACTGTTTGTTTGATCTGAATGAAAAAGGAGCTACATTAGATATACATTTTAAAACTTTTACTATATACCTACCAACAAAAAATCATGTTTTTTTTATTTTTATCTTTATTTTGCATTCAGTTAGTGGGTTGACTCCTGAGCAGCAATCTGTCCATTTGCTGTCGTAACCCATGATACAATGCAGGCTTAGTAAGCACAATCAAATAACAAAGGTACTAAAATGCATCAGACTGGATATCTGCAGTTATAGAACAGTCATATGCAATGCAAGCTGCAGAAGAGGTTGTGATATAGGTACTTACTGCCTCGCTATCTCAGGCTATATACCTGTAATCAAGCAGCACCATTACTGACCATTACTGACACATTTAATGTTAGTCAGGGTATGCTTTGATAAATTCATAACATTTAGTCTTCCCATTTTTTCTTACAGTCAAGTCCATCTTATGGCATCAGTCCAATTCCTTCATGGGTCTCAGAATGACAGAACAAACTGGTATGGCCCATTATGGGTCTCACACTGGTCCTTATGGTCCTGGTAATCAAGACTTTTAGAGAGGATAGATACAAAGAAGGTCAGATTCCCAAAGCCCCTGAAACTCCTGCAGCTGAAGGAAAAACCTGGTGCAAGTGGGTTGCCACTGGTGAGCCACAATTTTTCCCATAGCTGCAGTACTCACAAAGGTGGAGCAGGTTTATGACCTGCTCCACAATTTACAGCAGCTTGCGGATGGTGTTTCCATTGATATCCCCGCAGCTGCAGAAATATGTTATGACTGGTGGGACCAGCCGCTACATCCTGCCACAGCTGCAGCATATGTGAATACCAGTCTTCACAGCTGGAGAGATTTCGGTCCACCACTGGAGTTGTGGAGTGGGACTTAATCCCATTATGCGTGGTGAATCTGGCCCAGGGTTTAAACAAAGAAAGGGTTTGCTGTCAGAGGAAGTTTCCACAGCAACAAATCAATGTCTAGGACCCTAGGATCTTAAAGCCCTGATTGCCAGGACCATAAGTAGGACTGTGAGACCAATTAATGACCAAACAGGTTTTTTTCTGTCTTTCTGAGACTTATGAGAACATTGGACTGGTTCCAAAAGCCTAGATGTACAAAATGAATAACTCTACAATGCAACGTCTCCTGTCAGGACTAGGCCCTACACAGCAGAAAAATCTGAATAAAGTGTCATAAGGCAGTAGGTACAGTATGTGAGCTTATATAATTCCTAGTGCCTAGTGCCAGTGTCCGTTTCTACTACTGTTTTAAACTAGTAATGCTGGAGCTGAACTTTCAATTAAAATGTTTCTGTATATCAACAGCTAGCCAGTAACTTCTTCTATAATCCCAAACTAACCCTGCTCATGTTAGGACTGCAAATAAATTTGTGATGTAACATTCATGCTGCTGGACTGAGGAGGAATCCAAAGTTGAAAACTGCAGGTTTTACAGTTGAAGCAATAGATGCTACAGCTCACATTTCCAAGAGTGGTCCAATCTGCAATGTCCAATGAATGTTAATGATTTACTATTCTAGAAGTTTCTTTTTTTTTTATTCTTCTGGTAACTGGGTAAGGCCCACTAGGCCCAAGGCCTGCTTTCAGGGATGACCCAGGAACACCAGGGAGGTTAAGTGACTTGCTCAGGGTCAGTCAGAATGTAAGTGAATGTTGAGTGAATCAAACTCAGGTCTGCTGGATGTAGCAAGTTCATTCACAGCTTGTTACTCTAACCTCTGTGGTATACTGCCAACCAGAGTATACTTCAGGGGCCAGATTTTCAAAAGGCCGAAAACAGCCCTGGGAATAAGTACAGTGTCACAGTCGACCAGTATGGAAAAAGTCTTTGCACCAGCAAATGTTTCTATTTTCAGTCTCTTGTGTGCATTGGTGATGGGCACACCGCAAAGGATGTTACGTCTGGTACTACCAATAGGTACATTCTGATACAGCTGCACCAGGAAAAATAAGGTACAAGCTGGCGTAAATCACTGTGCCAGTTGAAAAACAACCTGCAATGGAAAATAAGAAGCATGCAGAAAAACCTCTGTGGGTCCATAAGTGAAGATGACTTGCACAAGGTATTTCTGCATGTGCACCAATTTCCCAGCCCTTTGAAAATCTGGCCCCAGGAATGTACTTTTGTTTTGTGCAGTGTACACCTGGAATTTACACAGTCATTAGAGCTTGGTTGTCTGGGAACCAATCACAAAAAAAAAAGAAACTAGATTACGGGCTTGACATTCATAGCAGCAGTGTGGGGGAACTAAAGGCTATCACAGCAATCAATTGGACTTGCCAACTCTCAAAGAGCATGACTTTAAATGATCCACACCACATTCTCAGCTCAATTTCTCAGATTTTGCAGTTTACTTGCCTGGCATGTGCCCTGGGATTGACCAACAGAGATGCAGAATCATGTTTTCATTTGGGGAGGGGGGGGGGTCCAGCTTGTGCCCAGTTTTATAGCTTGACGTGTCTCACAGGTGTACATGCCACCAGAGACAGTGGCTCACTCTGTGATCACAAGCAAATCACTTGATCTCTGTGTGCTTAAATTAGAGCTGTGCAGAAAGCTGAATTGTGATGTCACAATTTGTGCAGAATGGTGATTTCACTTTTGAAATGCTTTTTGGAATTTCTTTTTAAATGCCACAAAGTTCTGGAAAGCATTTCTATGAAAACTGTGGTGTACTTTTCCATGGATTATGTAAACCATGGAATAATTTTCCACAGATTATGTAAACCACAGAAAGATTTTCTGTAGATTGTTGAAAAGGAATCTGCTGTGTATGTAAACCATTGCTTGCTAATCTGCAAAAAACATCCCACTTTCAAAAGGAATTCCACAGCACTAGGTTGCACATGTTTGAAATTCCATGGAATTCGGTGCCATCTGAATCTGAAAATTCCACACAGCACTAGCTTTAATCCTCTCCACTGTACAACTGGGTAGAAGCAAGACCTTAATGAAAATATATTGCATATGACTTGGTTTCCTAGGTTATTTATCCATGCTAGCCCAGCTGAGATACAATATCTCATTTTCAGTGGGGATCTGCTTTTACTTATTTTTCAGTGGAGGAGGGGACATTGAAGCATTGATAGGTTAAGTGACTCACTCAGGGCAGTAAATACAAAACTATTATTATGAATGGGTGAGCAGGAGATCAAAATATAAATCAATCTACCATGTACCAGAACCATGTACATGACAGTTCATCCTGGCAGTTCATGCTGCAAATTCCTCATGCAGATCTTGCCTTGACTCTTGATCTCAACTAAAGTTGGTTACTGCAGTGGTTCCCCAGCTTGTAGCCTCCTATCTCCAGCTCCCATCCTTGTATAGAGGCTGCAGCAGGCACCACAGCTTCTGTATGGATTCTTCCTCCTTGGACCACCACAGTGATTCACCTGGCTACGAACCTATGCTGCCAGCTTGCCTGCCAGGCTTCAGTTGAGGCTCAGGCTGAGGAACAGCAACACGACAAAGCCCTGCATGAAGACCAGGTGCACAGAGAGCTTCTGGCAGTGAGAGAGAGAGAGAGAGAGAGAGAGAGAGAGATCCCTGCCCAGCTCTCAGATACTCCAGGCTGCACTGTCATTGACTGGCTTTCTGCCACCGAGATCTAATCCTGGGATCACAGCTCTGCCCCTGAGGTGTTGCAAGAGCTTTCCACCACAGTAAGCTCCTTGCTACTTGCTGGTGCCCCCAGACTGGTGCAGTTACCTTGGCTGCCTAGATAGACTACTTGCCTGACAGTGGCTGCCCAGTTTGGCTGTTACTTGCCCATTACCCAGGCCTGCTGATAATCACTTACCTCCTGACATTATCCATTCACATTTCCCAGAGCAATTACCCCCACAACTGCCTGATTTCTGTGCCCAGTTTCCATGCCTGATTTATGAATTTGTCTGGTCCCGGCTTTGGATCGTGTTTATCAGCCATTTGCACCCAGGATTCAGAAACCCATTGAAGTGCTGCCAGCCAGAAATGTGGGTGGAAGAGGTGACTGGATGCCATGCTGGAGAGCTGCGGAAGTGTCAAGACCCATATTGGGAAAACGGCCAGGAAGAAACTCCCAGGAATTTTCTAAGCCCTGTGCTGTGCCCATTTCTAAGCAGATCACTAATCAGATGCCACTGAGAAACCAACAGGGTCAAGTTCACATCTCCAATCTGTTCTTCTCCTGGGTTCTTGCTTTTCTCATCCTTGGTCTGGAGGACTGCCATATCCCATCATACCTACACCATGCACAGGCAGGGATCCGCCCTGTGGTCTGGCAGAGGCATGTGATTGGATGCCTGTGGTCCAGATCTGCTGCATCCACCCCAGCTGCCTGCCCTCTGCTCTAATGTGCAGTGCCACACCAGCAGACTGCAGAAGGCAGGGACTGTGGATGCCAGCAGGTGGGCTGACATGCACAGCTGTGGAGCAACACACCCCAGATATGAGATAGTCATGCATACTGTATCTAAGTGTCTTTGAGGATCAGGGTCTACGTTTCTGTGAATTTCTCCACCATGAGACCCCTTCCCTTACAATAATTTCTTCAGCATACTATTGTAATACCATTGGTTTGCCATTGCAATACCATTGTGATTACCACTGTACCACTGTTTGGGTTTTACAATATTTGTTCCAATTCCACTGTTTTTTTTTTCCAATTGTTTAACCAGGTGAGACACACTAAGCTGAAAGCTTTTTTACAGGTGCAACCTGGGAGCACAGTGAAGTTAAGTGACTTGCTCAGGGTCACACAGTATATGCAAGTGGGAGCTGTGGGATTCAAACCCAGGTCTCCAGATTTGCAGCTCAGAGCCTTAAACCACTGCACTATACTGCATCCCTGTGATGCCATTGTACCTCTGTACCATCATCTTACCACTGCACCAAAAAATAAAAATGTTAAGTTCCATTGTAATACTAGGGTACCACTGGGTAGTACCACTGCACATGTTTTAGCCTACCACTGCATTGCCATTGAGGTTCCACTGTGTTGCCTTTGTAACACATTTAAAGAGCAGAGCTTATAAAAACTTTAACATGCACTACAGGCTATTGAAACTCCCACTGCTGCATCCCTGCTCTGATGCCAGTTGCAGGGGATTCTGGGATTTCTGGTTACAGAAAAAGTCAGTCCTTTACAATCTACTATATTGCATTAAACAGTAAGTAAAAAAAAAAAGGTTTTGCACACAAAGTGCAAATTGGGACCAGCCACAACACTTGGGGATGTGGCTTGTAGTGCTGACTGCTCCCCTTTAATGTACTTTTTGTTGCTCCAGTATTGCACACAGTACAGTAGCTGTTGGTACACCATTTACCTGCACAGAGGCAGTATGAGCTCCTTCTTCCTACCAGTGAAGCACCAACCTATGCAAGCCAACATCGTATTTCCCCATGCTGCTGCCATGATGCATAGTGCTGAGGGTTTCCAATTGCTTGTGATTGCAGTCCCTAGGACTTTTTCTTCCTCCGACAATATGACTGTCACACATCCCAGACAATACTCAGCCAAATGGTAGTTGCTCCCTGTGTGAATGACTTAATACTTTGTCAACTTGTGTCCCACACCCAGGTCTACCAATTTTATGATTAGTCTCTTGTTGGGAACCGAGTCAAAACCTTGCTGACGTCCAGTATGGGTGCTTTAATCTACAGGTGCAGTAGTTAACTGGAAACCATGTTCATAATTTTTTTTTAATATGTGACACAATTCCATTCAAAGTATGGATGGGGCTCTCATGTGCCAATGCCAATGGTTCATACAGTATTATGTTTTAATTTTTTCAAAATTTATTTCAGAATGCACTATTTAGTTTACAGGGGAGACTGGTTCTCTCCAACATTTTCCAGTATGCCAGGTTGCCAACTGGTTGAGAGTGTTGACAGGCAAAATGGCTGCAATAGAGTTTACAGTATATGGGATAGGCTTGTTCTGTATGGAAGTCAGGATCCTCAGAAACGCTGTTGTGCACATTCTAAGTTGTTGTGCATGGTCCAAATCAAGTTCAGCAGTGTGTAAACTCTGGGTTCAATTTTCAAAGCCCCAAGTACGATGCAAGTTGCCAGCGTTAAACATAATTGATGCAAATAGCACCCTGGATCAAAAGATGTGCCAATCCCAATTTTTAATTTGGTTTGCATCAAAAAGGGGAGCCATTGCAGCAAGCTAGCACTGCACCAGCCTTGTGACTGAAATCAGGGTGCACCAGGTCACAATTGGGCTTGCATCATGGAGGGCTTGTAACATCCCCTGGCTTGCAATTTTGTAAGCCCCAACATGGATGCAATGGGGGCACTGCTTAGAACAGCCAGGAGGTGGTCTAAGAGCCTTGTGCCAATGCAGGATGATGTTGCCAGTGGGAGGACCTGCTAGGATGGGACAGGGGCAGACAGAGCATGGAAGGTGCTCTAGAGGCCTGAGGGAGACAAATAAAGTACAGGGTGGTGATTTGGCACACAGCCAGTGTGCATTGTGGTATGCCAGGCAGTCAGTCAACTGGCAGTCCAGGGATGGTTTGCAGGGAAGGAAATGGACCTGACCACAGGTGGGCACTGCCATGGCACCTGCCCCAGAGGAGACATGATGCACAAGCATGTATGAAAGGAGCATTGGCTGCAGGGTGGGAGCTGCCAGTGGTAGAGGGGAACCTTCTTCATGCACCGCCACAGTTACCTGGTACTCAGTCCCCCCCATGTTGTGGCAGGCCACCTCCCCCATACATACTTGTGCACCATGTCACCTCTGTTGCAGGTGTCATGGCAGTGCCTACCTGGGGTCAGGTCCATTTCCCTTTCTATCAACTCTCCCCAGAACAGTTGATTGACTGCTGGCATAGCACAATGCACCCAGGCCAGGTGCCAAATCACCACCTTGCACTTTCTCCATCTTCCTCACACCCCCTAGGGCCCCCCCATACTCCGTCTGCCCCAGACCCGTCCGGCAATGCACAGTCACATATCCTCTTTGTAGCCCCTTTAGTGTTGCACCAGGCAGGGGGGCCAGATCCCTGTGGCAATTCCCACAAGTGCACCAAATGTTTGCCACTAGAGATATGAACCTAGAGATATGACAGGGAAGCATTATGATACTACCTGAGAGACTGGAGCTTGCAGGCAAGCCCCATCATCTCACACTGAGACTAGACAGAGCCAGGTTACAGATGCCACCTTTAAATCAGGCCAGAGCCAAGTAATAAACCATGCCCCCAAACTCTGATTCAAGCCCCACCATTTTTTGCAGTTGAGGTGTACACTGAGGGTCTTTAGTTGTCCATGGCAGTTCAGATTTAATTTCTGTCGCAGGGTTCCTAGACTTCTGTAGCAATGTTTTGACATTCTGTTGGCATTAAATATTCATTTCTGTGTCAGTATGCAGTCCTGCCTTTCGTTAAAATATGATGTGATGTCATGAATGACATCACATATAGAGCATACAGGAAGGGCTTCAGGATAAACAAGGAAGGATAGGCAGCCAGGCAGTATGGGAAAACTATATATTTGAATGAAATACTCATCAAGAGTAATGAATTATGTGGCACTATATTTATTCTGCATCATAGGCACATTAGGTCAACAGTATGGTATTGTTTTCAGAGGATCAGGGAGTTGGGGAATCAGTATTAGTTGGTAACTAGTTGGTCCCAGGGGAGAAGCAAATTCTTGCTTTCTGCTTTTTTCTTCAAAGGATGTTTGTTTAGTCGTGAGTAACCAGCTCCCAATTTAGGAGCATGGAGGCTTCTGTAATGCCCCAAAGTTGGGGCATCCCAGAAAAAACTAAAATAAATAGAAAAAACAGGGGTTTACAGGCACCTAGGGTGCCTGCTGTATGTGTGGGCAGCAGGATACAATGAAAAAAGGGGTCCCCTAAGAGTAAAGTTCCCCTCCTGATAAAGGGAAACACTGTAAATGTAGAAAAGTGCCCTGTGCACTTTACAGCATTGTCAAAAAGCAGAGTTAATTGCAGCACATGTCACAATGACTTGGATGGAATGTTGTGCTGAGCTGCTCATGCACAGCATTCCAGTCCAAAACACTCTAGAATTAGAAGTGTTAGCTTTTAAAAAGTTTTTCTGGGTAGTTCCTGCTAGCTGTGGAGAAGAGAGGACACAGAAAGTTAAAGGAAACCAGGAGGGCTTACCTGATGGGTTGAAGTCATTCCCAGAGGACTGTTCTGTGTGCCTGCTTGAGCTCCAGCTAGTGAAGCTGTCCAGTAGCTGCTGGTTTGCCCCGTCGTTGTGTGGCGTGGTCGGTGGTGCCATCGGGGCACCACGAAGAAAGACTACATAATGTCCAGTCGTTTTGGGCTGAAGAGCCCGTCACTTCGTAGTTTTGGTCCCCCCCCGAGTGTTTTAACATTAAATCCAGTCCCTCGTCAGTGGCATAGAAGAGCCACATTGTGACTGTTTCCCTGTCGGCCATCTGAGGCCCTTAGTCATCCCCCCAGGTGCCTGCAGAGTTCCCTCCCATTGCCAGCATACCTCCTGAGACCGTGCAACAGCCTTCCAGCAGCCTGAGGAATGGTGAGTCGGCGGCAGCACACTGATACGTGCTGACCGCCTGAGAGGAAGTGCCTGTTGGTTGTTTTTTTTTTTTATTTTGGAAGAGCGCAGGAGGCACAAAGAAAGGTGGCCTAATGCCGCAGGAGCATCAGGTTGCTAGGACCCTGAATGAATATTTAAAGCGGGTGGGTGTAGTGACGCCCATGGGAGGGGTGTCCTGTTAAGGCCGAATAGGAGGCCTAATGAATATTAATGAGAGGAGCAGGACTAGGGCGGCGACTCAGGCCTGAGTAGCATTAGGCTCTTTGTGAGCCAACAGATTTAAAGGGGCCACGCAGTTAAAAGGGTAAGTTAGGCCCAAAACAAAGTGAATAGGGCTTTCAGGCCCAAAGTAGGGTGGCTACCAGGCCCAGAATAGAGTGGGGCAAGTTAGGCCCACAGTAAAGAGGGTACCAGGCCCAAAGTGAAGTGGGCACCAGGCCCGAAGTATATGTAGGGCATCAGGCCCGAGGTAATTGTAGGGCATCAGGCCTGAGGTAAATGTAGGGCATTAGGTCCGAGGTAAAGCAGGGTTCCAGGGCAGTCCCCGGCCTAGTGGATTAGGGCAAGTCGGCCTAGTGGTACTAAGGGCAGCCCCGGCCTAGCAGATTGGGGCAATCCAGCCTTGCGACAGTAAGTGAGGCATATAGGCCCCATAGTAAATAAGGCATTTAGACCTTTGGTGTTCCTGGCAGTCAACCCAGGGCAAGTGGTACCCTCGGTATAGAGGATAGGCCTTCCTTAGCAAAACATTCAGGGGTAGCCAGATTCTATTCAGGAAGACCCTACATTTGGGAAAAAGTGGTCCATCCAAGAGTGCTCAGTTTGCAAATACTGTGAAGCTACTGTAACGACTGTATTGTGCATACAACTGTGATTGCTGAAGTACTCAAAATATTGTGAACTTGCTAAGAAGCATCAAGACTGTATTGTATATGGATTGTGGTTATTTACCCCTGGTTATCTGAACTATTGCCCTAAGTATCTGAACTATTGCCCCAAGCATCCGAACTATTGCTCTAAGTACCCAAACTATTGACCCAAGCATCCGAACTATTGCTCTAAGCACCTGAACAATTGCACCACCTGTAACAATTACCCCTAAATTTATAATTTGCCTTTTCTCGGCAAATCATCGGATCATTCCGCAGTCCCCTTGGCAGTGCAGGAAGGTGCATCTTTCAGCTATATTGTTGCTACTGTATGGGGACAGTCTCAATCTTCTACCACACTGCAGTCCCATAGTGTGGTCTGTAATACTCAGTACTCAGAATTAGTCTCTACCCAGAAGAGGACATCTTCTCATCATTCTTCACTCAAGTGGGATCGTCCATCAACTCATCTCTTCCATCTGTGTTGTCCACCGAAGTTGAGTCTGTCGCCAGTCGTACAAGTCGTACTCGCCGTTTCTTGTTTTCACAGCTGGAAGGTACGTCCGCCAAAGTGCATCACAACAGCCATGCCAGTGTCGTTTCGTATGGTTCCTGTTCCAGATGTCCCAATGTTGGTCACCATCCTCAGAAGAGTGTGCTCATCCTGGCGAACCTGGTCTGTGCCCCTGGTCATTCACCAAAAATTGAGTCCGTCAAAGCCCATTACAGGACGCGTCCGCCGTTTCTTTGTTTTTGTTCTAGTTTCTGATAACAAGATTGCAGAATGAACCATCATCTCTTCAGAGTCTTCTGGTTCCTGGTCCTGCTGGATATCCTTCAGAGTTAGCTGGTCCTTGGAGTGCTGCAGCATCAGTCAGGTTGTGGTAGTCCTCCATTGGATACGTTGCCACACAGGTCCTGATTTCTCTACGTCCTTGGTGACCCTGGAAGTGGGTTTTCTGGCAGCCTTGGAGAGAGTGAGCTTTTGCCTAAGAAACACATGGTCTGTTTAACAAACCTCTCGCCACCCAGTGGCCTTGACAAGGTCCCTGCTGGGAAATGTGTTAGCATCTATTGTCCTATTTGCTTCCCCTTCGTAGCTACCACTGTAGACCAACGGTGTACACGAAGACGCCAGACCTCTGGACTCATGTAACATCTGGACTTTGGTAGAAGCGTGTAGTGATAGCTTAACCACATACTGTTCTTAGTAGTGTACATAGCATCTGATTCTTGTCTAAGTAGTAATAAGTATAGATTACTATTGAAGGATTGTAGGTGTATAGTGGCAATAGGACGTGGTGCACCCATAGAGAAGAATAACATAGAGTTTAGACATTTTAGAGTTTAGTTGTAACTGTTTAGATATTCATAATGCTGTCCACACTCCCTACTGTTTTTGTGGTTGGTATGTTTCTGTACGACCATGTCCTTCATCCCCTCCTGTCTAATAAATGTCTTTGCTTCATCCAATCTCTGTGTATGACTCCTGCCTCTCCTTGTCAGGTGATTTGATCAGCCCAACCCCATTTGGACCTTAAGCAGCCCCTTGCCATCCCACCTGCTGAGGGTGTCGCTGGCACTACTGTTAGTGAGACAGTTCCCTTCACTACTTTGAGTGAAGAACCCCGAGGTCTACCAGTTCAGTGACCATCACAAAAGTTTTGGCGTAGTCAGCAGGATATAGAAAATGTTCCGAGGAGTCCAAAGCCAGAGAAGACACAGAGCAAGATGTCACTGGGAATGGAAGTCAGTAGCAGACAGTGTGGAGGAGCTGGAGAAGGTCCATGTCAGGTGCCCTGGTCACCTTTATCCATGCCGTACTACTTAGGATCACCCTGGCTTCTACTGTATACTGGGGAACAGGACAGTGAAGACTCCAGTACGTTGGAAGAGTTTTGCTCCAGGATGCTGTCCATGTTCTGGCTGTATCAGATTCTGGAAGACCAAAAGATAGAGATATTAATAGGGCAGTTGAGAGAAGTTCCCTATCGTGAGGTCCAGTCCTGGTCAGAAAGGGAGTGAGCCACTGCTGACCAGATCTTTCATCACTTGCAGTACACATTTGATATGCAAACTATTTCCGACCTGAAGTTGCAGTTATTGTCATGCACTCAACAGCCCCAAGAAACACTACAGGAATATGCCTTAAGTGTGCAGGAGGCACTGAGAGCCATTGAGAAGATCAACCCAAGGGAGGTAGAGGACCCTGATCGAACCTTGATGGAGAAGTTCACCGAGGGAATGAATAGTGAATCCCTAAAAGGAGAGCTCCGTTTGCTCCATTGTCAAAATCCCAATGCTCAATTCCAAGATTTTAAAGAAAAGGCCATAAGGATGTTGGGATCCAGAAAGATGGGAGAAGAAGTGGCAGCCTGCCAACACAAGATGATGCCCCAGAGTGTGGCATGGCCGGAATACCCCATTGAACGCTTGGTACGGGAGGATCCGCAGCAGCCGGAGGCATGTTCAGAAAGGCTACTTCACCCAAGGTCCAAATATGAGGGAGCACCATTGGAGAGTTATCAGAGCCATTTTCCGGACTCCAACAAGGCCTGCACAGAGTGGTCTCAGCCCCAAGAGCTTTACCAGAAAGTGAAATGGAACCCAAGCCAGGAATGGATAGAGCAGATCACGGCTCTTATCCACAAAGTGACTGAAGTCTGCCAACAGGTGCAGGACTTTAAAGATGGCTGGAAGAGAGAGCTCTTTACAAGAAAACCGAAAAGAAGATGAAGATGCCTGATGAATATGTTTGGTGGCCAGAGGAGACCCATCTACAGAAGACGTGATGTTGATGAACACGAACAACAGTGAGGCCTTAGGAGAACTGACAGACCAGAGACCAAAAGGGCAAGGTGCCAGCTATATGAAGACACCTGGAAAGAAGTCGAAAGAATCGATCACAGCAATGCAACAGTAAGAGTCAACTTGAGAAGCCAACCAGAACAGCAAGCTGAGGAGGTTTTACACAATAGAATGGAACTGGTGCAAGAATGCAAATTCCTCAGGGAAGCTCTCCAGAGGCAAGAAAAGGAGGCCAAAGAACAAACCACATGGCTTCTCCAGAATAATAAAGAGAAAAAAGAGCTCTGCAAAGAAATTGAAAAGCTCCAGTGTATAGCTGAGGATTGGCAGAGAAAACAAATCCAGCCATGTAAGGTATCACCCGAAGCCGAGTACCTCCAGCAGAATGACGCCAAGAGAAAGTCAGATTGTCTTGCCTCTAGAGTACAGTCCAAGAGTAAAATGGTTGTCAGCCAAACAGAACCTGAGATGATGACTGAACTGGAAGAATGTGTTAACCCTTGGGGACCAAAGAAGCTGGACGGTGTTACACCACAAAGTCTTTCATTGTCTGTGGGAGAACATGTCATGGTGAAGAAAACCAATCAAGGGAACGATCTGCTTGTGGAATGGGAACCTGAGCCTTATATTGTTGTAGCAATCCCATATCCTGACTTCAAAGTGTACCAGATCCAGGCAGAAAATAGGAAGGGAGTTGAAAAGTTGGTTCATCAAAGCCAACTCAAACCCTGCATATTTCAAGGAACTGTGGAATAAAATACTAACTCAGTGCCAAACGAGAGGCAGGAGTGTACCATGGATGGACCCACTGACATAGGGTCCTTGATGCAGTGGTGTGCTGATCCCAGGGTTCACCCATCCCATATGAACCTGTCCTACCATCCAGTTACTAAGCCTACAGTAAATCATAGGCCTGTATATCTCCAGGATGTAGAGTGTGTTTCTGATGATAACATGGTTCCCCAGATCCATAGGTCACAGAGATCCAATGTTGGTGTTCCCCTGAAAAGATATATATCGGAAGCTTATCAAGTAGCACCTTCCTTTTCTGGATAGTCCTGTTAAAAGTAGTCCACAGACATGGTCACTTAAATAAGAAAGTTTTCTGAAAAGTTATAGATGTTTCAAAAATGTTTTAATTAACGTACATAGAAGTTTAAGTTGAATGTTAAGATGGTAGGATATACTCTAAGAAACCTATAGAAGTAATGTTTATGAAATGTTTTCTACAGTTTTAAGGGAATACATGGGGACATGTATTTTTAGGCTGGCCCGAATCTGTAATATCCCAAAATTGGGGCATCCCAGAAAAAACTAAAATAAATAGATAAACTAGGGGTTTACAGGCACCCAGGGTGCCTGCTGTATGTGTGGGCAGCAGGATACAGTGAAAAAGGGGCCCCCTAAGAGTAAAGTTCCCCTCCTGATAAAGGAAAACACTGTAAATGTAGAAAAGTGCCCTGTGCACTTTAAAGCATTGTCAAAAAGAAGAATTAATTGCAGCACATGTCACAATGGCTTGGATGGAACGCTGTGCTGAGCTGCCCATGCACAACATTCCAGTCCAAAACACTCTAGAATTAGAAGTGTTAGCTTTTAAAAAATGTTTCAGTTTTTCTGGGTAGTTCCTGCCAGCTGCAGAGAAGAGAGGACACAGAAAGTTAAAGGGAACCAGGAGGGCTTACCTGGTGGGTTGAAGCCATTCCCCAAGGACTGTTCTGTGTGCCTGCTCGAGCTCCAGCTAGTGAAGCTGTCCAGTAGCTGCTGGTTTGCCCCGTCGTTGTGTGGCGTGGTCGGTGGTGCCATCGGGGCACCATGAAGAAAGAGTACATCCTGTCCGGTCGTTTTGGGCTGAAGAGCCCTGTCACTTTGTTGTTTTGACCCCCCAGAGTGTTTTAAAGTTAAATCCAGTGCCTCATCAGCGGCATAGAAGAGCCACATTGCGACCGTTTCACTGTAGGCCATCTGAGGCCCTTAGTCATGCCCCCAGGTGCCTGCAGAGCTCCCTCCCACTGCCAGCATACCTCCTGCCTCCCGAGACCACGCAACAGCCTTCCAGCAGCCCGAGGAGCGGTGAGTCGGCGGCAGCACACTGATACATGCTGACAACCTGAGAGGAAGTGCCTGTTGGTTGTTTTTTTTATTTTGGAAGAGCGCAGGAGGCACAAAGAAAGGTGGCCAAGCACCGCAGGAGCATCGGGTTGCTAGGACCCTGAATGAATATTTAAAAGGGGGCGGGTGTAGTGACGCCCACGGAAGGGGTGTCCTGTTAAGGCCAAATAGGAGGCTTAATGAATATTAATGAGAGAAGCAGGGCTAGGGTGGTGACTCAGGCCTGAGTGGCATTAGGCTCTTTGTGAGCCAACAGATTTAAAGGGGCCACGCAGTTAGAAGGGTAAGTTAGGCCAAAAACAAAGTGAATAGGGCTTTCAGCCCCAAAGTAAGGTGGCTACTAGGCCCAGAATAGAGTGGGGCGAGTTAGGCCCACAGTAAAGAGGGCACCAGGCCCATTGTAAAGCAGGCACCAGGCCCTGCATTTCGAAGGGCACCAGGCCCACTGTATTTAGGGCATCAGGCCCATAGCTCAAAGGGCTATTAGGCTATTAGACTCACAATAAATAGGGCACCAGGCCCAAAATGAAGTGGGCACCAGGCCAAGGTAATTGTATGGCATCAGGCCCAAGTTCGAGGTAGGGTGTCAGGCCAAGGTAATTGTAGGGCATCAAACTCAAGGTAATTGTAGGGCATCAGGCCCAAGGTAAATGTAGGGCATTAGGCCTGAGGTAAAACAGGGTTCCAGGGCAGTCCCTGGCCTAGTGGATTAGGGAAAGCCAGCCAAGTAGTACTAAGGGTAGCCCTGGCCTAGTAGATTAGAGCAAGCCAACCTAGTGGTGCTAAGGGCAGCCTCGGTCTAGCGGATTAGGGCAATCCAGCTTAGTGACAGTAAGTGAGGCAAATAGGCCCCATAGTAAATAAGGCATTTAGACCTTTGGTGTTCCCGGTAATCAACCCAGTGCAAGTGGTACCCTCAGTATAGAGGATAGGGCTTCCTTAGCAAAACGTTCAGGGGTAGCCAGATTCTATTCAGGAAGACCCTACATTTAGGAAAAAGGGGTCCATCCAAGAGTGCTCAGTTCGCAAATACTGTGAAGCTACTGTAACGACTGTATTGTGCATACAACTGTGAGTGCTGAAGTACTCAAAATATTGTGAACTTGCTAAGAAGCATCAAAACTGTATTGTATATGGATTGTGGTTATTTACCCCTGGTTATCTGAACTATTGCCCTAAGTATCTGAACTATTGCCCCAAGCATCTGAACTATTGCTCTAAGTACCTGAACTATTGACCCAAGCATCCGAACTATTGCTCTAAGCATCTGAACAATTGCACCACCTGTTACAATTACCTCTAAATTCATAATTTGCCTTTCCTCGGCAAATCATCGGATCATTCCACAGTCCTCTTGGCAGTGCAGGAAGGTGCATCTTTCAGCTATATTTTTACTACTGTATGGGGACAGTCTCAATCTTCTACCACACTGCAGTCCCATAGTGTGGTTTGTAATACTCAGTACTCAGAATCAGTCTCTATCCAGAGGAGGATGTCTTCTCATCATTCTTCACTCAAGTGGGATCATCCATCAGCTCATCTCTTCCGTCTGTGTTGTCCGCTGAAGTCGAGTCCATCGGCAGTCGTACAAGTCATACCAGCTGTTTCTTGTTTTCACAGCTGGAAGGTATGTCCACCGAAGTGCATCACAACAGCCATGCCAGTGTCATTTCGTATGGTTCCTGTTCCAGATGTCCCAATGTTGGTCGCCCTCCTCCGAATAGTGTGCTCATGCTTGAGAACTTGGTCTGTGCCCCTGGTCATTCACCGAAAGTCGAGTCTGTCGAAGCCCAGTACAGGATGCATCTGCCGTTTCTTTGTTTTTGTTCTAGTTTCTGATGACATGATTGCAGAATCAACCATTGTCTCTTCAGATTCTTCTGGTTCCTGGTCCTCCCGGAGATCCTTCAGAGTTAGCTGGCCCTTGGAGTGCTGCAGCATCAGTCAGATCATGGTAGTCCTCCATTGGATTCATCGCCAGGCAGGTCCTGATTTCTCTTTGTCCTTGGTGACCCTGGAAGTGGGTTTTGGCTGAGGAACCCTTCGTTTTCAGTTGGGAATCCAACAGCACATCAGTGGGTTATTTCAGGAACCAGTTGTTTTGGTTCTTTATTCCTGCAGCCTTGGAGAGAGTGGGCTTTTGCCGAAGAAACACATGGTCTGTTTAACAAACCTCTCACCACCTAGTGGCCTTGACAAGATCCCTGTTGGGAACTGCGTTAGCATCTATTCTCCCATTTGCTTCCCCTTCATAGCTACCATCATAGACTGACGGTGTACACGAAGACGCCAGACCTCTGGACTCATGTAACATCTGGACTTTGGTAGAAGTGTGTAGTGATAGCTTAACCACATACTGTTCTGAGTATTGTGCATAGCATCTGGCTCTTGTCTAAGCAGTAATTAGTATAGGTTACTGTTGAAGGATTGTAGGCATATAGTGGCAATAGGCCGTGGTGCGCCCATAGAGAAGAATAGCATAGAGTGTAGACATTTTAGAGTTTAGTTGTAACTGTTTAGATATTCATAATGCTGTCCACACTCCTTACTGTTTTTGTGGTTGGTATGTTTCTGTACGACCATGTCATTCATCTCTTTCTGTCTAATAAATGTCTTTGATTCATCCAATCTCTGTATATGACTCCTGCCTCTCCTTGTCGGGTGATTTCACCAGCCCAACCCAATTCGGACCTTAAGCGGCCCCTCGCCATCCCACCTGCTGAGGGTGTCACTGGCACAACTGGTAGTGAGACAGTTCCCTTCACCACTCCTAGTGAAGAACCCAGAGGTCTACCAGTTCAGCGACCATCACACTTCAGTAAGACTAAAGTCCTGATCTTAAAATTATAATATCTTCTCTTCTCTTCTCTTCTCTTCTCTTCTCTTCTCTTCTCTTCTCTTCTCTCTCTTCTCTTTCTTCTTCTCTGTACAACTTCCTTTCCTTCTAATCCAGTCTTGGATACCTAACTGTCCACCTTTACATGTTAATTTTGTATATACATTTTTATTGCATTTTGTATATAAATGTTTAGCTAGTCAATGCATTTTACTTCTTTGTAGTAGCCTTACATTAATTGTTCCTATCTCCTGTGTACATTTGTATTGTCATCCCCTGTTATGTATGTTTTATGTTGCTCTCGACCTCAGGTGACACCTGGAAATGGGCCTCAGCTCAGTGTGCCCTTCCTGGTCACCAAATTTTTAAATAATTTAATAAATGGAATAAAAAACACAAATGTAGGTGGAGGAACTATTTTACTTCAAAACTAATCAAACTTTTTATTGTTTTAACATTTAAACATATAAAAATTTATTTTTCTAAACATTTAAAATACATGGTCCCATTTTATGAGTACAATAAGACACTCCAGGGATGTGTATTAGACACTTCTAGTGTATTAGACACTTCTAATACATGGCCAGGGGCCAACTTGTGCCTCACTACACCACTGGCCATGAGTTAGAAGTGTCCAATGCACAACCCATCCTGTCATATTGCTTATTTCATGCACCCCTCCTGACAGCTGATCAGAGAGTTCAATTTGCATTGGTTGTGAAGGCAGCCACTTACCCACTGTCCCAGCTGCAGGATGGTGCAGTCATGGTGATCCCAATCATCACAGTTGGGGACAGGAGGAATGAGTGAAAAACTGTTGAAAAAATAAATAAATAAAAAATAAAAGTCATCATTCTCACCAATAAAATCAAACCATACACCTGATGCATACAAGCCTACAGTAAATACCTTTTATTCCTTCTGCATGCCAAAGGTTTCCAGCAGTGGATCCCCAGGAAGTAAAGGCTGAGTCATACTTTGAAAAAACGTTTTGGGTGATCACATCATTGAAACCATCTGGAATTATAAATCACTTCTTGTCAACCTGATCACTTGACTCATAGGTTTCTGACAATAGTGGATCCAATGAATTTAAGAATTTAAGGCTAAGGCACAAATAAAGAAAAATGATTTATCACATCATTGAAACCATGTATGTTTTCCATACTTATC